>CM048751.1:60665568-61265568 GCA_026315105.1 Locusta migratoria
TAATTTCTAGAACCTTCCAGAAAACGGAAGTTACAATATTTATATTTCATAAAATTGTTCATGAAACATACACAAATTTTCCTTTACGTAAAGATACACAAAATTATGACAAATGTAATAATAAGTTTTTCGTATCAAAACAAAACAATACAAAAGATCATAAGTAAACAACAATTAGCGCAGTAGTAATATATCTTTACAGTATTTGAAATTGTTAAATCAAAGCAACTAATCAATTCTACAATCAGCAAAGTATTACATTACGGTCAATACATTACAGAGGACCTCAAATATTGTTAGTTATTAATTTCATTAACAAGCACATTATTGTCCAGCATTAAGCATACGACTTTCAATAATTAATTAATGTATTTATTTAGTTTATTAGAAGACCCAAGTAATGAAAGTGATAATGAATGTGACTTGCCAGAAGCGCCATAAAATGCATATATAATATAAACATGGAATATTAGGGCACAATACTACGATCAAATGTGGTATCGGATACTTCCAAACAAACGAGACTTTCTAGGGTATATACATTACACCAATATTCGTTAAATTCTTAGCAACTTGCAGTTCACAATTAAGAAACTCTAGAACAGTAGGGACAGTAAAAGAATTCGTCATACATTGTGTAATGTCACACTCTGAAAACAAAGAGAAACAAAATTTAGATAAATATACCTCTTGTTTATCATGTATGAATAAACATTTATTTAAATGGTTCCATATTTATTTTACAGTGTCACGCGATTTGTGTTACGAGTAAAAATTGGCAATATTGTCATATTACTCCATCCGGTTTAAAATTTTCCTTCACACAAAAGTTTCGTATAAAGCAATCACGAACATAAAACAAATCTTTGTATTCGTTCAGCGCGTGTTATTGACCACCAGAGACAGAAAAAACATATATATATGAAAAAATTTATTTCTTTTTTGTTGTCGTATCAGCTGTTTAATATTCGGCTTCTGTGCTATCATTCAGCACAGATTTGCACTGCAGACTGGAACTGTATTAATTTTTTGTATTTTTTTGAAGTACAAATCAAATATGTCCATCCAAAATATTGTACCTAGACAACTGTACATTGTCACTATGAAAAGGTGTAACTCTCGCACTGGACTTTTGTATCTTATAGTTCCGAACTTCGTACTTTTGATTTACACCAGATAAATGTCAGGAAATAATACTGTAGTTTTGGAAAACTGAATAAAGAGTGTTAGTTGTAGCCATGTTGTAAAAGAAACAGAGACGATAAGAAAAAATCCAGTGAAAAACAAGAGAATCCACAGACAAGAATTAAGCCTTTATACGTGTTCTTAATTTAATAATGTCCCATAATTACTTCTGTTTAATGAAAAATTACAAGCAAGTGGTAGGACTCACTATGGGAGCACCTTTTAGTGCCTTAATATTAGAAACACATATGTATCATTCAGTAAGAGAACAAAAGACTAACACTGAAAGATGACATCACCTGATGATGTTCAGATGTTTGTAAATCTATCGGACCAAACTGCGTGATCATCAGTCCGTAGCTTACAAACTACTTAAACCTAGGTAAACTAACCTAAGGAGAAACAAACACACCCATGCCCCAGGGAGGACACGAACCTCCACGGCGAGCAACCGCGCGCTCCGCAGCGAGACGCTTTAGACCGCTCGGCTACTCCACCGTGGCTGACATCACCTGGAAAGTTAATTTGTATAAGAGAGATGTGAATGGTATTCTCATTCTGTTTGATGGCACAGTTGATGAAGTGATAGACACTTTTAGTAATTAATATGTTAATATTATGTAAAAGATTATCAGGCCTTGTTCGCAAGTAATTATTTATTTTAACGAAAGGTTTCACAAGCATAAATATGTTACACAAGTAAACATCGTTAACAGGATGGTATGTGTGGCAACACATGGCTGGCCTCTATCCAAGCAGAAGGAGAACAAAACCTCAAGAGTTTCCATATTACGACATAATGTTAACATATTATTAAAAATTATGGATCGCTTTCCATGTGGCAAAATATGCCATATAATAACAATTTTAATGAATTCAATAGTCCATATAAAAATATCAATTTAACCCTTCAACATGAAGAAAACAACAATGTACCTAGCTGACGTCAAAATATCAAAACACAGCCAACAGTTGTCCTCCAACAGACACTGTCATATCATACTTCCCTTTAGATTCAACCAAACAACAATACTGCATATATATCAATGTTATAAAAAGAGTCCACAAATTTCTACTTCAACGTACATACCTCCAACCAGAAATAGGAAACGTAAAGTGAACTGCAATAAACAAATGGTTCGGATCCTTCCCTCATGAATATTACGTCACAACAGATAATAAATAAATAAATAATATCAACACACACAATTGACAGCACTCCAACAGTTAAACATGTAAAAATGTATTGCCAAATAAATTATCAAGACCATAAAAAGACGTAGATATAAAAATCAGCCACAGCACCAAATTAAGTAGTAGTCTTACACACAACATAAAACCAACTGAGAGAACTGCATCAGGTACTTAGAAAGGAACTTGTATCCAACGCAGCTGAAAATTATGTAGACGAAAGAACCAAAAACTTCATAACTCGATTTAAGAAGAAACATCTAGTCTCCTAAGGCTGTATAAATTTAATAAATCAACTGTAGTAGCACGCATTAAACAGCTACAGTAAGAATAATAATAGAAACAGATGAATAGTACTATATAGCTGTCAAAGGATGACGGAACCTCTCCCACTCTTGACTGTAGGAAGCATAAATGACGTATCGTAAGCATCTTTTGGAGTTTCCGATACGTAAACCTGGTTGTTTGTAGGAAGCAAAGTAAACGATGATACATTAACCTATTGAAAATTCTTCCAGTCATCAAACAGTCTAGCAAATGCGGACTTGGTGGCGATGGCAGATTCGACAGAAAGGTTGAAATCTAATTTTCAGATCTATAACAGAGATATAAGGGGAATTGAAGTAGTATCTTCAAAACGAAGGTAATACATATGGGAAAGAGATTTAAACAATAAAATGAACAAATTTAGAACTCGTGGGGTTTTCAAGTACTTAGGATGTATTTACTCACAGAAGGAAAGAAAGTGAAATAATGGAATCAGTGTGCAGCAAGGTTATGCGGCAAGTTCAGCTACGATCTACCCTCTTCTGCAGGAAGACTAAGTTAGCAGACTAAGTTAGCAGACCACCGATGAGTCTTTCGACCAACTTTGTTGTATAGGTGTTGAATCTGAGTGGATACAGCTTATCTTATTAATAAGGATGAGGTTACTTATATGGAAGTAGCAAGGATGATTACAGGTATCAAAATGGGAATAATGGCAGGAGGGTGTAAATAATGAGGAAATCAAAGAAAAACTGAGAATGAAGAGTATAGATGAAGCAGTTGGGGCAAACAGGCTTGGATGGTGGAGTCATGTTAGACGCATGAAAGAAGCAAGACTACCTGAGAGACTCGTGGGTTCGGCAGTAGAGGGTGGAAGTAGTCTAAGTAGATCAGGGATAAGGTATTTGGATTCGGTCAAGAATGATTTGGAAGTAACAGGATTAACATCACACGAGCCATCAATGAATAAGGGATCTTGGAGGAATTTTATAAGCAGAACTATGCTCCAGACTGAATGTTGAAAGGCATGATCAGTCTAAATGATGATGATAATGAATGTAAAAATGTCCAGTTTCATGATCGTTGCACTTCTTTCGCAGCTTTGGTTGGAGTCCGTTACTAAGGGTTGTGCAAACACCGCCGTTCCATAAATGTTAAGCTCCGGTCGTTTTTTAAAATCGAAACTGTACTGCTCAAGTGAGCGTTGAGTTGTGCAGCTGCTTTATGATATGTCGCCACATTACTTCTGAGTGCTTGTCACTGGTTGTCAGATAATTTCGGGTTTCGCCCACCATTCCTCTTAGCCAATGACGCTTTACTTTCTTTTGTGTATACTGTCATCACAGATGATACTATAGCTGAACTTTTCTAATGGAGGACTTCGTGTTATTGGGTGTTCTTTACGCTGACGATCCGCAGCACGGTACAAACAGTTTTTTTGCGCAATATTAACTAAGATTGACGGAAAGTCGCCGAGTAGAACAGAAGTGATATCTGCCGTTACCCATTGATTTGTTATAGAGCCCTTACTCTTCCTTATTTTTATAAACGATTTTAGATACAATATGAGTACCTCACTTAGACTGATCCTGTCACTTATCGGTTAGGAGAGTCACCAGAAAATTAAAACAAACTGTAAAATGACTTAGATATCAGCATGGTGCAACATATGACCGTTGACTCTCAATAATAAGAAGTCTGAAGTCATCCATATGATCACTAAAAGTAGCCCATTGAACTTCATCTACACCACAGATTTGTCAAAACCACAGGCCGTAAATTCAACTAAATACCTGGGAGTAATAATTACAAACAACTTAAGTTGGAAAGAACACATACCCCCGGAGGGCTCACGGTTCTATCGTGGCTACTTGCGTGGCGAGCACATGGCTCCGAGCTAATGCAGTCTTTCTTCCTTCTTTCCTCCCTTTCCTATCGTCACTCCTTCGTCTCCCTATTGGGGGACCGATAACCTTAGCAGTTTGGTCCCCCTATCCCAAACAACCAATCAAATGTTTGTACAGCTTATGGGACTTAACTACGGGGTCATCAGTCCCTAAACTTACAAACTACTTATGAAGTAGCTAACACTAAGGGCGGCACAAATATCCATGCTCGAGGGGGGATTCGAAACCCCGACCGTAGTGGCCGTGCAGACCGTGACTGACGCGCCGCAGTCCCCTCGGCCACAGCGGCTGGCCCCAACCAATCAATCAATCAACCAAGTAACACACAAATATATTGTAGGGAAAGCGAACCAAAAACTACATTTCGGTAGCAGAACACTTAGAAGATGTGACAGTTCTACTAAAGAAACTGCCTACACCACAATTGTGCGTCCTATTTTGTAGTATTTTTGCGTATTGTGGAATCCCCACAAAGTGGGACTGACAGACAATTTAGAGAAAGTATAGTGAAGGGTAGGTCGTTTCGTATTATCGCGATATAGGGGAGAGAGTGTCACGAAAATGATTCTCGGATAGGGTGGAAATCATCAAAACAAAGGCGTTATTCATTTCGATGAGATCTATTTGCGAAATTTCTTTCTACAGCTTTCCCTTCTGAATGCGAACATACTTTTTAGCACCCCCTAGCAAGACATGATTATCCAAATAAAATAAATCAGATCGAAAACGGAAAGATTTAGGTGTTCTCTTTTACCATGAGCTATTAGACAGTGGAACTGTAGAGAAAAAGCATAAAAGCGGTTCTTTGAACTTTCTGCCATGGACTTCATTGTGACATGCAGATTATTCATGTAGATGCAGATAAAGATAACAACTTAAAAAGGCAATTAAAGTCAATAAATAATAATAAAAACTAAAGTACCTGAAGTGACGAAATAGCAACTTGGATGTGCAGTGGCTTACATGTTGCAGACGTCCACGTGGAGGGAAACTAACCGGTGGACGAACTTGGAGAAACGGCAACTGGCGGTCGATGCAGCGTTTATTCGCCCGGGGCATCGTGAAGAGAGAGAGAGAGGGGGGGGGGGGATTAATAAGCAGTGGCCCCGCGAATGGGTAGACGAGTGGTGAAGGCCGGGGGACGGCACGGGGCACTAGACGACGAGGACCCTGGACCGGCAGAGATAGCGACACAAAAAAGGGGCGGGGGCGGCGTGCAGAGAGGTCACAGTAGCTAATAATGCAGCGCTGTTGTGCGCCGCCGCCGCCATTGTCTCGGCGCAGACGTCCGAGGGCCGCGCCACCAATGACTAATCACTCACTCGAGACGCACGGAAAGAGGGAAAACTCCGGCGCCCAGCCCCGGGCGGCGAAAAATGGGGGGCGCGGCGAGCGGAAAAAGCGGAAAGGAGCGGGGGGAGGGGGACAGAGGTCACAGCGGCGGATGAGTAAGTGGCGAGCCGTCCTGTGCGGCACCGGCGGACTGACTGCGCTGTGCGGGAGCGAGAGGCCAAGCTCATGAGCCGCGGGAGGGCAGAACGCGCTGAGCCACCTGCCGGGGGCTCGCGATCACCAAGCTCCAGAGCCGAGGGCGGCGACATCCCAACACGCACCAGTAACGTCACCACACTCCAGCGCTACAGCGCTTGTCATGAAGGCACAAACGCGATCAGCCGATGTGGAACCAAGTTATTTGTTGTTGTGGTGGTGCTCAACCCGCAGACTGGTTTGAGGCAGCTCTCCACGCTACTCTACATGTGCAAGCCTCTTTAACCACGAATCTGGCATTCCCTACAAGATGTCGCAATTTAAGAGACTACTTTTTGAATTGGAGCTATGTCCTCCAGACTAGCTCAGCACCACTCAGTTCGCTTGGCGATAAGTTGAGGGGCCGTCCTCCAGACCACAAACTGGAGGCTCGGTACCCAGATGTCAATTGGATGTGGGCCAACATATTTCATCCATACGAGGTCTGCAGCCTCTGGTACAAACTCGTCTACAACGTCTTGCCAACAAACCAAAGGATGACAGATATCCGTCTCGTAGTCTCTAGCGACTGTGCCCAGTGTCATGTTGCGGACACCAGAAAACACCACCCTGAAAGCCGCTGAGCGTCTGCCGTGTGGGAGCTCGCCCAAGGAATGCTGGTCCTCGCCAACTGGACCACCCCTAGGAACGTGCCGGTGGACTGGTTCACCGGTCCCAGACATAAAACCGTACCCACGTTCCAAGCACAATTCAACCATTTGGTTGCTGGGGCATATGTGCTATGCCATTATTCAACTCCAACTGATGCATCGGGTCGAATTCATATCCCATCTGTGGCACGCACACCGCAGGTTAAGGCCACTACGGTCGGGGGTTCGAATCCCCCCTCGGGCATGGATATTTGTGCCGTCCTAGTTCGTAAGTAGTTCATAAGTAGTTTGTAAGCTTAGGGACTGATGACCCCGTAGTTAAGTCCCATAACCTTTACAAACATTTGAACATTTGAACAGGTTAAGGTCCCATGGCAGTTACCAGCAACAATTTGCGAATTTCGTGTCAGCGGCACTTGCGCACAGCTATCAGAAAGTCGTAGGAAGCAATGGAACTTTGGCGCTGTGAACAGCCCTGCCAACAGGCGCCGTCCTGTGTGGGACCAGCAGAGTGACTGCGCTGTGCGGGAGCGAGAGGCCGCGCTCATGAGCCGGGGAGGGCCACCGTGAGCTGCGCACCTGCCGGGGGCTCGCGATCAGCAAGCTCCAGGGCCGAGGGCGGCGACATCCCACCCAACACACGCTAGTAACGACACCACACTCCAGCGCTGCAGTCGGAGTTATTAGACGCTTGTCATGAAGGCACAAACGCGATCAGCCGATTTGGATTGAAGTTATTTGTTGTTGTTGTTGTGGTGCTCAATCCGCAGACTGGTTTGATGCAGCTCAATACGCTGTTGTTGTTGTTTATATAGCTTATGGGACATAACTACGGCGTCATCAGTCCCTAAACTTACAAACTACTTATCAACTAGCTTATCCTAAGGACGGCACAAATATCCATGCTCGAGGGGGGATTCGAACCCCCGACCGTAGTGGTCGTGCAGACCGTGACTGGAGCGCCTCAGTCCCCTCGGTCACCGCGGGCGGCGCTCTCTACGCTACCCTGTCATGTGCAAGCCTCTTCATCCACGAATCTGGCATTCCCTACAATATGGCGCATGCCAGAGACTACTTTTTAAATCGGAGCTACGTCCTCCAGACTACAATGCCTCAGCACCAGTCAGTTCGCTTGAAGATGAGGGGCCGTCCACCAGTCCACAAACTAGAGGCTCGGTACCCAGATGTAAACTGGGTGTCATCATCATCATCATCACCACCACCATCATTAGAGACTGATTATGACTTTCAGCGTTCAGTCTGGAGCATAGTACCTGTAATAAAATTCCTCCATGATCCCCTATTCAATGCTAACATTGATGCCTCGTCTGATGTTGTGCCTTTTACTTCAAAATCATTCTACACCGTATCTAAGTACTTTCTTCTTGGTCTACCACGACTCGTGACTGCCGCTCTCAGTAGTGAGAGCAAAGAGACAGAAACTACATAGAGGGGCGGTGACGCAATCTTTAGCGCTCCCTGCGGTGCCACGCTGTACTATTAGTCGCCACATTTTCGTAAGTCAGGCAGTAGCTTTCTGAAATCGAAATAGTGATTGTGCGAACCAGCGAGATAAGCAGTTCTTTTAGAAATCATATCTGACTTTAGTAACATATAAATGTACCAACAGGAGCATATCCTTTTTTAGATGAGTACTATTTAAAATATTATATATTAATTGTTTTGTATCTCTCATTTGTGTGTTTTTCGACATTTATTATTTTAGCCAAGGTTTTCAATCAAAACAAACTGCAGACGAAGAAATGGGTTGATGCAATGAGAAGATGGCATTGGCGCCGCGGCGGAATAGCCGTGGGTGCTAAGGCGTCTTGCTGCGGTGGGCACGGAAGTTCGCCGTCGGATGTTCGAGTCCTCCCTCGGGCATGTGTGTGTGTCTGTGTGTGTGTGTGTGTGTGTGTGTGTGTGTGTGTGTGTTGTTCTTAGGATTAGTTAAAGTTTAGGGACCGATGACCATTGCCATTAGGTCCCATAATAATAATAATAATAATAAAGAGAGACAGCATTTAAAAAAATGTTAAAGTGTTTGTAAATCTATCGGACCAAAGTGCGTGGTCATCAGTCCGTAGCTTACAAACTACTTAAACTAAGGTAAACTAACCTAAGGACAAACACATACACCAATGCCCCAGGGAGGACTCGAACCTCCGACGGCGAGGAGACAGCATTGGTTTCCGACAGCAACGACTCGTATTTGTTCTTCACGTCTTTAAACAAAATTTCTGTATGTAGTAAATAGAGTAAGGCTAAAAATATTTAACGCACTTTTCGTCATAAAGGTGAAACTGCAAGGTAAATTGAAGATACGGGTATTCGCTAATATAACATTATGCAAATAACATTGAAGTGCATGGGAGAGGGTTCATCGAACCGCTTTTATTTTCTCTACAGTTCCATTCTCTAATAGCTCACGGGAGGAAGGAATACCTAAATCTTCCCGTTTTCGATCAGATTTCTTTAATTTTATTATGATGATCATGTAGCCAGTGGAGCAATATTTTGGTGGGAAGTGCTGTAATCTGATTCATGACATAGTCAAGCATAAAAATGAGTACTGTGTCAATAAATGTTCGACGAACCACAAACTCAATTGTATATTCTATTGACTCGGTGGCTTGAGTATAAAGCTCCAGCGTGGGATTGTATTTCCTTGGCCAATGCAATAGTGTTTGTTTTGAAAATTAAATGAATCGAAATTAACGTAAACTTATTGAAGAAAGTAAGTCTCTGAAACCTCTACCATTCTTCGAAACTTTTCTGTTGAAAAAGGCGTAGTACAGCAAACGTAGATTGGTCTTAAATTTTCCAGACCACATCGTTTAGTCACAAATGCTGGCGGTTATTTGGGGGTACTATATTTAAATGAAATCTAAATTCAGTAACAGTTTTTCGCCTCGAATATGTCCAAGACATTACATATAAGGGAGAAGCAATGAGTTAAAATTTGTGATGCGGCCGGGAATCGAACCCGAACCTCCATGCTTACTAGGCAGACGTCTTACCGTTAGACCACCGCAACAAAGAAGCTGAATTATAGTTTGTGACGTGGAGGGATGTCGTACTTAGACTATTTCAAGGCGCCTTAATCGTTAGTGGTGTGGTGGTCTAAAAACAAAATCAAAACCAACTGAAGAACGATCTGAATAAGATATCAGTATGGTGTAAAATTGGCAATTGACTCTAAATAATGAGAAGTGTGAAGTCATCCACATGAGTACAAAAAGAAATTCGTTAAGAAGTGTTTACAAGATAAATCAATCAAAAGTGAAGGTTGAAAACTCCACAAAATACCTAGGAATTACTATTACTTCAGACTTAAATTGGAAAGAACACGTAGATAATGTCGTGGGAAAGGCAAACCAGAGACTGCGTTTTATTGGCAGGACCCTTGAAACATGCAACAGAACTACAAAAGAAACTGCATACACTACGCTTGTCCGTCCTTTGTAGGAGTTTTGCTGCCCAGTGTGGGATCCATATCAGGTGGGTTTGACGGAGGACATCGAAAGAGTCCAAAGAAGGGCAGCTCGTTTCGTATTGTCACAGGGGAGACAGCGTTACGGAAATGATACAGGATCTGGGATGGGAATCATTACAACAACGGTGCTTATCGCTGCGGCGTGGGCTAGTTACGAAACTCCAATCGACAAAATTCTCCTCCGAATGCGAAAATATATTGTTGACTCCCACTTAAATAGGTAGATATGAACATCAGAATAAAGTACGGGAAATCAGAGCTCGAACGGAGAGGTTCAGGTGTTCTTTCTTCCCGCGCGCTATTCGAGAATGGAATGGGAGATAAATAGTATAATGGTGGCTCGATGAACCCTCTGCCAGTCACTTAAATGTGATTTGCAGAGTATCCCATGTAGATGTATATGTAGAAAAGAAGTCAATAAATAAAAATAAATTAAAAAAAAAAGATGGTTAGGGTTCGGACTCTTAAGCCAGAGGTTCCTTCTCTGGCACTTTTTTCTGCTGTTTTGATTTTCTTTCTTTATTCCACCAATTATTAAAAAACGTTAAGACGTCTGCCTAGTAAGCATGGAGGTCTGGGTTCGATTCCCGACCGCATCAGCAATTTTAATTCATTGCTTCTTTATCTTTAATGTCTTGGACATAAATGAAATCGGTTGATACGTTCGGGAAACGAAGTTCATATAGTGTTCATGTAATATACTCGGAGGTAATCTTGTTTCTGAATAAAACTGAAGGTGAAACAAGTTATATTTTCGCAATCTTCTAATGTTCTGTCATGTATTACGCCCGTCTCTTGACTTCCGATAGCGTTCACTTTGCTTCGCTGTGGCTACGGTGTACCCTCTCTATGGCAGTCTACCCCTCTGGGTAGAGCTGGGCAAACGGTACTCGAGTTCGAACATGCTCGGGATTTCCCGATACAGCGGTGAGCTCGATATAGTATCGAACTGTTCGAACACTCAGATAACAAATGTCTCGTGCTGCGTATCTGCAAACAGTACGCTGGAATTTTTGAAGTTACCGGGCTATTGCTTTGCTCAGAACTGATTTCATATGAAGTACACGTAAAAAAAATAAAAAATAAAAAATAAAAAAATAAATAAATAAATAAATAAATAAATAAAATAAAAATAAAAAAATACAAAAAGTGGGCATCACTATGATAAAGTGTATATTTTGTTTGAAACAGAGCATAAGTGACCTGTCTGACATCACTGCAAGATATAATCCATTGATAAACAAAATATCTGCTACTATAACAGAATTACTACATCAAACTATTGAAAAAGCTACCATTCAAATGAAAAAAAAAATGTTGTTTCTGGAAGTATGTTACATTACTGTGAATTCTTCATAAGTAGAAATTACGTTTAGTGTGGTAATATGAGATAGGTTGCAAATGACAATTCCATTTCCCGTTTATACGGTACAGTAACAAATAAAAATGTTATCTCCTTTTAATCGCATGGAAAGAAAGATTAAAAGAGATGAAATAGAGAAAACATTAGAAATTTAATACCCAATAACGGAAATAATTCATACAAAAATGAACTGTAATTGCGACCACGGAATGAACAGTGCACAAGCTGCTGTTTACGTAGTACGAACAGGCGCCGCTAGATCGCAGCACTAGGATTTTAAATCGCGATTGCTATCGTTTACGTGTAGCCTAAATTCATTGCTTTTTTAAGTATGACCTGCTACTACATTCTGTATTTTATACTTATTATCACCCATACTAGATTAATGACACTGTGGTGTCGCACAAGTACAAAGTGCGCGCCACCTACTTTCGCCGCGCGCCGCCATGCATGCACGGCGCGGCGTTCTTCCGACGACAGCCACGAGCGCCCTCTGCTGGAACCCCGCTCGTGGCCACCACGGAAAGACACCGGTCACTTCGCACTTCGGACTGAGAAAGCAACCAGTTAGGACCTTCGTAATCAGATAGGCACCAGTGAAGACTTTGCTATTGTACAGGCACTAGGCAGGCCTCTAACAACTATGTATCAACATTCTGCAGTACTATGTAAAAGTTAAGTATTGTTACATTCTGTGCAATATATATCTCTTTCTAATTTACTCTAGTGTTTATAGTTTCTGGCTGCTCCCCTCCGTACCTGCACCAGCGTGCTGTCTTTGTTCCTGTGTCGGTCTCGTTCCACTCGGCCACCGACACCTACGACGAGGCTGGGACACAAAAGCTGCGACGAAGTTGGGACACAAAAGACACAATCTTCGTCATAAGTAGTTTACTGCACAGCGCCGAAAAGATTTATGAATATCATCGCTGTAAATAGTAGAGATAGTACGTACTGACGTTGCTAGATAGCGCCGTGATCGAATGTTGGAACATATCCCGAGCTTCCCCGAACTATGACGTAAATTGTTCGAACAGTTCGAGTCATGTTCAAACCCAGTTCTACCTCTGGGCGCGCGGCTCGGCTCGGCCCGCAGTGACTGGCAGACGCTGACCGCTGCATCAGCAAACAGCGGCGGTATTAGCGGCCCATCGGCTGCCGCCGCCGCCGCGGCCGCGCTGACGGCTTTACGAGGGCCGCGGCGCTCGTAAACACGGCCGCGCCACTCTTACACACGGCTGTGTAATGGCCGGCCGCGCTTCTGGGAACCGCCGCCCCGCGCGCTTTCATCTCTGCGGGCCGTCACCGCGGCGCGTCACCATCTGGCCCACTACTGTAGCTACTCATCCGCAAGGCGCTCCTGGACCAGGAGCACACTGTCACTTCCCTTGTATTACACCTTTATTACACGTTTTACACTCATGTGACGGCCACACCTTGTCACTTTTCCTTTCAAAATGTTCAAATGTTTGTATTGTCTATGGGACTTAACTACGGGGTCATCAGTCCCTAAACTTACAAACTACTTGTGAACTACTTACGAACTAGGACGGCACAAATATCCATGCCCAAGGGGGGGGATTCGAACCCCCGACCGTAGTGGCCGTGCAGACCGTGACTGAAGCGCCTCAGTCTCCTCGGCCACCGCGGCCGGCCACTTTTCCTTTCTTATTCAAACTACAACATAGCATATTATTGCTACTACAAGAAACTTTACGTAACGTAACTTCAGGTACACTATGCTACGTTATTATCTGACTTACAATCCAGGATATATTACATTACTTTCTTTAAAATCTTCAAATGTTTCTAATTCTATGGGACCAAAATACGTTGGTCATCAGTCCTTAGACTTACAAACTACTTCAACTAAGGTAAACTAACCCAAGGACAACACACACATCCATGCCCAAGGGAGGATTCGAACCTCCGACGTGGGAGGCCGCGCGATCCATAACATGGAGCTCTAGACCGCTCGGCTACTCCCGCGCGGTATTTCTTTCAAATCAAATGTCTGTAAATCTATCGGAAGAACTGCGTGGTCATCAGTCCGTAGCTTACAAACTACTTAAGCCTAGGTATACTAACCTACGGACAAACACACACACCCATGCCCCAGGGAGGACTCGAACCTCCACTGCGAGCAACCGCGCGCTCCGCAGTGAGGTGCTTTAGACCGCTCGGCTACTCCACCACGGCGGCATTTCTTTCTTCCCCAAATATATATTGACTGTCAGAATAATAGAGTCACCTCTACTGCCGAGATTAAAAACTAGGGTATCTATTAGTTCGCGAAATCTCTACAAGTGCAGTGTTGTCACTTCCTTTTACACAACATCGGGGAAGACGTCGCTGCTATCTGTAGTCGCACGAAAGGAATCATTGAGCCAGACGTGCGAAAAGAGGGAAAAAAGTAAGAATCTTATGGGTCAAAATAATGAGCCGTTTTACAGAGGTCCCGCTAAAATTGATTTTCTGCAATTTTTATTTTATTTTTTATTTTTTTTTTATGTTGCGCTCATTGAAATGTGGGATGCCTATGAATCTAATAGCCAAGATTTATACGTTTCGCGAAAACGAGCCCAGAACGCCGTTAAAGGGTCAAAACAAACAAAGCCTCAGGTGGAAAACGGGGGGGGGGGGGGGGGGGGGGCGAGTTGGTGTAACTACTACTCGCGTAGACAGACTCGTCACTAGCTAAGTAAAGAAAGCCCCATTTCTAGAAACACCACGACTGAAAGCCATTTTGTTTAGCGACAAACTTGATGTTCAGCCACCAACCCCAACGGTTCTAAGTCGACTGAGATCTGCAAAATTGAATGAGGGCTTTGAAAGACAGAACCTAATGTTCGCAAAAGGTTGACCTTTTCCCAGAGAAATAAACAAAAACCTAATATCTGGTGCAGGAACATCCTTTGTTACGATTAATCCGAGTATAATAGGTTTGCCTCAGACGAAAAAGTTCATGTGCGCCGCTCACCAGGAATCCCAAGTATACTTTAAAAAACTGTGAAATACGGTGGCGGAAGAGTTACGGTATGGGGACTTTTTTATGGTACGGAATTAGTCTAATACACTGCATCAAAGACATAATCAGTGCATAAATCTACAAAGAAATCTTGGAAAAGGTGAGGCTGCCTTATGCGGAAGAAGAAATGCCGCTGAAATGGAAATTTCAGCAAGATAACGATCCAAAGCATACTTTATTCGTCTCTTAGTCCCCCTCTACAATTTTTACCCCACACATTTCCCTGCAATGCTAAATTCACGATTCCTCGATGTCTAAAAAGGTTTCCTCGATCCCTTCATTTAGCCAAGGTGTGCCAGAAATTCCTTTTCTCCCCAGTTGGGTTCAGTAATTCTTCATTAGTTACGCGATCTATCAACCTAATCTTCAGCATTCTTCTGTAGCACCACATTTAAAAATCCTCTCCTCTTCGTATCTAAACTATTTATCGCCCCCATGTTTCACTCCCGTCTAAGGCACTACTCCACACAAATGCCTTCAGAAAAGTCTTCCTCATACTTAAATTAAAATTCGATTTTAGCAAATTTCTCAGTTTCAAAAACGCTTTTCTTCCCATTGCCATTCTGCATTTTATATCCTCTGTACTGCGACCATCATAGGGTGTATGTTATTTTACTGCCCAAGTGACAAAACTCTTCTACTGCCTTTATTGTTTCATTACCTAATCTAATTCCTTCAACATCGCCTGACTTCCTAAGACTTGCTTTCTAAGACTTGTTTTGCTCTTGTTAATGCTCATGTTATACGCTCCTTTCAACGCACTGTTAATTCCTTTCAACTGCTCTTCCAGGTCCTTTGCTGTCTCTGACAGAATTACAATGTCATCAGCAAAACGCAATGTTTTTATTTCTTCGCCCTAAACTCTAATCCCTTCTCCAAATTTCACTTCGCTTTCCTTCACAACCGGCTCTATGTACGAATTGAATAACATCGGAGAAAGGTTACAACCCTGTATTATTCCCTTCCCAACCAATGCTTCTCTTTCATGCCCTTCGACTCTAATACCTGTGGTCTGGCTTTTGTACAAGTTGTAAATAACCCTCCTTTCCCTGTATTTTACCCCTGCTGACTACAGAATTTGAAAAAGTGTATTCCAATTAACATTTTCAAAAGCTCTCTCCAAATCTACAAAAGCTAGAAATATAGGTTTACCTTTCCTTAATCTAACTTCTAAAATAAGTCTTAAACTGAATATTGCCTACCGTGTTCATTTCTCCTGAATAAAAATGTTCAAATGTTTGTGCATCTGATGGAACTTAACTACGGGGTGATCAGTCCCTAAACTTACAAACTACTTATGAACTACCTACAACTAAGGACGGCACAAATATCCATGCCCGAGGGGGGATTCGAACCCCCGACCGTAGTGGCCGTGCAGACCGTGACTGAAGCGCCTCAGTCTCCTCGGCCACCGCGGCCGCCTATTAAACTGATGGTTATGTAGTTTTCACACCTGTCTGCGACCGCATTCTTTGGAATGAGGATCATTACATTTTTCTTATATCATGTCTCACATAATTCTGCTACCTCAAATACCGCTGGAACTACAATTGATATTAAAAAACGGTTTTCATCAGCACGAACGGACGGCACGAGCTTAGGAAACTAAATACTATGTAAAATTTTAAAACGTAAATAAATACTATTTTCAATATAAACTTGTGTGTTCATAAATGGACACCCCCTATTATTTGGTATGCAATCAATAGCATGAAAAATCACACAAATAATGGCATTGGTTGCATCGCAAAAAGACAATTACATCCCAAGAAATTGCGAAGCGAAGTTAACGCTTGAAATAAATGATGCACAGAACTGGCGCACGTCATGAGAATCAAGCGTTAACCTCTCGCTGTGTATGTCAGGGACTCACACTGCGATATAGGGGAGAGAGTGTCACGGTAATGATGCACGATTTGGGGTGGAAATAATTGAAAGAATGGTGTTATTCGTTGCGCCGAGATCTATTTGTGAGACTTGTTTCTCCAACTTTCTCTTCTGAATGCGAACGTATATTGTTAGTATCCACCTACAGGGGGAGACATGATCATCGTAATAAAATAAGAGAAATCAGATCGAAAACGGAAAGATATAGGTGTTCCTTTTCCCGCGAGATATTAGAGTCTGAAGCTATAGAGAAATATCATAAAACTGGTTCCATTAACCTGTAATGCACTGAATTCCGTTAACGATAAGCTACAGAATCTGTCAGGCCAGTGATCAGACAAAGGAAAGTTATTTATAAAGATAATACGTCAAGTTTAATTACACATTCTGAATGCAGGTGAATTCCAAGTTTATTGATTACATACTCAGACCGATTGATTACTTAATTAATAATCATTAAAATTTCATCCCACTAATTTTCCCAGGCCCACAGACACAACAGATGTACTGTCTGCATAGAGGAATATCGGTTGGAGGGAGCAGTATAATTTTGGCACTGCACATTTAATTATTACAAAAAATGGCAAAGATGGCGAAATCTTGTTTAGTTTCCCTTAGGCCGTTATTTCAAACCGTAGTTGTAGCACGCAGTGGCGGAGGGAGACGAGTTTTCGCGTTGTGCGAATCCGCACTAGTTCAGGGCACCCAACATGACGGCTGGAATTGAGCCGCTGCCGGCGGCAACAAGATAGGTAACGGTGATTCCTCCCTCCTCTGTTAGGTTGGCTACAGGGACCTTTCGCCAACTGCGGAGGTGCATATGAATGCATTGTCACTTCGTTAAATAGGCGGTATAGCAGCTCCCGAGTCCATTCCGTTGCAGTTCCTGGCGGTATCGACACGGGAGATCAGCTTGCGGCAGTTACCGTCGTTTAGTGATACATGCTTCCCATTACCTTGGGAGCAAACAGCCTGTCTTAGACGTCCTCGCCGGACTCGACATGATCACCGATACGTCATATTTCGCATCTCCCGTGGTCGCGATCGCCTTACCTTTGCATTTGCGCCGTCTATTCAGGAGCTGCTACTCCGGTATGTAGCATGTTATATGCCTACGTTCGACTCCTGTTCTTGTGATCCTACGCGAACTTATGGCTAGTTTCTTACCTTTCGTCATAAACTCTCTCAGAGGACTGGTTCTTATTTATATTCTTACTCTTCTTTGTATTTAGCGGCTTGGCCTACAGCAAGGCTATTCCACGGCCAGTGGCTGCATTCAGTGTGTGAGGTTTTATGGAAGTTTGTGACAGGGCTGCCTCGCCTCTAAATCGTTTGATTATAATAGATGTTTCGACTAGCTATTCCGAACTTTGTTAGGAAGTCCTTTCTGAAAGCATTTGTCTGGAGTGTAGCATTGTATGGGAGTGAAACGTGGACGATAAGGAGTTCAGATAAAAACATGATAGAAGCTTTTTAAATGTGGTGCTACAGACGAATGATGAAAATTAGATGGATAGATCACATAACTAATGAGGAGGTGCTTAACCGAATTGGGGAGAAAATGAGTTTCTGAGATATCCTGTCTAAGAGAAGGGATAGATTGGTTGGACACATTCTGAGACATCAAGGAATTGTCAATTTAGCATTAGAAGGAAACGTATGGGGTAAAAATAGTAGAGGGAGACCGAGGGACGAATACATTAAGCAGATTCAAAAGGACGTATGTTGCCGTACATATTCTCAGATGAAGAGGCTTGCACAGGACAGGGTAGCGTGGAGAGCTGCATCAAACCAGTCTGCGGACTAAAGACCATAACAACAACAACAATCCCGACGTTCATTGTTTATAGCTTCCCTTACTGTCGCGTTTTGTATTACGATGCGCTGAAACCCCTGCTGTAAGTCCGACCGCCTGGGACAGAAGATCTGAAGGTGAGTTACCTGTCAGGGAACAGTGATAGTCGGAGACTCTTTGAAGAATAATTTTCCCACCTTTTCTACATTCAGCCACAGCTACAGCATCACCCACATGCCCTACGCTACAATCCCTTTGTCATGCATTTCAATGTGACTTGCAGAGTATCCATGTAGATGTAGATGACTGTTTGTTCTCGAGGCTGGGGGCGGTGTTTCTCGTGACGTCTGTCCCGCCCACGCACGCGACTGTAGCGTCGGCGCTGCCCGGTAACAAGCTACTCCTGGCTGGCCTATCGAAAGTCGCGAGCGGTCCGAGTGGCGTGGAGCAGCCCTAGACGCGTGCCCGCGGCGGCCCTCGACGGCAGCGCCTCTAGTGGCGGCCGGCAGCGCCGCGAGCGCCCGCGGGCGCGCGCGCTCTTGAAGCCCTCGGCCAGCGCCCTCCAGCGCCCTCGGCGCATTGTTGTGCCGGCAGAGGGCCGCCGCTGATGACGACACCTTCCCGGCGTGTCGGCCGGGCCCTCCTGGCGCCGCTCTCCAGCGCCAAACAACGAAACGCCACGAGAGCCGCAGTCGAACACGAACCTGCCCTCCCCACCGACACTGCTGAAATGCCACCCCGCACCGCACCGGGCGGCACATCTCACAAATCTGCAGGGGTGTCTTGCCGTGGCCAAACAGTATCCTCTGGACGACGCAACAAATTCTTGAGCACTAGTGGAGCACTAGTGGCTTTGGGATATAACACATCCACAAAAGCACTTATAAATATTGCGAAAATGAACGTGACACTAACAGAAAAAGCGCGTGAATGTGAGGGTTTTGGACGGGGACATTTCAAGGTGAAAGAGTAATAATAATAATAAAAAGAGAAAGACAACCCGGAAAACACAAAACTGCAGTACATATATTACACTAAAAAAAATCACGAAAAACGACAAAACACATAAGAATGCTATCGATAACTTCAATTGAAATCCAATACACCTCAAATGAAGCAGGCGTTTCCAATCAACCTCACCCCTGTTCAGCTATAAAACGCCAAAATATCAAGAGCTACAACCGAGCTATACTACACTGAGATGAAAGAAACGATTTCAATCATCCACTACACACTAAAAATAATTCCAAAAAAATAGAATAGAATTCTTCACTTGACCTATAATTGGCCCAAAATGAAGCCGACGATTCCCAACAACCGTATCGAATACAAAAAAGAAAGAAAGAAAAACCACTAAAACAACGGTAACAGACACTACAACTGATCTACAATATAGAGAAAACAGAAGGACCCAATACGACTCGTCTGCATTAACCCATGGCGGGGATATGATAAACGACCAAAAAAATTACTAAACACAAATCAATATCCGTAAAATAAAACTTTCAGTTACGCACAAAGAAACTTTTCTTTGCAATAGGGTTCTGCCAAGCAGTTGCTATTATGAATGATCATCGTTTCTAGTGACCAGTGTATTTCCAGTCATTCAAATCAACACGCCGACATCAGGGGTCTCTATATCCCCCCCCCCCCTAAAGTGTCAATTAGCGAATATCATATCCATCCTAACAAAAGCACAAAATAATACAAATGAAATTAACTAACCGCGAACTAAACCGGGAACATTACACTAATAAAACACGTTGTAACGCGCACAGAACCCACTTCGAAATAGTGATAATCATCCTTCAAGCAATCACAAGAAAACAGCATCGACCTGTCACAATGACAACTAACACTACAATCAAATACAACTGGGAACACTTTTAACTTCACCACAAGAGACCGCCACCACATACCGATACAAACCACCCATAAACACAGACAATTCAAAATCATCGCACAACGATGACACCACGCAAGACAACATGCCGATACCGCGGATCAAAACTGACGCGTGGAATCGTGTGCGTTAATTGATCCGTCAAAGTTGATCTCGTGTAGCAGGATGTAGTGTGTGACAGTATTACTCATTTCCTGTCTTGTTCTGCTTCCAAGCAGAGTGAAGGAAAAACCTATAATCTACATACCTCCGTACCAGCCCAAATTGCGTTAATTGATCCGTCAAAGTTGATCTCGTGTGGCAGGATGTGGTGTGTGACAGTATTACTCATTTCCTGTCTTGTTCTGCTTCCAAGCAAGGAAAAACTATTATCTACATACCTCCGTACCAGCCCAAATTCGCCTCGTCCTATCTTTGCGGTCTTTACGGGAAATGCAAGTTGAGAGTATTATAAATCACCTTCCCGTGTCGCATCTATAAATTTGTGATCCTCGGAAAGAGGAACTGATCCGATGCGGAACCAAAACACTCCAAAAGGACTAAAGAATGGATCGCCCTGGTGGTCTGCACGACTTCTGCTTCTAGATGAACCTCACATTTGTAGAAATGTCCCAATTAACTGAAGTCGAACGGTCACATTCCCCATACATTTCGGTATTTAATATTGCTGTGCAAACTTTCTTGCGGCTATTTAAACGGCACGACTTATGTGAAACAACAGTTTACTAATGGAGTACACGAACATTACTGTCAGTATAAATTAGAAAACTTAATAAATCACGGAACAATCTAGATACAGAGGTAAAAATTGACACACATGCTTGAAATGACATGGGGTTTTGCTAGACACGTGAAAGATCTCTTTTGGTGAAGATCGTGTTTTCAGCTGCCACTTTCGTCATCCTTGGCCTCCCAGGTCCCCAGACCTCGGTCCGTCCGATTATTGGCTTCGGGGGTTACCTGAAGTCGCAAGTGTATCGTGATCGACCGACATCTCTAGGGATGCTGAAAGACGCCAATGCCTCACCATAACTCCGGACATGCTTTACACTGCTGTTCAAAACATTATTCCTCAACTACAGCTATTGTTGAGGAATGATGGTGAACAAATTGAGCATTTCCTGTAAATAACATCATCTTTGCTTTGTCTTAATTTGTCATGCTAATTATTGCTTTTCTGATCAGATGAAGCGCCATCTGTCGGACAATGACATTCCAAGCATTTGTTATTTTTACCTCTCTATCTACATTATTCCATGCTGTATTAAGTGTTCAAATGTATACCGACTTTTTGATCACACGATACATTAAACCTAGTTGCCTTTCGTCACAGCAACTATAAATTCTGTCGAAATTATGTTTCATCCTCCTAGAATCACTCATCTCATGTTACTCCATGTGATGTTGAGCGAACTATGAATGAAAGCAGAGTTAAATCTCGAAAGTGAATGCAATTTGAGATATACGAAATGAAATCTTTGCTTTGGGATAACCTTGTTACACAGATAGGGATTTAAAAGATTAGTGGAAATGAATGCTGCAAAGAGTGTCATGGGCGCAAGTTAAAACAAAAATGAGATAGTACTAAACGAAGTGTAATAGAAATTTTTATTTGGACTGAAGAATGACTAATGTTTTTTTTTTAAATCGGTAATATGAAATGCAGTCTAACAATAACAAGGAAAAATTTTCAGCAACTGAATATAAGTATTAGCAAATTTTTTGTGCAAGTATACGACTGTTGTGCAGTACTGCAAAGTGAAGTCTGCGTGATCAAAAATCAAAATGTTCAAATGTTTGTTAAGCTTATGGGACTTAACTACGGGGTCATCAGTCCCTAAACTTACAAACTACTTACGAACTAGGACGGCACAAATATCCATGCCCGAGGGGGGATTCGAACCCCCGACCGTAGTGGCCGTGTTGACCGTGACTGCAGCGCCTCAGTCACCTCGGCCACCGCGGCCGGCTCTGCGTGATCAACGGACTAAATGTTCAAATGTTTGTAGAGCTTATGGGACTTAACTACGGGGTCATCAGTCCCTAAAGTTACTAACTACTTATGGACTAGCTAATACTAAGGACGACACTAATATCCATACCCGAGAGGGGATTCGAACCCCCGACCGTAGTGCCCGTGCAGACCGTGACTGGCTCACCGCAGAGCGCTTGGCCACCGCGGCAGGAGATGCACGGACTCTTATCAGGCCATCCAACGTTGCATTACTACATTTCTTTGCACTGCTGATAAATGACACTGATGTAGGAGGACAGCAGAATATGTGTAAAACTTTGCAGTAAACTTTATTTTCCAGTCACTGTCTTCCTTCAATGAAATGGATAGTGACTTTAGAGGCACCCCGTATAGGACTTCCTTACTTATTTTCGGACTGAGAACTTAAGAAATCTCTACGTAGTTGCTGCTCTGTTAACGACGTGCTTTCGCCGTTACTTTGGCATCGAGTTTTACCGTCTTTGATTTAAGCCGTTGTTGCGGGGATAAGAGCAAAGCGTGCTTCGCGGCTACCCCACGCCCTCACTAGGGGGACTCGCAGCCCTTACTGGATGGGACCGTCCTCACAAAACCGACGAGGAATCTTTAATGAGGCGTTATGAGCATCTGGGGCGAAGACATACGGCGGTGGGCGGTGGAAATGCCGCCCCGTATAAATAATTAACGAAACGTCCATTATTTATATCAGTTACACTTTACATAATTCGATGCAGCAGCCGCACACCGTGGGCGTTTCGTGAGCGTCCTAGGGAAAGGGTCTGCGGCGGCGGCGGTGGCAAGGGTTCCGTGACTTATGGGCTAAGCCGGTCGCGCTAACTAGAATTACTGCGTCTGAGGGACTCGCCGCCAAGGTGCTGAGTTAATATCGCGTAAGAAACGAGGGCGCCTAATGGCGGCGAGGGCGCCCGCACACAAATACGCTATTTGGGGGAGCCGGAAACGCGGCAGTTTTCTCCGAGCGACCGAAGGGGCGCCCCATGGCTCTTGACCCCGCGTGTGTAGGGGTGGACACCGCCTCCCAAGAGCCTCAGTTTTTACAATTTCTAACACATAATTTGACGAAAGCTGACATTCTGATTACACATAATGGGCATGTGGTAAGTGAGACTGAACAGTTCAAATTTCTAGGTGTTATAGACAGTAAGCTGTCATGGAAAGCCCATGTTCAGGATCTTGTTCCAAAACTAAATTCTGCTATATTTACCATTAGAACAATATCTGAGATAAGTGATTTTTCAACACGAAAAGTAGTCTATTACGCTTACTTTCACTCACTTATGGCGTACGGCATAGTTTTTTGGGGTAACTCGCCTGATGCAAAAAGGATATTTCTGGCTAAAAAACGGGCGGTTCGAGCAATATCTTGTGTAAGTTCGCGAACGTCATGTCGACCCCTTTTCAGTAGTCGGGGAATTTTGACTCTGGCGTCACAATACGTTTTTTTCTTTAATGTCGTTTGTTGTTAATAATATCAGCTTATTCCCACGAGTTAGTAGCTTTCACTCCGTGAATACTACACAGAAGTCGAATCTACATTTGCATCACACCACCTTAACACTTGTGCAGAAAGGGGTACAGTATTCTGCGGCATCCATTTTCAATAAGCTGCCACAAGAATTAAAGAATCTTAGCATTAATCCACACGCTTTCAAATCTAAATTGAAGAGTTACCTCATGGCTTACTCCTTTTATTCTGTCGAGGAACAAGTTAAACAATTAAGCTAATTCATTTTTTCTTTATTGATTCTTTTCACTTTGTCTTAAGATTGTCGTGTGCAAAGGACTACTTAAAAATTTTCTATTACCATTCTTGTGTAACAATTGATGTATTGACTTGTTCCATGACCATGGAGTCTCACTCCTCAATTGAGTCCTATGGAACAGAAAAAAAAACAATAACAAAATAACACTGCCTGCTGCCATCCGCCACATTTATGTAACACTAGCTTAAACCCGCGGTTCCGCTCGCGTGTTGATTGATTATGATAGATAATGCGCGAAACGTCAAACGTTTTTAAAGAGATGTATTAAAAGAAATTCCTTTTTACTGCTTTGTTTATTTAGATTATATTAGATTAGTTATTCGTTCCGTAGATCCATGTTGAGGGGATCCTCGTGGATGTGGAACATGTCAAGTAACAAAATTTACAAGTTGAATAATAGATAATACTAATAATATAAATACAGATACATAAATTTTTAAGGTTTTTTTTTTTTTTTTTTTTTTTTTTTTTTTTTTTTTTTTTTTTTTTTTTTTTTTGCTGATAATATAACAATACTAATATAGTATGAGTGCATGCATCATTTGGTACAATTTAGAAATTCACTAATGGAGTAGAAGGAGTTGGCCACTAGAAAGTTTTTTAGGTTCCTCGTAAATTGATCTTTATTCGTAGCTAAATTTTGTATACTTGATGGTAAATTATTGAAAATGTGTGTTCCTGAGTAGTGGACCCCTTTTTGAACTAAAGTAAGTGCTTTTAAGTCCTTGTGTAGATCATTTTTATTCCTAGTATTGCATGTATGAACTGAGCTGTTTGTTGGGAAAAGGGATATATTATTTATGACAAATTTCATTAAGGAATAAATATACTGAGAGGGAGTAGTTAATATACCCAGTTCTTTGAAGAGGCTTCTACAAGATGTCCGTGAATTTACTCCACAAATAATACGTATTACACGTTTTTGGACTCTGAAGACTTTTGACTGACTTGAAGAGCTACCCCAAAATATTATATCATATGACATTAGGGAATGAAAGTAAGCAAAGTATGCAAGCTTTGTTATTTTTATGTCTCCTATGTCTGATAACACTCGTATTGAAAATACAGATTTGTTGAGCCGTTTCTGCAGTTCTGTGGTATGCTCCTCCAAACTAAATTTATTATCAAGCTGTAATCCCAGGAATTTAATACTGTCAACCTCTTCTATCTGCTCTTCTTCATACTTAATGCATATGCTGTCAGGAAATATCATGTTCTGAACTGCATGTAGTGAGTCTTTTCAAAGTTTAATGACAATGAGTTGCCTTTAAACCATTTATTAATGTTCATGAAAATATCATTAGCTATTTTTATATTTCCTTATTCGTATGTTTATCCTTACAGAGAAAGATCTGAAGACCAAAGAGATGGCCTGTGGCATCACGTTTCGCTGTATGTAACCTCCTTGATATAGAGTCGCAAACGTCATCGCTGTCCTTCAGTCCGAATTTTTTTATAATTTGACGACTTTCAACCACCATATCTTCCACCCCCTTATAGCTATCGGCATATAAGTGTTATGGTGTACAACAGGAGACTTCAGAGAACAATTACACACAGATCATTCGTTTGGGTTCTGTAGTTTTCGCTGCAGAGCGAAATATTAACACACACACACGTAGAATTTTATATACACCCATAACTTTCCATCCCAATATACTCCACCCTTTTATCACTATCAACCCTCAAGCAACAATGCAACAAATAGAACCATTTTCAAAGAGTAATTATTGTTTCGCATTTCGCGTTATATTCTTCAAATTACTAAATATCTTATCAGATCACTGCAAAACCGTGCCTAAAACCTTCCACAGGTATAAATTAGTATTTGTACAAATATTTAAGTCTCTGCGTATTGTCGTTCGTACTTGATAAGCGTACACCGAACAGACATAGCTATCCGATCGCCATAAAATCGTGCCTAAAGCCTTCCCCGGGTAGACATTAGAACCGTACAAATTTTAGCTCTTTATGTCTTGTGGTTCAGACGTGATAAACATACACCGAACAAATATTCACATTTATAGATATAGATTACCAATCTGTCCATATCCGATCCGTAAAAGGCCTGTGACGGTTCAACCTATTAGTAAGAATAGAACCGCTACACCCAACCAAAGTTGTAGTAATCTATACATCTTATAAAATAGGCCGTATGTGTGTATGTGGGTATGCAGGTGTGGTTGTATGTATGTGTGTTCCACATCTCCTCCTAACTATTGGACCGTTTTCAACCAAATTTGGTACACATGTTCCTTATTATCAGGCAACAATCGCTGTCAGGTTAAGGACCACCTATGTCGTGAAGAACGGCCGCATCGTCCGATAATGCGATAATATTCTACATCTTCTCCTAAACTAATGATCGATTTCAACCAAATTTGGTACAAATACTTGTTAAGGTCAGTAATCATTTGCTATGGTAGCAAAAACCACCTTTCATACATATTTAAAACGATATCACGTCATAAACTAACCTAATTTGCGGCGCGTGGTGTGATTTTATTCGACAACTATTTGACAACGAGAGCACTAGCGATTTGCAATAAGCTTTGAACATAATTTCAAATCTTTATGAAACTTTTTCTCGTTGACAACCCCAACGAAATGATGAAAGGAGAAAAGTTTATCGCTTACTACTTTTCCAATGTTCATGATGTATATCTACGGCATTTGGCATGATGTTACAAGTTATTACTTCTACACTGCAAATTCTATTCGCGAGACAATTCACAAACAGTACACATACTTACTTCTTAATGTTCCTTTGATACTGTATCACAGTTTGAAATATAGTTCATGAGATATGAAGTCATAAACAATTTATCTTGAAGAATCGCATCATCAGGCATGAGGTTACGATTTATTACGTTTTTAATGCTAACACCATCACTATTCACGTCATATTTTGCAGAAATTAGGCGCATATACCAATGAATGTACCTTCGAATTTACATCATTTTACGACGCATATTTCAGGAGATATTGAGTCATAAACAATGAAATTTACGAATAACTGCTACATCATAAGCTATTTTTCCACATCTCCTAAAATAATGGACTGATTTCAACTAAACGTTGTACACATATTGCTTACTATCAGAAAAAAATCGCTGTGGGGTTAAAAACTACCTACAACACTTTGCATATCCAACAAAGAAAGAAACCTTTCATTCAAAACTATAAAGTTTTGAGCGTATATTTTTGTTTTAATTATATGAAAATTCATAGAAAGAAAAGAAGAAAGAAAAGAAGGTGAAAAAGAAAGGAAGGATCACCAAGGAATATCCGAATCGTATGGTACATGTCATGTAGAAGTGCAGGCAAACAATTACAATCTACGTCGGGGGAAAGGGAAAGGATTTTGTGAATTATGGTTTATGTTGACAGCCTGTTCTCTGTGAAAGATGTCTTTAAATATAGGTAGAACTTCGAACCAAATGTAATTTTTCAGACCTGAAATGTTAAAATTACTAAAATCTTCAGGGCTATTCCGGCGTGGTCGAATCGATTTATTATTAAAATCCAAAGTTTCGTTCTCATCTCTGGAGGATATTTTAAAAAGAGATCGTAGCTTCTTTGGATGTCCGAATAACATACTGCCTCGTTACTAGCTGTAGCCAAATTCCGTTTTCGACGTGTGGATTCGGGTGCTGAAGAAGTCTTCAACCAGTGGACGGTAGTAACATCGGACGACGATAAAGAAACAACGGCGAATGGCGCTCCAGTATTCGAAACGTGGCCAACGAGAAAGAAGGGCCGGGGCGCGTGGGTCACGCACGTCATCAGAGGTGCTAAGCCAGCGCGATCGCTAGCTGACTGGCTGGCTGTTAGGAGGCAGTAGCCTGTGCCCTTTTTTTTTTTCTTTTTTTTTTCTTTTATTTTTTTTTTTCTTTTTTTCTTTTTTTATTTTTTATTTTTTTTTTTTTTTTTTGGACATTTTCCATTTTTTTTTTTAAATTAAATACTTATTAACTTCTTTTATTTTGGGATTGTAATACTAACAAAATAAAACCATCTGTTTATGGCGGGCTTCTGTTGTGAAAAGAAATAGGAGAAAATAAGTATGAAAAAAGAAATCAACATCCTTGAAGCCCGCATATTCTACGTTTCACTCCACGATTTCCGCTGCCAAATATTCATAGCATGTCTTCTCGAAATATTTTGGAGTTACCGTTAATCTGTTCAGGGTTTTTTTTTTTTTTTTTTTTTTTTTGTCATCTCTTGCCATGAATGATCCAGCTGCGGGGCGGATCGTGAAAGATGCTCTTCAAGAAGTTCGAAAAATATTGACCGTACTTCGGATTTTTCAAAACTGCACAGTGACGTTCGTTGAGGTAGTTCCAGAAGTCCATCACCCCTATGACACCACTTCCAAGCAAGTAATGGATTGCGTGGCCTCTTATCCACGTGACAGCATTGTATTTTGTCCTTGGGTAGTAGGTATTGTCCGGATATAATAATATGCGTGAATCGACAGCAGCTGGTGACACCTGTAAAAAGAGAGCCAGAATTTGGCGCACAAAATACCAGATCTCTTCCGCCGGCCCGCAAAGTAGTCGGTGCTCGTCAGTGTCTGGTACGTCGCATTTCACGCACATTGGCGAATCAGTTAGGTGAATCTTATGGAGTCTCTCTCTATTCACCTGTTTATTGTTGACAGTCACGTACCAAGTCGATCGTACGTCGGAGTCCAGTATTGGTGCATTCACTGTGCGCCAAACCACTCTCCAGTGCACATTGGGATGTTTCATTTCCATAATATTAGGTTCCCGGCGCTGCAGCAGGATGCGATAGATGTCTCTGGCCATTGGTAAGCGAGTAACAGGTAGGACGCTCTTAATGTAGCTGTATTCTAGATAAAAACTCCCAAAATAGGAAAATACTGTCGGTATGTTAGTCAGCTCCACCGGTGGGTCGAGAGAAGTCGGTGCCAAAGCCTCTATCAGTAGGCCCGTGAGACTGGACGGGCTACGCTTCCACAACTTGAGGTGCATACCTACGTAGAGGGATATCGCTCGGTCATGAACATTAACAAGTCCTAGTCCTCCACGTTCCTTTGGTAGGGTGAGGGATTCGTATTTTATTTTAAATATCATTCCGTAACTGACGAATGATCCGAATGCCGCCATTAGTCTACTTGCTATGTGTTTTGGCATAGGCAATGTCTGCGCCATATGCGGCAGTCGGGATGCTTGATATACATTTATAAATTCAGTTCGTTGATGTATGTCCAAAGCCCGGAGACGGTGATCCATAAGTCCGGCACGGATATTTTGTAATAGTTTCCGGTAATTAAGCACCGCCGTGCGTGAGATGTCATTTGTGAATTCGATACCTAGACAGCGAATTGTGTCGCACAGTTTGAATGGAGCGACGCTTTCTGGTGTCATCCCGGTGCCAATATTCAGCGCGGCCGATTTTTGTGCGTTTACGCGGCTCCCCGATGCTTTACCATATGTGGTAAGCCATTCCATAGCTCTGTGTACATCTTGTGCGTCTCGAATCGTTAACACTAGATCATCTGCGTACGCGGTGCAGCTAAAAACATAGTCTCCAAGAGTCAATCCTGTTAGGCGGTTCCTCAGCCCACACAACAAAGGTTCCAAGGCCAGCGCATATAGTATCGTTGATAGTGGGCATCCCTGTCTAACAGAGCGTTGGATGGGTAAGGGGTTTGACAGTCTACCGTTGACAAGTACTTTTGATGATGCACTACGAAGAAGACGCAGTATCACCTCAATGAAGGTATCCGGATACTGCATTTTCCGCAGAACAGTAGTTAAGTACGTGTGATTGACTCGATCAAATGCTTGACTAAAGTCTATCGCCGCCAAGGCTCCCGGTATGCGACGCAACTTGGCAAGGGCAATGAGGTCTCTGTAGCGACACAGGGCGGCGCGTATATTATGGGTCCCGCCCATCGATGTTTGATCCGCCGATAGAACATGACATACCGTGCGCCGCATACGAGCCGCCAATAAACGTGTGAATATTTTCATATCACAGTTCAGCAGAGTTAGTGGTCTGTAGTCTGTGATGTGCGATCCTCCACGTGGTTTATGTATCGGGATAATCACACCTTCCGTGAAACCAGCCGGAAGTTTTATCGTAGGCGTCATAAGCTCTTGGCAGATAATCGTCATAGTAGTTACCAGAAGTCCCTGAAACGTCCTATAAAATTCCAGCGGTAAGCCATCCAGTCCTGGTGTCTTGTTGGGTGCTCCTTTTCCAATGGCATCCACAACTTCGTCTTCAGAGATCGATTCTAACAATTCTTGTTGGAGCTCGAGAGGGATCGTGTCCTGTATTAACCCAGCGACAGCATCAATGAGTTGTGGATCGGATCTCTCCTCTGTATACAGGCGAGAGTAGTGTTTGAAGAATACGTCGTTGATAGCTCGTTGCGTGTCGTGACGTACGCCATCTTCTGTCGTCACCTCGCGGATTAAGGACTTCAACCTGCGTTTCCGTTCCGCTGCTATGTGGTACATAGAGTGTCGTTCATTATTGATTCCAATTGTTTGGCGTGTACGAACGATCGTACCTTCCAAGTGTCGACGTGTCAAAGCTACGATCTTTGCTTTCGCACTGTTGGCAATCATCTGATGTTCTGGAGATGGAGGCATAACGGAACACTCCCTCAGTATGGCATAGTAAAACTCTGTGGTGCTGCGTCTCCATGAAGCAGCTTCCCTACTAAAGGTCATCAATGTGCGACGAAGTCTCGGTTTGGCACATTCCAACCACCACTGTAAGACTGATGTGTACGCTTCACGTCGTCGTAAGCACCAGCTCCACGCTTCGCACACCGCCGATCGACATTCCGGCGAGGACAGATGAGCAATGTTCAGTTTCCAAGGGCTACGACTTCTCCACACTCGTTGTCTTCCAAGCGTGATGTTACAGATATATGCTGTGTGGTTGGTGAAAGCTGCCGGCCACAATTCTGCTGCAGTGGCCGCATGAATGAGAGAGCGGGAGATATATATCCTGTCGATTCTGCTGGACGAATGTTCCGTAAAATGCGTGAAGCCAGGTCTGTTAGCGTGCATGATTTCCCACGTGTCAACCAAATCGAGATTGCGAATGATAGCGCAGAGTGCCGGACATGGTGAGTGATGGGGAATTTGGTCTTTCGGGGATAGTGTACAGTTAAAATCTCCCCCGATAACCATATCATCGATTCTGCCCTGACATAGTTGTGTCAAGTCCTCAGAGAAAAAGACCGAACGTTCACGCCTCTTGCTTGTACCCGACGGTGCGTACACATTTACTAGGTGTATCCCTTGCACTGTGAGAGCCATGCCCCTGCCATTAGGTAGATAGCGTACATCAGTGGCTATTAAACCTTCTTTGAGAAGTACTGCAACTCCGCTACCCGTATCGGACGCATGTGATATGTATGTAGTATATCCAAATAAGTCCGAGAAACCAAGCACGTACACTTCTTGTAGTAAGGCCACGTCTATATCAGCCGCATAAAGTGCGTCACGTAACAATGACAGCTTCACTGGCGACCTAATTGTGTTGATGTTGATAGTCGCGAATCGGTATGACTGCTTCTCACCCTGTAAATCCATGTCGTGCAACAGTGTGGGTGGTGGAAAAGAGTGATATCGCCTCGATGCCACCCTTTCTTAGAGTCTTTCCGTCTGAAGTGGGTGTAGGGGCGTGGGATCCCTTTCTGTTGTAAGTAAAGTGTCCGTCATGTCTTGTTCTTCCACTTCTTCATGCCACGGGCTATTGGAAAGAGGCTGTGGGTTCGTGACATCGGTTGCTGAGGGCTCCCCTTCCGTATTTTCTGGAAGCTGGGACGGTGATCCATCGTACTTTCCATCACCACGTGGAATGTTATGTATAGAAATTTGTATCTTGTCAGTGTTGAGAGTGGGAGCAGTAACATTCGGTGCCTCTGTTGTGATGTGTGTCACGTCACAATCCTCATCGGAATGATCGACTGTATCTGTCTTCTCAAGACATTCGTCAGTCGGTGTGCGTCGGCGTTTCTTGTGTCTGCGGGGCGATTTTTGTTTTCGGACATGCTTCTCCGAGTCAGATTGTTCTGGTGTATCCAATCTTTCAGTGCTTCCCGAAAGGAAGGCTTTAGTTGGTACTACTCTTGGGTCGACTTCCATTCGTTCGGTTTGTTCCGAATTATCTTTTTGTTCTGACAGTTGGTCTTCGGATCCGTCTGTAGTCTCGTTCGTATGAGGGCTGTCATGTTCCACGACAACTTGTCCGTCAGACAGCGGAGGTTGTGTATCTTGCTCACTTCCAACCGTCGCCCTGGGCAAAGTCGCCTGTACGTATGTCTTTGGCAGAATCGATGGAGGGGCTGTTTGTACTTCTTCGCCCGTTGGAATCTGTGTGATACGTCGCTGAATACATTCAGAGCGGACATGTCCCTCTTGTCCACATCCGGAGCATGTTTTTGGTTGTCCTTCGTACATGATAATGGCACGGCAGCCGGCAATATTTAGGTAGGAGGGGACATGTTTGCGGAGATCGATTTTGACCTGCCGTACTCCATTGAGTACTGGATACGTCGTAAAGGACTGCCATTTCTCCGCGACGTGGTTGATGACTGTTCCGTACGGTGTAAGTGCCGAGATGACTTGGTCGGCGGCTACCTCAAAGGGTAGTTCAAATACCCTGAGGGTCTTTATACCTAGTCCTGCAAGTTCAATATTAACAGCTCCTATATGTCCATCTGAGTGTCTGAATTGTAGTTTTGCTGCTGCTCCGCTAACCACTTTTCTGCATGCTTCTTCGGTAATCATCTTAACGTAGACGACACTTGCAATGATCGAAAAATGTATTCCAACAATTTGCTGTGGATCTAGTCGTAGTTCGTCGCGAAGAAACTGTTCTACTTCGTAAGCTCGTGGTCTTGGATATTCAGCTTGGAACGTGATCTTGACGGTGTTCTTTCTAAGGTGAGCCATGTCGCTGCAGTGAACGACGTGGAGGTAACTACTCGCGCTCGAAGGAAGTAAACAAAATCGCGCACAACACGGACGGCGAGACGCGCAGCACGCGACCTCACCGCGCGGCCGCAGTGGCCAGCATGCCCTTAGACCATACATATTGGTAGATCAGGCATTGCATCGCTTTCATGGCCCCAACATCTCTACAGCTGAAACCATTGCTTTGCCAACAGTCACGTGGAAGTGTCCAAATCTGATTATGATTTTACAGAGTGTCATGTGTGAAGGGGAGTAACATAAATTAGTTTAAAATAGGGGCTTTCCTTGAAAAACTTCTAAGTTATTTATTTTAACGGGCTAATGTTTGCCAATAGTCCCATGATCCCATGTTGCTACCACGGCATGTGTATAGCCGCTCTTCTGTTTGCCCGGTCTATTAGTAACTACGGCACAAGACCGTGGCCCCGCGACCAGCCAGTCAGCTACCGACCGCACTGGCTCAGCACTCCTCTGATAACGTGACGTGACGTATGCGACCCGGCCTGTCTTAGTCATTGGCCTCGTTTTGAAAACATGAGACGTTACGCCTCTGCGCAAGAGCTCGCAATAACGGAATTTGGCTTCGGTCAGTAGCGAGACAGTGCGTTATTTGGTCATCCGGAGAAGCCACGATCCCTCCTGAAAAAGGTGTATGGTACATACTGCCTGTAAAATATCTCGCGAATCAAATTAGTAGTGTAGAAATAAAAAAATAAAAAAGTCATGCCGAATGCCATAGTTTCATTGCATGAACAACAGATAACTAGCAAGCGAAAACCTCTTTCATTTCATCGTTTTCTTGTGGTTGACACAGAAAAAAAGTTTTATAAAGATTTGAAATTATGTGTAAAGTGTTGCAAGTCGCTAAGTCCTAACTATCGCAAACAGTGGATGAATAACTTTCGTTATCCACGCTATGCATGATGGGACAGTTTATTATGACACTCATGGTTAGTGACGTATTTCCTGTCACTAAGTATGTGCCGGAGGTGGTTTTCACCCACATACTGATTGTTTTCAGACGCCAAAAAACTTTTGTACGAAAATTTGTTTAAATTGGTCCATTAGTTTATTATGATGCGTGGAACATAGTCGTATGGTACACAGTTCATTTTATTTATTATTATTATTATTATTATTTACGAATTTCATTATTTATGTCGTCATATCTCCTGACCTACACGTCGTAAGTGGTTGTTACCCCCATAGCAATTGTTCTCGGATTTTAAGGAATAAGTGTACGTCGCTTGGTTCAAATCGGTCCAATAGTTCATGAGGAGATGTGAAACACACATGCAGACATACGTTTAAAGCTTGTAGGGCCAACATATTACCATCTTATTTCTGACAACTATGAGTCCAAGTGAAACACGTTTATAAATAACTGTCAGAGCACGGAAGTAGACGACGGCCGGCCGCGGTGGCCGAGGGGACTGAGGCGCTCCAGTCACGGTCTGCACGACCACTACGGTCGGGGGTTCGAATCCCCCCTCGGGCATGGATATTTGTGCCGTCCTTAGTATAAGGTAGTTGATAAGTAGTTTGTAAGTTTAGGGACTGATGACCCCGTAGTTAAGTCACATAAGCTATACAAACATTTGAACATTTTGAGTAGACGACGTCATGACAGTGCCTTGTCAAGCTTCACTGCTTTTCAGATACTTGCCGTTAATGACCGACCGAATATTCGGTTTCGGTCAGAAATCCAGCCGAATCTTCTGCTTGACCGAAACTAGTTTTCGTGAACTTATTTATGAAGTCTGGTCGCTTTCTGGATGGATTGTCAACAATAATGCTTCCCTCAGTTGAAGGTACGTCGTTTAACTGCTAGGTGTCTCTCCTCCGGCGTAAAAATTGTGGGTATTTTGTAGTTACGCACATTATAGAGCAATCGTATCATATAGTGATATACTATGTTAGTAACAATTTAAATTAATCAATGTTCGTACGTAATGCGTCAGGTCATCATAATATTATGCTGTACAGTTTTATTAATGAGTTTTCTGGAATGCAGTTTAATAACTAATATGGGTGCACACCTTTTCATGTTCAGTCTGCATAAACTTATGCTGACAACCCTCATACTGTTAGTCGGAACTGTGACTTTATTTTTCGAAATACTTTCTGTAGCACTGATTGAAGGTGCTATGTATGCTGGAATGCCAAAATGGAGTTATGTGAAGTTGTTTGTCGATTGCAGAAAACGGAAGTGAATTTAGCAGCATAAAGCTAGCGCTCTCAAGAACAAACTTGTAAAGTCTACTTTTGGAATGTGATAGTCATGTTAACACTCTGACATTTCGTAGTATATATTTGTCGTGTTTGTTGTATAACTGAAGACTAAAGACTACATTGCTAGAAGAAGGTATACAGGACTGTGGGATTTATGGTAACTATACAGTAGTCTCGTTAATTCGAGGTGAAGGGGACCGGGATCATGTCAAACTATCTAAATTTACGTGTAAAAAGGAACTAATCAGACGTTGAAAAGAATGCATGTGTAAAAAAAATATGACATTGTTTAAAACAAAGTTTTTAAATAGTCATTTACATTGACAGCCTAAAGTCTTTTCATATTTACTTCGCGTTATAATGGTAGAGTGTTTTTCTGCCGCGGAAGAGCGGACGACCACATTGAGGCGCCATGCTACGATGCACGAGGCCGTTCCCCGTCGGGGGTTCGAATCCCCCCTTGGGCATGAATATTTGTGCCGTCTTTAGTATAAGCTAGTTCATAAGTAGTTTGTAAGTTTAGCGAGTGATGACCCCGTAGTTAAGTTCCTTAAACTCTACAGACATTCGAAAATTTTAATTTTTTTTTTTTTTTTTTTTTTTTTTTTTTTTTTTTTTTTTTTTTTTGCCTTTTTCTGTAAAGATAGAAAGTAACCCTAGTTGTTGTTTTGTTTTATGTCGCTCGTATTTGCGGGGAAACTCGTAATTCCGAGACTCGAAATATCGATACTCCACTGAATCGAGTTCAGTTTACTTATTTTCTAACCTTCTTTAATTTTTCATCTTTCGCTAGAAAATGTCATAACGATGAGAAAAGAATCCATTCTGGAAGTACTTTAATGAAAGTACTACCGTCGATTTGTCTAAACCTTTTTCCCCTCATGTCATCTTCTATGGACTCCTGCTTAGACTTAACACACACTCAAGAAGGCTTAATACAGGGAAGGGACCTGAGAAATGTGGAAAAACTAGTGATTTTTGGTGTTACGTAAATATATAGAAATTTTAACTTAATTACGCAAGTTTCGGTTAGGTTTTTGGTTTCGGCCGAAACTACAAGAGGAGCAGAGTATTCGGTTACAAATCATGTTTCGGTCGAACTCTACTTGGCGTCAAGTCATTAATAAAAGAGAACACTAGAATAACGTTGTTGTGTGCGAAAGTATACGTTCAATCTCTAGACAGACCATCGTGTGGTGACAGAGGCAAAACGCGTGACATGTAGCAATTAAGTCGCCCACTACCGGGAACTGCCACTAGCCGCGGACAGAAACCACTTACAGTAAAAGGACATTTTATTTGTCCCAGTGCTGGAAACCCGAAGAATACCTCTTTGATGTGTAACAAGCCTCAATGCATTCCCGATGTCCGCTTCGAGGCGCGCACTGTAGGAGGTGCTTGCTTAAGACATCAGGACAGACACAAGTGACGGCGTAAAAGTCCGTTAATGAAAACGCGACTTTTGTGGCGGGGACCGCGTCGCACGGCCGTGGAGCGGCCCCTGGGAGACCTCTAATGATACGCCGTAAAAAAGCATCGGTACACAGGGCTGAACAATCTTTTCTAAAACGAATACCTCTGTACCTGCAAAGAAATGTCCTCGCGTTAGCGACAAAAAGTTTGCGCTCAGTGTCGCGTCTCCCACCATAAAGAGTAATTACTGTGGCGGTGAGGGCTCGGAAATGAGCACTATGTACATCAGTTCTCTAAACATAAGCTCTCAGGAAATTTGCCTCAAAGTTTGGAATGACACAGCGACAAAAGCGCCGAAGAAATGAGGAGGTCGGCGAAAGCTGTGCAATTACTTGCCACGGACGCTGGATGCCCTCCAGTCCGGCAGCCGCCGCTGTTGTGGACTGAAGGAGTGACTGAAAGAACCGCTGAAGGACTGGAGTGACACTTCGCGGGGCACTGCGTCTGTTGGTGGGGAGCGTTACGGAAAATGTCCTCCAGCCAGCCCAGCGAGAGTTTGCTGACGAGAACTTTTCTGAAGAAACCGCAGGTACGATTGAAGCATGTGTCGTAGCAGTCGATTGCAAGAACGCGAAACATATTGTTAACTTCACAATTTTTAAATTGGTAGGAACCATTTTTAGCTCTCTACTACTTCCTGTCTTTCCACGTTTCTGCACTTTCCGAAACGTCACTCTCAAGTGTGTTGTCACCTTGACATATTACCTGCATTTGTACTTCAGTATTTTGGGCCTGCAACTCTGATCTGGACTGTTCAGTTAATAAATAATTGTATCAGTAACATGCATATTCCTAAAGTGTGCAGAAAAGTCAAGGGGTTGGCCCCGCTGAAACCAGGGAAAGAACCCACAGACTCGCAAAACGTCAGGCCTGTGTCACTTCTGTGTCATATTTACAAGGCACTTGAAAGAATGATTCTTGATAGAATTTTTGATCGAATAGAGACTAAAATCATACCTGAACGAGCAGGATTTAGGCCTGGTAAATCATATTGCGGTCAAGTACTAAGCCTCACTCAACACAGAGGACGGTTTTGACAGGAAACAAGTAACTGGAGTCGCTTTTATAGATCGGCTGCCTATGATACTGTCAACCACCAACGGCTGCTTGTTAAATTTTATAATATGACTAAGGACTACCGGATGACAAAATTAGTGGAATGTCTGCTTCAAAACAGAACTTTTTATGTGACACTACAAGGGAGAAATAGTCGCTGAAGAAGGCAAAGAAATGATCCATCACAAGGCAGTGTCATATCGCCAATTCCATATAATATCTACTCGAACGACCAGCCTATTAACGCTGAGACTATATAGTTTATATGTGCTGATGACACTGCCGTGGCTGTGCAAGGGAAGTCGTTTAACAAATTGGAACGGAAACTCATGCGAGGGCTCGGAGATTTAGCTGTCTGCTATGGATCCAAATCCCGGTAAAACTCCGGCATGTCCCTTCCATCTTAGACATAAAGACGCAAATCTTCAATTGAAAGCGACATGCCAGAGTAAGGAGTTGAACAATGATGATTCGCCGAAATTTTGGGTATCCGTCTTGACAGGACTCTGACTTTCCGGAAGCACCGTGAAAATGTTAACGGAAAGGTATGTGCGAGAAATAATATTACCCTAAAACTTACTGGTACAAAATGGGGAGCTGAACCTCAAGTTTTAAGAAAATCGGCTCTCGCACGACGTTTTTCAGCAGCAGAGTATGCAGCACCTGTTTGGTACAACTCGGAATACTCCAAACACGTTGACGTGGCAATTAATGAGACAGTTCTCTTCGTGTCTGGCTGCCTAAAACCAACTCAGACCATCAAATTTACCCATTGCCGGCATGGCATAGCTCCAACCCTCCCCCCCCCCCTCGCATCAGAAGGCAAGTCGCATCTGAGTCCGAAAGGAGGAAAGAGTGTGATGCTAACAGGCACCCACATTCCGGCGAAGTTTTATGCAAGTGACGAAACTTTAAAGAATCGCTGACAAAACCACGACAAAATTTATGGCGAAACAGGGTGCATCAGTCGCTAATAAAGCCTAGAGAACGATTGGCTGCTGGGAATCATCTATCTTTCCGACATGGAGGGCGCTTAATCGCAGAAGAACTGGCGTCTCACAGTGCAATACGAACATGAAGAAAAGGGGATACAAGGACAGCGACTCCTGTGAATGCGTTGCAACACAAGATTATCAATATCTGAAGATGTGCACAAAACTTGCACAGTAACACATTTTATTATAGCATATGAGCCGCGGTGGAGTAGTCGACCGGTCTAAGGCGTCTCGCTGCGGAGCGCGCGGTTGCTCGCCGTCAGAGGTTCGAGTGCTCCCTGGGGCATGGGTGTGTGTGTTGTCCTTAGGTTAGTTTACCTAGGTTTAAGTAGTTTGTAAGCTACGGACTGATGACCACACAGTTTGGTCCGATAGATTTACAAGCATTTGAAAATTTTGAACAGAAAATGACACGTGGCTGATTATTGGAAATATATAGTGTAGTTGGTGATCCGGACACGTAAAGTAAATAAGTCAGTCTTAGAACCTATTCCAAGATCGGCAGTTAGGTATTCGAACACAACCTCCATACCAGCAAGCATGGATTCCGTAAGCATCGACTTAGTGAAACATGATGCTCAGTTTTCTGTGTTGACAAAAAAATGTTCAAATGTTTGTTAAGCTTATGGGACTTAACTACGGGGTCATCAGTCCCTAAACTTACAAACTACTTATGAACTACCTTATACTAAAGACGGCACAAATATCCATGCCCGAGGGGGGATTCGAACCCCCGACCGTAGTGGCCGTGCTGACCGTGACTGGAGCGCCTCAGTCACCTCGGCCACCGCGGCCGGCTCTGTGTTGACATCCTGAATACCACAGATCAAGGCATTCTGGCAGGTGCGGTACATTTTCGATATGCGAAAAGTATTTGACTCATTATTAACCCTGCGCTTATTATGGACAATGCACAGCGAAATTCATGTGTGAAGTAAGCTATCACAGACGGAACATATTATCTCACAAGGAAAGTATTCTGTCTCGAACAAACAGTTTCTGCGAAATTTTGGATGCAGCAACGTTACGTACTTCTCAGCATGCTGGCGAGAGTCCTTGTTCTGCAAAACTCTGCAAACGTACTTTAGATGTCACTGTTGTCACCGTGAAAGCCAAACGCATTGCTGACATCCATTACTTAAAAATGCATGTTTTAGCAATCATTCCACTTAGAACGACAAAATGTGCATAAACTCTGGACGTGTATTTTTCAGGCAGTATGAAGTAAATACTAAGAGAATAACAAACCTCCAGAAGCTACATTCCAGGGACATGGAAACAAATGGGCTCGACGGATTATCGCGTAATTATTGAAGGCGGAGAACACCTAACACAGACAATATTTATTTGTTGTTAAGAAGGTAGCTTTCTTTTTGTGAAGCTTAAGGGACTTAACAGCGGGATCATCAGTCCCTAAACTTACAAACTACTTATGAACTCCCTTATACTAAATACACAAACATCCATGCCAGAGGGGGGGATTCGAACCCCCGACGGAGAACGGCCTCACGCATCGGAGCATAGCGCCTCATTGCGCTTGGCCACTCCGCCGCGGCATGGAGGTAGCTCATCATTCACTTTGAGAATAGCTGTAATTTTTCAAGAAACGTATTTGCCAAGTGTCTTTGTGGTTTCCAACTGGATATTATCCATTCTTGTACCAAAACACCCGCCAATTACTTCAACGATGTCGATGCTCAATCTCTGCTCTAAAACTTCCCACAACGGTTCTATATTGACACAAGGAGATTTTGCTCCTCAGTACACACATGTTTTCTCTCTCACATTTAACGAAGCTGTATAATTTCTCTTTGATATATGAGTTGAGCATAGGTTGGTTGTCTTATAGTTCAGAGAAAAACCATATTGCTTGACTTCAAGTTAAGTTCAGTAAGTGTTTCTCTCAGTCAAGGTTAGTGTCTTCACCAAGGCAAATTGTGCGGATATTGGACTTTCATAAATAACGGGTCCTGGAGAGCCCATCTCTTCCCTATATTCACAGGACGGTAAATGTCTTCTGTTCTGTTGAAATTCACTGGATAGGGCGTAGAAGTTAAAATGAATGGGTAATTCAGTTGGAAACTGGTTATTAGGCAGACCTTTCGAGCTGTTCTATCTGTGAGGTTAGTAGCTTTAAATAGCCTTACTTCCAATGGTTTTATTGTACGAAAAGGCACGATTATAAATTTGGGCATAAAAGCATCTTTCCTGCTCTATGTTGACTGAGAAAATAAAAACGAAACCGCACATTGTTGCAGTACACCTTAGCATTTTTTCTAGCAGGGTGCAGAATAGCAACGCTTTTTGTAACCGTAACACGAGGTTGTCTGTTTTGTCGACGATCCAAAATATTTTGTGCGTAAGAAGCAACTAAGCGAGTCAAACTCGACCCGTTGCTCCAGAGTCATAATGGGTCACGTTTGAGGATTTCTTTCTCGATTTACCTCCAAGCGCTGTGTACGGTCTTCGTCAGTTTCATTGGCTCTACGATGACGTAGGAGTATTGCGTTGTGTATACGCCGACCGATATTACGACGCCGCAATGGAGGCATAAAAACTAAACCACAATCTGTATTCAATTTGTTTGTAACACTCAAAAATACCACGACCTGAGATCAATTCCATCTTTGTCATGATCCACAGATATGATCATCACCGGTAACATCATGAAGGTAAGGATAATACCGAGCCAGCCGCGGTAGCCGAAGGGACTGAGGCGCTCCAGTCACGGGCTGCACGGCCACTACGGTCGGGGGCTCGAATCCCCCCTTGGGCATGGATATTTGTGCCGTCCTTAGTCTTAGGTAGTTCATAAGTAGTTTGTAAGCTTAGGGACTGATGACCCCGTAGTTAAGTCCCATAAGTTCTACAAACATTTGAACATTTTTTGATAATACCGAGGGGTTTCTAAAGAAACAACGTGTCACGTTAAATCTACGTGGCTGCTTTAACCTTGTGTGCATAGGCTTGTCGGTTTTAGGAAGGATTTTGCACTATAATGGTAAAGAGTAATTTATGCGACGCGATTCCACCCGCCTGGGAACGCAGTTCCAGTTTTTCTCAAATTCTGATACTTTCCGGAAGATTTTCTAATTGCTCCCTGGCTTCAAGCAATGCCTTTTCTCAGAATAGATAAGGCCATCTTCCTTTATTCTAACCTCCTTGGCGTATCTGTTCCCTCCGTTACAGCGTATTTGGTCGCTAGGCAAATGAATAAGCCGATCGTTGAAAAATCTAGAAAATGATCCTAGCTGGAAGCTTGCTTCCAGTTTTTCTCCAATTCTGGTATTTTCCAAAGATTTTATATTATACAAACCTTGATCTGAGAATTACGATCAGAACAAAGCAAAGAGTAGATAAGTCAAATCGGTGAAGCCATTCTCAAGTGATGCACTTTCATACCTGCGGCGATTGATTTTTTTACTAATATACCGGGTGATCAAAAAGTCAGTATAAATTTGAAAACTTAATAAATCACGGAATAATGTAATTATAGAGATAAAAATTGACGCACATTAATGACTGCTACCGTGACGGGTAAAAAAAAAAAAAAAAAAAAAAAAAAAAAAAATGGAGCGGGCTGTTTATCAGACAAGCTGATAGTGGGGCAAAGGGGGATCCCAATTGGGAATAAGTGGGAGGGGCTTACCAGCTCCGGCATACGCCTTACAACCAAGGAAAACCTCCCGAAAACCTTGGTCGGAGCCGGGGGATTGGGACCAATTTAATTTATCTCCGGGACTTGCCCCGGACGAAAATTGGATTATCGAGAGAACACGAATGCACTCACGACAATCAAGGATCGGACGGGACTTGCCCCGGACGAAAATTGGATTATCGAGAGAACACGAATGCACTCACGACAATCAAGGATCGGACGTCCGAGTTACTCTCGTAATCTCGTAGAGACCGGCTCGACCAACAAGTGGACAAGCATCTCCCTACAGGAACCGCACCCGTGGGCACGGTATCCTGTGGAACCGTGACGGGTGAGAGGTACGCCAATATGTTACAGCCTGGCTGATAAACACCTGCGCGAACATACAATTTTTATGCAGGATGGCGCTTCATCCAATGTTGCTAGACGCGTGAAAGACCTCTTTCGCGCGTCGTTTGGTGATGATCGTGTGCTCGCCGCCACTTTTCGTCATGCTTGGATTCCCAGGTCCCCAGACCTCAGTCTGTGCGATTATTCGCTTTGGGGTTACCTGAAGTCACGAGTGTATCGTGATCGACCGACATCTCTAGGGATACTGAAAGACAACATCCGACGCCAATGCCTCACCATAACTCCGGACATGCTTTACAGTGCTGTCCACAACATTATTCCTCGACTACAGCTTTTGTTGAGGACTGATGGTGAACATACTGAGCATTTCCTGTAAAGAGCATCGTCTTTGCTTTGTCTTAATTTGTTATGCTATTTATTTTATTTATTTAGAGTATGGCTACATCACAAAGTTTGCAGTTATTTGATGTTTTAATGACGAAGATACATGTAATATTACACGTGTAACAAACTACAAACTAACATCAAGCCCATGAATATAGTCCAGTGATCCCTCCGTAACCATCAGGAACTCTGTTTCGTCGCCAGCAAAAGCTCTCAGGGGACTTTCTTGAACCACTTGGTAGACAATCTGCTTTTCAGCGCCACAGTCACAGCTTGGAGAAGCTTTTTTCTTCCACTTGTACAGAAGGTCTGCACACCTTCCACAGTTGGTTCTTATTCTGTTAAGTGCTGACCAATCTTTGCGTGGTAAATCAAAGCCAGGTGACTTGGTTGATGTGCACGGCATCTTCAGTTGTTCTGGTGTTGAATTAATCTGCCATGTTTGTCTCCAGCAGCCATCAGTATTGAAGCTGTTGGTAACTAAAGTTCTTGCAGTCTCAAGGGGTGGATGACGAGAGCGAAGCCTTGTTTTTCTTATGCTTGGTATGTCTTCATGCACAGGAAGGTGGGGATACTTTTGCAGCTTTTTGTACTCGGATACTAGTGCATTTTTCCGCCGTAAAGATGGAGGTTGTATGTGGCTAAGTATGGGTAGCCAGAAAGTCGATGTGGGCCTAATTGTTCCAGTTGAGCGGAGCGTCAAATGTTCAAATGTCTGTAAATCTATCGGACCAAACTGCGTGGTCATCAGTCCGTAGCTTACAAACTACTTAGACCTAGGTAAACTAACCTACGGACAAACACACACACCCATGCCCCAGGGAGGACTCGAACCTCCACGGGGAACAACCGCGCGCTCCGCAGCGAGGTGCTTTAGACCGCTCGGCTACTCCACCGCGGCAGCGGAGCGTCCACAAGTTTAGTGTGTGAGCTGTTTAACCAAGCTGGGGAGCAATATTCCGCAACTGAGTATACAAGACCGAGAACTGAAATACGGAAAGTGGATGCAGATGATCCCCAAGAAGTATCACAGAGTTTTTGGAGGATGTTGTTGCCGGCCGCGGTGGCCGAGGGGACTGAGGCGCTCCAGTCACGGTCGGCACGGCCACTAAGGCCGGGGGTTCGAATCCCCCCTCGGGCATGGATATTTGTGCGGTCCTTAGTATAAGGTAGTTGATAAGTAGTTTGTAAGTTTAGGGACTGATGACCCCCTCGTTAAGTCCCATAAGCTTAACAAACATTTGAACATTTTTTTTTTTTAACTGGGCGTTCTATCAAGTGTTACCCCTAGATATTTAGGGTGTCTGTTATGTCTCACCACCTTTCCTTTTCTGATCAGATGAAGCGCCATCAGTCCTGACAGCCTCTTAGAGACCTTTAGCTTACGGCGGGTAATGGAAAGGTGCTATGAGTGGAACAGGGAATTGTATCTATGTTTCATAGATCTGGAAAAGGCTTATGACCGTGTCCCTAGGAGGAAGCTACTGACAGTTCTAGAAGATTATGGTATAGGAGGCAAACTTCTGCAGGCAATTAAAGGGCTCTACGTAGACTGTCAGGCAGCAGTTAGAGTAGATGGCAAATTAAGCTCATGGTTCAGGATAGTTTCAGGGGTAAGAAAAGGCTGTAACCTGTCACCACTGTTGTTCATACTATTAATGGATCATATGTTGAAAACAGTAGACTGGCAGGGCGAGATTGAAATAGGTGAAAACAAAATAAGCAGTCTCGCATATGCGAATGACTTAGTTGTAACGGCCGATTCAATCGAAAGGTTGCAAACTAATATTTCAGAGCTCGATCAGAGGTGCAAGGATTATGATATGAAGATCAGCATCTCCAAGACGAAAGTAATGTCTGTGGGAAAGAGATTCAAACAGATTGAGTGCCAAATAGGAGGAACAAAGTTAGAACAGGTAGACAGTTTCAAGTACCTGGGATGTTTTTTCTCACAGGATGGCAACATAGCGAAAGAACTGGAATCGAGGTGCAGCAAAGCTAATGCAGTGAATGCTCAGCTAAGATCTACTCTCTTCTGCAAGACTAAGCTAGCAGTGCACCGCTGTATCTTTCGACCAACTTTGTTGTATGGGAGTGAAAGTTGGCTGGATACAGGTTACCTTATTCATAAGGTAGAGGTTACAGATATGAAAGTAGCAAGAATGATTGCAGGCACTAATAGATGGGAACAATGGCAGGAGGGTGTCCATAATGAGGAAATCGAGGAAAAACTGGGTATGAACACCATAGATGAAGCAGTTAGAGCGAAACGACTGAAATGGTGGGGTCATGTTACACGCATGGGAGAAGCAAGGTTACCTAAGAGACTCATGAGCTCGACAGTGGAGGGTAAGAGGAGTCGAGGTAGACCAAGAAGAAAGTACTTAGATTCGGTGCAGAACGATTTTGAAGTGAAAGGCATAACATCAGACGAGGCATCAATGTTATCATTGAATAGGGGATCATGGAGGAATTTTGTACATTTCTCCAGACTGAACGCTGAAAGGCAAAATCAGTCTCTGATGATGATGATGATGATGATGATGAGTTTAATTTGATATAAATCTTGTTTTCCTTTTGTTTATATATGCAAGGTGAGAGAATACTAGTGTTGTGATTTCAATGTTTATGTATATATTTTAAAGTTGACTAAAGTGGTCAATCACACGACTGAAACTTTACAGAACAAACAATTACTATAAACAGTTTGTGATATAAATCTTGTTTTCCTTTTTAGTTTAGATATGCAATGTGAGAGAATACTAAAGTGTCGTGATTTCAATGTTAATGTATATTTTTTAAAAGTTTACTAAAGTGGTCAATTACGTCACTACACGGAGCTGGGAGCAAGGGAGGCAAGGCGCATGGTCTTTTGCTTGCCGGACGCCGAGTAGGTAAGGTAGCTGCTTATAGCGGCATCAGTGCGTTTCGCATTTTATACGCCACGTGTGGCGTTCCGAAATTTGTAACTGCGCAGCTCTCCACGCTACCATGTCGTGTGCAAGCGTCTTTATCCACGAATCCGGCATTCCCTACAAGATGCCGCATGTCAGAGACTACTTTTTGAATTGGAGCTACGTCCTCCTGACTACAATGGCTCAGCACCATTCATTTCGCTTGACGCATGAGAAGTTGAGGGGCCGTCCACCAGTCCACAATCTGGAGGCTTGGTACCCAGATATAAACTGAGTGTCATCATCATCATCACCATCATTAGAGACTGATTATGACTTTCAGTTTTCAGTCTGGAGCATAGTACCTGTAATAAAATTCCTTGCTTCTCCCATGCGTGTAACAAAACCCCACCATCTCAGTATGTTCGCTCTGAGTGCTTCATCTATGATGTTCATTTACAGCTTTTCTTTGATTTCCTCATTATAAGAAAAGCTGTAAAGGAACACCATAGATGAAGCAGTCAGAGCGAACAGACAGATGGTGGGGTCTTGTTACACGCATGGGAGAAGCAAGGTTACCTAAGAGATCGGCAGCGGAGGGTAAGAATCAAATGTTCAAATGTTTGTTAAGCTTATGGGACTTAACTACGGGGGCATCAGTCCCTAAACTTACAAACTACTTATGAACTAGCTAACACTAAGGACGGCACAAATATCCATGCCCGAGGGAGGATTCGAACCCCCGGCCGTAGTGGCCGTGCAGACCGTGACTGGAGCGCCTTAGTCCCCTCGGCCACCGCGGCCGGTGGAGGGTAAGAGAAGTCGAGGTAGACCAAGGAGAAAGTACTTAGATTCGGTGAAAAATGATTTTGAAGTAAAAGGCATAACATCAGACGAGGCATTAATGTCAGTATTAAATAGGTAATCATGGAGGAATTTTATTAGAGATACTATGCTCCAGACTGAACGCTGAAAGGCATAATCAGTCTCTAATGATTATTTATTATTATTAGGATTTTTTTCTTTCTCTTTTTTTTTTTTTCTCTGATATAACCCCGTGTCATTCCAAGAATGTGTGTCAATTTGTACCTCTGCATGTAAATTATTCCATGACTTATTAAGTTTTCAAATTTATACTTACTTTTTGATTACCCGGTAGATGAAAGACGGTAAAGGTCAATGGGAGTAGTAGCAGGGAGACGAGGAAGAGGGGGAAGATGGGTAGTGGTGGCGCAGCAGGAACTTTTCACGGTGCCGCTTGACGGATCGCCGCCAGTGGACAGTCGAGCGGCTGCGGATCTGCGCGCCACTTTTTCTGGGGCGGAGCGAGCCGCGATAGCGCGCGAGGCGGCGCCGCGTGCCAGATAAAAATTGCTTCGCCAAGTTATAAATAATAAAGGCGCGGCGCGCTCCGACTGTCGCCCGCGGAAATTTATTGGCACTAATTCTCGGGAACAGGGAGGCGGCGCGGCGCTGCGCTGTATCACTCAGCCGCCATCAAAGATGCGCCGCATCTCGCGGGCTCTCGCCCGGCGCGAGATGGCGCGAGATAGCGGGGCTTCTGGCCGCGGAGCGAGCCGCAAGCGCAGAGCAGCGGCAGCGGCAGCCGGCGCCGGTTACACTCATAGACTACTAGATAAACACCAGACCGCTCACTGGCGCTAGTGTCGCAGGGTGATTCTATTTACACTTTGCTAAAATCAGACGTGACGTCATTATGACGTATTCACACTATCGAAGACGACTGGAGCCATGATCGACTTGTGTGGTCGTTCTAGACGCAAAACTGCGGTTGCAATTGTAGCAGACGAATTAAACGAGTAGCTGATAATATCTTCAGTTGGTAATGGTAATTCATTACAGTTTCGGAAGCTATAACTTTGCTTTCTTTTTTGAAAGTAAGAAGCTACGAACTTTCCGAGAAAGGACCTACACTGTGAGCTCTGAAACGTTATTCAGCCAAATCTGATGATGTCATCGGGGCCCATTTGTGAAGGTTGTGTTTAAAACTAATGGAAACTTTTTCTCTAAGCGAAAAATGCTACCGAGTTGCATTGTAGTACGGAGTCTACGTTAAACTAAGAGGACAAAATACGGTTACCAGGCTATGAAACGACAATGTGTACTTGGACATGTCAAAATATGCGATATACAAAAACAGCATATAGTCGCCGTAGGTATATGTATGTTTTCGCCGAAACTATAAATCAAGTGAGCTGGATATTAATACAATCATTTGTTACAGAGGCTCTACGAACACCAGGTAAAACATTTCGTAAAACTGGGTACTCATCTACGGCCAATTTGCTGCAACATGCTAGTTCTTTTCTTTGAAAATGTGTGAAGTTGTCGTTCTCTTAAGGCTCCGTCTGCGTTATTTCTGACATAATTTTCAATTTACATTTACTGTAATTTCCGTCAGTGCTTTCCAAAACATTATACCAATATTAAGTAAGGCCTGGTTTTGTCACTAAACTACGAAGGGAAAAAGTATGCAGTTCAGAAAGAATGTCGAATTAAACAGGTTGTCCCACCCGAAACTGGCGTCTCGAACGATCGCAAAAGTCGGTGCGCCGCTCTTCTGGACGTCGATAGTGTGGATACGTCATAATGACGTCACGTATGATTTTACCGAAGTGTAAATAGAATCACCCAGTGTCGCATCCCCACATTGTACATGGGAAATAGTGCGTAAACATGGTTCGTTCGTGTGCTACTTTTAATTATAACAGTAAGAATGGAAGCAAAGACGAAAACGGAAACAATGTTACAGTTCACATGGCAGTCACTACTTGTATGCCTTATAGTAATAATAGATCATGAGTGTTTGTTTTTGTTTAGGTTTTCCTCTTATAAATGATTCTCTAGACTGAGAAAAGTTCCTTCTTGCATGTGAAGTACTTATATTGTATTTGCATATAACGTACCAAACAACTAACACGATTAATAATCTAAGTTGAGAACCAGGCATATGGCATATGGCATATGGCATATGGCATATGGCATATGAGAGGTATTTAGATTCTTAATCATATACATAAATTGATGCAGAGGTATGTCGTGATTTTAGACGCTTAACAAGTGATTACTTTGGACTCTTTGCGAAATCCGAAGAACCACAACTTCTTGATTGAAGAAATAAGATGTAAAATCAGAAGGTTGTAGATACACAACTGGCTGGTGCATTTCGAATGGGTTAAGGCACATCGGGAGAAATGGGGAAATGAACTAGCTGACAATCTCACTAAAAAAGCAGCTCGATCACGACAATCGATACGCTACAACAAAATACCTACAAGTGCCGCAAAGAAGAAACTTCGAGAAGAGTTTAGGAACAAATGGAACATTGAGTGGTAAAGAACAAAACTACGGGGGAAGCACTAAACCGTATTTTTCTACGATCCGACAACGTTTAATGATTAAACTTCCAATAACTCAGAATTTTACAGCTATGTGAACAGCTCATGGGAAACTGAGAGCCTGTTATCAGCAGTTCAAAATAATTGAAGACGGAACGTGCACATGTAACAGAGCTGTCCAAACTATTGACCATGTGCTTTTTGCCTGCTGCAATTTATTGAAAGAGAGGGACGATCTCAGGAAGGAAAATCTGACAAAGGAAGAAGATGGCCCATCAGTAAATATGACTTGGTACATAAATTCACTACAGACTTTTATAATTCTTGTTATTCAATAACATTTCCTGATGTATAAAATCGTTTGTTCCTTTGTAAACCCTGTCAACTTATGTACTGTGCTTGTGTTTGCAAAAATACCTGATGTAGCCGCCTGAATCTAACCATCAAATATGTAATATTACTATGTAAAGGGGCATGTTAAATAATAAATAATAGAATAATAGAAGTGGTGATTGCACTTCGTAAATTGTCAAATATTTGATCGAATGTTGCATACTCAACCACTTTAAGAGGTACTATCCCTGTTAAAAAGTAATGTGCGAATGAAATGCCTATTTTAAGTTATATGGGTTATTACTATTATTCATACCAAAATTTCGAGCAAGTTGAAAGAAAAATTCTATGTAATATGGAAAGGAATGTAGACCCACTTGAAATTAAATTTCCTATATGCTCATTTTTTTCAGGTAATATGTTTTGCTAATTTAACATTACGCCGTCACAGAATGCTTGGACTAAATGTCTATAATGACTGCAAAATGCACTGCACACTGTAACAATTATTGCTTATGGTTTGAACTGACAAAAATTGGCAAAAGTTTTTCATTTAGTGCCATTAATACTCTCATGGAAATGTAGTTACCATTGTATAATTAATTAAGCTCGCTTATACGAAAAACGCAATCAGGAAATTATTTGTCAAACATCGTATCCGTAATTTTTTGTTGAACCCAAATATTTGCTTTGCTATTAAAAAATTAGGCCTACTTCCTTTTATTTGATGTTATAAAATAATACTACACTGGCGTCAGCAATTACTAATGAATCATCAATCCATTATTTGAACATCTATTGATAAAGTAACAAACGGAGAGACTTCCTGCAAAATTCGTGAAAACTTAATTTCTCTCAGTTTTAATTACTGTTTCCACAGTAAGTAAATGCCAATATTTTAATTAATTAAACAAATGAATTTTGTGAACAATAATCAATGATTCATTACGAAAGACTACTGTTTTCCCGGTTTAACAAAACTTTTGGCTATGACAAAAAATAAAGACTAAATTTACTCTTCTGTTACTTTAATAAGCAAAATAATATTATCTTAGTTCCCTTACTGACACTTATGATGCAGTCTAGATTCGGCGTAATAATGGAAACAATGGGATCCTAGTTGTCAATATATCAGATGAAATTCGTAATCACAATTATCACTATTAACTGGGTACAATTTTTCTTACGGCTGCGGTGGCTGCTGTGTTGATGTTGGCAACAAACGTTGGATTCTCTTTGTTAATCCAATCATATAGATTGAGGGGAATAATCTCTTTTGTTGAGCATGAAATAAATAATTAATGCCGTTCATGAATCAATACCGACAGGTTTTCGTATGTACCCAAGTAAATTATCTTCGTAATCCGAAACGGTGATTTGCAAGAATCCGTGTACATCGAAGGAAACGGCATTTCGATCGATATATATCGAACGTTCGACTCTCGCTTCGCTACCAATGACGGAAAATTGACATGGCGGAACAGCTGATTCATATAGCTAATTACGATGTTTTTTGACGAGATGATTTTATGAAATTTTGGCTTATCTGAAGACTGGTATATCACCCGTTAGATTTGACCCGTGGCACTGGCAAGTTGCATCCTGATGTAATATGTAATTCACGCGGATAACCAAAGATTATTTATTATCTACAATACGTAAGTATTAAGATATTATCCGGTATAAGTGTTTCCGACATTGTGATTACATCATGGGTTAAAGCTGACGGGTGGTATCCCTGTCTTCAGTTATGCCGATATTTCGGTAATTTCCAAGAATGCTTGCTATAGAAAGACCTGGGCCTGAAATGATATATATCTAACGTGCAAATACAAATGGATTGAGTGTTGCTTAAGCGGATATTCGGGCGCTACGCACCCTCACGTACTACAAAACAAACTTCTTGTTTAACCTATACGTAACCTAACTTTCTCCGCTTCAGAAACACTAAATCGTTTACAGCTGCACTTTCGATACAAACCATTCCTGGAAATTATCGATATTTCTTTCGGTATTTCAAATGACAACCACATATTGAGTCGGAAAAGTACAAGAAAATATCACAAATTCAACGCAGTCCAAAATACAGTTTAAATCAACTGCATTGCGTTTGCCATATCGAATGTGGAGCAAGAATCGAACGTTGAATATATATCGATCGCAATGCCGTTTCCTTCGATGTACACGGTTCCAAATTATCTCCGGAAGTTTCGATGCCAACATTAGCACATTGCATGGATGCTGATGTAAGTAAAACTTTATCGTTAACTGATTTCTTATAGAAGAATTTTATCACTACTACGCTAGCTAGCATTACATTCTAAACATAACAAATTAGTTGGATCTTACTTTGATGAGAGCTGGTGTGTTGCAGTGGGACACTATTGGCATGCAACGGCGGGTAACAAGCTCCTCTTGATGAAGATTTATTTGCTAGAAAATGTGCCACATAGCACTCCTCTCGTTGCATGTTTCCGCTTGTTCTTCAAGTATTCTGCCCATGTAGAACATTAAATATTGATTGTCCACCAAAGCTGTTCTTTTTTTCACGCTAGTATAAAACCGCACCAGATATTTCGTCAGCTCTCGGCGGACTGTCGCTGAGCAACGTCTCAACAATACCTTCATGACATCAGAGATATTCTTCCACAAATTCTCTTGCTCACTACATTAGCAACATTCCTGACTAAGCCAGCGTGTCTAAATACTACAGATAAATCATTACTTTCATGCAAATACACAAACTGAATACAGCGTTATTAACTCATGTGACTGAATTAAAAGAACAAATTTTCACAGAATAAAAGAATACATTAGAATTACATAATACATATTTGTTGATCGGCGAAAATAATATAATGTTACCCTCTGTGTAATACTTTCTGAGTGGCATTTGATATCGATAGGTCTTTCCCTCTCATTTCTTTCTGCACTCGCTGATCTTGGCAACTGACGATAGAAACCCCTGACGCTCACGGTAACTTTCACCTCGTCTTCCACCTTCAAGCAGCATTAGCGATTTACAAGAGTATGTATTGCGAACCCCTGCTCCAAGTCATTTTCTGTATCAAAACCTGACTTAAGAACAATCTCCCTCAAACTATCAGATAAATTAAATTCCTTTTAATCTTTTATCACAAAGTCTGCAACACATTCTCGTCAATCTTCTCGTACCCACAACATCCCCCCCCCCCCCCCCCTTGAATTCAGAGTTCTCTGTTTACGTGCATCCCTTCCCACACGCCCACTAGCACCATCTTTTCATTCTTTTCCTCTTTGTTTATCCCTTCCTCCTCTGATTATGAATATCGTTTCAAATGTACTGTCTATATTATTCTCAATATCCCTTACCTCCAAATGTGCTAAATCAACTATACGATTCGTAATGCCCTTAATTACTACTACTACTACTACTGCTGCTGCTACCACTACTCATTATTCCTAGTCAAATGTAAGTGACTAATTTGGTCAGGTTAAATGAGTCATGAATAAATAAACGCCTCCAACAAATAAAACACGTATTAGGTCGCAATCAGTTTGACTTCAGAGAAGACAAACCCACCAGTGAAGTAGTTCTGATGTTGCCTTTTATGATGGACGTAGTACCTAACATAAATCAAGACACTTTGAAAGGTTTTTCGACCTAGAAAAAAGTTCGACAATGCAAATTTTTCTACTAATAACGGCGCATCAATTTCTGTACTTCGGATTAAAAATTAGGTGTATTTATCTTCAAAATTTCATCATGTAAGTTCAGTTTCAAATGTTAGGAACTAAATTTCTCTCTACGATACGCGAAGCAGTATTTGTGCTACCAATTGCCTGGGCTACGGCGCGACCTGCGGAGCGCCGATAGTAAAATTCATCTCGTTAGTGTTACCAACCTAACGCAGCGGCGCTGTCTGTTGGAGGCTAATGGTGAAATTCAGCCCGTCTGGCGGCATTACTTAAATAACACAGATTCATTCAAAAATCCATCGTGGAACGCTATAAGAAGCTACAGAGGGCAAAAACTATCGGGAAGGCAGGGCCTGGCATACATCCAATAGATAACTACGCGTACAAATGCTTCTATGACATGAATAATCATAGTCTGTGTGATTTACAATTCATTATAAGTAACATCTATTTCTACACGAATCTAAATTTGTGACGTCATATCTGTTGCTCTATGTGTGGTACACTGTGATATTTTTGCTGGTACAGTGAAACCTCGATATATCGAATCTCTATGGAAGACAAAATTAGTTCGATAAATCGAGGATTCTACAGAATGAGGTTTTCCCGAAAAAAAATCGCGTTTTTATTACTGTACTTGAATGTGATTTTTTTCTCTTAACGTGTGATTTAAGCCGATGTTTAGCTGTAATAAATGTAAGTGACTAATTTGCTCAGGTTAAATGAGTCACGAATAAATAAACGCCTCCAACAAATGAAACACGTATTAGGTCGCAATCAGTTTGACTTCAGAGAATACAAACCTACCAGTGAAGTAGTTCTGATGTTGCGTTTTATGATAACATAATTCAAGACACTTTGAAAGGATTTTCGACCTACAAAGAAATTTGACAGTACAAATTTTTCTACTAATAACGGTGCATCAACTTCTGTACTTCGGATTAACAATTAAAAGTGTATTTCTCTTCAAAATTTCATTATGAAAGTTCAGTTGCAAATGTTAGGAACTAAATTTCTGTCTACGATACGCGAAGCAGCAGTCAAACAGTTCCCGGCAAAATAGGGGTGATGCAACTTGAGCATCCACCACACTCGTCGCACCTCAGTTCTCCATACTTCCTCCGATTCCCTCGACTAAGCCACGCTTTGAAAGGAAAGATATTTGACGATATTGTTGACATCCATGGAAACGTGACGAGGCTTTCGAACATCATCCAAAGGAAGATTTCGTGCAAAGTTTCCAGAACATGTTTCGCAAAGCTCAGCGATGCATAGTTATGACAGGTGTCCATTTCGAAGAACAGTTCATCTACGTTAATATTGCAAAACTATTCACCGAACTTCATTGTCAGAAGTTGTAATTTTCATCGTAGTTCCTATACAATGTATGTATTCTGTCTGTAAAATGTCTTGTGAATACAACTACTAGATTAAAATAAATTGTGACTGTATACCGAACGCCACAGTTTTACGGCATGAACCACTGGAAAAGTAGTAATCTATAAACTTCTTTTCATTAATCAATTTTGGGTTGTTCAACGAGAAAAAGGTTTCTCAAAGTTTCGAAATCATGTGTAAAGTTTGTTGGTGCAGTCATTCTCAAATAGTCGATCAATGAAGTCTTCTTATGCAAGTGTCGCATGACAAGCCATTTTTTTGTAACTGTCATTGATCATTCAGTCATATTTTCTGACGTATTACTCAAATGGCAATTATTTCTTAATAGTAAAGAATATTTATATGAATTTGGTTCAAATCGGCCCGCTGAGGTGGAACAACCGTGCGCTCTTTTTGTATTATTGCAATATAGGGGAGAGAGTATCACGGAAATGATCACGAGATGGGGTGGAAATCATTAAAAGAAAGCCGTCCTTCGTTGCGAAATTTCTTTCACCAACTTTCTCTTCCGAATGCGAACATATTTTGTTAGCACCCGCCTACATAGGGAGACATGATCATAATAATAATAATAAGGAAAATAAGATCAAACACAGAAATATTTAAATGTTTCTTTTTCCCGCGAGCTCGTAGGGAATGTAACTGTAGAGATATATCATAAAAGCGATTAGATAAACCCTATGCATGCACTTCAATGTGGCTTGCAGAGTATTTATGTAGATGTAGATGTAAGGCGCCTTGCTGAGGTGTGCGCGTCTGTTCCCCCTCGGAGATTCGAGTCTTCCCTCGGGTATGGGTGTATGTGTTGTCCTTAGCATTCACAAATTTCACTTTCTTATGTCATCGTATCTCCTGAGCTATGTGTTTCAAGTGCTTCTTATATACACAGCAACTGTTTTCGCATAGTAAGAAATATGTGTAAACAACTTTCGTTGAAATAAGTCCAACAGTTTAGGAGGCGATGTGGAATATAATACACACACAAACATATGTACTTTCATAAACTAGGAAACGATACTACACGTAGATACTATCTTCATCTTGAAAGTGCACTATTATTTAGACGACCGAGTCGCAGCACTTGCACAACGTAGCTCGTATTTGAAGCATCAAATCTAGATCCGAATAATCATCTTTGGATAAAAACTCGTTTAACTTTACAATTTTATTTCGCAGTGCATAGTTTGAACCGATTTGTACGTGTTTAAACTGTAGAAGTGACGTGCTTCATGAACTTTCCAGAAGATATTTTTATTTAATCTTATTTATTTATTTATTCCACAGAAAATAAGAACGGCATACATAAAATTTTTGTGAGTATCTGACGATTAATTTCAACTAAATAGACATTTTTCGAAAGGAATTAGTCGATTCACAATAATTTTCCAGGGCACCAGCTCCTGTTCGTCATTAAAGGTTTATTCGTGTACTGTCACATAACTACAGTAATGCATATGTCCCAATGGTCACACAAACTGACCCTAACCCAAGTGAGAACCGAGTACCAAGATTCCGAAAATAACGATATTGCACTTGGACTTTCCAAATATAACGTAATGGATAACAATTTTGTGGCCCCTCGTGGCCGATAGATGGGCATCCTTAAACTTGGGACGGATGTTCGTTCGGTGGTCTAGACTTTCAGTGACATAAAGAGCGTTCTTATCAAGGCCATCATTGATTTAATTTGGGCAATATTTTCTAAAGAGGAAAAGCGGTCTTCTTCAGAGATATTTACATTGAAAAATAGTCTACATCGAAGATCATCTTATTCAACCGGTTTCTAACTTAATTGAGGGCATCTTCAGAATATATGTACAGCCCATGTGGCTAATGCTGACAACTCCAGGACTACCGTGGCTGTACTCGGTGGCTGCACGTTGGTAACAGAGTGCACCCAAGGCTGCACTTTGGTAACTGCTTCCAATTTGTACGCAAACGTCGCTGCTGTCCGTCATTAAGTACAGGCACTGTGTTGTCCATGATGCCTGCAATTTATTATTTTAGCCCCCACTATTAACACTGCCGAACTCTGAGTATTGAATTCAGCAACGATTTCCGAAAACGAATGTCCCACGCGGTTCGAATTACAATTCCAGCAGTGCGATCATTATCACGTAGAGAACCTCCCCATATGAATCACCGGAGTACAAACGAGACCTTTGCCAATACACCGCCCTTCTACACCTTGCGTATGCAATACTGTCACCAAATGTATCTATGCATGTCATAGTCCCATGCATGGGCGCTGGTAGGGGGGGTGCACTTCCACCTCCCTAGCTTGAAAGAAAACACACAAAAATGATGGAGAAATAAAATTTTGTTATTATACAATATAAAATATAATTATTCCAGCGTAAGCTTTGGAGAAAATTAATGTATAAATAGAAATCCGAGGCGGCTAGGCTATTGTCCAAAAGAGTTCACTGTTTAAGTGCAAAAAGGGCAAAAAACAATAGAGGCGCGTTTCATAGATTTATATTCAAATTCCGGTACTTTTTCCGCGTGCCTACTGAGTCCTTACACAAGTAGGACACTATAGATAATTACAAGATTGCACTGGTATATATTGTGAGTGTAATTGTAATCGACCGCATTTCACGAGGAGAACACGCTGGCGTGTTTTGGTTGTCATACCTATTTTACAAGTTAATACTCTCTGTGCGTCACCTCGTCGCCGTAGTTCCAATGCGTAACTGTTTTATTTTATTGGTTTGGGTTACTTTTCCATTTGGCCAGAGACTCGCGCGTACTTAATCTAAGTGGGCAACGGGAGAGGAACGAAGGGTCTTCGGCCTTTTACAGGGAAACATGCCAGAATTTGCCTGGAGTGAACATGCGCAACCACGGAAAACCAAGATATGGATGGCCGCCTCCTAATGCGTCAGCGCCAACAGAATTCGGTAAACGATATGTTGAACTTGAAATCTGCCACTGACCACCTTAGCATCCTAATAGTGTTAAAACAGGCTTACGTTTACATTCATTGCTTCTGAATGATTTTCTGAAAACTATTTCGAACAGTTAGTTCATGAACCCACTAGAATAGTAAGTGGTTGCGAAAAAACCCTTGATCTCCTAGCAACAAATAATCCTGAGCTAGTAAAGAGCATCAAAACAGATACAGGGATTAGCGAACACCTAGTTGTAGTAGCGAGACTGAATGTCGAAATTCACAAATGCACCAAAAATAAACGAAAAATATATCTATTCAATAAAGCAGATAAAAATTCTCTTCACGCTTTCCTCAGTGATAGTCTCCAGTCTTTCAAAACTAAAAATGCGAGTGTAGATCGGTTGTGGCTTACTTTCAAAGACATAATATCAGTGGTAATCGAGAGATTTATATCAAATAAATTAATAAAAGAGATGGCTGACCCACCTGGTACACAAAACAGGTCAGATCACTGTTGCATGCAAAATTTAAAAAGACACAGAATCCACAAGAGTGGCAATCTATACTAGTTACCACAACGAAATCCTGTCTAGTAATCTTGCAGAAAATCGAAAGAAATTCTGGTCATATGTGAAGTACACTAGCGGCAAAACACAAACAATACCTTCACTACGCGATAGCAATGGTAATACTACCGATGACAGTACTGTTAAGGCAGAATTACTAAACACAGCTTTCCGAAATTCGTTCACCAAAGAAGACGAAGTGAACACTCCAGTATTCAATCCAAGAACAGCTGCCAGCATGCGAAACTTAGAAGTAGATGTTCCTGGAGTAGTAAAACAACTTAAGTCACTAAACAAAAATAAATCTTCCGGGCCAGATTGTATACCAACTAGATTCCTCTCAGAGTATGCTGATGCATTAGCTCCGTACTTAGCTATAATTTACAACCGATCACTCAGCGAAAGATCCGTACCCAAAGACTGGAAAGTTGCCCAAGTTACTCCAATATTCAAGAAAGGCAATAGAAGTGACCCCCAAAATTACAGGCCTATCTCATTGACGTCGATTTGCAGCAGGATTTTGGAACATATACTTTGTTCGAATATTATGAACTACCTCGAAGAGAACGACCTATTAACCAACAGTCAACACGGATTCAGAAAGTATCACTCTTGGGAAACACAGCTTGCCCTTTATTCACATGAAGTGTTAAGTGCCGTCGACAAGGGATATCAAATCGATTCCATATTTTTGGATTTCCGGAAGGCTTTTGACACTGTACCCCACAAACGGCTTCTTATGAAATTGAGTACTTATGGAATATCCCCCCCAATTGTGCGATTGGATTCACAATTTCCTATCAGAAAGGACACAATTCGTTGTAATTGACGGTAAATCATCGAGTAAAACAGAAGTGATATCTGGCACAGGGAAGCGTTATAGGTCCCCTACTCTTCCTCGTGTTTATAAACGATTTAGGAGACAATCTGAATAGCTCCCTTAGACTGTTCGCGGATGATGCCGTCGTTTATCGGTTAGTGAAATCAACAGAGGATCAAAAGCAACTACAAAGAGATTTAGACAATATTTCCGCATGGTGCGAAAATTGGCAATTGATACTAAATAAAGAAAAGTGTGAAGTAATACACATGACCACTAAAAGAAATCCGCTGAACTTCAATTACGCGATAAATCAGTCAAACCTTAAGGTCGTAGATTCTACCAAATACCTAGGAGTTACAATTACGAACAACTTTGACTGGAGAGAACTCATAGAAAATATTGTGGGGAAGGAGAACCAAAGGTTACGTGTCATTGGCAGAACGCTTCGAAGATGCACCAGCTTCACCAAAGAGACTGCCTACATCATACATGTGCGTCCTCTCCTGGAGTACTGTTGCCCTTGTGGGACACTCACCAGGTGGGACGGACGGAAGACATTGAGAAGGTACAGAGAAGGACAGCTCGTTTTGTTTTATCACGTTTACGGGGGAAAGCGTCAAGGAAATGTTGCACGAATTGGGGTGGAAATCATTAAAAGAAAGACGTTATTCATTGCGGCGTGGTTTGCGAAGTTTTAATTACCGACTTTTACTTATGAATGTGAAAATATTTTGCTGGCACCCACCTTCTTAGGGAGACCATCCCAATAAAATAAGAGAAATCAGATCGAAAACGGAACGATTTAGGTGTTCTTTCTTCCCGGGCGCTATAAGGGAATGGAACGACAGAGAAAAGTTATGAAAGTGGTTAATGAACCCTCTGCCAGGCACTTGAATGTGATTTGCAGAGTATGTATGTAGATGAAGATGTAGATTGCTACAATCAGGATCAAGTTCGTAATTTGGACATAAACGTTTCTGTACTACACTTTTACGTCATCTCATTACTTTTGTCCTTAATTTCTAACTTAAGATAATCGGAAAAGTAAAATTTCAATATTTTTTCAACACTAAGAAAGATGGCAACACACACCCATACCCCCCCCCCCCCCCCACAGACACACACATTCCCGAGGGAGTACTCGAACCTCCGACTATGAACGGCTCCGCGCACCGCAGCACGGCGTCTCAGTGCGCACGGCTACTCCGCCGCGGCTTAACAACAGACGTAGCCGCTAAACGCATTAGGCGGTCGCTCAGATCACTGTGCAACATCCGTACTGAGGGAAACCGCCGGCCGGTTTTACGCTGGCGTGGACGGAAGCAGCGGCTAACATAATTACACGACTAGAAAGGCGGTGGGCGGGGCAGCCGGCATCCGGAACTCATGGTCGCACGGCGAGCCGCCGGTAACGGGACGACTTTTCGCAGGAGATGCCGGCGAAGAGGCGCGTAACAAACGCCTGCCGTGCAATTAGGCGCCGTTGTGGCGGCCGGGGCTGCCATCACGGGTCCATCTCGGCTTACACGTGCTGCCCGAACGGTCACGTTTATTGCGGACTGCACAACTGCCAGCTTTAGGCGTAATTTTGCCTCTAATAGAGACATTGCGGACGCGAATGATACATTTGCCGCACTTTCGATAAATCGTTAAAGAAGCGGAGACCGGGTCAACGTACTGTGACCGGCCACAGAAACGGAATATACAACTCAGCGGAGTAGGTGTTGTTTCGTTGTGAGGTGTAATGCAATGCCTACGCAACTCAATCTTCAGTCGAAGTCGAAATTCCTTCCAGGCGTTAGAGGTTTGGGCTCGCCGTGATTTTACCGTACGATTTGAGACGAGTGCTGCAATATTTTCCGTTCGTTTTGTATTATTGCGACATACCGGAGGGAGTGTCACGAAAGTTGGCGTGGCTATCATTAAATGGAGAGCGCCATTCGTTTTGGCGATTTTTATTTCTTTCGTCAACTTTCTCTTATAATGCGAACATATTTTGTTAGCATCTTCCTACATAGGGAGCAAAAGCGGAAGGAATTAGGTGTTCTTTCTTCCCGCGCGCTACTGGAGAATGGAAGACTAGACAAATATCACAAAAGCGGTTCTATGAATCCTCTGCCATGCATTTCAATGTGACTTACAGAGTATTTATGTAGATGTAGATAATATACTGAGGTATGGGACATTGACATGCATAGATAGACACATTTGGTGACAGGATTGCGTACGCAAGGTGGAAAAGGGCGGTGCATTGGTAGAGGTGTCGTTTGTACTCCCGTGATTCATATGGAAAGGTTCTCTACGTAATAATGGTCTCACAGCGGGAATGGTATTTTGAACTAGACTCGTGGGACATTCAATTTCGGAAATCGTTGCCAAATTCAATATTTCGAGTTCGGCTGTGTTAAGAGTGGGAGCGTATCATGGACGACACAATGCCTGCACTTAACGACGGACAGCAGCAACGTTTGCGTAGAGTTATCAGTGTTAATACACAAGCAACACTGAATAAAAATTACCCCAGAAATCTACGAGGGAGGTACGACGAACATATCCGTCAGACAGTGGAGCGCAATTTCCGTTAATGGACTATACAAAATAACAACCGATTTGAATGCCTTTGCTAACAGCACAACATCGTTTTTTCCTGAGCTAGTGACAATAGATTTGATCCTAAGGTATTGGGAACGAGTCCCGATGTCAGTTGGTCCGAGAAGATTGACAGTTGTGATCGAGTGCAATGCTTTCCCTACTCATCTGTATCACCTTAATTTTTTCTACATTACAGCTACCTGCCGTTCATTTCATCAACTAGAAATTTTGTCTTTGTGATTCTGAATGCTACTACTGAAATTCAAGGACGATTCCTTTCTTTACACCACATCATCACCAGCAAACAACAGGGGATTGCTACTCATTCTGACCGTCAGATCATTTATATTAGAAAATAATAACGGTCCTATCGCACTTCCCTGGGACACTCCTGAGGATAACCTTCTCTGTGCTGAACAGTCTCGCGGCCGAGAATAATGTACTGGGTTCTACTACTTAAGAAGTTTTCGACTCGCTCAGATATCTGAGAACCCAATCCGTATGCTCTTTGTTGGCTGTCTGAAGTGCGATGCAGTGACAAGCCCCTTTCTGAAATCGAAAAATATATAATCAACCTGTTGGCATTCATCCACGACTCCTCCGCCCCATTTATGCTGGCGGATCCGTCTTTCCTGACATCTAGTGGTCACTTCCGTAATTACGCTAATACGTCCGGAAACTTTTGATCTGAAGTTGTACACTTACGGCTTGATGTCTCTGATTGCAATTGGATCCATACAGCCAAACAATATTGGGTCAATGTCGGTACAATTGTGTTCCACGTACGTTCCTTTCCTAACAAAGAGTTGTTCACTAGGATCGTCTGTACGAATGAATCGTAGCCAGGTGTTTCCTGTAGCTGCAACTAAAGCTGTGTGATCGTTTCGCTTTATACCTCTACATAATGAGTCTCGCACATATTTGTATGCCATGACTCACTCTAGTTATGGCTCATTAATCCAGTACTTACACGATACCACGGTTTCACGTTCCGCCACTTACACAGCTTCGCATTTCTCTGCATTAATGGCTAGTGCCAGTAGTTTTTCCTCCTAATGACTGTATAATCTGGGAAAGCATCCATATGTAGCTAATTGTATACCCTACGTCTGAAATGAACAACATTAACAGCTGGAGCAGAACAGACATTTTACTTTAGTGTCTGTAGATGACAGTCCGTCGAATACAGCGTATTGTGTCCTGTCTTGGATCCTCAGCCCAGCGTACGGTGACAAAGTGGCATCGTGGCCATTTTTGACATTGGTGAAGTAAGCGTCCTCCCTGTTGAATTCAGTCTGTGAGTGACAATGGCAAGTATTCATATCAGATTAACACAGTCAGATGTCTAAAAAGGTAACGAATTCATTTGTGTGACTCGATTCTGGCCGCCGTGGAGTGGCAGAGCGCTCTAAGGCGCCTTGCTGCGAAGCGCGAGGTTGCTCGCCATCGGATGTTTGAGTTGTCCCTCGGGCATGGGTGTGTGTGTTGTCCTTAGCATAAGTTAGTTCAAGTTAAAGTAATTTGTTAGCCTAGGGACTGATGACCAGAGTAGTTAAGCCCCTTAGATTTACAAACATTTGATGTGAACTCAATTCCGGACACAGAACAAACTAATGCAATTACAAGATGTATTTTTCTTGTAAGGTGTCGATGTGGTGCTGACTCGAAAGCTTTTGGGAAATCTACAAACGCCGAACTAAACTGTTTGGTAACCACAAAAAACCTCTACCGTGCAAGGCCCTAAGTGGAGACTTCAGGAAAGTGTTTTGTTAAGACAGGAAAAATATTAGCAGGTAATGAAAAATGTTCAAATGTTTGTTAAGCTTATGGGACTTAACTACGGGGTCATCAGTCCCTAAACTTACAAACTACTTATCAACTACCTTATACTAATGACGGCACAAATATCCCTGCCCGAGGGGGGAATCGAACCCCCGACCATAGTGGCCGTGCTGACCGTGACTGAAACGCCTCAGTCCCCTCGGCCAGGTAATGACCCACAAAGTGTATCAACAGGGAGACAGAAGATTAGTGTGCAGGAGGTGAAGCGATCATTGTTCTGGGTGTGGTGTATGTGTTACACTTTATAAAATGGACATCATCGACATCCAAGAAATGTTCAGAGCAGACGATTAACTTTCACTATGAATACCGAACGGTAATGGTGCGCCACTGTGATCACGAATGTTTGCAGCATCAAGGTTGAAGCGAACGCTTTGCGAGTCACAAACGTTTAGCTAAGTATCCACTCTTAAATAATTCTTATATTCTTCTACAACTTCTTTCTTATGGTTCTTTTTTTTCATATCTCGCACTGTTTCAGATATATTTAAAAGAACTGTCATATGACATTGTCCGTGTGTCTGTAACGTATTTCCACATTTATTGGCCGCCAGCGACCAGAAACTCCCTCTTGCCAATGTTTTGGACTAAAAATACGTTAGTAACACTGAATACAGGACGTTTGTGATGTCCTTTTGACACTACGAAATTTAAAAGGAAATAACGACTTAACTGTTCATCTGAGACAAAAATTGAATAAACGAATTTTTGGAGGACAATATTATGTATAACTCTGCTCGTTAGTGGTTTTCTATAATTCGCACCGATCAGAGATATTTGTAAAAATGAGGAGGACTTGATAGCCACATGATTTTACGTGCACCACGACAGGCAAAGATGATCAGCTTGAAAAGAGGACCGACTACCACGGCAAGACAGAGAGAATATTAAGTGTCGAGGGCAGAGATATTATCACAATAATGAAGTGGTAATCGTATCGTCCATGAACGGTTTAGGACCAGAACTGATTTACCAAAATGTTCAGACGTTTGTAAATCTATGAGACTTAACTGCTGGGTTATTAGTCCCTAGCTTACAAACTACTTGAACTAAGCTAAACTAACCTATGGAAAACACACACACATCCATGCCCGAGGGAGGATTCGAACCTCCGACGAGGGAGGACGCGCGATCTACAACGTGCCGCTTCAAACCGCTTGGCTACTCCTGCGCGGCAAATGATTTACAACCTGATTGGTTCAAACGGAATTCAATGCGATGAAATCGGTGTGCCCGGCGCGGAGTTTCACGAGGGTTCCTTTAATTTTTTAGCGGATTTCGACTATATTATTATTTTCAAACATACACGCGATTTTTATATTTTTGGACACCACTTATTATATCTCCTTATAAATGTCATTTTCAATTTTGGCCCACTTTAGGTTACGGTAGTAACACTAAAAGTGGGCCTTTGCGATCGTCTTTTGACAGCTCGAAATTTAAATGAAAATAACGGCTTAATCATGCATCTGACACGAAAACTGAATAACCGAATTTGTAGAGGAGAAAATTATCCACAACTTTGCTCTGTTGTTTTTTTCATATCTCGTATCGTTTCAGAGATATTTGCAAAAATTACGGCGATTTTGGGATGTATGTCTGTCTGTCTGTCCGTCTGTCTGTCCGTAACGTGTTCCTTGTTTTTAAGACGAACCGTTCAACCGATCAGCACCAATATTTGCGCACGTAATTGTAGGCCGCCAGAGACCAGAACATACGTTTTTCAAATTTTTCGGACAAAAAATACGGTAGTAATACCAAAAAAAGCCGTTTGTAATATAATTGTAATTGCAAACGAACCGTTCATCTGACACGAAAATTGAAGAACCTAATTGGTAGAGGGGAAAATTCTCTACAACTTCGCTCTATTTTGTTTTTTCATATCTTGCATCGTTGGAGAAATATTTTCAAAAATAACGGCGATTTGCGATGTCTGTGTGGCTGTAACGTGTTCACACTTTTTAGGTCGAAACGTTCAACCGATCGGCACCAAATTTTACAGACATAATTGTTGGCTACCAGAGACCAGAACCTCGCTTTTTTAAATATTTCGGACAAGAAATACGTTACTAATAACACAAAAAGCCGTTTGTAAAGTAATTTTAATTGCAAATAAACCGTTCATCTGACGCGAAAATTGAAGAAACGAATTTGTAGAGGAGAAAATTCTCTGCGACTTTGTTCCCTTACGTTTTTTTTTTTTTTTTTTTTTTTTTTTTTTTTTTTTTTTTTTTTTTTTTTTTTTTTAAATCTCGTATCGTTTGAGAGATGTTTGCAAAAATAACGGAGTTTTGACACCATCCATTAAATTGACGAAAACCAGCCGTTCGCAGATGGCACGTGACATTCCTCACCCAGATCTGTCTCTGGCATACTCCATCTTGCGTTGCGTGTTTGATGATTTTCTTATTGTAACTTACACGTTGTCATTTCAAAGCAATGGCACACTGAAGAATTAACAAGAAGACATCGTTTTTCGTACGATAAATGATACTCTAGTGTCTACAAATGCCATATTAACATCAATTAACAACGGACATCAATAGTATGAGATTAAAGAACACAGTTCCTAACTGTTAGTTGTAGCGTAGTGGGCCATGTGTTGGACTGTGACGAGGAAGGTCAGTGGTTCAGAACCCGCCACTACCTAACATTTTTTTCCCTACAAGGGTTTCAGACACTGTTAATAATTATTTTTTTAATATTTAGATTATTATTTTGGTCCAAAATGTTTGCCAAAACTTATAAAACTACAAATGTAAAGTGGGCCGTAAAACACGTCATTGCGATTTTTTTATTATTTTTGCCCGAAATATTTGCAAAATAGTCATAAAAGTACTGGAAAATCGAAGGTGGTCCGTGAAACACACCATTGCCACTTTTCAGTTTCATACGGCTGCCAGTCCTCTGACCGATCGCGGGCACACTGCTACGGGTAAGGCTGCCTGACCGGAAAACTAAAACATGGGGAGAAAACACGAAGTTCGAGATTTTCTGTCTTTCGTGTATAAAATAACAGGCCAAACACCTTTCCACAATAAGCATTGCTCACAGAATCTGACAATACAAATGGTATAATCTGTAAGTTTTTGAATTGGTTTTGTTCCCATTTCTTAAGAAATATGCCCATTTTTTTTTTTCATTTGACACATCTTTTAGGAAATATACAATTAAGGCTCTAAGACAACAAAAGTTGATATACAAGGCATCACTTTCAATATCATTTCAAATATTAAGCACTTCAGGCAATGTGGAGATCTCATGTAAATGAATTCAATGCTTTCAGAGACAACACGTAAAGATTCCTACAAAAAGGGGTTTCAGAAAAGTCACAGGGATCTTTTAAGCTCTGAATTGCTCCCTATATAAACTGTTCAGCTTCTACACATAAAAGGGTGTTCTCACTCCTGTAAAAATTTCTTAATGCGGTCTGTTTATGCTTCTGACGAATGTATCATGCAACATGTTCTTGAAATGAATTGTAGTTTTCTCATGACATTGTATATTTGTACAATAGTGCCTGCATCACTTTCCAGTAATAAAACTGTTATTTGAAACTCTAACATTACGTTCATGTGCAAAGTATAGATAAGCTTCTGAAATTCCTTGCTCCCTACATTCGTCGACCCCTTCAGCTTTATGATTATGGATTTGCCTTTTGTATACAAATTTTCATATCTCCTTTCGGCAATCGTTCCCCTGAAAAATACTCTAGAGCAGGCCAACAATACACTAAACGATCTAAGGCAGGTGAAAGAGATAACCACCTTGTTAGAACATGAAGCTTTTTGTACTCGATATATGCAAGTAATACCATTCTTTGTGTTTTTCCGAAGATGAAATGAACTTGTTGAATTGTTTTATAACGATGATTTCGTTATCTACTTGAAAAACTGTAAAAGGCGAAGATGACTAGACTTCCACTCATCGAAACATTGCGGAATTTCAACGCAGCCACCCGGATGGAAACCCGAGAAGATTTCGTCAGTGCCATACGCCGGGAAAGCCTACATTCAGTTCGTCTGTTGTAATTTCTGGGAAACAGAAATTTAAATCATTATTTTATAAGGATGCTAACGACAAGCTGTTTGTCGGGATTTTTTTGCCTATGTTGTATCTAGGAGGGTGGACTTCTTGACTGTGTTGTAGGTGGGTAAGGTTTGGCTTGTTGGCTTTTAGGTCGGGGTAGAACTCACTTGGGTTCCATTTGCCCTGCATTCCTGATGATCTGCTAATATCTGGGTGGTAGAGACTGTTGTGGGATTTTCCTGGTCATCATTTCTTCTTTTTCCTTGATTGCTGCTTCTGTTGACTTCTTTACTCTCGCTCGATCAGCTTGCTCTTGCTGAACTACAACATTTATAATCTGCAGCCTGTTTGAGTGAGATACGAATGGTAGGAAATTGATGGTAGGGTTTGTAACAGTACAGTATCTAAAGGTTGCAGAGAGAATGTCGCATTTTGGTTGTGCTGTGGCGTAAAAAAAAAAAAGGTTTGAGGTATTCGGAGCGCTTTTGAAACAAGCTGTGCGAGGTCTATCAGGAACGCTTGAAGTTTGGCCTTGATTGATGTACTGTTGTCAAATGGGTTCGTTGAGACTTCTTCCTCTGATGGTAGAGGCTTCTTGGCTTGTGATGCAGTGTCTTGTATCTGTATCCCGCCCTCATCTTCTGGGGGCGGGGGGGGGGGGCATGCAGATGGCCCTTCTTCTGTACATACCTCCATGTCTTCCGTCACTTCTGCAGGTGCAATGGGGTATCCGTTTGAGTGCAGGCCAACCTTTGGGTTCGTCATCTTCCGTGATTGTCGGAGCAGCTTCAACTCTCCCTTTATCAGTTGGAGCTCTTGACAAAGAGACTGTAATTTCTTTTTAAAGGCCATCCTTTCTGCTGTAATAGCAGCGCGAAGTGCGGCGACGGCGTCATCAGTTGCTGTGCTTGCCAATGTTCCGAGTTGCTGGCTGCACGGCCAACGATTGCGTCCACTCTTTGCCCGCAGTAAAAGATTTGCGATCAGGGCGTTGGTCCTTTCTGGTTCTGCAGGAACTCATTCGGTGACGTAGCTGCAGCGTTTGTAGTTGGCGGCGTTTGCTCCTTCGCAGTCCACGCACTTTGGTGCGGTCCCTTTAGGCAGTGGCGGGTGTTAGGCGGCTGAGAGCACTTCAAGCAAGCGACTTGCTTCCGGCAGTATTTGGCCATACGGCCAAGCTACTAACATTTGAAGCACTGCTCCAGGTCTTCTTTCTTCTTCCGCGAGTTTCTGTCCACCACATTACCAAACAACATGAGCATAAGTTTCCAGATGTCAGCAACGAGTTGGGTCTGGGCCTCGGTGACACTCGCTTCCCGCGTTGCGTCATCTCGGGCTTGTCGAACGATCAGCAGCGGACGACAGCTGGCAGCGGACTGGTTTGTATTTTGTTGGGAGTCCGGAGATCGTATGAAAAGGCGGGAGAATCCAGACGAATCCCAACCACCTGGCAACCCTAGCTACGGGGCAGTGCCTTGCCGCTACTTTGATCAACGGCCGTCGTATGCTTTGCGGTGGGTCACCTCGCCTTTCCCCAGCCAACACCTCTTAGAAGAGAAGATCTAATAACAGACCGTGCCACATCACACCGAGAGGCCACGAACGCTAGCTGACTGGCCGGCCGCTACGAGGCCGTGGGCTGCGCCCCAGCAGCCAGCCAGTCATATGGCTGTTGTGGCCTCTCGGAGTGACGTGGCACGGCCTGTTATGAGGCTTTCTCTTCTAGGCGGTGTTCCCCAGCCGGCCGGCCGCGCGGTCCCCAGCAGGTGTCAGGGCAGAGAGTGGAGCGCACGCCGAGAACAATGGCCGAGGTGGGCCGGTCTCGGTCTCGGTCTCGGTTCAGTTCCCGGCGGAGGGCGCGAGCGACCAGCGTGTGTGGATGCGGTCGCGCAATTAGCGCCAATTACGCGCGCGATGACACATTAAGATCGGCAGGACGCGGCTGCGCAGCCCCATTAGCACACAATGCGGCGCCGCTGGCGAAACCGACGGCCGAGGCGCGACCGCGGGCGGCGGCACAGGCCACAGCCCACGCCGGCGAAACTGCAGGACCGGTTGTTAAGACGCTGCTGGCCGTCCCAAAGGCTCCGGAGATACAAAAGGCGTTCAGAAAGTTTTTTTAATTAATTTATTTATTTCTTATTGCAGGTCGAGAATGACGTTTTTGTGAATATAATTGGAACATTTATCTATAAGTTGGTGTACAAAAGTATTTTCTTTTATTTACAGGTGAGCCATAATGGACCGTGAAGCAGAGGTCAGGTTGTGACAATGGTCGGTGATGGAGATCGAGACCGACGACGACTTTGCCACATCGATTCACAAGAAGTTGCCTAGATTATTGACAAGAGAAATTAAAACTATGAGGAAAAATGTGCGCGAATGTGTCATGAAGACCTTTACTGAAGGGTGGGAACAGTGTTTTGACGGCATCATTACCCAGGATGGAACATGGTTGTTTTTAGAATGAAACTTTCACTCTGCAGCGGAGTGTGCGCTGATATGAAACTTCCTGGCAGATTAAAATTGTGTGCCGGAACTGGAACTCGAACCTGGGACCTCTGCCTTTCGCAGGCAAGCGCACTACCGACTGTACTATCCCGACACGACTCACGATGCCGCCTCACAATTTTACTGTTAGTTGTTTTTGTCCAAACCTAAAGTAAAACCCAAACCATGGAGTGGCGCCATTCGGGTTCCAGTCGGAAGAAGAAACTTTCACGAACATCACGCCGAAAGGTGATGGTCTCCTTCTTCTGGGATAAGCGTGGTGACGTTTTCGTTGACTATTTGGAACTTGTCACCACCATTAACCAGAACCGCTTGTTTGTCATTGGACAAGCTATGATGTGTCATCGAAACCCACAGACCACAGCTTCAGGGTCAGGTCATCAGACTACATCATGACAATGACAAACCCCATACAGCCATTACGACGTAGGGGAAAAAAATTAAAAAGAAAATGGGCGTTATTGATCCTCTGCTGTTTATTAGCTATATAGACGATTTGGGAGAAAATCTGAGCAGTAATCTCAGCTTGTTTGCAGATGTTGCAGTGATCGTCGAGTTAAGACATCGGAGGACAAAACCAACTGCAGAACGATTTAGATAAGATATCTGTTAAGATGCGAAAATTGGCTATTGACCCAAGATTACAAAAAGTGGAATTCGTACACATGAGTACTAAAAGGAATCTGCTAACCCTTTTTTATGTTATAAATGAGTGAAATCTGAAACTTAAATACAACTAAATACTTAGGTATTACCATTAGACTTGAGCTGAAAAAGAACGCACAGAAAATGTTGTAGGGAACGTTCAAAAATGTTTGTAAATCTATCGGACCAAACTGCGTGTTCATCAGTCCGTAGCCAAGAAACTACTTAAACAAAGTTAAACTAACCTAAGGACAAACACACACACCCATGCCCCAGGAAGGACTCGAACCTCCGACGGCGAGTAACCGCGTGCTCCGCAGCGAGGCGCCTTAGACCGCTCGGCTACTCCACCGCTGCTGTAGCGAATGTAACTAAAGATTGTGTTCAATTCAATTGGCAGAACACTTACAAGATCCAACACATTACATAATATTTCGGACTGTTAACACAAGACTAGCGGTGGAACGAACACCAGACTTTAATGTTGGGCGGAGGACAAGTGTGTCTGAACACACAGGGCAGCGAACACTGCTAACGGTGGTCATCTGCAGCTGGCCATCTAAGCCGATACCAAAGTAAACACCACGACATAGGCAGCTACCACAAATGGGCATGTGACCATCGTTACTGGACGTTGGAACAGAGGCAGAGCGTTAAAAGGACTGATGAATCTCGATACCTCCTTGATCGTGTCGATGGGAACACTAGTTTGACACCTGTACTGCGGAATGGAGATAAGGTGGCGGCGGCTCAGTTTTACTGTACTGAAGATACACGCGAGCAGCCACGAGCCCAGTGTAGGTTAGTGGCATTTTTCAGCAAGATAATGCGCCATGTAACAAGACCAAGAGTCATATGGAATGTTTCCGGGAACACAGTGGCGAGTCGCAATTGATGCTCTACCTCCCGTCTCCTACTGAGCACATCTTAACCTGATCCATCACATCTGGGATGTGATTGAAATTGACGTCAATCGCATACCCCGCCTATCCCCCCCCCCCGCGCCGGAATTCCGGAATTTACGGGAATTAGGTGACATGAGTGAGCAGATGTGCTGCAGACTTCCTCCAACGATCTACTAAAGCATCAGTGCTATCATACGTAGACGCGTAGACGTTGTTATGCATAAGTAACGTAGACGTAGAGGCTCATGATAATCTGGCTGATCTTTCTAAATACAACGTGTTCCGACCAGGGTGTCTTACACCGAAAAAAAAATCATACCTCAACACCTTTGTGGATTTGTTCATTTGTGATACTGTCAGACACATTTATTCTACAGAACAAGCGCTAATTCATCATCACCATCAGCCATTTCAGTCATTAAATGATATGGCAACTTCGATTCGTGGATTCAGGTAAGCTTTCAGCAGTCCTCTCCCATTGGAACTGCAACTTTCTGTCAGGTGATACCAACGAGCTACTTGATATCTTTGTCGAATCTATCCGGCGGTCTTTCTCTGGGCCTCCGATGCTCTCTCGGACTCCAGTACTAGTTTCGTCCATCTGTTGTCTTTTCTTGTCGCTACGTAGCCAGACCACTACCATTTCAAGGATCCTGTTGTCTCTTAACCTTCGTCACAGATCGGATGACATCTACCCTTTTCCTATCCTTACTTGTACAGCCCAGCCCTGATCTTACGATGGCTCTCTCTGCTGTCCTTAGTTTCGGTTTCGTAAATGCGTTCAGTGTTCATGTCTCGCAACCATAGGTCAGCACAGGAAGAATGCATTGATGAAATGCTGCTTTCTTCAGATTTACTGGCATTTTTGATCTGAATATCGTTGAATTCCTTCCAAATGCTTGCCAGCCAAGTTTTATACGCCGATAGATTTCAGATCTCACATCTCCCTTCATATTTATAATCTGGCCAAGGTAGATACATTCACTGACCTCTTCGAATGGACTGTCGTTGACTTTCACATCACCAGCTGGGACCCATTTGTTGGACATTACTTTTGTTTTGGAAAGGTTCAAGAGCAAGCCAACCAACTGTCATTCCAATACAAGCGCTAACTACGATATGCATTTTAGAGTTCATGTTTGCTGAACTTTTTCTCATTTCCGTCTACACTATATGCTCCCAAAATTCGCACAGGAAAGAGCTAAAAAGTAACAGAAGTGATTGACAATATCTAACACCAACGAGTTTACATAGTTCTTAAGGACTGTATTCTAGAGCTCGTGTTTACCAGAATTTTGAGTCATCAGTCTTGTTACTGCTTTGATATGGCCCGTAAGGAATTCCACTCCTCTTCTTTTGAGAGTACCCATTGCACCCTACATCCTCATTATTTTCTAGGTGTGTTCCAAGCTCTGTCGTCCGCAAAATTTTTGATCGTCTATAGCTCTCTCTAGTTAGGTACCATCGATGTTTTTCTGTGATATCATAAAACATTTCCTATCACCCTGTACCTCCACAATTTTTTTATTTATTAATTTTTTTCTTGACATTCTGCGATGACCCTTATCATTGCTTGTATATTCACCATCGACAGCACTCTAACGTAACCAGAGAGTCTTGTCAGGGGAATGACGAACTACTGTACCCGTTGCAGACTGGTCTGTTTCACTTCCCTAACGCTGTTCAAAACTCTGTAGTCATCAATTTCACTTCCTCCATTACGCTTCCCAACTGGAAATCGTCGGTAAAGCCGATGCCAGACTTAGATTCATTGAAAGAATCATAAGGAAATGCAGTCCGAAAACAAAGGAAGTGGATTACAGTACATTTGTTCTCCCACAGCTAGAATACTGCTGACCGGTGTGGGATCCGTACCAGTTGGGGTTGATAGAGGAAGTAGAAAAGAGCCAACGGAGAGCAGCGCGCTTCGTTACAGGATCATTTGGTAATCGAGAAAGCGTTACGGAGATGATCGATAAACTGCAGTGGACGACTCTGCAGGAGAGACGCTCTGTCGCTCGGTACGGGCTTTTGTCGAAGTTTCGAGAACATACCTTTACTGAGGAGTCTAGCAGTACATTTCTCACTCCTACGTATATCTCGCGAAGAGATCATGAAGATAAAATCTGAGAGATTAGAGCCCACACAGAGGCGTACCGACAATCCTTCTTTCCGCGAACAATACGGGACTGGAATAGGAGGGAGTACCGATAGCCACCATCGTGTGGCTTGCGGAGTATGAATGTAGATGTAGATTTTAATTCAAAACACAAGACACATCGGTATTTTGATCGCGAAGATATTCCTGTAACTGTGCATTTCTGGACAGCGCGAGCACATTTCGCGGAACTAGTTAGCAGCTCGTTGACAGGGTGGTGAGCGGGACACGGGGTGGACAACCGGTAGGTCCGGAAGAGGGCACGGTGGGGCAGAAACGCAGCGCGACGTCCCGCGGGCGTACAGCTTACGTAATTTTTTTTTTTTTTTTTTCGGAAAAGCTCCGACCCTCCCCAGTACCAGTTACTGCTTAGCTAAAGAGTGCTGAATACATAATTAAAGGTGGTGCGCGAGCGCAATACAATTCGCACTAGTATGAATAATGAAAGCGGCCGTACCGTGGAGTCAAGTAAGGCGTAAAGCGTAAACAAAACGAGAGTTTTTATTTTTTCCGTCCTAAATTCGCCAGGGAAAGGCAACTTAGGGGTGGCCCGCCGGAGACAGGTTAATAATTAAGGTTCAGTTATTATTAACATCTGCAGGGCTCATTATATCGCTTGGGAAGACACTCGCTTTGGATTATTCTTGGTATTATTGAGGTGGCGAGCATTGTTTTCGTAACGACTGCGCTTATGCTGCAGCTGAGAGGGAGTAAACGCAGTCCCGTCTGTACCGTGGTCCAGGGAAACGCACAGGTGACGTCTTGCGCCGGCTTTGGGTTTGGCAGACGGCAGTAATTCGCTGGTCATTCCTTCCAGACAAAGCAAATCCAAAATATTTGATGTTTTCAGAAACATCCTTAATATACTTCATTACAAGATTACGTAGTTGCAGAACAATCCGTGGAAGAGTTACATTCAAAAAATTATACGTGAGTAGGCACAAGGAGCGATTGGAAATGAAACGAACACAAGAATTTAACCGTGGGTATGACAGGCTTTCATTGAAAAATGCTACGGAAATGTAAATGTTCAAATGTTTGTTAAGGGACTTAACAACGGGACCTTCAGTCCCTAAAATTAAAAACTACTTATGAACTACCTTATACTAAAGGCGGCACAAACATCCATGGGCGATGGGGGATTAGAACTCCCGACGGGGAACGGCCTCGCGCATCTTAGCATAGCGTCTCAATGCGCTCTGCCGCTCCGCAGCGGCTACGGAAATGTAATCCATCAACAAAGGAAGTAGCTAACAAAACACTGGTTGGGCCAGTAATTGAATATTGCCCAGCAGTGTGGTATCCGTATCAGATAGGATTGATACAACAGATACGGAAGATCCAAAGGAGAGCAGCGCGCTTTCTTACAGGGTTAGCCGGCCGCGGTGGCCGAGGAGACTGAGGCGCTCCAGTCACGGTCTGCACGGCCACTAGGGTCGGGGGTTCGAATCCCCCCTCGGGCATGGATATTTGTGCCGTCTTTAGTATAAGGTAGTTGATAAGTAGTTTGTAAGTTTAGGGACTGATGACCCCGTAGTTAAGTCCCATAAGCTTAACAAACATCTGATCTTACATGGTTATTTAAATAAGCGTGATAGCATTTTGGAGATGATCGAAATAGTCTAGTGAAAGACGCTGCAGGATAGTCGTCTTCCACCAAATTATGGGATTTGTCGAAGTTCAGAGATCATATCTCGCGAAGAGACTACGAGAATAAAATTGGAGAGATTAAAGCCTACACCGAGACATAATTGTAGTATTTCTTCTCCCGAAGACGGGAATAGGAAAAGGAGAAAATGACAGTGCAAAAGTGGAAAAGTCGTTCCGTTGTCTTCTAATACGGTGTGTGATCACCAGATAGCGAACTTTCAATAACACTGAGGACTAAACTTTGAAACTGACAGGACTTTTCAAAACACATAGAGTGACATTTAATGAAACTCATGATCATACACTGATAACTGTTCTGGAGAATGACTAATTTATTATTGTACTTTCTAATTTGAGTATTGTCAGTAATGGTAATAAATATGTGAAATCTTATATCGTAGAATAATATCCACAGTCTATTGGCTGCTACAGTAGTAGAATAGTCAGTAGCAGATGGTAAGTGTGTAATTTAATTTGAAGATTACACTACTTTTCTTTATTATCATATCATTTACTGCTCTATATTATTAAGAGCTTTTACCCGAAAAGAACATGACGTTCAATTTTGCCACCTGCCAAAGTATGAAATATAAATTTCGGATTAGCTTAGTTGTTCGTTCCATAGATACATGTTGAGGAGATCCTCGTGGATGTGGAACATTTTGTGTCTCGTTTCCGACGGTTGCCCTGGGTGTCGGTGGCCGAGTAGAGAGAGAGAGACAGACACGGGGAAATAAGATGCACGCGTGTGCGAGTACAGAGTATGAGGTGACCAGCCGGTGAGACAGCAGAAACTAGAAACACTAAGCTAGATTAGAACAAGTAGTATATTTCGTAGGATGTCTGCGTATTTACTCCACAAATAATACGTATGCTCTGAGAACTTTACCTTGACTTGAAGAGTTACCCCAAAATATTATACCATATGACATCATGGAATGAAAGTAAGCAAAGTATGCAAACTTTTTTTGTATTTTTGTCTCCTAGGTCTGATAGCATTAGTACTGCAAATACAGATTTGCTAAGTCGTTTCTGCAGTACTGTGGTGCGCTCCTCCCAACTGAAGTTATTATCAAGCTGTAATCTCAGGAATGTAATACTGTCAACTTCTTCTATCTGCTCTTCTTCATACGTTATCCATACGTTGGACGGAAACCTATTACATGTTCTAAACTGCATGTAGTGAGTCTTTTCAAATGAGTTGGCTTTAAACCATGTATTATTATTATTATTATTATTATTATTACCGTCAATTCTCCATTTAGGAGAGCGTTTAAACACGAACAATTTTCATGGAACTTTTTTGGTTTCTTTCTTTTCTCTTCCCAAAAACCTCTCATATATTCATTGTGTTTCTTCTTCCTCTATTCTGTCCTCTTCTTTCGTGGTTTCTTTGCTCGACATGCTATTTATTGCAATACTTGTATCATCTGCAAACAAAACTATCTCTGCTTCTGGCAGTGTAATTGAAAATGTCAAATCTTTGTAAATCTATGGGACTCAATTTTCTTTCGTTATTAGTGCTTAGGCTTACAAACTACTTAAACTAAGTTAAACTAATCTAAGAACAAAATACACACACACACTTGTCCACCCAAAATCTCTGGAAAAATAACAGCTATTGGAAAACGACTTTCACCGGTATTAATGTACGGCTGGGGCCCATGAATGTACATATTTGGAAACATTCTAAAACGAAAGCAAATGTGTTTTTAACGCAAACTTTTTTTTTTTTTTAAATGGACACCCTATATTTTTTCTTCAGCAAGCCATAGCATGACAAATCATATAAACAATGGTGTTGATTTCATCGTAATATTCCAATTACATCCAGAGATATTGCGACGTAAAGTTGACGCTTGAAATACGGGAAACGCTTGGCTAGCGCTCGTCCTGAGCCGCCTGGGGTTCTCGCCTGAGTCTCAGCACGTGCACTGACCGCGCGTTTCGCGTATTTCAAGCGTCAACTTCGCGTCGCAATATCTCGGGATGTAATTGGAATATTGCGATGCAATCAACGCCATTGTTTATGTGATTTGTCATGCTATGGCTTGCTGAAGAAAAAAATATAGGGTGTCCATTAAACAAAACATAAGTTTGCGTTAAAAACACATTTACTTTCGTTTTAGAATGTTTCCAAATATGTACATTCATGGGCCCCAGCCGTACATTGATACTGGTGAAAGTCGTTTTCCAATAGCTGTTATTGTTCCAGAGATATTTTGGGTGGACAAGATATGTGTGTGTGTGTGTGTGTGTGTGTGTGTGTGTGTGTGTGTGTGTGTGTGTGTGTGTGTATTTTGTTCTTAGGTTAGTTTAAGTAGTTTGTAAGCCTAAGGACTAATAACGAAAGAAAATTAAGTCCCATAGATTTACAAAGATTTTTCATTTTCAATTACACTTCCAGAAGCACAGTTCGTTTTGTTTGCAGATGATACAAGTATAACGGTGAAAGTCGTTTTCCAATAGCTGTTATTGTTCCAGAGATATTTTGGGTGGACAAGATAGGTGGGATGTGTGTGTGTGTGTGTGTGTGTGTGTGTGTGTGTGTGTGTATGTACCTGACGGAGGACTTGAACCTCCGACTGCGACCAACCGCGTGCTCTGCAGCGAGGCGCTTTAGAACGCTCGGCCGCGGTGGAGTAGCCGAGCGCTGAAAAGCACCTCGCTGCGGAGCGCGCGGTTGCTCGCCGTGGAGGTTCGAGTCCTCCCTGGGGCATGGGTGTGTGTGTTTGTCCGTAGGTTTAAGTAGTTTGTAAGCTACGGACTGATGACCACGCAGTTTGGTCCGATAGATCTGCAGAAATTTGAACATTTAGAACGCTCGACCACCCGGCACAATCTACAGATCACCGATGTCGTAAGCTGCGAAATTACAGGCTGGTACTAAAGGCGCACGCACTTCGAGTTTATATTCCCAACATTTGGCTCGTGTGAGGCGGGCTTCAGAAAGCAGTAGACGTTCTTGATTTCTCTGTGGTGACCAGCGTGAGGTGACGGCGCCCGCTGTCCTGGGTGCGAGTCCCTCGCTGAGGGCAACAGGTGACCGCCCCCCATCCCCTCTGCCCCCGGACACCACTAATTGCTGAACAATGGCCAGCCACAGGCCATTACCTGGCGGCCAGCCTTCGGCAGGTCCATCACAGGGCAGAGGTCTACTGACTGGCTGGCCCTCCATTACCCCCGCACGTGCTGCCCCAGCCTCGCGGAGATGGAGGCGTGATAACTGTTCCTCCATCAAATGTAGTGTGTGAGACGGGCTTCAAGGTCGATATCTCGCGTCTAATTCGCCAGTATGTCTCTGGTGATGCGAGAGAGGCTCTCTTTGGTTTGGTTTGAAGAGTGCTGGGAACGGCGCGGGTATGTACAGTATGTTGAAAGGTGCATACAAGATGAACATTAACAAGAGCAAAACAAGGGAAATGGAGTTCAGTCCAAGAAAATCAGGCAATGCTGAAGGAATTAGATTAGGCAACGAAACAATGAAGGTGGTAGATGAGTTTTGTTACATGGGAAGTAAAATAACACAAGATGGTCACAGTACAGCGGATATAAAATTCATAATGGCGATGGGAAGAGAAGAGCTTTTGAAAAAGAGAACTTTATTAACATCGAATATTAAAGAAGTCCTTTCTGAAGGCATTTGCTTGGAGTGTTGCCTTGTATGAGAGGGAAACAAGGACGATAAACAGTGCGGACAGGAAGAGGGCCGGACGCGGTGGCCGAGGGGACTAAGGCGCTCCAGTCATGGTCTGCACGGCCACTACGGTCGAGGGTTCGAATCCCCCCTCGGGCATGGATATTTGTGCCGTCCTAGTTCGTAAGTAGTTCATAAGTAGTTTGTAAGTTTAGGGACTGATGACCCCGTAGTTAAGTCCCATAGACTATACAAACATTTGAACATTTGAACAGGAAGAGGATAGAGGCTTTTGAAATGTAATGTTACAGAAGAATGGTGAAGGTGGGTGGATCGCATAACGAATGAGAAGGTACTGAACAGAAATGGGAGAAAAGGAATTTCTGGCATACCTTGACTTAAAGAAGGGATCGACTGGTAGGACATATTCTTAGACATGAACAAATCGTGAATTTAGGCCATTGGAGGGAAGTGTGTGGGGTAAAAATCGCAGAGGGAGACGATGAGATGAATGCAGTAGGCAGATTCAAATGGATGTAGGGTGCCGTTCTTATGAAGAGATGAAGAGACTCAGGATAGAGGAGGGTGGAGAGCTGCATCAAGCCAGTCTCCGGACTGAAGGCCACAACAACAAATGTGGAACAAACTTAAATGAATCTTGAGCAACTAAATTTTATGACCTTGCTAGGTAGTTTCGGTGATATTTTATGTTACTAATGAAGCGCGAGTCTGTTAAAATTATCCTTGAACCATAGTTTGCTGACGCTGAATTTATATTTGGAAAATTTTGCCCCGCAATAAATTTAAAGACGCCATAAACGAGCGACGCTGAATTTCTACTTTTTCTAGTCCAGTCCTTCCCAGTGTGGTAACCAGAATACACGGTACCGTGTACCAGTGTGTAAGTAAACTGATGTGAAAGCAAACATTTAAAATGCAGTAATTACCATTCTACAATAAGTACAACTTCTGCCAGGCACTTAAATGTGATTTACAGAGTATCAATGTAGATGTAGATGTCGATGAAAAACTGGTTCTTGAACACAACGAGTTACAAAAGAACGAGCAATATACAGCCTTTGCCGTCTTAAATAACCTTCAAATTGCTAAACAGTAATGGTGCTCATGGTGCAACGTTACTAACAGCTGAAGAATAATTCTTCACACGATTTTGTCTTACTTTCCCTTCCCGCTCATTCCCCTCCCCACCCCCTCCCTCCACGACAATCCTCCTGCATGTCCAGCTTACTCGACCGGTTTTATACAAACGCCAACTAAGAATGCATTCGAATCTTTCACATTATATATTTATTTGGTTAAACGTTTCCCGCCTTATGAGGGTATCATTGGGCTATGTATTAAACGGTGGTGCGCACCCACGACACTGACTGTCGCACCTTCCCTCAGAAACTCTTACAGTAAGAGAAAAACTGTAATCTACACAGCGTCCGTTCCTTCAACATGTGTGCAAGTATGAAGGATATTTGCAGTGGTTAAACAGAGCTACTGCACACAACGTAAGGTTGCTCGTGGTCCTGTTAAGGTTACACTACCAAATTACAAAATCTTGTAATTGAATCTGCATAAGCAGATGAGCCCAGATCGGTTGTTTCAAACTGCTTTATTTAGACCTATTTCGGTAATTCTAAGTTGCCATCTTCAAGTCTCTTAACATTTAAACATTATATGGTAATATTTAGTCACATTTATGTATGCGTATGTCCAAAATTCATAAAATATGTTGTACCCATATCGCAAGAGCATCGCTCAGAACGTTATTTAAAATAGGCGCAAAAAATGTTTTATATTCGACATACCCATATCCCAGAACGGAACGCAAATGTGACGAAATATTACCATATAACGTTTAAATACTAAGAGACTTGAAGATGGCAGCTTAGAATTGCCGAAACTAGTCTAAATAAAGCAATTTGAAACTAGCGATCTGGGCTCTTGATTGATGTCGAGCATATACAACAAAACTTTGTTTTTTCAAAAAAAGTTTTGAAGAACCAAGGATGACCTTACTATTCTCATCAGTGGTTACATATCCTGAATTTCAGTACATTTACCAGCACATTTCCAAATACTCCAAAGAATAGCAAAAGTACAGCTGCTGACATTTTTTACAGTTCATCTACGTTCATCGTCGATCGTGGACACATCCGCATCTTACGGACAGCGCATTACATTATTCTAGGTTGAGAGGCTTCTTGCAGAATCTATACGAGAATTAGAATCTCTTCACAACTTTCTTTGTATCGGTATGATTAACAAGCGTTGTGAGCTTCCTACGTTCAACAGCAGTACTGTCAGCGGACAGCTCACGAAAAATCGTGCTTACTGGACACATACGCTGACCACTACGTCTCGAGAGACAGTCGTCATCGACTACTCTAGCACGTGACCAGTCAGCCTGAAATTTTCAATTTGTCGGAATAACAGCCACCATACACACACACGTGCGCGCACTCAGAAATAGTAGCGCGAATACATACATAAGATTAAGGAGAAGAAGGCCAAAGATGCTTCTTCAGTGAGGATACACACCAGGCCCCGTATCTTGCGAGAAACGTGAAAGTGCCGCTCGTAATGAGTGAAAATTGGTGGGAGAGCTAGACTACTGGTTCATGGTCATGTGCGGTACATGCCATAGACCACCTGACCCATATCTTACTGCAGTATTTAGATTTTTCCAGTTCTGAGGAGTTTCTGAAATAAAAGGCTGTATTGCAACTTACGACTCACCCTACATTTAAGTACCTCTACCAGCTAATGCGGTACTTTCTCACTATTTGTTTTTAATAGTCTGCCTGAGAGCCTACTTAAATGGAAATATATCTTTTTAACTGTTATTCACTACTATTTGCATCAAGGAGTTATAATATAAATGAGATTTCTACTGAGTCTACATCTACATCTACGTGGGATGCTCTGCAAATCACATTTAGGTGCCTGGCAGAGGGTTCATCGAACCACCATTACACTATTTATCTCTCATTCCATTCTCGAATATCGCGCGGGAAGACAGAACACCTGAATCTCTCTGTTCGAGCTCTGATTTCTCGTATTTTATTCTGATTATCATTTCTACCTATGTAAGTGAGAATCAACAATAAATTTTCGCATTCGGAGGAGAATGTTGGCGATTGGAGTTTCGCAAGTAGCCCACGCCGCAGCGATAAGCACCGTTGTTGTAATGATTCCCATCCCAGATCCTGTATCATTTCCGTAACGCTGTTTGCCCTGTATCGTGACAATATGAAACGAGCTGCCCTTCTCTGGACTCTTTCGATGTCCTTCGTCAAACCCACCTGATAAGGATCCCACACTAGACAGCAATACTCCAACAACGGACGGACAAGCGTAGTGTAGGCAGTTTCCTTGGTAGTTCTGTTGCATCTTTTAAGGGTTCTGCCAATAAAACGCAGTCTCTGGTTCGCCTTTCCCACGACATTATCTACTTGTTCTTTCAAGTTTAGGTCTGAAGTAATAGAATTCATAGGTATTTTGTGGAGTTTACGGCCTTCACTTTTGATTGATTTATGTTCTAAACAAAGTTTAACGGATTTCAATTCGCGCTCATATGGACGACTTCACACTTCTCGTTATTTAGAGATAATTGCTAATTTTTACACCATAGTGATATTTTATTCATATCGTTATGTAGCTGGTTTTGATATTCAGATGATTTTACTAGATGGTAAATGACGGCGTCATCTGCAAACAACCTAAGAGAACTACTTAGATTTTCCCCTAAATCGTTTATGTGAATAAAGAATAGCAGAGGACTAATAACACTACCCTGTGCAACGGCAGTGTCCAGTTGATGATAATCTAATAATAGTTGGAAAAATGAATGTTTGGTTTTAAGACTTCCTATGGAGGCCTCTTTGTGGTAACTGGCTTGCACAGAATTCGCCGTTATATTGGACTCGAGTGTTCCCATTAGGCCCAGCTACAGCCCGTAACGTTCTCGAGACATAAATCTGGAGCAACGTCGCAACAGGATGCGAAAGTCCGCTTAAAAGCGATAATTGAGGGAAAGTTACACAGATGGGCAGAGAGATACAGTTGATGTCAGAAAGGACGCAACGCCGAGTTGATGGCTTATTATAAGCGTGTAGTACGCAGATATGATCTGGCAGGAGGTCCGCTCCGCCGCGCCGGTCGCTGCTGAGTGCGGCTTCTGAAGTGTGAACCACTGCCGGGCCGCGAACTCTCCTCCCCGCTGTTTTGGAAACCTCGTCGACTGATAACGGAGTTGCGGAAACTTCCCATCGCGTTAAAACTGTGCTCCGGTCCGGGACTCGATCCCGGGAGAAGCCCTTCCGACTGCGCTACCCAGGCGGGACTCCCCACTCTCGCCCACAGCTTCGCTGCTGCCCAATAACTCCCTAACTCTCTCCTGTTCTCCAAATTTACGAAAGCTTTTGCTGCACTCCTCACAAGACTGCCAGTCTATGAAGAAAGGATATGGAGGGGCAGGGCATACCTGCAGTCTAGGTGCGTTCAGAGTGAATATTTCACTCTATATCGTGGTGTACGCGGCTTATCAACTTGGAAAGTTACAGGAAAAAGTATTTTTGGCATTATATTTCTATCGTATGAATACGCTAAAACTTTCGTCAATGTGAGTAATGATCAATAAAATCTTTGGATTAACACGAGCCGCGGCCGAGCGCATTGAGGCGCTATGCTACGATGCGCTAGGCCGTTCCCCATCGGGGGTTCGAATTCCTCGGGCATAGATGTTTGTGCCGTCTTAACATAAGGTAGTTAATAAATAGTTTGTAAGTTTAGGGACTGATGACCCCGCAGTTAAGTCACATAAGCTTTACAAACATTTGAACATTTGATTAACACGAAATCTTTTAGTCTGTTCTCCTATCGTACTCCTCAGTTTGTTTACAATTCGTTGAGACGTGAGAGTTGCTGTCCATGGAAATATCTATGGAGTGTAGTGGCATTTGCAACATGTTTTACAAAGTGATACACTTGGAATCAGCAGGTGCAACACGATAATTAGATGATATCGACAGTTATAAATATCTTTAGAAATATTTTACTGTAATTAATATCAACGAGAGCATTAATCAATACGAAAACTGTATTTCACATCCCAGCACATGATTTTCAGCAGAAGATGTAGGTGTTGGTGTTAATGCAGTACTTTATTCTACAGAAAATGTGCTTCTACTTGCTTGCTATCCTCATGCACACTGCTCTGCGTGGTGCTCTATCCAGTGTAGTCTCACGTACCTTACGCTCATCAGATAACTGGTGCCGTTGATCATGTCCACTCAAATTGGATTTCCGTTTGCTAAGCCCACTGAAAATCATCGCACATAAAAATAGGTGTTCCCTGACTACGTAATTTACTATAAACGATCTAGACTGGTTTTAAGTTAATTTTAACAAGAATGGATTTAGCAATGACTCAGGTGAAAAAACAGCGAAAGAGAAGCCCAAAAATAAGACTATAAACAAAGGGCAAAATTATGACTTTATTTACATGTTAAATGAATGAGAGATAGCAGGCTGCCAACACAGTTGTTTCTGTTGTTATGATCTTCAGTCTGCAGACTGGTTTCATGCAGCTCTCCACGCTTTCCTTTCATTCGCAAGGCTCTTCATCTACGAATAAGAACGGCAAATTACAATCCAATTGAACCTGCTTACCTTATTCGTCTTATTCAGAATCATCAAATGAAAACAGCTCTTAGGAGACTAAGAGAATAACAGTGCGAGACATTAATAGTTGATATGAACGTGAGAAAACAAAAGTTAAAATTGAGACAGAGTAGAGAGAGAAACGTAGTTAAAGGATGGAGAGGTTTACACTAAGGTGACAAAAGTTATGGAACACCGACTGGAATACATATAAATGGCGGCGGTATCGCATACACAGGGTATAAAAGGGCGGTTCACTGACAGGGCTATCGTTTGCAAAACTGGGATTCGTGTGAAAAGGTTTCCGGCTTGATTACGGCTGCATGACGGAAATTAACAGACTTTGAATGATGAATTTGGATTGTAGTAAGAACCATGGGGCAGTCGATTTCGGAAATCGTTAGGAAATTCAATATTCCGAGACGTATGGTGTAAGGCGGTCCCATGAAACCAAATTCCAGGCATTACGTCTCTCCATGCACAACACAGAAGGCGATGGGCTGCACTTGACCGAGAGCAGCAGCGTTTGCGTTCAGTTTTCGGTTCTAGAAGACAAGGAACAATGCGTGAAATGAATTTGGAACGTTCGGCGAAAGTATCCGTTAGGACAGTGCAGCGCAGTTTGGCCATTAAGGTTATGGCAGTAGACAACCGAGTCGAGCGCCTTTGCTGGTACCGCGACGTCGCCTACAGCGCCTCTCCCAAGTTCGTGATGATGTCCTTTTGAGTGTAGACGACTGTAAAGCGGTTACTTAGTAATCTGAGTGCCGATTTCGATCCTAGGTTTCGAGGTTAGCCCTCAATCCATGAACCCACAGACCGAATCTGTGTTCAAGGGACTGAGGAAGCTATCGGTGGTTTCATAATGGCGTGGGCTACTTTTAGTTGAAATAGACTGGTTTCTATGGAGCAAATGAACCGACTAGTGACTGGAAATGTTAACTACTTCAGATTCAGGAATAGATTTCATGTCTCCCAAAGGATAGAATTCTTAAAGCGACAGTGGAACATGTCACCCGATCAAAAGCGTTGCACTCTGGTTTGAAGGACATTCTGGATAATGCCAGAGAAGAGCAATTCTTTTGCCTGGCAAAGCTCTGTTGTTTCAGAATTCAGGAATAGATTTCATGTCTCCCAAAGGATAGAATTTTTAAAGCGACAGTGGAACATGTCACCCGATCAAAAGCGTTACACTCTGGCTTGAAGGACATTCTGGATAATGCCAGAGAAGAGCAAGTCTTTTGCCTGGCAAAGCTCTGTTGTTTCGGAGGCTAATCGGCGCGAATAAGGTGAGTCGACTGGTACACTCATCCAGTATACTCATACTGTGGAGTTTGATATCGCCGAAGCTGTGTGTGTTTGCGTATGAGTACGCAGGCCATGTTTGATTCCCGTTGTGGACGTTATTTTATTTCGTTTGCCTCTCTTGTGTTCCTATTTCGTGTGCATTTATTCACGACTTTCTCGAGCAATATGTAGATTATAACGCTATTAGCCACCACTATTTTGACCCGAAATTAATTTTACCCTGGATTTATGCATATTTGCGACTTATATTTCCGGCGATAGGCGAAAGTTTTGATGAAGTGCTTGCAGAACGCCCCTGTTCTTATAAAAGACGAGAGGGAAATAGTATCACACGAAGATACTGTGAAGATACATTTCTCGATAACGAATCAATTAATCAGATTAATGTGTCAGAATATGTTCAAATAATCTTGGTTCACCTAAATTTCACAATTCAGGGAACATATACTTTTTTACATGAATTATGCTTTCCTGTAGCAGTCGTAAAAGTACGTTGACAGTCTGTGGGCATGTCATTTATAAAATGCGGCCGCGCGATATCATCGCGTAGTCTAAGGCGTCATGCTATGGACTAGGGGGCCATTCCCGCCGGAGGTTCCAGTCCTTCTCAGACATAGGTGTGTTTTGCACTTCGTATATGTTAGTTTAAGCAGTTTGTAAGTCTAGGAACTGATGACCATAGCAGTTTGGTCCAGCAGATTTACAAACATGTTTAAATGTTTCTAAATCTATCGGACCAAACTGCGTGGTCATCAGTCCGTAGCATACAAACTACTTAAACTAAGGTAAACTAACCTTAGGACAATACACCCACCCATGCCCCAGAAAGGACTCGAACCTCCGACGGCGAGCAACAGCGCGCTCCGCAGCGCGGCGCTTTAGACCGCTCGGCTATTCCACCGCGGCAAACATTTGAACATTTTATAAAATTGGCATGTTCTAAATACATTCTGTTTCGCGTGCTTTTACAGCGAGTATCATCGGAATGAATGTTGGAGCTGTGCTCGAGGTGACGGCAACTACAGCGAATAATATCGTTATCACGAACTAAGTATATTGTACATGTTTGTAAAATTTAGCCGGCAGCAGTGGCCAAGAGGTCTCTGGCGCGCCAGTCACAGTCTGCACGGCCGCTACGGTTCGGGGGTTCGAGTCACCCTCGGGCATGGATGTTTGTGTCGTCCCTAGTATAAGGTAGATCATAAGTAGTTTGTTAAGTTTAGGGACTGATGACCCCGCTGTTAAGTCCCTTGAGCTTAATTAACATTTGTACTTTTTTTTAAATATTTACTAAAAGGTATTTGGAAATAATGAGGATTAATTTCGTTCTGATCCACAGATTAATCTACAGAATGAATAATACGTCGTGAGATAGTCACTATATATACAGGGTGTCCCAGCCTTCTTGTCCCCCAAAATATCTCTGGAACAATAACAGCTATTGGAAAACGACTTTCATCGGTATCAATGTAGGGCTGGGCCCCATGAATGTACATATTTGGAAACATTCTAAAACGAAAGCAATTGTGTTTTTTAACACAAACTTACGTTTTTTTTAAATGTACGCCCTATATTTTTTCTTCATCAATCCATAGCATGACAAATCACATAAACAATGGCGTTGATTGCATCGCAATATTCCAATTACTTCCCGAGATATTGATACGAGAAGTTGACGCTTGAAAAACCCGAAGTGCGCTGCTAGGCTCAGGCGTGAACCCCATGCTGCCCGTAATCGCGATGTGATTGACATTCGTTTCGGACCTCTTGATAAGTATGGAAGTGCGATTACGCATGTCAATCACATCGCGATTACGGGCAGCATGGGGTTCACGCCTGTGTCTCAGGACGTGCGCTAGCAGCGCACTTCGGGTTTTTCAAGCGTCAACTTCTCGTAGCAATATCTCGGGATGTAATTGGAATATTGCGATGCAATCAACGCCATTGTTTATGTGATTTGTCATGCTATGGATTGGTGAAGAAAAAATATAGGGTGTCCATTTAAAAAAAAAACATAAGTTTGTGTTAAAAAACACATTTGCTGTCGTTTTAAAATGTTTCTAAATATGTACATTCATGGGCCCCACTCGTACATTGATACCGGTGAAACTCGTTTTCCAATAGCTGTTATTGTTCCAGAGATATTTTGGGTGGACAAGATAGCTGGAACACCACGGAATCGAAGACTGACCAGGCAATTAGTAACTGGATGATCAATCATTACAGCACGCAGCCTCGATGATAGTTTACTGCAAGTACTGTTATATGAATGGGTATGCGAATTGCTTCGCGTTATTCGTACCCATGTACCTCGAAAACGGCTGACCACGGTTTACTTACAACGAGCGGCTTCTCATCGTGGAAGTATGGACGGCAGACAGCTGACTGGCGCTGCACGTGCCTCCGGCAATTTCCGCCCTCCGCCGACGCAAGGCGTTCGCGACGCCGCGCCGTAAGGCGACTCCGCACAGTGATAACAGACAGATGAGCGGCAGCGCTATCGCCGCTTATTCACCAGAGGCCGTGGGAGCCGCAGCGGGCAGGTATGTGCGGCGCGCGAACCACGTGACGGGTGACGCTGTCTGCGATGAAAGTCCCTGGACTGATTACCAGACGAGTGAAACAAGGCGGTTGGCAATTACAGGTGGAACGTTGGCACCAGGTCAATAGAGTTAAGATGTTCGTAAACGTAAGGGAACGAGCTGCTAATGTCATCGGTCCCTACACTTACAGACTACTTAAACTTATTTATGCTAAGTACCAACACACACACACACAAATCGGATAAAATAGAAGTGATATCTGGCGTTCCCCAGGGAAGCGCTTTAGGTCCCCTACTCTTCCCTGTGTTTATAAACGATTTAGGAGACAATCTGAATAGCTCCCTTAGACTGTTCGTGGATGATATTGTCATTTATCGGTTAGTGAAGTCAAAGAAGATCAAAAGCAACTGCAAAGCGATTTAGACCAAATTTCTACGTGGTGCATGCATAGAAACGTCACCTAATTTCTGTAAGACAACAACATAATCATCACTGGACAGTCTATTTGAGACTAGGACACAACTGAAGGAAGCGTTTTACAAAGTCTGAAACGATGGCTTAATTTTATAAACTACACCAGTTACACATAATAAGGACACATGATCAGCATCAGTAATTCAAAATGTTCAAATGTCTGTAAATCTATCGGACCAAACTGGGTGGTCATCAGTCCGTAGCTTACAAACTACTTAAACCCAGGTAAACTAACCTAAGGACAAACACACACACCCATGCCCCAGGGAGGACTCGAATCTCCACGGCGAGCAACCGCGCGCTCCGCAGCGAGACGCCTTAGACCGCTCGGCTATTCCACCGCGGCCATCAGTAATTCATTTCTGGTGAAGAGGCAGTACTCTTAGGTACCCTCAGGGCTCGATCGAGGATCCCTCATTATACATAGTCTGTACCAACGATATGCCAGAGTTGGAATCACTTTCCTTGCATGCATACGACACACTGATATACAGAAACAGCAGCGACCTTACCTTTATAGCTGGGAAACTGCAGGCTCCTCTGGACACAATCCTCAATCACTGCATTCTCTGAAAAATAAAAATAAGTTGATAGAATAATTTTTTTATTAAAGACAGATGGCAGCATAACCTGTAGAAATCGGTAATCTTAGGGACTGATGACCCCGTTTAAGTCCCATAAGCTATACAAACATTTGAACATTTGAAATCGGTAATCCAATTTAAAAGAAGAACAGGATGCTTCGCATCACTGCAGAAGACAGCTGACACATGCCAAACAAAACAAACACATTAATCACCTCCTAGGCGAGCATCTTTATTTACATCTTCGACCCACCAACTCATTCAGTTACGTGAACAGTATCTACAAAAAGATGGTTGTGAATCACTAGTACTGACATCAAACGTGAGTCAGGTTGAATTCAATTAATGCTCTGAACGTTGTTAAGATATGTCGAACGTACACTCAGGATAATGAGGGTGTAATGAGAGTGGAGGGAGAGCCGTTTGCATGCATGTACTATGGGTACATACAAAACCAGGTACTGACACAATCGATAACAATAGTGAGTGTCGGTCGGACAACGGAGAAGAAAATGCATGTGCGTATATGAATTGTAACTGTACCAGAAAGTCCTCTCTACGACTGTGAATGGAAGTGAACACTGCTGCACCCAGTAAGAGAATAACTACGCAGTATGCTACAGTGATCTTATGACAGAACACTGGACAATAATAAGGCAAGTCTCAGAAGCGAATTGCGCTCATTCAAAAAATGTTCAAATGTTTATAAATATATTGGACTTAACTGCTAGGTTATTAGTCCATAGCTTACAAACTACTTAAACTAAATTAAACTAACCTAAGGACAACATATACACCCATGCCCGAGGGAGGACTCGAACCTCTGACGGTGAACGGCAGTGCGCACAGTAGCACGGAGCCTCAGTGCGCACGGCTATTCCGCCGCGGCTACGCTCATTAAGGAAGGTCCCACTGTACAGGCAATTTATAATGAAGTACATATTTTTCTCGAAATTTTCAGAACTAATTATTGAATCATGTTCTAATACCTATCGATTGATTTCTGAAAACAGTTTTCAGACTTCGCACATATTCATCATTAACACTGTACTGTAAAAGAATCTATAATCTACTCAATCATAATGAATGTTACACACGGAATTCCGTAATTTTAACATGAAATGGATTTCACGTAGGCAAACGTTTTTCGGATTACTGAACTCTTGGTAATTTTATGGTGCAAGTACTACCTGCAGCGTGGGCGACTCCCCTTACTCCGGAGCAAGATTTCGCGACCCACAGGGTGAAACCCAGTGCTGTAGGCAGAGGGTCAGACACACCTGCGTCTGCACCGAAAGAACAAGCGAGTACGATTACTTGTCGTATTTAATGTTAAAATTGATGTTGCAGAAATTGAACCTCATCTACGAAATGTAACTTATTTACCGATAAGGACTGACAAAGGTTATTTTAAACAAATCTTGAATTTAGGCAACTTAGGACCCCTGCTGAAAAGGCCACATATTCCTGGCGGCATCGATGTTGAACAGAGCACAGTCAATCCACGACATCCTTGTCAAAGATAACAACATGAACGATTTCTCTGTTCACTGCAACTGCTCTAGCAGCTTTCAGAACGCACACTTGACTGTGTTAATAGTGGACTAGTTTAGTCGAACTGTACTCCTACATATTCTTTAACAGCTTTTATTTTAGTTGTATTTTCCTTTAAGTGGCCTGGGTGTTGCCTTTTCGTGTCAAAGTCTAAAATTATCTTGCAGTTCGATTTAAAACGAATGCGATTTCATACAGGGAACAATTATTGAAATAAAGTCGTCATAACTTTTGAACAGTCTGCGTTAGTTCGTTAAAACAGAACGCCTGGCCGTGGGACAGTGTAGCAACTAGCACACGGATGCGAATGTGAATGCGGTTTCATTCTAGCGACGAAGCCGTCTTTCATTTGGATGGGTTCGCCAATAAGCCAAATTAGCGCATTTGGGGGACTGAAAATCCGCATTTCGAGATCGACAAGTCTCTTAATCCTCAACGGCTGGCTGTGTGGTGAGTAATGTCCAGTGACGGAATAATCGGTGCGATATAGCTTGAGGACGAGGGAGACTGCCAACAGGTACATTACGGTGTTTGAAGATGATGTCATTCCTACTGGCCGAAGTTACTTTGATTTCGACAATATGTGGTTCATGCAAGACAGAGCTCGTCTCCATCGTTTGCTGTCCTGGTAGAGAACTCGCATCTGTCTCTGAGGTACCAACAGGCTGCTTGCGTGGTCCTCCAATGGGTGCCTTATTCACCGGATCTGAATACATGCGACTCCATTTTATGTGTCTGTATTAAAGACAAGGTATACATCATTAACCTCAAACCATTGTTAAGCTGTAAAAAGCCATTCAGAAGCTCATCAACAGTGTTGATGTTCCGACACTTCAACGGGCAATGCATAATTTCTCTATTCGTTAAGCAAAATATTTTATTCTCGGGAATGACATAAAATAGGACATGTGTTCTATTCCGGAAAAATATACAAAAACGACTTTGTGCAACAATTTAAAGAAAGCTGAAGCAGAAGAAAGAAGATCAAATTTCTTTCCCTTGAGACAACATAGTTTTGTCACGGTTCGTGAGATGGAGGGTAGGATCGCCAGAATATTATTATGGGCGGCCGCGATGGCCGAGGGGACTGCGGCGCGCCAGTCACCGTCTGCACGGCCACTACGGTCGGGGGTTCGAATCCCCCCTCGGGCATGGATATTTGTGCCGTCCTTATTGTTAGCTAGTTAGTAAGTAGTTTGTAAGTTTAGGGACTGATGACCCCGTAGTTAAGTCCCATAAGGTATACAAACATTTGAACATTTGAATATTATTATTTGGAAGGAACTCGCCCGAATGTTTTTACGTGGAAGGGGGTTGTATATTAGAAAGAGAATACACTGGTCTGCGAGGGGCGTTTGAAAAGTCCGATGTATGTCACCACCGGCGTGTATGGAGCAAGGAGGTTAAAATAAGAGGAGACGGCGCTACTATGAAAAGCTTGTCTGTCGACTGAATCAAGTCCGCCATCTTGTGGAGTCAACGAAATATGATTCAGATTAACGCACTGTGTGGTTCCTACCCTGTTAACTTTCATATATTTAAATAGCTGTCATTTCTGGTACATGTTTGATATAATACACTTCTGTGAACCACTACAGATCTTCCAGATAGGTGAAGTGTGATTTATTAACACAAAATTATTGGCTTCGCAATATGGCGACAACGGCTTCATTTCTATAGCGTTAAGGGCATCTCTGCCTATTCTAACCTCCTTGGTATCGAGGTCATGGTTAGATAGTAGCATCTTTGGGAAGTACGCACACCAAGTTTCAGCCATATTGGTCTATTTCTTTGTGTCTGGCATTTCTGTGAATCAAGGAAGTCGAGTGATTTTGAAAGAATGGACGAAAAAGAATTTCGTGTGATGATTAAACATTACTTTATGAAAGGCAAAACGCCTCAGCAGACTAAAGAGAAGGTTGATAAACATTATAGTGACTCTGCACCGCCGCGGTGGAGTAGCCGAGCGGTCTAAAGCGTCTCGCTGCGGAGTGCGCGGTTGCTCGCCGTGGAGGTACTCTGCACCTTCGATTAGAACAGTTTAGAAGTGGTTTCAAAATGTTCGGAGTGGCCATATGGACACAAGTGACGCTGGACTTTCTGGTCGGTCTGTGGAGGTTACGACTCCAGAAATCATTGATAAAATCCATGATATGTTAGTGGGTGACAGAAGATTTTAGGTGCGTGAGATTGCTATGCTATGGGCATCTCGAATAAATGGGTACATAATATTTTGTACAAACATTTGGACATGAGAAAGCTATCCGCAAGATGGGCGCCGCGATTGCTCAAGCTTGACCAAAAGCGGAATTGTTTGAAGTGTTGCAAGAAAGTATGCAGCTGTTCAGAAAGAATCCACAGGAGTTTAAGCGTCGTTTTGTTACTTTGGATTAAACATGGATACATTACTATACTCCTGAGACCAAAGAACAACCTAAACAATGGGTTATCAAAGGAGAATTTGCGTCAAAAGAGGCGAAAACCGGTTCTTCGGCCGGAAAGGTTATAACGACGGTCTTTTGGGATTCGCAAGGGATAATCCTCATTGACTATCTGAAACAGCGTAAAACTATTACAGGTGCATATTATTCGTCGTTATTGGACCGTTTGAAAACCGAGCTGCAAGAAAAACGCCGGCGATTGGCCTACAAAGGGTCCTTTTCCATCACGACAATGCACCAGCACACACTTCAGCAGTCGTGGTCACAAAATAATTGGAAATATGATTCCAACTCGTTACACATCCCCCCTGTTCTACAGATTTGGCTCCCTCGGGCTACTGTTTATTCCCCAATTTGAAGAAATGGCCGGCAGGAAGAAGATTTCATTCAAACGAGGAGGTGATTGCAGAAACCCAGTTCAAAAGTAATAGCAGTGTGCTTAGCTACAACACTAGGAGAAAGGATGATATTCACTATTCAAGGTTAAATCTAACTTTGGCTCAGAAAGGGGTGAACTATGCTGCCACAAAAGTCTTTGGTCACTTATCAAGTAGCCAACTAGTATTTAAAAAGAAATTAAAGGAATTTCTGAATGGCAACTCTTTCTACAATGTAGATGAATTTTTAGATAAACCTTTGAAAAATAATAAAGAAATAAATAAAATTAAAAAAAACAACAAAAATGTAATAAAAAACCTTAAAATATTTATTGTCAAGTGTAGACAACATTTACTAGACTGACACTTTTCACATCATTACGAAATGTCGTATATATGATCTATGGAACAAGTATTAATCTAATCTAATCTAGTTATTTTGCAGGCTTGGTCATCCCTGACAATTAAAAATCTCGCGAGCCGCTTATTATGCTTCCATCATAAAGAACTTTAGCCTCACTTGTATGCTATAGAAGAACCAACGACCTGTGTGCTGTCTTCTGCGCTGGGAACACAACTATAGAAGACAACAGGTTAGTCAGAACTATATGCTTTCCATAAAGACGTGGACAGCAACTACGGTACCTCGTGCGTACTGTAGGGAGGTACAAACGCACACTGCTACGCAACAGCATCCGAAAGGATGTGGAGGTTTTAGGGGATTTGTGGGAGGAAGCAGTACTAACTTCTCCGTCCGCAAATAAAAAACCCTAGGAAGCTTGTAAAGTATTTTAAAAAAAGTTCAAATGTTTTTAAATCTAAAGTAGTTAACTGTTGCGGTTGTTAGTCCCTAGGCTATTTTTTGGAAGGGATCAACAAATTACAACAGCGTTGCACGAATTGTAAAGTCTAAATAGAGAATATATCTAAAAATAAAAATGGTTTTCCCCAAACACGTTAGCAGTTTTTGTTTTTGCACAGACTTTTCAAACGCCCCTCGTATAGGAATCGACTGCAGTGCGTCGGCCACACTAGGTCTAACGTGAAACCCATGCGTCAGACGTCGCATAGGAATCGCACCTCGCAGCCCAATAAATAGTTGGCGCGGAGGCGGCCTGGGGAGACCGGAAGCTGTGCGCATGCGCGCTCGCCTATCGCGCGGGCATCTCCTCTAATTAGCCAGCCGCGGCCACACATCTGCCGCTCCCGCATCTGCTTCCCTTTCTGTGACTCCGCCGAACGGCCGTCACTCGTTGGAGCACGCGTCCGCTGATGAGTTCCGCGAATAGACGTAGTCGCGGCTGCAGCTGCCCGGGCTCGAACCGAGGACCGGCGCGTGCCGGTCGTAACACCTCCCTCTAGATGGATTTCTCGCTTCTGCCTTTCCTGGCACTCTGCGGAACTCCTGCAGCTGCAGCCCGTCGACGCCAAAAGTGCTGAGGAGGTTGTTCGTAACGCACTGACGGACAAGTCGAGGTCGCTGGATGGATCGCACCGATTTGGTTCAAACTGCGTGATAGGCCTTTCGGATTGCTAAAATGTCTCGCCTGAGTGGGACAAAGGAAGACTCAAACTCCCGAAAGATTTCCTGATGCAGTATAAACCAGGGGTGGGCAAATGCGCTAACTCGAGCGCGTGTGCCCTCGAGCGCTCACAATGCTAGTCTGCATAAGTTCTACAAATATTTGAACATTTCCATTCTCGAATAGCGCGCGGGAAGAAAGAACACCCGAATCTCTCCGTTCGAGCTCTGATTTCTCGTATTTTACGCTGATGATCTTTCCTACCTATGTAAGTGGGAGTCAACAATATATTTTCTGATTCGGAGGAGAATGTTGGCGATTTGAGTTTCGTAAGTAGCCCACGCCGCAGCGATAAGCGCCATAGTTGTAATGATTCCCATCCAGATCCTGTATCATTTCCGTGACGCTGTCTCCCCTGTATCGTAACAATACGAAACGAGCTACCCTTCTTTGAACTCTTTCGATGTCCCCCGTCAAACCCACCTGATAAGGATCCCACACTGGGCAGCAATATTCCCAAAAAGGACGGACAAGCGTAGTGTATGCAGTCTCTTTAGTAGTTCTATTACATATTATAAGGGTTATGGCAATAAAACGCAGTCTCTGGTTCGCCTTTCCCACGACATTATCTACGTGTTCTTTCCAAGTTAAGTCTGAAGTAATAGTATTTCTCTCTGCTAACACTGCTAGGTTGCTGACGCGAGAGTGCGAAGGGGGACTCTTGTTCACTTCCAGTCATTAGCATGGTATTATCGGGATCGAGGTCCGCTTGGCGTTCGTGGTAGAAAAAAATTAGTGACAGAAAAGATAATATTGAAGTATTTAACAAGATCTTTTGTTCAGAAAAGTTTCTGAGCTGGTAAGACTATTTGCTCAAGCCTCCGGTCACGAAAATGGCATAACGCCTCACTGCATCCCGCATCCGGTGACGCCGTCGGGAGAAGGATGACAAGGCGGCCGGTCGGTATCCAGTGTGCCTCTCGTGACCTTTCAGAGAGAGTTTATAGTACTTTCACAATCGTACCTATTTCCAGGACACCGGACCGAACAGATGTAGAAGTGATACTGGTTGCTTCCCGTTCCAGCACTCCTGTTATGTTGCGTCAGCTTTATCGTTTTGAAGCGCTATGCTCCGATGCGCGAGGCCGTTTCCCGTCGGGGCTTCTAATTCTCCCTCGGGCATGGATATTTGTGTTATCTTCAGTATAAGTCAGTTTATAAGTAGTTCTTAAGTCGATGAACTGATGATCCCGCAGTTAGGTACCATAAGCTTAACAAACATTTAAAAATTTGTCAGATTTCTGGGGATCCATACGTGGAGCACGCCGGGTCTACTGCTGTTACTCTCTTCTTCAGCGCTCTGCACATGCGTCATACCCCACACTCTGACGCCCCAAACGACGTTGAACCAGCAGCCGGTACATTGTGATATTCCTGGTCTATGGCCATTTCATATTTCTGACCGCTGGCCGTTTCTTTGCTAACATCGTACGTGTCTTAAACGCGGAAGAAGGACAGAAGTGCAGCATATATGTTGAAAAGTGGGGTGGGGAGCAGTAGCATATGGCACAGTAGGTGCTGGTTCCCGTGGGAAAGCCCGCCTAGGTACTCTCCTCGCATTGGCTGCTGCGTTTTACGTCACGTGATTTCTTTTGAAATTAGTTTTGTTTATTATATACTAAATATTAATTATTCAGAGCTGAGAATTTATGATAAATATCTCTGAAGGACAGGTTAGGTTTTGACAGTTTAAAAAGTTTAAGGTGCCTCCTCTTATTGTAACAAGAGAAGAGCGATTTTGCAGAAGGCGCGCGACGGCCCTGTTTTGGCGCGAAATAGAGCGTGAGGTGCCCTCTCGCAACGCGCAGCAGTTTCAGTCTCGAGCTGACCACTATACGCGCCGGACCGTGCCGGTAATAAGTTTTGTATAATTGTGATAACAGTCGAGGTCTCAACATGAACTACAGGCAGCATAGGCCGTATCATATTAACAATAGTTGCTAATTTTTTTATTATTTATTTAATAAATGGCATCCCTGACAATTAAAAATCTCGCGAGTCGCTTCTTATGCTTCCATCATACAGAACTTATTTAAGCCTCACTTGATTGCTGTAGAAGAACCAACGACCTGTGTGCTGTCTTCTGCGCTGGGGACACAACTATAGAAGACAACAGGTTAGTCAGAACTATATGCTATCCATAAAGACTTGGACAGCAACTACGGCATCTCGTGCGTACTGTAGAGCGGTACAAACGCACACTGTTACGCAACAGTATCCGCAAGGATGTGGAGTTTTTAGGGGATTTGTGGGAGGAAGCAGTACTAACTTCTCCGTCCGCAAATAAAAGTAACTCTAGGAAGCTTGTAAAGTATTTAAAAAAAAAAGTTCAAATGTTTTTAAATCTAAAGGAGTTAACTGCTGCGGTTGTTAGTCCCTAGGCTTACTAACTACTTAAACTAACTTATGCTAAGGACGAAACACACACACAGACACACACACACACATGCCCGAGGGAGGACTCGAACCTCAGACGACGAGCAACCGTGCGCTCCGCAGCAAGGCGCCTTACATCGCACGGCCTTTCCGCAGCGGCAGGTAAGTATTCATGTAGCACTTGTATCAGCCGTTGTACCGTCTTATCCTCCATAAATTTACTTTCGGAACTATTTAAAAAATCAAATGTTTCTAAATCTAAGGTGTTTTGCTTACAAACTACTTAAACTAACTTATGCTAAGGACAAAACACACCCATGCCCGAGGGAGGATTCGAGCCTCAGACGGCGAGCAACTGTGCGCTCCCCAGAAAGGCGCCTTACACCGCACGGCCATTCCACAGCGGCAGGTAAGTATTCATTTGGCACTTGTATCGGCTGATGTACCGTCTTATTCTCCAGAAATTTACTTTCGGAACTATTAAAAGAAACTATTTAAAAATTCAAATGTTTCTAAATGCTTACAAACTACTTAAGTTAACTTTTGCAAAGGACAAAAGACACACACACACACACACACACACACACACACACACACACACACATGCCCGAGGGAGGACTCGAACCTCAGACGGCGAGCAACTGTACGGTCCGCAGCAAGGCGCCTTACATCGCACGGCCTTTCCGCAGCGGCAGGTAAGTATTCATGTAGCACTTGTATCAGCCGTTGTACCGTCTTATCCTCCATAAATTTACTTTCGGAACTATTTAAAAAATCAAATGTTTCTAAATCTAAGGTGTTTTGCTTACAAACTACTTAAACTAACTTATGCTAAGGACAAAACACACCCATGCCCGAGGGAGGATTCGAGCCTCAGACGGCGAGCAACTGTGCGCTCCCCAGAAAGGCGCCTTACACCGCACGGCCATTCCACAGCGGCAGGTAAGTATTCATTTGGCACTTGTATCGGCTGATGTACCGTCTTATTCTCCAGAAATTTACTTTCGGAACTATTAAAACAACTATTTAAAAATTCAAATGTTTCTAAATGCTTACAAACTACTAAAATTAACTTTTGCACAAAGGACGAAGGACACACACACACACACATACACACACACACACACACACACACACATGCCCGAGGGAGGACTCGAACCTCAGACGGCGAGCAACTGTGCGCTCCGCAGCAAGGCGCCTTACACCACTCGGCCATTCGTGATTATGTCGCCCTTCAGTTAAAACAGCTGTGTCCCGACGTTCCCCCGCATCGGAAGACGTCGTGGTGCGGCGTGGGAATGCGCAAACGCCTTGCGCCAGGTACTTCGGCCGTTCGGCATGCGGGAACAAGAGCACCGGCGGCATTCCCCGCCCCCCTCACGCCGGCATCCGGTAACCCGACGCGATCGGCCGGCAGGTCCCAGGATGGGCGCATTATCCCGCCGTCCCCGCTTTCTTTGGCCATCAAACCGCGAAGCGCGCGCCGCCGGTGAAAGGAGAGGGTTGAGGCGGCGGCAGATAGGTGGTGAATATCAGCGGCCGCTCGAGTTACGCTCCACCTCGGCGAACAATGGCACCGCCCACCTGGCCGATCGCCAGCGGGCAGGAAGCGCCGATACGCGGCATCAGATAGCATTTCATTCCGGCTGTCGGTGGCCGCGGGGGAGGGGCGGAAAAAAACGGCCGAGGAGTAATGAAGAGGGGGAGGCGGCGGCGGCGGAACGAACGGCCGCCACCCCACAGGCCGCGTCGCCCGACTGATTTTCTGAATACAATTCTCGTAATTATGATGTCCAGGCGAGCAGCAGCTGCCGTTCGACGGCGGGGTTGGCTCCGCCGCGCAGCTGACCAGTGGCGGCGGTCTTAACGAGGGCTGCGCGGCTCGCTGCTGATGACCGCTAAGTCTGGAAGGCACGTCCCCAGCTAGACGTCTGCTGCTTACAACGTTCGAGTGTGTGCGCAGCCTATGGTTGTTGTTGTTGTTGTTGTTGTTGTTGTGGTCTTCAGTCCGCAGACTGGTTTGATACAGCTCTCCACGTTACCCTGTCCTGTGCAAGTCTCTTCATCTAAGAATACGTTCGGCAACCTACATCGTTTTGAATCTGCTTACTATATTCGTCCCTCGGTCTCACTCTACGATTTTTACCCCACACGCTTCCTTCTGATGCTAAGTTCACAATTCCTTGATGTCTCAGAATGTGTCCTACCAATCTATACCTTCTCTTAGTAAGGATATTCCAGAAACTCCTTTTCTCTCCGATTCGGTTAAGTACCCCCTCATTAGTTACGTGATATACCCATCTAATTTTCATCATTCGTCTGTAGCACCACATTTCAAAAGCTTCTATCATCTTTTTGTCTGAACTCCTTATCGTCCACGTTTCACTTCCATACAATGCTACACTCCAGACAAATGCTTTCAAAAAGGACTCCCTAACATTTAGAGCTGCATATCCTCGGGAGAAGTAACGACTGTAGTTTCCCCTTGCTTTCAGTCGATCGCAGTAACTGCATGACAAAACCATGTAAGCTGATGTTACAAGGCCAGCTCATTCAATCATCCAGACTGTTGCCCCTGTAACTACCGAAAAGGCTGCTGCCCCTCTTCAGGAACCACACATTTGTCTGGCCTCACCACAGGTACCCCTCCACTACGGTTGCACCTATGGTACAGCTATCTGCAACGTTGAGGCACGCAAGCCACCCCACCTGTGCAATGTCTGTGGTTCATGGGAATGGCAGCTTATAGTAGATAACACATAATATATTCTATCAAACCTGCATTCTGCGTTCACTGCTAACCAAACTTCTCACCAGCGCAAATGCACTGGCCATTACTATTTTTTTTTTTCTTTTCAGCTAACCCATCACAAAAACATTACTTTACTGAAAACTGGCTACTACTCCCGGTATTGCCCGGGTATATACACATATTTACAGTCTTTATCAGAAACAAAAATAAGAATTAGTTAAATATTTAAACTTCATGTAATCATAAAAATAGCTGACAAAGGAGGACGATGACCAATCAGTAAATTTGGATTGGTGCATAAATTCACTACAAACTTTTACAACTGCTGTAATTCAATAAGATTTCCTGCTGTGAGAACTCTTTTGGTTTCTAGTACCAAATATTGCCAAGATCGCTATTTTATTGTCTGGATTGCTAGTTTGGGTAATACACAGTTACTATCATCGGATCATATGTTTTAGGCAGAAATATTTTTAACAATTTTTCCATGAAGGGCGACCACAAGAAGTTCGTAATAGGCTGCCACATTAAACCAGCTAGTGGTGCTTGTATGAATAGTTTCCAGTTCTTCAACATCGCAACCATTACTAACAGCGGTATGTTTACTTGTTACGGTTGTGATGTTGACTAACTGGGAACTATGCTTACAAGCACCACTAGCTGCATTATGGAGCAGCCTATTACTTCTTGTGTTCGCCCTTGAAGGAAAAATATACAAGTGCTTTCGCTAATTGTGAAAAATGTTTGTGTCTGAAACAGATGATACAATGATGGTAACTGGGTATTAACGAAACTATTCAACCAGTCAATAAAATAGCGATCTTGGCCACATTTGGTACTAATAATTAAGAAATCGTTTGGTTTTTTATGTAAAGCGATAAATCTTGTATAGCCAAAATGCATTCTCTTGTAAATCCTTCCACATTATGTTCTGTGTTTCTGCCTGGCAAAGTACCTGATGTAACCGCCTGTATTTAACCTTCAGACATGTAATATTACTATGTAATGGAGCAAGTTAAATAATAAATGAAATAAAATATGTTGTCTGTACAGGTTCTTCCTTTTCTGAATCCATTTTGTTCTTCTCATAGCAAGCACTCCATCATTCGGTTATTATTCTGGAATAGATCTTACACGCCGTATTTAATAATGATATATTTATACTTATAAGACATATTTGTATTTTGTCTGTCTGTTCTATTTTAACTCAAGATCCAGACAACCAAAAAACGTGAAATTTGGTACACGTACACAAAATTACACGGGGAAGGTTCTTATTTAGGTTTCATTCCATCCCAATTTCACTCTGGCCAATTCAAGAGAATACAGTTCCCTTTGAAACTGTGCTTTGCCATAACAATCAACAAGTCACAGGGCCAGTCTCTTGTGATTGCTGATACAGACTTGCAGACACCATGTTTCTCTCATGGACAGTTGCATATGGCCTGCTCCAGAATGGGCAAAGACGAAAATCTTTTTGTGCATACTTCAAATGTAACTACCAGAAATGTTGTGTATCACATTGCTTTAATATAAATGTACCCTTTTATTACGAGGCGCGTCCAGAAAGTAAGTTCCGTTTGGTAATAAAATGAAATTGTACACAGATACAGAAGAAATTTTTATTGCACAAAATTCTACAACTCTTAAACTACTTTTCCATATAAATGCCGAAATTTTGTAGGCACTTGTCATAACGCGCCACACGTTTTCTGCATGCATCTTTCATAGAAGGTTGCCGCCTGTGTATTCAACCATGTGGTACCAGCTCTTTATCATCGTTGAAGTGTTAACCACTAAAGACTGATTTTAGGTGTAAGAAGAGATGAAAGTCGCTACGAGAGAGGTCTTAGCTGTATGGAGGATGATCAAACAGGTCCCATTGAAATTTCCTTAAGAATTGTTTGGTCACTTTCGGTGTGTGAGGTCAGGCATTACCGTGAAAAAAAAATCTTTTGATAGTAATCCTCTCCTCACACCTAAAATCTGTCCTTGGTGGACAACCCTTCAACGATCATGACGAGCTGAAAGAACATGTTACCACATGGTTGAATACACAGTCGGCAACATTCTATGAAGAAGGCAGACAAAACCTTGTGCCATGCTATGACAATTGCCTACAAAATTTCGGAAGCTACGTGGAAAAGTAGTTTAAGAGTTGTAGATTTTTGTACAATCAATATTTTTTCTGTATCTGTACCCGTTCGTTTTATATAACCAAACGGAACTTACTTTCTGGACGTACCTCGTAATAAATGAAATACAATATGTTGTCTGTACAGGTTCTTCCTTTTCTGAATCCATTTTGTTCTTCGCATAGCAAGCACTCCATTATGGGTTTTAGTCTTTCGGTTATTATTCTGGAATAGATCTTATACGCCGTATTTAATAATGATATCCCTATCCTTATCCTTATCTGTCTCTCTGTTCTCTTATAACTCATGATCCAGACAACCAAATAACTTGAAATTTGGTACACGTACACAAAATTACATGGGGAAGGTTCTCAAATAGGTTTCGTTCCATCCCAATCTAACTCTGGCCAATTCAATAGAATACAGTTCCCTTTGAAACTGTGCTTTGCCATGACAATCAACAAGTCACAGGGTCAGTCTCTTGGGATTGCTGGTATAGACTTGCAGACACCATGTTTCTCTCATGGACAGTTGCATATGGCCTGCTCCAGAGTGGGCAAAGACGAAAATCTTTTTGTACATACTTCAAATGTAACTACCAAAAATGTTGTTTACCACATTGCTTTAACATAAATGTACCCTTTTATTACATGCAAATAAACGGTTTTGTACGCTTCTACAGAAAGCTTTATTTTAAACACGGGCGAAACCGGGTACTTGCAACTAGTGTCTCTATAATTTTCTTACCAGGGAGTATTTGCGAATGGGATGTTGTGTAGATAGTAGGGAAGTGTCTGTAGGAACCCTGTCTCAGGCAGTTTAGGTGCCGGCCGCGGTGGCCGAGAGGACTGCGGCACGCCAGTCACAGTTTGCACGGCCACTACGGTCTGGGGTTCGAATCCTCCCTGGGGCATGGATATTTGTGCCGTCGTTAGTGTTAGGTAGGTAGTAAGTGGTTTGTAGCCGACCGCGGTGGCCGAGAGGACTGAGGCGCTCCAGTCACGGTCTGCACGGCCACTACCGTCGGGGGTTCGAATCCCCCCTCGGGCATGGATATTTTTGCCGTCCTTAGGATTAGCTAGTTGATAAGTAGATTGTAAGTTTAGGGACTGATGACCCCGTAGTTAAGTTCGATAGACTCTACAAACATTTGAACATTTTTTTTTTAGTATTTTGTAAGTTTAGGGACTGATGACCCCGTAGTTAAGTCCCATAAGCTATACAAACATTTGAACAGTTAGGTGTTGGTGCGTGTCTGTCGGTGCCGCACAGCACAGCACAGCGCAGTGGAGTAGACTCGGCCCGCCGCACCTGCGACCCCTGGGCAACCAGCACCTGCCGCCGGCGCAGGAAGCCGCTCCACTCCTCGCCACAGCGAGCCTAGCGCCTCTTTAATTGCTCGGCCTTTCTCCAGCTGGCCGCCGAGCCACACTCGCGCATTCGTAACCCCGCTGACACTCACAAGGCGCGCCGAAGAGGATGTGAACGCGCAACGGTCAGGACGTACCAACACGTCGGCCCCTATTGAACGATTACACCGACGGGATCGATACGTATCAGGCATAGGGTAAGGTGGTACAGTTGCGATTATTTCGGACAAATCTATATCTATAAAAGTGAATGTCTGTTCGGTGTACGTTTATCACGTCTGAACCACAAGACATAAAGAGCTAAAAATTTGTACAGTTACTGTCTACCCGGGGAAGGCTTTAGGCACAGTTTCATGGCGGTCGGATACTAATGTGATATTCAATATATACTAATGTGAATGTCTTTTCGGTGTACCCGGGGAAGGCTTTAGGTACAGTTTCATGGCGATCGGATACTAATGTGATATTCAATATATATATTAATTTGAATGTCTGTTCGGTGTACGCTTATCACGACTCAACGACAAAAATCAGAGACTTAAATATTTGTACAGTTACTAATTTATACCTGAGGAAAGTTTTAGGCATGGTTTTATAGCGATCTGATAGATATTTAGTAATTTGAAGAATATAACGTGAAATGTGGAAGAATAATTACTCTTTGAAAATTTTATTTACTCTTTGAATACAGTTTTATTGGTTGCATCGTTGCTTGAGGGTTGATAATGATAAAAGAGTGGAGTATAATTGGGTGGAAAGTTATAGGTGTTCAAATGTTCAAATGTTTGTTAAGCTTAAGGGACTTAACTACGGTGTCATCAGTCCCTAAACTTACAAACTACTTATGAATTACCTACAACTAAGGACGGCACAAATATCCATGCCCGAGGGGGGATTCGAACCCCCGACCGTAGTGGCCGTGCAGACCGTGACTGAAGCGCCTCAGTCCCCTCGGCCACCGCGGCCAGCAGTTATAGGTGTATATAAAATTCTACGTGTGTGTGTGTGTGTTAATATTTCGCTCTGCACCGAAAACTACAGAACGCAAACGAATGGTCGGTGTGTAATTGTTGCCCTAAGTCTCCCGTTGTGCACCATAAGGTGGTGGAAGATATGGTGGTAGAAAATCATCAAGTTATTAAAAAAAAAATCGGACTGAAGGCCAGCGATGACGTTTGCGACTCTATAGCAAGGAGGTTACATACAGCGAGACGTGATGCCACAGACCATATCTTTGGTCTATGCGTGCTACAATGTCTTTAGCTCTCTCTGTAAGGATAAGCAACCGAATAAGGAAATATAAGAATAAATAAAAAGCACACCACTGAAAGATAGCTTATCTATCATAATCAACAAACACGCGAGCGCAGCCGCGGGTTTAAGCTAGTGTTAATATATATTTGCAAAACATTTATGTGGTTATAGTGGATCTCAACAACAGGTGGAGCAATTGGTTTGCGGTTATCGATTTCAGATAAAGTGGCCGCTTGGAACACAAGGAAAAGTACGAAAAAAGTGAAATATGCACGTTTCGAGGGGTAAATTCAAAATGAAAAGATTTTTTTAATAAGTAGGAAAATGCGATTTTGAATAGTTTTGCAGGGTCATCAGGGCAATCCGAACCCCAGGAATCAAATCCGAAGTCTGTTTTTGAAAATATCCAAAAAAAAAAAAAAACACAGGAAACCAAAAAGGTGTCATTTTTGGCACATTTCGTTCCTTTTCTTTTTTTTTTTTTTAATTTTAATGGAACCGATGGATTTTTCTCATTTTGAAATATATTGTTGAGACTTTTCTCCTCTATGGAATGGTGTATGCCACATTCATGGGAAAAATCGGAAACGACAGAGTTCGGCAAACTTTCGCCAGTTCAAAAAATGTTTGCAACTGACATGGAACTTCTATAAAATTCGTAGAATGTCCATAACTCCTAGCAATTTCCTTCTGTACATATCTTATGGAGATGTCTTGCTGTGAAGATTTCAATACGTTTACTTTACGATATCTTTGGTTCTAATTAAAGTAAGCCAGTCCGACGATAGCATTAACATGTTAATAAAAAAATACACTTGAAAGTTGACAAACCTTTACAGATGACATTTTAAACAATAGATTACTGAGAAGGTGCATCACTCATAACTATACAAATCACGGGCTGTTTATGCTAACGTAGGTTTGAGAATAATCGAGTGAAAGAAATCGGTTGCTAATAAAGAAACAGCTGATTGTCATCATTATGAATTTTAATAATCATTTGACAGCTGTAATACCACATATTATCACAAACTTTAAACCAGTCAGCTCATTTTTCTCAGGTTTTGTCGGCACTACTGTCGAAAGTGTGGACATGCCGGTCACCAGCAATTAATTACATGAAAAAAATAATAGAACAGTAATATAATGTGTTATATATAATGTTTGGTGTTAAGTTTTGCTAAGAAATATGGGTCATTGGTCCCACTCAAAAAACACTTGAGCAGAGTATATTCCTCTTTTTCTTCATCCATCTCATAAGACTAGTTGTAACTGAAAATATATTGAGAAAAGAAATAATTTTAACCGTGGAACTTTTTCTTAGATGTTTAATGAATATGTAAAACGAATATCAGACGATTTCAAATGTTAGTGAAAACTCAAAAAAAGGTTACAGAATTGAGATAAATCGATCGAAAATGTACCGCACTAGATAGTGCACTAGATAGTTATCCATTGCCATCAGATGCTGCAGTGTTAATACTTATAGTAAAGTTCAAAACAGCTCCACAAAACATAGATGGACCCTGAAGGATCACTTGAACTCCAACACCTGACGATGTAGAAATTTCAATATCATCTATAGCCTGATACACTGGCAGGCGGGAACGCCGAAATCTTCTCCTGTAATGAGGCATCCAGACACGCTTAACAAGAAAATTTATCAGAGCGTTACATTAAGAAGCTTCACGTAACTCTTAACAGGAAAAAATGTATATCTCTGTAGCACAAAATGGTGTATTCTTGGAAAATATAGGAGAACCTGTAGAAACCTGTTACACCACAAAGCCACACAAAGACAAGTGCGAGACTGACAAATGGCGCGAAACCTTAAGTTGATGGGAATTTTATTTGTACAACGTTACCCTACCGTTCAATATCTTGATTTTGTCGGGAATCTCCCGAATTTTCACTTTTTCTCCCGCCTCCCGATTTTTCCATTATTTTCCCAGATTTTTAGCTTTTATCGTGAAACAAAGAAACAACAATTCTTACATCATCAAGTCCTTCAGCAATTGAGAGTCGCAAGCGACTTGCATATCGATTAATTCTTCTCTTTCCCGCACATTTATAGACACACGTGTTGTCTTTCAAGCGTTGTGCTATGTTTACACGCAGTGTTTTGTCGTTGTGTGTTAAGCTGATTGATTGCTTCTTTAATCGATGCATAACTTTCAAGTGTACGCTAGTGACTAATAATCACGCATTTAAGTCCCATATATTTACAAACATTTGATTTATTTACACTAAGTTAAACTAACCTAAGGTCAACACACACACACACACACACACACACACACACACAGACGCCCATTCCCCAGGGAGGACTCGAACCTCCGACAGCAAGCAATCGCGCGCTTCGCATCAAGGTGCCTTAGACCGCTCAGTCCCTCCACCGCGGACACGTGATCGTAGATTTCCTTTGGTGGTATGTGTTTGGCAGTTTTAGGAACAATTTCAGCGCATTATCGAATCTAGGAAAGATACGTTATTAGCAGTGTGTACTGTTTCTCGATTTGATATTTCCACATGGTGCAAAAAGCGATGCATCATTTAGCCTGTTAATTTTGACGGCAAAAAAGGGAGCCATTCCAGAGTGTCGATTATTTCCTGGACATATCCTATGTTCTGCAAAGGAAGATGAAGAGAAAAGAGAAGCAGAAAGAATTTAAGAAAGTACGTGCTGTTTATATGACGAAAATTTTGAAGCATGTGTGCACCTGTTGTTTTTCATGCCTATTTCGGTTACTGAAACAGTGGAAGCCTTTTACTGGCTTGCTCAATTACGTGCAAGTTTTTTGTGTTTTTGTAGCCATTGTTTAACGATGCGAGATCATAGAAAAAGACTAAAACCAGTTATCTTAATCACTCGAACAGTCAACGGGGTAATGCCGGTACATAGTGTCCAACGGGCTGTTCGAGTAACAAATACGCAGAGAGAATCTGAAGAATTAGTTATCTTAATTTTTATACTAAAATAAAATGGTGTTTGATCCATCATATCTCCCGATTTTTTTAAATTTGATCTCCTCATTTTTCAGTTTAGAAGGTTGGCGGTATAGTATCAGCTTTCCACCTCTATACTTCGAAAGCCCCCTTAAATAATGTACGCGGGAAGCTACTGCCATTTCCCTTCTTTGTTTGTTTAATCACTAATTGTGTGCAGGAAGGACTTGATATTTGCTTACCATTTTACACACGTGGCTCGCGATGGAGTTAGTACCACCAACCGCCACCCTTGTATCACCCCTACAGCTGTCTTCCTCTTCCCTTTACAGCTCCCTTTCTTCCAAAAACTGGGGATAATTAGCTTCACACGGATTAATTTTTCCACGGGGTAGGGGTTAAATTGTGCTCATCTTCATTTTTTACGGACACAATGATTGTTCAAATAAATTTCGAGCGTGCAGCTGCATAAAGTTTACTTTTTCTCGAGGGTCGTAGACTGTCTTTGAAGAGGGGTGCACGGTACCCAGCCGGAATATTAGAAGAAGTAAACTTTATGCGGCTGCACGCCCAAAATTTATTTGGACGGATTTTAATTGTGTTTTCGTAAAAGAAACTAAATTACGAGGTATGTCCATAAAGTAAGTTCCGTTTTGTAATATAAAACAAACGTGTACAGATACAGAAAAAAATATTAATTGTACAAAAATCTCCAACTGTTAAACTACTTTTCTACATAGCTTCCGACTTTTGTAGGCACTTATTATAGCATGGCACAAGTTTTTGCATGCCTTCTTCATAGAAGGTAGCCGCCTATGTATTTCACCATGTGGAAACATGTTCTTTCAGCTCGTCATCGTCGTTGATTTGTTGATCACCAAGAACAAATTTAGGTATAAGAGGAGATGAAAGTCGCTAGGACCGAGGTCCGGGCTGTACGGAGGATGATCAAACACGTTCCGTAAGAGTTGTATGGTCACATTTGCTGTGTGAGGTCGGGCATTATCGTGAAGAAAAAAACTTTTGACCAGCAATCTTCTTCTTACACCTAAAATCTGTCCTTGGCGGTCAACACTTCAACGATGATAACGAACTGAAAGAACCTCCCATGGTGAAGGCATGCAAAAACTAGTGCCACGCTATGTCAAGTGCCTACAAAATTTCGGAGGTTATGTAGAAAAGTAGTTTAACAATTGAAGATTTTTTTACAACACATATTTTTTCTGTATTTGTACACGTTTGTTTTATATAACCAAACGGAACTTACTCTGTGAACATTCCTCGTATATTTAAAACACAATTATTATTACCGATGCATAGTAAGACGGCAGTAAAGATTATGTAAGTTACTAGTAATTACACTTTCTTTCAAGCAAAAGCCTGAAGATGTTTCAGCTGCGCGGAATAGCTGCGAGGTCTAAGCCGTGAATATGCTACGAACTGGGCTGCCGTTCCCGCCTGAGGTTCGAGTCCTCCCACGGAAATGTGTGTGTGTGTGTGTGTGTGTGTTGTCATTAGTGTAAGTTTAAGTAGATTGTTAGTCTAGGAACTGATGACCGTCGTAGCAGTTTAGTCCAACACTTTTACAAACATGTGAAATATGTCTCACAGTGTGGTGGAGGTTACAGCTTGCGAAATGAATATATGAACTCATCCTTTATACATGTACTTTGACCAGTGCCTCGATATTACTAAAACTGAAATATATACACGGTCCCACCGCAATGGAAAAAAAGTAAATAAAAACTCTGAAAAGTGTGCTAAGCAATAACTGTTTAAAAAATATTCGACACATTGTGCTTTTTGATATTCAGTTATCACTAAACTTAGCCAATCATGCCATTCCTTGTGAGTTATTGCAGCCCGGCAGAGCGGGTATTTTCACACGTGTTCTTCCTTTGATTATCTCAGACCGAACAAAGAAAAATATGGCAGCCCTCGAGACAGCTGAACCGATGGCTCCGTTTCGAACCGTCTAATGTTTGTATCGCTCTCGTGTTCGTTTAGAGAACCGAACAACGAACACTTTTGAAAAAAGCGTTAGTACACTGCTTGAATTCGCTTCGTAGAGCGCAAGTTTACTAGACTTTTTTCCCTCTTTTTGGTGTAAGTAATCTGTCCGCAAAGTAGTTCAATGTTATTTGGGGGCACCCTGTTTATCAGACAGTCTTAAACATGTCTTGAAAACGAGTGCTGCGAGTCGCAGGTACTTCCGGCAACAGACCAGAAACTGTTCCATTATTCAAGTCACAGCATTAAGCGGAATAATTAAAAACACTAAAATAACGGTAACCATGTAGTGGTTTCACCACAGCTCCAGGGAATACTCGGTGGTGCGGTGCGGACTGCCGTAAGTCTGCCAGAAGTGACAAGTCCCGCAAGCCAGTGATTTACAGATATTGCACACATTTATAAGGATGGTCCGGAGCGTCAGTGGAAGGCCAAAGGTCGCTGTGGACAGTACTGAGCAGAGGAAACTGCTCCTGCAACACCAGGTGCCTTGTCCCTGTGTCGACAGTTAGCCTTCTTTTCCGAGATGGAGTCTTAGATAGCACCCGCAATTAACTGCGTATTGCCTTAAATTTTGTATATGATGATAACATTGTAAATAAACGTTGCCAATTGTCTCACTGTCTCAATTACTTCTCAGTGATTTCTCAGAAACTACCATTTATCTTCCGTAATTATAAACAAAAGCGAAGAAAAATGTTATATATTCATAACATTAGTTAAGTGATGATATTGATGGTGAAGCTAATATCTCAATTCTGAGTCGTAATTATTCCCTGATAACAGATGTGTTCTATCCTCTTGTATTTATATTTAAAGTCGTCCAGCGTAGATCGTCACTTCTTACTTCATTAGTGCACAAGGTTTCCTGTGTCTTACTGTAATATTAAACATCAAACGCTTCGATCCTCTCGTCTCTCTCTCTCTCTCTCTCTCTCTCTCTCTCTCTCTCTCTCTCTCTCTCTCCCTTTTTTTTTTTTTTTTTTTTTTTTTTTTTTTTTTTTATTTTGTCCAATGAGACTTTCAGGAATTCCACACCTGAAATACAGCTTTGTAATGCTGACAAATAAGTGATTCAGTCAGCAATAAAATCACTGATGATTAAGCACTCTCATGTCCTATATATATTACCCCAGTACTTAGCCGCATCTATCTCTTTCCCTTTAGGAGTTGATTGTATCCTGAGTGAATTAAGTACTATGTAGCGAAAGATCTCCACAAAATGAGACGTAAACAATTGTAGACCCATTTCTACGCCAACCGTGTTCACTAAGATTGTTTCAACATTCATAATTCGTTGTCAAATTTACAGTTTGGTTTTAAAAGTAGTTTAACAAGAGAAAGTGTTACATTCTCTTTCGTCTGTGACACACTAAACGGAGAATACAAAAAGTTGATTTATCAAAGGCGTTTGAATGTGTGATTTTTTTTTTTTTTTTTTAATTGATAACTGGATGCTCTCATTCTTTGAAAACATTCAAGATCGTTTTCACAGCAGTGAGAACAGCCATGACACGGAGTATGACTAGGGTGACTAGGGCGTGCCTCAAAGCCCATTGTTGAGACAAATGTTCAAATGTTTGTATAGTCTATGGGACTTAACTACGGGGTCATCAGTCCCTAAACTTACAAACTACTTATGAACTACTTACGAACTAGGACAGCACAAATATCCATGCCCGAGGGGGGATTTGAACCCCCGACCGTGGTGGCCGTGCAGACCGTGACTGGAGCGCCTTAGTCTCCTCGGCCACCGCGGCCGGCCATTGTTGAGACCACATCTGTTTACTGACATGGTGGAAAGAAGTCATCCTCGACAGAATAACAGGAGTGAACCATGAGGTAACGCTTCAGTTTAGACTTGAAAGCGCGTGGTTTAGTACTAACATTCTTCAGTTCTTGTGACAGCTTATTGAAAATGGTTGCTGCAGAATACTGCACGCCTTTCCGCGTATGGAATATCGTCTCATATCTAGTATTGTATTGGACATAGAGTGATATCTGGCGTTCCCCTGGGTGTTACTTATCTGTGTACATCTGGGAGAAAATATGACCAGCCCTGCTAGATAGTCTACGAAGGGTGCTTTAACTTATTGTCTATTAAAGTCATCAGAACATAAAAACCAACTGTAGAACGATTTAGATGATGTATCTACGTAGTGTGAAAATTATCAATCCACCGTTAATAACGAAAAGTGTGACGTGATCCAAATGAGCTCTTAAATGAATCCGCTGAAATTGGTTTGCACGATAAATCTAAGGACTATGCATTCAAATAAGTACCTATGAACAGCATTTACGACACACTTAAATTTGGAGACAACACATAGACAATGTTGTGGGAAAGACGAACCGAAGACAAATTGACGGGAAAGTTAGAAGATGCAATAGAAATACAAAAGAAAGTGCTACACTACATTCATGCGTCCTAGTTTGCAGGGTGGTGCCGGATCCTTACCAGGTGGAGAACATCTGAAGAGTATGAAAAAGGGCAGTTAGTTTCGTTTTATCCCAATGAAGGGGAAGTGATGCAAGACCTTGAGTAGGAATCACTGTAACAATGGCGTTTTTCTTTGTGTCAAGATATCCTTGGAAGTGTGCAGTGTTTTTAACGTTTTAAATAGAGTTTGGGGCAGGGTCCCACCTTGGCCTCTCCAGAGGCCCAGAATTATTTTGGACCTGGCGAGTTTTAGGAAATAACAAACTTCGGATTTTACTTATAAGTCGTTGTTTTAAACTATTTTAGATAGGCATCACGATTTCAATGTTGTGTACACTGATGCTTCCAAGCATGGATGTTCCATTGTGTTCCCCGACCATGTTGTCAAGATTCGTCTCCCCGAGAATTACTCTGATTTCTCTGCAGAGCTCCATGCGATCTTGAGGGCACTAAAGCAGTTACATCGTGTTCAGGGCAAACGATATCTTCTTTGCTCTGATTCCCTTAGTGCACTGCAGTCGCTGAACGAGCTATATCGTTCTGAGACTTTACTGCAGCAGATACACGACTAACTGTCCTTCCTTCAATGTCGCGGGAAGCAGGTGTCGTTTTTCTGGGTTCTGGGACACGCGGGAATTCGGGGTAATGAAGATGCCGATCAGGCTGCCAAAGAGACCTGCAACGTCCCTTATATAACACGGTGCCCTATTCCCTTGCAGGATATCACTTCTTTGTTGCAGCCGCGGTCCCTGCAGTTGTGGGAGAACTGGCTGCAAATGAATCATAATAAGCTGCGCTTCCTGAAGCCCACAGCCTGTCCATGGTGTTTCTCCTACCGACTTCTTAGGTGGGATGAAGTTCCCATTACACGCCTCCGCATTGGACAGTGTCACTTAGCCACGGTTTCCTAGTACGGCTGGGGGAGCCCCCCGATTTGTGATGCCTTTGGCGTGCAGATTATCGTCCGCCACATTTTAATTGAGTGTGATTTATATCATGCAGGGAGGGTAGCGGCGAATCTTGGTGGAGATTTTCCCTCTATTTTAGGTATTGACGAAGCGAGTGTGAGCAAAGTTTTAAAATTTTGTGATTTGTTTCAACGCTGGCCTAAGCTTTTAGGCAGGAGGTTTTGATGTGCCAGCTAGGCATGGTCATCATCATAGTTGCTTCAACTATCTCTCCAACTTTTCCCATGGGGTGCTCTTCTTATCTTCATCTCTAACATTAACCTTTTACACCTTACTTCGATTACTCGGTTGATTGCTCTTGTTAACTTCTTAAATTTGTTCGGACGCTGAAGACTAGCTGTCAAGAGCCCCCGCAACCCCACCCAGCAAAAAAAAAAAAAAAAAAAAAAAAAAAAAAAAAAAAAAAAAAAAAAACCTTATCCTATCTCGCTGTGTCGAGAACAACTTACTAAATTTGTATCAGCAACTTCTTCCTCCCATGGCGAAATTGTAATGAGTCGTGCCTATATCGAGAGAAATGTTCATAAAAACGAAATAAATGGAAATCTGAGCCCGAACAGAGAGATATCAGTATGGTGTAAAAATTGGTAATTGACTCTAAATAATGAGAAGTGTGAAGTCGTACGCATGGGTACGAAGAGTAATCCGTTAAACTTTGTTTACAAGATAAATCTATCAAACGTGAAGGCCGTAAACTCTAGAAAATACCTAGGAATTACTATTACTTCAGACTTAAACTGAAAAGAACACGTACATAATGTCGTGGGAAAGTCGAACCAGAGACTGCGTTTTATTGGCAGAACCCTTAAAAGATGCATCAGAACTACTGCGAAACTGCATACACTACGCTCGTCCATCCTTTTTTGAGTATTGCTGCCCAGTGTGGGATCCTTATCAGGTGCGTTTGACGGAGGACATCGAAAGAGCCCAAAGAAAGGCAGCTCGTTTTGTATTGTCACGATACAGGGGAGACAGCGTTACGGAAATGATACAGGATCTGGGATGGGAAGCATTACAACAACGGCGCTTACCGCTGCGGTGTGGGCTGCTTACGAAATTCCAAACGCCAAATTCTCCTCCGAATGAGAAAATATATTGTTGACTCCCAGTTGAATAGGTAGAAATGATCATCAGAATAAAATACGAGAAATCAGAGCTCGAACAGAGAGATTCCGGAGTTCTTTATTCCCGCGCGCTGTTCGAGAATGGAATGGGAGATAAATAGTAAGGAAATGGTTGAACGAGCCCTCTGGCCATTACTTTAGTGTGAAGAGCAAAGCACGCGTATAGGTAGGTGCAGTGTCTTCCTCGCTCCCGCGACCATCTGCAGGTCAGGTCCCTGCAGCTGCGACCACTGTGCCTTCCCCGGCGTCGCTGCGCCTTGCGACAGCGCAGCGCCGCGCCGCCCGCCCGCCGGCTCGTCTGCTTGGCGCGTGTCGGATCGCTTCCCGGGAGGCGGCCTTCGTCACCTGCGCGGCCGCGCCCCGGCGCGAAACACGGGAAAATCGCGGCGCTTTGAAGCTAATTCTGGCGCGCGCTCGACACCCGCGGACCAGCTGCGACGCGGAGACCGCGGGGCGAGCGCAGGACCCATACATGCCAAAGAGCCGCGCACCGCCTGGCTAATTGTGGCAGGCCGTGGCCGGATGGCCGAGCGCGTTAAGCCGCCCGCTCCCGGGTCGGGGAGGAGGGCCAGCCACTGCTACGAATCCGCCCGGAGGACTGACGACTGCCGCGGCGTATTATCCGCGCGTACTGGAGCGCTGTGTTGCGGTGCGCGTGGCTGTGCGCCGTCGGAGGTTCGAATCCCCCTCGGGCATGGATGTTTGTGTGGTCTTTAGTATAAGGTAGTTCATAAGTAGTTTGTAAGTTTAAGAACTGATGACCCCGCATGCTTAACCAGCATGACCGAGCGGGCTGGCGCATGGGTAACACACTGGACTCGAATTCGCAAGGAGGGTGGTTCAAATCCACCTCCGGCCATCCAGATTTAGGTTTTCCGTGATTTCCCTAAATCGCTCCGGGCAAATGCCGGAATAGTTCTTTTGAAAGGGCACGGCCGATCTGCTTCCACATCCTTATTCAAACACTCCGAGCTCTGATGGCCACGCTGTCAAAAAATGTTCAAAATTCGCTTGCTGATCAAGGTTTTGAAGATGATAACATTAGTTTATCGAAACTGGTCATATTTAAAGTTCCATAAGGTTAATGGTTGAAGGTGTTTTATTAATAAAATCAATATTACAGCCATTGTCCTAGATCATCTTGTAGGGCTAAGACTTTTCCCAGACCAGCACAAAGGTGCCATGAACCATATTGCTAACCTTTAGTACAAAGAGAGTGGACATAAATAAAATAATTCTAAAATTTCTGACGACGGATTTCGATCTAATGAAAAATGACGATTCGTTTGAAGTATTACAAAGTTAGTTCCGATTAATATTCAAGAAGTTGGTAAAACTAATCGCCAATAAAATCAAATAAAACTAATTTTCCCCGACAATCTAAAATTACCGTTGTCTTGCCTGACCAGAGGATCTTCGTATCGTGGGGGCGAAATAATTTTCCGTGTCCTGTATTAATTAATATATTAAATTGGCAAGATGGCGATCAGCTACAAAGTCTACCGGAGCCGTTAAGTTCAAACCCGGAGAGCCTACGTCTTCGCGGAAAGACACTTCTGTTCCCGCCGTCTTTGACGAGTTGCCGCCAAGACATGCCGCCACCCTATGAGGCGTGTAGCCGGCCCTTGCGAGACAGAACGAACTCTTCACTGTGCTCTGGTCAGGTTGGTAACACGTTACTAGTTTTGCCGGCGGAAGAATCAGCGGTGCGAAACTCGCGTTAAGAAAACGGGCGTGAGCGACGTGGCCGCTCTCAATTCGGCTGTTGCTTCAGATGCTGGCAGTTCTTAGGAGGACAGGTCCGCGATCTTCTATTGTGCAGAAGCCTCCCACGCTCCGTCTTGGTGATATTTCGTTGACCGACAGGAACCTCACAGTTCCACCCAACAGGTATTCGCGATTAAAGTAAAGTAATTGCATTCGGTCGAGCCGGCCGCGGTGGCCGCGGGGACTGAGGCGCTCCAGTCACGGTCTGCATGGCCACTACGGTCGGGGGTTCGAGTCCCCCCTTGGGTATGGATATTTGTGCCGTCCTAGTTCGTAAGTAGTTCATAAGTAGTTTGTAAGTTTAGGGACTGATGACCCTGTAGTTAACTCCCATAGACTATACAAACATTTGAACAAACATTCGGTCGCGAGTTTGATAAATATGTAACGATAGGCGCGATGATTACTAAGATGTTTTTTTCTTTAGTTTTTGTGCCGCCCCTGTTTCTGGCTCAGACTACTGTTCTCATGATCAACGGAAATTTACGCTCTCTTTCTCTCTCGTTAAAGGCTAGTCGAACTATTTGAATGTGCTTTATTTTCGATGTTTGCTGTCTATTGTATGCCTTGTCCTGCAGCATGAATCAGTAGCCGTTTAATAAGATGTAAAAGGCTACCTCGTCATTCTGTATGCTACTTTCAGAATACAAATATTATTTCAATGAACTGTCTTGTCTGCAGCCATCCCCTGTTGCTATCATTTTTATTCATTTACTAAATAATAGAAATCCCTTGTAGAAGAGAGGAGGTCCGATGCTGGCAACAGTCACATCAACAGAAGATTAACAGGTAAGTCACCTATTAATTGGGAAGCGGAAGTCAGGCAGATTGATTTAAGTCATAATCTCGTTTCTTTCTTCCCACAACCTACCATAAGAAGAGACAGGTGCTACAATCTTTCTTTATTCAAGAGTAGCTTAAATTCGCGGCTCCGATCGCGTGTTGGTTGATTATGATAGATAATGCGCGAATCGTCAAATCGATTTTTTTAAGGAGATGTATAAAAAATTCTTTTTTTCTGTTTTATTTATTTATTCTTATATTTCCTTATTCGTATGCTTATCCTTACAGAGAAAGAGTTGAAGACATTGTAGCACGCATAGACCAAAGATATGGTCTGTTTCGCTGTATGCAATCTCCTTGGTATATAGTCGCAAACGTCATCGTTGGCCTTCAGTCCGATTTTTTTTATGATTTCACGACTTTCAACCACCATATTTTCCACCCCCTTATAGCTATCGGCATGTAACTGCTATGGTGTACTACGGGAGACTTCGGACAACAATTATACAGACCATTCGTTTGCGTTCTGTAGTTTTCGCTGAAGAGCGAAATATTAACACACACACGTAGAGTTTTTATACACGGATAACTTTCCATCCCAATATGCTCCATCCTTTTATCATTATAAACCCTCAAGCAACAATGGAACCAATAAAACCATTACAAAGAGTAAATATAATTTTCAAAGATTAACTTTTGTTCCGTATTTCGCGTTAAATTCTTCAAATTACTAAATATCTATCAGATCGCTATAAAAACGTGCCTAAAATCTTCCTTAGGTATAAATTACTCTCTGTACAAATATTTAAGTCTCTGCGTCTTGTCCTTCGGCCGTGATAAGCGTACACTGAACAGACATTCACATTAATATATATAGATAAATAGCTATCCGATCGCCATAAAACCGTGCCGAAAGCCTTCCCCGGGTAGACATTAGTAACTGTACAATTTTTTAGCTCTTTATGTCTTGTGTTTCAGACGTGATAAACGTACACCGAACAGACATTCACATTTATAGATATAGTCGAACGTACAAAGCAGCTATATTTCTTTCTTGATCAAGGGCGTGTGCAGCGATTTGTAAATCGTTAGAGAGAGAGACAGAGAGAGAGAGAGAGAGAGAGAGAGAGAGAGAGACACTCCGTCGTGGGCATTTTCCCTTAATATACACATACGATGGAAACCCCTTCCGGGCATGGATATTAGTCTTAGCTAGTTCATATGTAGTCTGTTAGCTTAGGGACTGATGATCCCGTAGTTAAGTCCCGTAAGTTCTACAAACATTTGAACATTTGAAACCCCTTCGGTTATTTGGCGAAGCCGCGAGGCAGTGCGACTGTGGTACAGCCCGCTTGTAGGAGGCCAGACTTGGGGAATATTAGCGGCAGGTAGCCGGTACACCGCAACGGCCGCCGCAACAGCCGAACGGCGAGGGTGGCGCCGCGGCGGCGGAACGCCGAACTCGCTTTCATTACTTTATTCATAAGAAGGGAACCGCAAGTGGGCCACGGTGTACCGAAAGCCGGCGCCGCGCCTGTTTAGCGGAGATCTTAATCTGCGGCGCATTAAATGCTAATAGGAGCGTACACGGGCCGCGGCACCCGCCTACCGAACTCCATTAGGCTACATCAAGTGTTGCCGAACGCCGCGCTAAAAATTCCGCTTAATTCGCGGCGAAATTACAGACGCTCGCCGGCGACTGCGAGAGGAGTGCGCTCTCTTAATGCGGTATCGATGTAGCGGAGCCGAGTCGACTCGGAGGCCTGCCGCGGGAACGGCCTGCGAGCGTAGCCGTTAAACGGTCGGAGGCGAAGGCCCACAGACTGCGCGATCGCACGCACGCCGACCGCCTGGGAACGCAGCAGCTGTGACGTCATCACGGTACGCGCAGGCCGGCTGCGGCGCGAGAGCAGAGGATTTACCTGTCGCAGCTAACACTGCTCCGCAAGATTTCAGGAGGAAATCGGCTGAAACAAACTTGCGCGAGAAGACGAATTTTCGAAATGAAATACCGTAATTTATCGCATAAGCTCCCCCCTAGCATATTCCCCTCCCCTACGATTATTCATAATTAAAAAAATTATTTTATTAATATCGCGCATAATTCCCTCTCCTGGTTCATTGTAACAGGAGCGGCCTTCAAATAGCTAGACAATGGTCAACAAAATGTTCAAATGTTTGTAAATCTTATGGGACTTAACTACAGGGTCATCAGTCCCTAAACTTACAAACTACTTATGAACTACTTACGAACTAGGACGGCACAAATATCCATGCCCGAGGGGGATTCGAACCCCCGACCATAGTGGCCGTGCAGACCGTGACTGAAGCGCCTCAGTCCCCTCGGCCACCGCGGCCGGCAAATGGACAACAATGGACGCAGCGGTACTGCCACGAACGAATATTTCCATTGTCACAACATACCGTAAATTTGAAACATTAAGCCGCAGACATATTTCTAGGTCATTTCGCTACAAGTCGTCATAATGGCGAAATATTCAAACTACACGGCAAAATTTAAACTAAATGTGTTATCTTACGCCGATAGAAACGGAGTAAAAGCTGCAGGAAGGCATTTCTCCGTCGATCCTCATTCAATACGGTATTGGCGGAGACAGAAAGATAAACTCGTGGCTGCAAAGGCAAGCTCCAGATCTTTCCGTGGGCCTATAACAGGGAAATATCCCGAAATTTAAATGGTGTAATGAACTTTGGAATGATGGTTGTGCTTTCTCTTATGAAATGATTCAGAACAATGCTCGCGAGATAGCTTACATGCTTGCCATGCTAAACATTGACAGAAAGGACTTTAAAGGAAGCATTGGTTGGGTGATTCGTTTTATGAGACGGCAGAATCTCAGTCTACGAAGGAGAACATCTTTGTGCCAGTGATTACCTCGAGACTACACAGATAAGGTAATCGAATTCCATCGTTATGTAATACAAGTGCGACACCAATATGACTATTTGCTCTCCCAGATTGGTAACGCTGACCAAACGCCAGTGTTTTTTGATATGCCACGGAACACAACCATTGCTGCAACTGGCTCAAAAAGTGTCCTTGTGAAGACGACTGGAGAAGAGAAACTAAGATGCACAGTGATGTGTGTTTCCAGGCGCCAGCGTGGCGTTAGACGTTGCCGGCGCGCTCACCATACGCTGGAAACTGTGAGAACCCTCCACTCGCTCCGCACCGACATGTCAAAAGTCGCAACTAATTTTTAACGCACTGTAGGCACCATGTTTGCACGAATTTCCGTATACCGGTATCTTTTACCTGCCTAATACATAGTTTTTCTTCCTTTGTGAATAACTACTCGCATAATTCCCTCTCTAGTGTTTACAAGAAATTTTTTTCGAGAAAAAAAGGGGGGGTGGGAATTACGCGATAAAATACGGTAAATCGCAATTTGAGATCTGTTATGGCTTCACTGTATTAGGATTATATGGAATACCAAAGTGCGGTGAATGAAAATTTTTGCCCGGCCGGAATTCGAACTGTGGTGTCGCACAAGGCTGAAGTGCGCGCCACATACTTTCGCCGCGCGCCGCCATGCAAGCACGGTGCGGCGTTCTTACGACGTCGGCCACGAGCGACCTCTGCTGCAACCCCGGCTCGTGGGCACCACTGAACTGGATCGGCCACTTGCCATTAAAACAGGCACTAAACATCAGTAGGCGGGCCTCTACCTAGTTAAACTATGTATCTGCATTCCACTAGTCTTCAGTTAACAAAGTTAAGTATTATACTATATCTACGAAATATATATATCTTATTCTAATCTGGCTTAGTGTTTCTAGTTTCTGCTGTCCCGGTGGCTGGTTACCTCAGACTCTGTACCCGCACACGCGTGCATCCTATTTCTCTGTGTCGGTCTCTCACTACTCGGCTACCGACAACTATGACAACCGGCGGCAACGAGACACAAAACGAACCCGGGATCTCCCACTTACGAGGCAGACGCGTTGACCACTCCGCCACCGAGGACACAGTGACCAGTCCGACTGGAGAGGACTCTTCCCTGCACGTCTCCCGCCACACACAAATCTCCATTCGCCATGCTGTTTCTATCATATACCACAGCCTATTTGTTCTGCAATGCTCGCAGCCACAATACTGTATTCTCGCAGCTGGAGATGTGCAGGGAAAATTCCTCTGCAATCGGGCTAGTCACTGTGTCCTCGGTGGCGGAGTGGTCATCGCGTCTGCCTAGTAAGCAGGAGATTTCGGGTTCGAATCCCGGCCGGGCACAAATTTTCTTTCGCCGCACTTTGGTATTCCATCTAATCCTAGTACAGTGAAGCCATAAAAGATCGCAAATTGCGATTTAATTAAATAAATTAACGCTGTAACGTTGTCAGAAATATATATAATTGATTTTTCAAAAGTCTCCAGTGTGCGATGCTTTACAACAGGCTTTCTCAAACCGGGCAGTTCGTCCGGCGAGCGTCCATTCAGAACATGGCAAGAACTGCAGAAATTCTCTTTTGTGGTCTACTACAAGCAGTGGACTATTTAAAGGCGGCCATTGTAGCAGCAAACTTATGCTGTGTCAGTTAGATAATGATGAGAATTATGTTAAAAACATAAATTTAATTTATGAACAAGCAGTAGGCATTAAGGTAAAATTTCCGGGCTGATGGGCCGTGGTCCAGATGTAAAACTTCCTCCCGACGTTTCGTCTCCAACTGCGGGAGACATCTTCCAGGGTCTTGCCGGCTACTGCCACTGTGGGTCGAGGGGCTCTCGCATTTATATAGGGCACCACCATACGTCACGTGATGCTGACTTTGTAGCTATCTCTGGAGCACGTCGTCATTCTTGATTTAAAATAATCGATTGTCATTTTGTTGATACAGTGTCGACATCCATATTTTATCTAACTTCAGACTTTCTTCTTTCCTATTAAAATTATTCTGATGTTTGTGGATCTCTATTGCTTCTCTATACATATGCGTGCATGGTACTGAGGTGACCTAGCTAAAATGCTCGTCTCGTTAAATTTTATTTCATTATTTCCTTTTTGAAAATCATGTTCAGCCCCTGCCGATTTTTCCGTGTGGCCCAGACGACAGTTCCTTTTATGTATAGATATGCGAGTGTTGACGCTTATTTTTGTTGTACCAATATATACTTTACCAAAGCTGCAAGGAATTTTATAAACCCCAGGTGTTGCTAGGGGTGACGTGCGTCTTTTGGTGATCTCAAATATTCTTTGATCGCATGTTTTTCAAAAAGGAAATCATGAAATAAAATTTAACGAGACTGCAGGCCCTACAGTCTACACAAGAAGAAACCTAAGCGGAGTGGACCGCTCCCCGGTCGCCTCTGGGAGCTTTGCAGACGTCGCCCGGGCCGCTGTGTGCAGGCACTGCCCCTGCAGCGGCCGAGATGTTTTGCTGATAAGGCCCGACGCGCGACTGAGGCAGTGCCCCGGCCGCCGCGCCTTCCCCTCGGCGCTGCGGGCTCGCCGGCGACTCCGGTGCCAATATTTGAGGAACTGGCCTGGCAGGGGCGGACTTCCGCGCTGACGGCAGCTGACGGCCATGCGGGCTGCCAATGGGTTATCTGCCGCCTGCGCTGCGCCCCTATGAGCGCTGACCCAGCCGGGCTGAGCGGGCGGCACGCGAAGCCCGCCCGCCTGCCCGCGATAATGACGGCTGGCCGCCTGTCACGTGACCGCCTACCCCCCCCCCCCCTTCCCCTATTCCGGGAACACCTGCCGCTTCTCTGCTGAGGCCGCTGTTCAAAGGCGACGCAGTGGGGACCATGTCCTATGTCAGCTGCAGCGCTAATAGCTGTCTGCAGTGGTTGAACACAAATGTCAGTTGGCACATCGACATTACGAACATTTCTTCTGATTGAAACTTCCTGGCAGATTAAAATTGTGTGCCGGAACCGGGCTCGAACCTGGGACCTCTGCCTTTCGCGGGCAAGCGCACTAGCGACTGTGCTATCCCGACACGACTCACGATGCCGCCTCACAACTTTACTTCCGCCAGTACCTCGCCTCCTACTTTCTTCTGATTATCTTCTTCTGCTTCGTTAGGATCCTTCAGGATCAAGCGTGGCTTGTTTTGCACATCTTCTTTCTTCCCAATACCTCTTCATTCTCTCACTTCTTCTGTTAAGATGACAGTACCCCAAAGACGTTTAATGAACAAAGTAAGAGCATATGGTCTATCAGATCAATTGTGTGATTGGATTTAGGAATTCCTACATAACAGAATGCAGCATGTCATTCTCAATGGAGAGAAGTCTACCGAAGTAAGAGTAATGTCTGGTGTGCCACAGGGGAGTGTCTTGGGTCCGTTGCTGTTCACAATATATATAACATCGGAAGCTGACTGAGGCTTTTTGCAGATGACGCTGTAGTATATAGGGAGGTTGTAACAATGGAAAATTGTATTGAAATGCAAGAGGCTCTGTATGGAATTGACGCATGATGCAGGGAATGGCAATTGAATCTCAATGTAGACAAGTGTAATGTGCTGCGAATACTTAGAAACAAAGATCCTGTATCATTTAGCTACATTATAGCGGGTCAGCAACAGGAAAAGTTAATTCCATAAATTATCAGAGAGTAGGCATTAGGAGTGATTTGAAATGGAACGACCATATAAAATCAATCGTCGGTAAAGCAGATGCCAGACTTAGAGTCATTGAGAATCCAAAGGAAATGCAGTCCGAAAACAAAGGAAGTGGGTTACAGTACACTTGTTCGCCGACAGCTGGAATACTACTCACTGGTGTGGGATCCGCATCAGATGGGGTTGATAGATGAAGTAGAAAAGATCCGACGGAGAGCAGCGCGCTTCGTTACAGGATCATTTGGTAATCTTGAAAGCATTACGGAGATGATCGATAAACTCCAGTGAAAGACTCTGCAGGAGAGACGCTCTGTCTCTCGGTACGGGCTTTTTCCGAAGTTTCGAGAACATACCTTTACCGAGGAGTCTAGCAGTATATTGCTCCCTCCTACGTATATCTCCCGAAGAGATAATGAAGATAAAATCAGAGAGATTAGAGCCCACACAGAGGCATACCGACAATCTATCTTTCCGCGAACATTACGTGACTGGAATAGGAGGGAGAACCGATAGTGGTACTCAAGGTACTCTCCGCCACCTATCGGGTGGCTTGCGGAGTATGCATGTAGATGTAGATGACTTTTGATTTCGGAGTCCGGCTACCTGTGACCTTCTACCAACCCTTTGTACTTCTGCCAGTCCTGCGCCAGTGCTTGAAGATTCGTTTCTTTTATTCCTACAGTCTTCCAGTCATCTCTGATTTCCTTCAGCCAGTTGTTTCCCGCATGACATGCTGTATTCCATATCTTCATAGTCAACCTCTCATCGTCCATCCTCATGATGTGTCCAACAAATCGTAACCTTGTTTTTCGTATCTCGCTCGAGAGCTGTGTCCTGTCTACTGCGCTACTGCTGCTCTGTATTCCACCACTTATCGTCTCTCCCGAATAACCAAAACTCTCGACTTTCTAAACCACTAGTTGTGATAATTTAGCAATAGATGTTGAAGGAAACAGCTTTGAATCTCTGCAACAGAAAAATTGGCGTAATATGTTGAATGTTCACAGATTTGTGACTGGCTGGAAGACTACCTATCTAATAAAACTCAGTACGTTGTTCTCGACGGCGAGTGTTCATCATACAGTGTATCGTCAGGTATGCCCCAGTGGAGTGTGAAAGGACCGCTGTTAGCTCCTATTTATATATGTGATCTGATAGACAGAGTAACGTGATTCGCGGCTGTTTGCTGATCATGCTCTAGTGTATGGGAGGGTGTCGTCATTAAAAGTAACTGTGAAGTTACCTGGGCGCATATAACAGGTCTCAGAGACGTAAAGTTAATATTTGGGTGTTTTACCGGCCTCCCAGTGCTGCTGTAGCAGCAGTAGAGTTATTCAAAGAAAGTCTACGCCAGGTAATGTGCAGATATCCGGGCCATGCAACACTAGCCGGGGGAGACTTGAACCTTAAGAGTATAGATTGGAACCTCTCTAGTTTCGTTTCAGGTGGTACAGACAAGCAGTCTTGCGAGCTACTTACGGATAAGTTTTCCGAAAACTGTCTTCAGCATTTAAATCGACAGCCCACCACACTCAATGAAAATATTTTAGACCTTATAGTTACAAACAGGCCCCACCTTATTAATGATGCCAGTGTAGAGACAGGAGTTAGTGATGATGATATCGTCATAGCGTCAATGGTGACCAAAGTTAATAAACCAGTCAAGAATGCTAGGAGCGTGTTTTTGTTAGAAAGAGCCGATAAGCAATTGTTAGCATCGCATCAGAACATAATTGGACATCGTTTAGTTCCAGCACAATGGATGTAAAGGAATTGTTGACTAAATTTAAATGCATTTTAAATAAAGGGTTAGAGAAATATGTGCCTGTAAAGTCGATTAAGGATGGAAAATATCCAGCGTTGTATAATAATAATTAGAAAGCTACTGACCAAGGCTGTTGCACTCTCGGTTCACAAAAGAACACGCAAACCAAAACATGAAAAGGTTAGTAGATATTCATGCGTCTATAAAAAGATCGATGCGGGAAGCATACACGAATTATCTCCATTATAAAGTCAATAGAGGAAAGAAAACGCAAAGGTAAAGTTTTAAAAATAACCTTTAATAAATCTTTCACGAAGGAAGATCGTACAAGCATACCATCAATTTATCAACGCACTAACTCCCAAATAAAGGACATAGTAATAGGTATGTCCGGTGTAGAGAAGCAGTTAGTTAAGACAGGAATCCTAAAGATAATGTTGACATTTTAGGCAGCTCCAGCTGAAAAAAAACCGGTGGCCAACATTAAGGTTGTTGTCTGAAGAAGGCCATGTAAGTGAACGAAATCGGTTACCATCAAAATCAATAAAGAAATTGCGATCTAGACTACCTTGTTAGATGCATTATAATTAAGATCGCTATTAATCCAGAATATCTCAAAAAAGTTAACATGCTTGCAGCTGAGGGAATTGAACGAATAGAGTGGCCAGCTTATTCACCGGACTTTAACCCGATTGAGCGTGTCTGGTATGCACTTGGCAGACGCATTGCAGCCAGACCAGCACCTCTCGAAATTGCTGCAGAGCTGTATATTGCACTCATGGAAGAATGGCCAATTATCCCTCAAGAGCTGATTGACCACCTCACACTGTCCATGCCACGTAGGGGTGGAACTGTACTGTACGTGATCAAACACCATATTACAGGGCAAAAATAATGACATTTTTCACTATTATAGTAGCCCCTGATGCCTTCGTCTAAGTAAACGTCATGTAAGGCTCCAGTGAAGAATTGAGACAGAAAAATATAGTACTGTATCACACACAAATTACAGTTGTAACGGACTTCTGAATAAAATACCATCTGTACAATGTGAATGATATCTCATCTGATCCCCTAAATGTTTCGAGCAGAACATTCTCTAGGACTTACATGGCACTATGCTGCCACGCGCACGGATTAGCTACAACTGACGGTCTCTTATTCATGAGTGAGTCTTGTGGTTGATGTGGTCTTCAGCCCGGAGACTGGTTTGATGCAGCTCTCCGCCCTACTCTGTCCTGAGCAAGCCTCTTCATCTCCTCATAAGAACGGCAACCCACATCCAATTGAACCTGCTTACTATTTTCCTCTTTTGGTCTCCCTCTGCTGTTTTTACCCCTCACACTTCCCTCAAACACTAAATTCACGATTCTTTGATGTATAAAAATGTGTCCAACCAATCGATCCTTAATCTTAGTCATGGTACACCAAAAATTTCTTTTCTCCCAAATTCTATTCAGTGCCACTTCATTAGTTACACGATCTAAAAAATGTTCAAATGTTTGTTAAGCTTAAGGGACTTAACTGCGGGGTCATGAGTCCCTAAACTTACAAACTACTTATGTACTATCTTATACTAAAGACGGCACAAACATCCCTGCCCGAGGGGGGATTCTAACCCCAGACAGAGAACGGCTTCACGCATCGTAGTATGGCGCCTCAATGCGCTCGGCCGCTCCACCGCGACTACGCTATCTAACCACCTAATCTTCAGCATTCTTCTATAGCAACACATTTCAAAAGCCTATATCCTATTCCTGTCTAAACTATTTATCGTCCAAATTTCAATCCCGTACAAGGCAACACCACACACAAATGCCTTCAGAAAGGACTTCTTTACACTTAAAATAATATTTGTTGCCAGAAATTTCTCTTTCAGAAACGCTTTTCTTCTCATTGCCATTCTGAATTTTATATCCTCTGTAGTGCGACCGTCATATGTTATTTTACTACCCAAGTAACAAAACCCATCTATCACTTTTATTTTTAACTAATCTAATTCCTTCCATCATCTGATTTTCTTAGACTGCATTCCGTTACCCTTGTTTTGCTGATACGCTGCTTTCAACACATTGTCCATTCAGTTCCATTGCTCTTCCCGGTCCTTTGCTATCAGTGTCATCAGCAAAAGGCAATGTTTTTATTTCTTCACCGTGAACTCTAATTCCTTCTTCCAATTTCACTTCGCTTTCATTCAAAGCTTTCTCAATATACAAACTGAATAATATTCTAGAAAGGTTACAACCCTGACTTACTCCCTTCTCAAGCACTCCGTCCCTTTCATGTCCTTCAACTCTTATTACAGCTAGTTCCCTATACTTTATCCCTTATTACTTCAGAATTTGGAAGACTTTATTCCAATCAACTTTGTCAAAACCTTTCTCCAAATCTACAAATGCTAGAAATGTAGGTTTACCTTTCCTTAGTCTAAGATGAGTTGTTAGGTTATTATCGCAGTCAAAGTTCCTACATTTTTCCTGAATCCAAACTGATCATCCCCAAAGTCAGCAATTATCAGCCATTCCATCCTTCTGTAAATAATTCATGTTAAAATTTGACTTATTAAACTGATGGTTCTGTAATTTTCACACCTGTCTGCGCCTATTCTGAGAGTATTTCGCCTGTCTCATACATCTTACCAGGTGAAATAGTTTTGTCATGGCTGGTTCTCATAGAGACTTGAGTAGTTCTGAGGGAATGTCGTCCACTCCAGGGGCCTTGTTCCGCCTTAGGTCTTTCAGTGCTGTGTCAAATTCATCTCTCAGTATAGTAACTCCTATTTCATCTTCATATACTTCCTCTTCCCTCCCTACAATATTATCTGTCAGTTCATTTCCTTTGTAGAACCCCTCTATATACTCTTTCCGCCTTTCAGCATTCTCTTCTTTGCTGAGAACTGCTGTTCCATCTGAGTTCTTTATATTCATACAGCTGCTTTTATTGTCTCCAAATGTTTCCATTTTCTTGTAGGCGGTATCTGTTTTCCATGTTTATACATTCTTCTACACATGAATAAGTATGGACAGCTAAAAATTTGCGATACTACCTAGCAAATATGTGATAATGCCCACGAGCAACTTGTTAGTAATCTGCTTTCGCGAATAAACCTAAACGGAAATGTAGTGCCATTACTTTTCCGGAATACATGTTTTAAAGTTACATTTTTTGGCCCATGTTAGGTTACAGTACTTAGTAACACTAAAAGTGGGCCTTTGCGATCGTCTTTTGACAGCTCGAAATTTAAAAGAAAATAACGGCTTAACTATTCATCTGACACGAAAATTGAATAACCGAATTTGTAGAGGAGAAAATTCTCTATAACTTTGCTCTCTTATGTTTTTTTTTTTTTTTCATATCTCGTAGCGCTTCAAAGATATTTGCAAAAATAACGGCTATTTTGGGACGTATGTCTGTCTGTCCGTCTCTGTCCGTCTGTCCGTCCGTAACGTGTTCCCTGTTTTCAAGACGAACCGTTCAACCGATTTTACAGACATGATTGTAGGTCGCCAGAGACCAGAACCTCCCTTTTTCAAATTTTTCGGACAAAAAATACGGTAGTAAAGCCAAAAACTGCCGTTTGTAATATAATTGTAATTGCAAGCGAACCGTTCATCTGACACGAAAATTGGTTGAGGAGAAAATTCTTTACAACTTAGCTCCCTTGTGTTATTTTCATATCTCGTATCGTTTGAGACATATTTGCAAAAATAACGGATATTTGACACCCTCCATTGAATTAACGAAAACCAGCCGTTCGGAGATGTCACGTGACATTCCTCGCGTATTTGTTGATTTTCTTATTGTAACTTACACGTTGTCATTTCAAAGCAACGGCACACTGAGGAATTAACAAAAACACATCGTTCTTCGTACGATAAATGATAATCAAATGTTTACAAATGCCATATTTATATCAGTTAACAACGGCCATGAATAGTAAGAGATTAAAGAACCCATGTTTTGATTTATGGCCGTAGCGTAGTGGGCAAGGTGCTGGACTGTGACGCGGGAGGTTGGTGGTTCGAACCCGCCTCTACTTAATTTTTTCCTAAAAGGGTTTCAGGCACAATTATTAATAAATTTATTATTATTTGGATTATTATTTTGATCCAAAATGTTTGAAAAAGCTTATAAAACTACAAATCTAAAGTGGGCCGTAAAACACGTCAGTGCGATTTTTTTGGTGGAGCTGTATTACCGTCTTTAGCAACTAAATGAAAGGCGTTTTTTGTGGGCCATACGCGTTTCACTTCTCTATTTATGAAGCATCATCAGTGGCCTGTAATACATGTTATTATATTTATATATTTTAGGTATTTTGCATAGTATGACAGTTAACAGTCTTGTTACAATTTCTAAAGTTCGGATCTACTAGGTTAGAAACAACTTCTGTAGCACAACCTTTTGCAAAGTTAATTTAATTATCCAGTTTTTGGCCCCACTTACGGTTTTCTGTGTTATTCCATGTGTGTCTTCATGGAGATGTTTGTGAGGTCTTCAGTTGGATATGGTATTTTCGGTCTTGCTGAAAACCCTACGTCACCACTTCACTGTGTACTCGGTTTTGAACGTTTGTTTACAATTTTTAGTGTTGGCAACTGTCGCTTTTCGTCTGTCTCTTGTTTGTGTTCCTTGTATCTCTGAGTGTATCAGCTGTTTTTTGTTTGTGTTGGTGTCTGTGTAGACTGTGTGTGTGTGTGTGTGTGAGTGTGTGTTGTTATTTGTGTTAGTTTTTTGTGAATATGGGAGTAGGGGGAGGGGGGAGGGGAGCGAGAGGGAGAAGGGGGTAGGGCATTTCATGTTTCATTACTGTTTTTCACTGTTTTTGTGGCCAGCTTGATCAGTGAGTTGTTACTTATATTGATCTGGTGATTGATCACTTTCTTATTCATTGCCAGGGCTGTCTTTATATGAAAGTTTTCTTGTAGTGTCAGGATTTTTCTGTCTCGATTATTGGTTCTGATAATTTTCATATCTTGTTCCATGGTGGATGGTAAATGTCCGTGTTCTATCAGGTGTTCTGCAAAGGTGGAGTGGCTATTTTCATACTTCCAGCTTCTTATCTGTTCTTTATATCTGGTTTTGAAGTTTCTGCCTTGTCATTCCCAGATATACTGATTTACATTCTTGGCATTCTAGCTGGTATATACCTGCCCCTTCATATTTGTCTGGTTTATCTGCTGTTTGCAGCTGTGACAGAAGTGTGTTTCTTGTTATATAGGCAATTTGTGAACCTTGCTTCTTTAGTATGTTTGCTATTTTGTGTGTTGATTTGTGTTTGTATGTAAGGGTGCACCATTTATTTTTGTTGATTGCGAATTTTTTTTTTTTTTTTTTTTTTTTTTACATCGAACAGTTTGTGTGATTTTGCCGACCGAGGGGACTGAGGCGCTCCAGTCACGGTCTGCACGGCCACTACCGTCGGGGGTTCGAATCCCCCCTCGGGCATGGATATTTGTGCCGTCCTTAGTATGAGGTAGTTGATAAGTAGTTTGTAAGTTTAGGGACTGATGACCCCGTAGTTAAGTCCCATAAGCTTAACAACCATTTGATTTTTTTTTTTTTTTTTCACATTGGAAGCGTGTATTAGTCATCGCCATACTGGCGTATCACCGTGCGTGAAGGTATGGGGTTGTTCGCATCGACGGCACTTTGAACAGTGGCCGTTACATTTCAAATGTGTTACGACCAGTGGCTCTAACATTCATGCGGTCCTTGTGAAATCCTACATTTCAGCAGGATAATGCATGACCGCATGTTGCAGGTCCTGTACGGGCCTTTCTGGATACGGAAAATGTTCGACGGTTGCCCTGACCAGTACATTATCCAGATCACTCACCAACTGTAAACGTCTCGTCAATGGTGGCCGAGCAACTGGCTCGTCACAATACGCCAGTCACTACTCTTGAAGTGTGGTATCGTGTTGAAGCTGCATGGGCATCTGTACATGTACACGCCATCCAAGCCCTGTTTGAGTCAATGCCCAGAAGTCGTTGTTCTGGGTACTGATTTCTCAGGATCTATGCACCCACATCGCGTGAAAAAGTAATAACATGTTAGTTCTAGTATATTAAATTTGTCCAATGAATACCCATATATGATCTGCATTTTTTTCTTGGTGTAGCAATTTTAATGGACAGTAGAGTAGGTTTACCTTTGCTTAACCTATATTCTAAGTGGTTGAGTATTGCTTCTCGTATTTCTACATTTCTCCTGAATCGGAACTGACCTTCCCCGAGGTCAGCCTTTCCTTCCTTCCGTAAATAATTCGTATTAAAATTTTGGAACCACGATTTATTAAACTGGTGGTTCTGTCTGCACCTGCTTTCTTTGGAATGGGGTTTATTACATTTTTCAGATGTTCAGATGTTTGTGTAGTCTATGGGACTTAACTACGAGGTCAGCAGTCCCTAAACTTACAAACTACTTATGAACTACTTACGAACTAGGACGGCACAAATATCCATGCCCGAGGGGGGATTCGAATCCCCGACCGTAGTTATTACATTTTTCTTAAAGTCCGAGGGTATTTCGACTGTCTCATACATCTTTATCACCAGAATGGTTTTGCCGTTTCTGGTTCTCCCAGATACTACTTATAAAATATGTGATTAATGCCCACGAGTAAGTTGTTACTATTCGCGAATAAACCTAAATGAAAATGTAGTGCAATTCCTCCAGAATACATGTTTACAAGTTACTTTTTTTTTTTTTTTTTTTTTTTTTTTTACATCGGACTGTTTGTGTGTTTGAGTGATTTGAATGAAGTGTGAGAAGACGCAGGAGTTCGGTGCGAGAAGTGGCAGCTTGTGCATCGACCTGCTCATGCAGAACTGTCGATGCTAAAGTAATGATCGTCAGAGTGGTGTCTACGGACGAGAGCAGAGACGGTGTCGTTTGGAGGCGGTGTTCCCGTGCTGCGCGGGCAGCCTGCCGCGAGGGGCGGCCGCATTAGAGTGGGCCACTCCGCCATCCTCGGGGAGCAGACGGCGCGCGCGAGCGGCCGGCCGGAAGTCGCGCAGAAATTACAATTACCGGTCTCCATCTCCGCGGAAATTATGATTTTCTTCATTAAAAATTAAAGCGGGCCTCGCCTCGCCCCCGACCTCGCCTCTCCGCGGAGGCGGCCGCATTAGCCAATCTGGCTGGCGGCGGGCAATCAGGGACCGCGTTATTAGCAGAGCCTCACCGCCCCACCTGGCCAGGTCTGGCCGGCACTGGCCACGGCGACCGCGGGGAAGGCGGAATAAGTAAAAGGCGCTCCGTATTCACTCCAACAGGGTAAAAGCACTGATAATACATTAATTCGCAAATTCATGTGCGATTCCGACTGAAAATAAGCTACCCAGTTGAAGTCTACAAGTCAGACGACGGAGTGGGTTCTAGAGTTGGCTACTGAGTTGATGTTTTAACTCAGTGAATCGACTCAGCGAGCTGTTCGACTGATCTTGTTGTTGGTTTTTATGGGACTAAACAGCTAGGTCATCAGTCCCTGTTCGACTGAGTAGAAACTTGAATCGGCACTGTTTCGAAACAATCTTGTGATTCATGTATCGGACGCCAGGTATCGTTAACATGCATTTTGCTGTCCGTCCGCCAGGGTGAATTTGACACAGAGCCCAGGTGGCAACAGGTTCGAAGTTATAATGCAAAACTGTTCCCCTGTCGCGCCACGCGGGATTTTGAATTACGTTCCCTTTTTTTTTTTTTTTTTTTTTTTTTTTTCAGTCTTTGTCTGACAGGTAGGCCATATGAGAAACGGATTTTACAATTTCATTACATTTATGGTACGTGAAGTTCATAATTAACAACCGAGCCAGGTGGCGCAGTGTTAACACACTGAACTCGCATTTCCTAAATCACTCCAGGCAAATGTCGGGATGGTTCCTTTGAAAGGACACGGCCGATTTTCTTCCCCATCCTTTATCCTAAACATCCGAGCCTGAGCTCCGTCTGTAATGACCACGCTGTCGACGGGACGTTAAACCCTAAGCTTCCTTCCTTCCATTATCAACAACTTTTAATACAATATACAAAATTGCGAATATGCGAAAAAACGTGCATTTTTTCATAAAAATTACCATTATATATTAAAGTAGTGTTGGTATTCAAACGCCGCGGAGGAGTGGCCGAGCGCAATGAGGCGCTATACTGCAATGTGCGAGACCGTTCCGCTTCGGGGGTTCAAATCTTCCCTCGGGCATGGACGTTTGTGTTGTCTTTAGTTTAAGTTAGTTTATAAGTTTAGGGACTGATGACCCCGCAGTTAAGTTACATAAGCTTCACAAACATTTGCAAATTTTTGAGTATTCAAACGCAATGACTGGACTCTAACCACCGACCCACATGCTGTAACTGCTTACGTTACTGGTACTTACGTGTACTTGCAAAACTTCAAAGTCGATTTTCTCGACAATTTTTGACGAGAGTTGCGTCGAATAGCTTTGGCTGATTGCTATTTAAGTACTGAACTTCACCTTCCATAAGCTTTAAAAAATTGTATATTCCGAAACCCACGTAGTCTCCTTGTCAGTGAAAGGTTAAGGCGTTTCCAGAATGAAACTATCACTCTGCAGCTGAGTGTCCACTGGCTGATATGAAACTTCGTGACAGATCAAAATTGTGTGCCGGAACCGGGACTCGAATCTGGGACTTCTGCCTTTCGCGGGCAAGCACTCTACCGACTGAGCTATCCCAATACGACTCAAGATCCGTTCTCACAACTTTAATTCTGCCAGTACCTCGCCTCCTACTTTCTCTTAGGCTGGGGCTAAGCCATGTCTCCACCATATCCTTTCTTCCAGGAGTTCTAGTCCTGCAAGATTCGCGGGAGAAGTTCTGTGAGGCGACATACTGGCAGAATTAAAGTTGTGAGGAGGGATGGTAAGTCATGTTAGGATAACTTAGATGGTAGAGCGCTTGCCGGCGAAAGGCAAAGATCTCGAGTCCCTGTTCCGGCACATAATTTTGATCTGCCAGGAAGTTTCGGTTAAGGCATTATTTGCAATATATTTCGATCTACATCTACATACATACTCTGCAATCCACCGTAAGGTGCGTGGCGGGGGGTACACCGTACCACTACTAGGCATTTCCTTTCCTATTCCACTCCCAAATAGAAGGAAAAAAGAATGCCTATATGCCTCCGTACTATCCCTAATTTCTCTTATCTTGTCTTTGTGATCACTACGCGAAATATAAGTAGGCGGCAGCAAGATCGTACTACACTCAGCATCATATTCCGGCCCTCTAAATTTCCCCAACAGAAATTCACGATAAGAACGTCGTCTTTCCTCTAGCGATCCCCAATTGAGTTACCGGAGCATTTCCGTGACACTCGCGCATTGGTCGAACCTACCAGTAACAAACCTAGCTGCTCGCCTCTGAACTGCTTCTATGTCTTCCTATAAAATGATCTGCTGCGGATCCCAAATACTTGAGCAATACTCAAGACGTGGCCGTACAAGCGTTTTATACACGGCCTCCTTTACATATGAAGTACATCTTCCCAAAATTCTCTCAATAAACCCAAGTCGGCTGTCCGCCTTACTCACGACTGTCCTGACATGTCTGTTCCATTTCGTATCTCTCTGAAATGTTACGCCTAGATATTTGAACGACGCGACTGCATCAAGAATCTCACTACTAATGCTGTAATCGAACATTATGGGATCGTTTCCCTACTCATGCGCATCACCTTATATTTTTCTACATTTAGAGCTAGCTGCCTTTCTTCGCACCAACTAGAAATTTTGTCTAAGTCATCCTATATGCTATTACAGTCAGTTAAAGATGGCACCCTCCCATACACCAGAGCATCATCAGCAAACAGCCGCAAATTACAACTTACTCTGTCCATCAGCTCTTTTATATAGATAGAAAATAATAGCGGTCCTATCACAGTCCCCTGGGGCACGCCTGACGATACACTCGTCTCTGATGAACAACGTACTGCGTTCTATTACTTAGGAAGTCTTCCATCCAATCACAAATCTGTAAACGTATTCCATAAGCTCGTATCTTCAATAACTGTTCAAATGTTTGTTAAGCTTACGGGACTTAACTACGGGGTCATCAGTCCCTAAACTTACAAACTACTTATGAACTAGCTAATACTAAGGACGGCACAAATATCCATGCCCGAGGGGGGATTCGAACCCCCGACCGTAGTGGCCGTGCAGACCGTGACTGGAGCGCCTCAGTCCCCTCGGCCACCGCGGCCGGCCTCGTATCTTCGTTAGCAGTCTGCAGTGTGGCACCACGTCAAACGCCTTTTTGAAGTCGAGAATAACAAACTCGGCCTGTTGCCCTTCATCCATGGCTCGCAAGATGTCATGTGAGAAAAGGGCAAGCTGAGTTTCACATGAACGATGTTTCCTAAACATCAGATCATTTAAATAGATAGAAAATAATAGCGGTCCTATAGATTATAGCAAAGACGCAGTTCTATTGTTGCTAATGAAAAGGGGGCCAAAATCTAATTGGTTAGCTTCTCGTGTTGGGGGTAGATCAGTCGTGTGGCGGCACCACGTTCCTCGAGAAAGTGCTGTGGAGCGGATAGTGCGGGCCGATGTGTGCGGTTTGGCCTGTAGCGCCGCCTCTAGACCCGTTGCCCCCCCCCCCCCCGTCCCTCGCGGCCCCATAACTTAATTCCTTAATCGCACTTTTAATCAGGGCCGTTTATCCATTAGCAATGGCAGCGCCCCGTGCTATCTCGCGTCCACACGGTTCGGTCGAGTGTCTGGCGCCCCGGGAGCGGCCGCGGCTTCTAGAGGGGCTGGGGGAGGTGGCAGGGTAGAGTCTGCGCTGAACCCGCCGGCCTCTCCGGGAACGAAAGCGTTCGATACCGGAGGAGGCTCCGGAGGTCTGGCCCCGACTAACGATATTACCTGTTACCGCAGCCGACCGCCCCAAAACACACACAGAGACACACACACACACACACTCGCTAGCGCCCAGCCGGCGCGTTTTATGTAACGCGCCAGCGAGGGACCCGCGCCCGGGCGTATTTCATTAGTAATGGCTTTATAATAACGACGCGCCGCGTATGTGTACTTCAAAATTATATTCAATTGTATTCATATATTCATACGCGTTTAAGCTACTGAGCAGTGTGTTTGGAATACGCGGGGTTTCTGTGAAATAAACGGCTACTGGGCGAATAACGTAAATTGATACCGGAAATAATGTAGCTTCCGCCGCCAATGTATGTACCGCTTTATGTAACTGGCTGTGCAGTGCCACGTATTCTGAACACACACCCCCTCCCTTCCTCCTCTCCTTCCGGGCCGTGTTTGTGCTCTCCCGAGACGACCGTTTTGGGGCCCTTTAGACTATTTCGCAGAACACGCCGAGTGTTACTAATTCAGCGCAGAGATTAACGTTTAAAAACGGTTATTAGCGGCCCAGCGGCGCGCGTGATTCACCAGGGAGCAATCAGAGGCGAGGGCCGAACGATCGGCTACCTGCGGCCGCCTCCCGATAGAGGGCGAAGCCGCGAGAGGAACTGCTGTGTGCAACGGGCCCCGCACTCTCTGGCCGCAGTTAAAACTTTTTGCTCCGTACGGGAGACATGAAAGATAAATTCTGAACTGCGGGCTGCGGCGTCAAAAGTTTGTTTTGATTACAAAATTAAATCTGAAAAATAACTGCTGCTGAGGAAAAAATCAACTTTTGTTTCCGCTAAATGCCTCACGACAAGGTATTAACTCGGAGTAATTGACTCCACCCTATTACTCATTAATGTTTGTTGTTTATTAGCTTCCACAATTTTTTTTTTTTTTTTTTTTTTTTCGTGTGCGCCTCACCTACACAGAACCAGTGCTTAATTTTAATACAATATAACGACGTTCCACAAATAAATAAGTTAAAATAGCGCGTAAAATATATCTCTTGCATACCATTCTCTGCAGACTGCAACTTCTCTTCCGAAATAATTACTCGGCTCACTCTGTTACATCTATTACCATAAATATTACTTTATCATTAAGAATTACGGTGCGGTGTCGAACAAGACCTCGCTTGGTGGTGTCGCAGCTATTCTAACACTTTAATGTATGATTTTGGCCCACTTTAGGTTACGGTAGTAACACTAAAAGTGGGCCGTTTCATCTGAAACGAAAATTGAATAACCGCATTTGTAGAGGAGAAAATTCTCTACAACTTTTCTCATGTCTCGTATTGTTTGGGAGATATTTACAAAAATAACGACATTTTACACCCTCCATCGAATTAACGAAAACCAGTTGTTCACAGTTGTCACATGACATTCCTCGCCCAGAACTCTCCCTGGCATACGCCATCTTGCGTTGAGTATTTGATGATTTTCTTACTGTAACTTACACGTTGTCATTTCAAAGCAATGGGGCAGTAAAGAATTAAAAAAAAACGTCGTTCTTCGTACGGTAAATAAAAAACTAGTGTCTATAGATGCCATATTAGCATCAGTTAACAACAGCCATCAATAGTATGAGATTAAAGAACTAAACTTCTATTTGTTAGCTGTAGCATAGTGAACAATGCGTTGGATGTGACGCTGAAGGTTAGTTGTTCGGAACCCGCCACTACCTAAATTTCTTTTTCCTAAAAGGGTTTCAGGTACTATTATTAATTGATTTTTTATTATTTAGATTATTATTTTGGTCCCAAATGTTCGCAAAAACTTATAAGACTACAAAATTAAAGTGGGCCGTAAAACACGTCAGTGCGGTTTTTTTTTTATTTCAAGCCCTAAAAACTACTACGATTAATATAAGTGCATATATACTAAGAAAACTATTGAAAAATAATTACGCACTACTAGTAAGAAACCGCTCATAGCTGGTCAGCTATACAGTGCCTCCATGATGTACCCGATGCAGTAAGTGTCACTATTGTCCGCTGATCTTTTCATAAAGTAACTCTTAATGCAACGGTAATATGTGATTGACTACTTTTACATGGCAAAGGAGGTACACTGCCGTAAACAAACGCACACGTTACGAATAACTCAATGCAGCTAACTGTTGAAGTGATTCAGTAGCACTCTGCGACTTATAATTTCTGGAACGTGCTTCTTTCTTTTTAACAGTATGTATACAAGCAGCTACAAATGAATTTGTGGTAAAATGTCGACCAGTTTGAGAGATAAATGAAAAAATTAGGTATGTAACTGATCATGTACACTATGCGTTAAAGCACTAAATATAGATTTTGTTGCGATATTTTTGTCTCAGCAGTTGGTAGGTGTTGTAATCAAACAATATGGACATGTGAATTTGTGATCGGGGTCGTGACTCGAAGGGTGGTGCTAGGGTTGGCACAACTGCCTAGCATGCTGGAGGTCCTGGTTTGAGTTCCGGCCCCAGCACCCAATTTCATATCTCCACGTTGTTTGATTGCAACGCCTACTAATGGCTGGGCCAAAAATACTCCAAGTGAATCTATTAATTTACCGTTCTCATAAAATTTCTGTAGAAAATTATTAAGTGTACACTGTAATGTTCATTATCTATGTTATGACCAATGTACTTCTCTAACTTCTTTTTAAAGTACTGTTGGCGCCATTTGCTTTTTGTGGTAATTAAATGCAGTAAATGTTTGAAAGATGTTCCTCAATTTACAGTTTTATTACTAATCTATTTGATTTTCCAATTATATTGAAATTGTCTACTTTTTTTCTTTCTTACTGCTAGACGCCACGAAACTTTTTCTTGCTCACTATACATATTGTCAACGTCCGCCGACAACTAGGACACCCTTAAATTTGTACACTAAGGATTACCTCATTTTAACATATGCGCTGAACAACTACTAACAAAATATAGCAACTGTTCAAGTAATTTTGTCTGAGAAAATACTTCTAAAATCATTCTTATTTATTCTATTTTTTTTGAATTAATTAATTTATTTATTTCTTTTTTTGAGGCCAATATTCCTCTGTTGAGTATAATACCATCCTTAAAGTTACAGTCCATGCCAATAATTAATAGAACCCCCTTTATTACTAAAACTTTTTGTGCGTCCTTTTGCGAATCGAACTAACCTACTTTACAAAAACCCTTACTTTCCCCTCGTATAGAACTGTCCTTCAACAGACTCCACCTCAGTTTATTCCACGCTACACACCGGTAATTTCTGGTTAACATAAAGAAGTTCTATTCTTTAATTCTGATCGAGTCACTGCAACAAATGCCTTAACCACATTCCTACAACTATCTTTCAACTGCCTTCCCGTCGAACGGACCCGAATCTCCCCAAAACGCCACAGTCCTCGATACTTTACAGAGACTTATCGAACATTGAAGTGAGAAAGGACGCGCGGCTCAGCTGCAAAGCACGAAATAGCCACATAAACGAGCTATGGCTCTGGTTAAACCTCGACAGATTCATGAAACACGGGCAGAAATTTCATTCAAATGTTTGTAAATCTATTGGACCAAACTGCGTGGACATCAGTCCGTAGCTTACAAACTATTTAAACCTAGGTAAACTAACCTAAGGGAAAAACACACACACCCATGCCCCAGGGAGGACTCGAACCTCCGACAGCGAGCTACTGCGCGCTACGCAGCGAGGCTCCTTAGACACGCTCGGCTACTACACCGCGGCGAAATTGCATCCCAGCATGCCTGGCACTGCACAATGACCAGTTCTATTTGCACAAATTTAGAGAAAGAGCTGTCATAAATTACCTATGTCTAGATATGTAAATATTATACCCATTTTACAGTAAAACTCAAAGGAGCAAATTTGTTCTCCAAATACATTTGTCAACTTAATTCAGTAAAATACGACAGTTAATTATGAGAAACTGTTAAGATTTACCAAGTGAGTTGCAAAATATCATTTCAATCCGTTTTTGTTTATTATAATAACGAAAAAATTTTTATAAATCAGTTTGAAAACTAGATGGAAATATTAAAAAAGGAACAACAAAGAAAATTAACGAAGAACTATATGCCTAACAACTATCGTTATAAAGTGAGTGTAATTGCTGTCTCAAGAATAAGTTACATCAACAGATCCGTCTTTGAGGTAGTATTATCACACGACATTTGATCGCGCAACAAGCGAAAATTTACGAACTGAACGATATCATGATAGGGATCTGTCATTCATTTAAAAAAAAAAAAAAAAAAAAAAAAAAAAAAAAAAAAAAAAAAAAATTCTTCAATCTTATTTATTAGTCGCCACTGCTACAGATAATCTGCACCTTAGAAGATATTTGTCAGTGTTCCACGAGTATCTTCATTATTATTATTTGTGTTACTATTATTATTATTATTATTTAATACAATTTACTTTTCACGTGAAGACAGTACCATAAAAGGTCACTAGATTGTAGATCGAGCAGAACCCGAGATATCTGTAGCTATGCTTTAAAGCCGCGGTGGAGTAGCCGAGCGGTCTAAAGCGTCTCGCTGCGTAGCGCGCGGTTGCTCGCCGTGGAGGTTCGAGTCCTCCCTGGGGCATGGGTGTGTGTGTTTGTCCCTAGGTTAGTTTACCTATATTTAAGTAGTTTGTAAGCTACGGACTGATGACCACGCAGTTTGGTCCGATAGATTTACAAACATTTGAAGATTTGAATTTGTGCTTTAAATTGGTCAATAAGTTCTAATCGCACTCACGAATCGCACTACTTGTTGATCAGTTGATTTTGCATGTTGTCTATTTCTCTTGGCATATCAGTTAAATTAGACAACATATAGATGTGCAACAAAAAAATGTTCAAATGTTTGTTCAACTTATGGGACTTAACTACGGGGTCATCAGTCCCTAAGCTTACAAACTACTTATGAACTAGCTAAGACTAAAGACGGCACAAATATCCATGCCCGAGGGGGATTCGAACCCCCGACCGTAGTGGCCGTGCTGACCGTGACTGGAGCGCCTCAGTCACCTCGGCCACCGCGGCCGGCAGATGTGCAACACTTACACATGTATGTAAGACTGACACATTTCATGTAACGTGAATTACGTGAATAGAAGCTTCCATACTTTCATACAACGACAGACCAATTTTACATTAGTGTTTTACGTTTTCTGTATTTTCATTTTTGTGTGATGTTTCTGATATGAATACAAATTAACAGAAACTTAAAAAGGAAGAAACAACATTGCATTAATAACTAATGTAGTTCAATCACTCAACATTCCATTTGTTTTTGTACAAGGGTGTGTCAGTAAATAAATTGCAAACTGAGGTAGATACACGCCAATATTTCGTTTACAAGCCTGAAAATTACTGTACTGTTCAGCTGACTCCACCTGTAAATTTAAACGCTCGTCCCATCGTTCCAGACGGCATTAAAAGCCTGAAGCTTTGAATTTTTGTGGCAGCGTTTGCATTCTATAAGTGACGCTCTTGAGTTGTAACTTTTTTTGGTTCCTGCTGCAATGCACGAGACTGATATGTAGTAGTTTCAGAGGAATACCCGTTATTTTTGACTTATTTTACCTCTGTCAATGTTGCTGATGTGAAAAATATCGAGTAGCAACGTGGTTCGGAATCCACGTTAAACTGTAGGTGCCCCTGTAACTGGCTGGGTAAGTCAGTTCGAACGTCGGAGGAAGGCAACGGCGTACCACCTCCAAAAAGGACCAATCTTCAGATTGTTGACTGCTTTACCTTTTACCTTAGCCCTACACAGCGCGCAGTACAGGCGTGTCTGACTCAACCTCGTGTTACAATCTTATTAAAGGTACTGCCGTTTGCGAGTGCCTTCAGGACAACCAACCGTTCTGCAGAGTAACTGAAAACTGCTTCTGCTCTAACCTGGTGTTTCTCCAGTAGCCAGAGCAATCCCAAACACCATCCCTGGCTCAGGACTTGAGCTCCACCCAGATATAGTATTTCAACGTCCTGACTCTCAGGCATACGAATCATTCTCGCTTATCGCGGGTGGTTATTGAACAGATGTTTCTATTGGGCCGACTGCAGATCCGGACAATCTCGAAACATAACTCCCTGTATACTTGGCACACAATGAAGAGAAGACGTGTAACAAAACATACGGTTTGTCTCTACCTCTGCAATGTACCTAGAAACTGGCTTTGTTATCCTCGTTTACGCAGTATTTTAAGCTATGAAAGACTTTCTGGTCCATAAATCTGGCACCCGTATTCAAACCGAAACGACAAGGAGGCGATGTGGAATGCTATCAGATGAACGTCATGGCGCATTTCAAAGCATTTAAAGCCGTAAGCTACCATCATTTTAGGTTTTAATATGTGACGAACACGTTTTTCTTTCATCAAAAGTGATGTTCAGATTTTAAACCTTTTGCTTAAAAGAATGAATGACATCTCTGTTTTAAAACAGGTGAATTGAAAAGAGACCGGGGGTGATTAGAATCAACACGGAGCAGATTTCCCTGAAAATAACTTAACCACTGGCGTTCTCCCGTTCTTCTACATACAGCGGGCGACTGGAATTAACCGTTATAAAGCGGGAGGACGCACAGGCCGAGACGTCGTCCACAAAGAACGGAGCCTGCACGGGACTCAACACCTTAGCCATAATGTCGTTTATCGCGATGGCGAACGCCTTTGCACTAAAAATACTTTCTTGAAGAAAACCGGCCAACTGTTTGAAACGTTCAGACACGCCAGTCCCGATAATATATAGAAAATAAAAATTATGTGTGCGTTTGTTTGTGGGGAGGGTATGGGTGTGTCGTCCTAGTTCGGAGGCTAGTTTTAATGCCGATTCCACCCTACTCTGTTCTGAGCAAGCCTCTTCATCTCCTCATAAGAATAGCAATCTGCTTACTGTATTCACCTCGATTCCTTGATGCCTAAGAATGTGGCCTATCAATAGACTCCTTCTTTTAGTCAAAGTAAAAATGTTCAAATGTTTGTAGAGCTTATGGGACTTAACTACGGGGTCATCAGTCCCTAAAATTACAAACTAGTTATGAACTAGCTTATACTAGACGGCACAAACATCCATGCCCGAGGGGGGGGGGGGATTGCCTGCTAGTCAAAATATGCCAGAAATTCCTTTTCTCCCAAATTCATTACCTCTTCATTATGTTAGTTATGCGATCCACCTACCTAATCTTCAGCATTCTTCTGTAGGACCACATTTCTAAAGCCTCTATCTTCTTCCCGTCTACAATGTTTATCGTCCATGTTTCACTCCCATACAAGGCAACACTCCAGATAAATGCCTTCAGAAACGACTTCTTTACGCTTAAATTACTATTAGATGATAATAAATTCCTCTTTTCCAAAACGCTTTTCTTCCCATTGACATTCTACATTTTATATCCTCTGCACTGCGACCATCGTATGTTATTTTACTACCCAAGTAACAAAACTCATCTGCCACCTTTATTGCTTCGTTACCTACTCTAATTCCTTCAGCATCGCTTGAATTTTTTGACTGCACTACATTACCCTTGTTTTGCTTCTGTTAATGTTCACTTTTTCAAATCTGTAGAAGAATGTGTAAGTACGGGAAAATAGATACCGCCTACAGGAAAATAAAACAGACAAGAAAATCAGCGGTATGAATATCAAGAACTAAGATAGAAAATCAATACTAACCGAAGAAGGAAAGGCTGAAATCTGGAAGAAATACATATAGGGCTTGTGCAAAGGAAAAACTTGTAGGCACTTTTATAGGAATGGAAGACGAAGTAGAGGAAAATCAGATAGGAGATACGATACTGCGAGAAGAATTGGACAGAGCACTAAAAGATTTGAGTAGAAACTAGGTCCCTGGAGTAGATGATGTTCCGTCTGAACTGCTATTATCTTTAGGAGAGCCAGTGATGAAGAACCTTTTCCACCTGGTATCCAAGATGTATGAGACAGGAGAAATACCCTCAGACTTCAAGAAGAATATAGTGATTCCAATTCCTAAGAAAGGAAGTGCAGACAAATGTGAAACTTATAGAACTATCAGTTTTAATAAGCATCTATACGAATTATTTACAGACGAATGGAGAAACTTGTGGAATCCAACCTTGGGGAAGATCAGTTTGGATTTAGGAGAAATGAAGGAACACGGGAGGCAAAACTCACATTACGACTTATCTTAGAAGATAGGTTAAGGAAAGAGAAACCTACGTTTTTAGCATTTGTGGATCTGGAGAAAGCTTTTGACAATGTTGACTGGAATACACTCTTTCAAATTTTGAAGGTAACAGGGGTACAGTGTAAGGAACGAAAAATAAAATCTACTTGTACTAAAGCCAAATAGCATTAATCAGAGTTGAAGGGCATATGAAAAGATGTAGAGGTTGGGAAGGGAGTAAGACAGGGTTGTAGCATTTCTCCAATGCTATTAAATTTGTACATTGAGGAAACTATAAAGGAAAGCAAGGAGAAATGTGGAGAAGGAATTAAAGTTCAGGGGGAATAAATAAAACATTGCGTCTTGCATATGACATTGTAATTCTGTCAGAGACAGCAAAAGACCTGGAAGAGCAATTGAACGGAAAGCACATTGTATTGAAAGGTGAGTATTTTTACTTATTTATTCATTTCTTTGTAATTATTTTTGTCGCTGAAAAGTTTTCAGAAAAAAAAAAATCGGGACAGTAATGAAGTTATATCGGGAATTCGAAGTAAGTGCTGAAATCATAATTTTTGAATGATTTTGTTATCACAACTGACGATGTGAACGACATATTTTGTGTGATCAATCACCATAAAATAGGGCACAGTGCTGTATTTTTCATCGAGAAGGTTTTATATCTTGCGCGACCCAACGTATGGCTTAGAGGAGGGTACCTTGCAGTAGACTTCGATGCCATTTGACCGATCAATTGATTTCATCGTCGTTGAATTGAGCACCATGAAACTTGGCACATACATGCCTGTTTCCATGGAAAAGTTTTCCACCCTCTTCAAGCCGCTGTATGGTTGTATGGTGCATGGCGGAGGTTACCTTGCAGTAGATTTCGATGCCGTTTGATCACTCACCATGAAAGTTGACAGATATGTGTGAGTTATCACAGACGGCGGGGTGGGGATGTACAGATACATGGACAAGAGATGGTGGACACAGAAAGGAGTGAGGAGCAGATGCACATAGAGAAAGGAGGCTAGAGAACATGGACTAATGGAAGATTCGAATAAATACGTAATGTAAGAAATGTTACTCTGAATTACAGGTGTTGTTGTTTATATCAGAGGGGGAGAGAGGTACCGAAACAATGGGGATGGATAGAGGAGGAGGGGGGCAATAACAATAAATAATATCTGACAGAGGGGGAGCGAGAGATAGACAGAGAAGGGTTATAAAGAAAGTGGTGAGAACATATACGCATAGAGGAGCATAGTGTGGGATATAAGATGTACAGGGAGTGGGGTGAAGGAAATGACAATAGTGACAATGAGGAGAAGGAGGAGATGGATGAAGGGAGGGGAAGGAGGAGATTGACAAATAGAGGGGTGGAAGAGGAGAGACTGAGAGTGGTGATTAAGGCGTGTATCCAATTCCCATACATATTAGTAACTGAAAGCATTGCCGGGTTCGACAGTTCGTGATAAAAAGGATTGTATTTCAAGTGAGGGGAGTCCACGAAAACCTCACTTGCGGAGATGTAAAAGGTCTATTGTGTTTGCAGGTAGTATCGCAAGCGTAATTCAACTGATGAATTAGAAGGTGTTGTTAGTTGTAAAGTTTGATGAGCTGTCACGTTCAACTAGACTGTCGAGTGTGGGGTAATATGTTCCAGTTCACAGGGGGGGGGCGATTTAACAGCGAACCGAGTTTGGGGAACACTCACTACACAGTGGTTGACGATATGCTCCAGTCCTCACCAACTCAGATGAAGTGAATGACTCTGCTTGACTATTGGCGTTAGTGCGATTCTTTTCTGGTTTTAAACTCGAGATTAAAACAGCTTCTTTCCACGAGCTGCGAAGTACTCCTATAAGCCAAGAAGACCCGCGACCCTTGATTCAGCTGCTTTAACCGCTGCACGTTACCAGGTAGAGCCAGAACACAGCACTGTTAGAGCTGTTGGTGTATGTTGTTTTTCTGGTTGTAATTTGCGTTTTAACATGCATCTCAATAACAGCGCTGTTCGCCATGAAATCTTAAAAAGTGGATTATGTTGTTTCCTGGCTTCTGCATGAGGATCCACTTCTTCAGTCTTATATTTTGAAATATCGGGAAGTCTAGTCCATAGACTTGGTGGTTGCTGGAGTGGTTGATGTTTTCAGCTTGGTGATAATAGTGAACGCCGGGTTCATGGACTGCGATTTCATCTCTCCACCATATTATTTCACTGTCGCAGCTCATTACTGTGTGGCCAAAACTCGATCTTCATTACTCTCAAAAAAAAAAAAAAAAAAAAAAAAAAAAAAAAAAAAAAAAAAAAAATGTTTAAATGTTTGTATACCTTATGGGACTTAACTACGGGGTCATCAGTCCCTAAACTTACAAACTACTTATGAACTAACTAATACTAAGGACGGCACAAATATCCATGCCCGAGGGGGCATTCGAACCCCCGACCGTAGTGGTCGCGCAGACCGTGACTGGAGCGCCTCAGTCTCCTCGGCCACCGCGACGGCTTCATGACTCTAAGGAGCCTTGCCACGAAGACGTGGTGTCGTGTCAGGGCTGGCGTGTTATATCAGACACCACTGCAACTGCTGAGGACCGTAGCAACAGTTTTGGGACTTCATTCGCCTTGCCCAGTTTCGGTAGAACTCATATCTCCTATTTTCTTTTGGTGATCAGTTGTATGTAGGTGAGTGCCAACATTAAGTTTTCGAAATTGGGGAGAGAAAGCTGGCGATGGAAACATCGAAGCAGATCTCGCTGAAACGAAAAGTGTCATTGTTGTAATTAAAAAAAATCGCAGCTTGTGGTACGCCTCCAATGACGAGGACGCTATCGACTGAACGTTAAACCCTAATCTCTCCTCTGTCCTCACGTCGTTGATAGGTGAAGGCTGGGTTAAAATGCAAACTGTAAAAGCTGTGATCCAACCGGTTTCGAAACTAGTGACCTTCCGGTTTCCAGCCGAGCGTGCTACCCCGAGCCCATCAGGCAGGTACAAAGATGCGCAGGTATTGTGTGTCTCCCCATCCACTAACGGAGTGCGGCTTGTAAAAATCGTCACTCCCTGCCACCTCGCGAGCAGTAGAGAAACTTACTTAGGAAAAGATCTTGTGAAATCGGTTGGAGTCGACGACGGCTGGGAGAGGTGGTGAAAGTTGATAGTTGGAGAAAAGGGAAGAAATTTTAAGAAATTTTGCAGAAGATAATGGTACAATTCAGGAGAGGGTGGAGAGCTACCATGTCGAGTCGACTATGGATGAGAGAGGTAGTAAAAGATACAAGTTGATAGGTGGAGTAAAGGGAAGAAATCTTAAGAGATCTTACGAAATCTTCCAGAAGATGATAATACCATTCAGGAGAGGATGAAGAACTACCATGTCGAGTCGCCCAAGCTGAGAGAGTTAGGAAGAGATACAAGTTGATAGATGGAGTAAAGGGAAGCAACCTTACAAAATCCACCTTGTCGAGTCGACCACGGCTGAGAGAGGTAGGAAGAGTACAAGTTGATAGGTGGAGTAAAGAAATATTACGAAATCTACCATTTCGATTCAACCCTGGCTGAGAGAGGTAGGAAGAGATACAAGTTGATTGGTGGAGTGAAGGTAAGAAAGGAGATGTTACGAAATCATCCAGAAGATGATGGTACAATTAGAGAGTGGAGAGCTACCATGTTGAGTTGCCCACGGCTGAGACAGGAAGGAAGAGATATAAGTTGATAGGTAGGGTAAAGGGAAGAAACCTTACGAAATCTACCACGTCAAGTCGACCACGGCTGAGAGGTAGGAAGAGATACAAGTTCATAGGTGGAGCAGAGGGAAGAAATCTTACGGGATCTTACGAAATCTTCCAGAAGATGATAATACCATTCAGGAGACGATAAAGAACTACCATGTCGAGTCGACCATGGCTGAGAGAGGTAGGAAGAGATACAAGTTCATAGGTGGAGCAGAGGGAAGAAATCCTACAAAATCTTGAGAAATCTTCCAGAAGATGATGGTACAATTTAGGAGAGAGTGGAGAGCTACCATGTTGAGTTGACCACGGCTGAGAGAGGAAGGAAGAGATATAAGTTGATAGGTAGGGTAAAGGTAAGAAACCTTACGAAATCTACCACGTCAAGTCGACCACGGCTGAGAAGTAGGAAGAGATACAAGTTCATAGGTGGAGCAGAGGGAAGAAATCTTACGGGATCTTACGAAATCTTCCAGAAGATGATAATACCATTCAGGAGAGGATGAAGAACTACCATGTCGAGTCGACCATGGCTGAGAGAGGTAGGAAAAGATACAAGTTCATAGGTGGAGCAGAGGGAAGAAACATTACAAAATCTTGAGAAATCTTCCAGAAGATGATGGTACTGTAAAGGAGAGGGTGGAGAGCTATCATGTAAAAACTTGCTGGCACGCGGTAAATGCCGCGCTGACTAAGGCATGGAATTTACGACCGCTCCCGTCGGAGATTCTAGTCCTTCTTCGTGTTTGGATGTATGTTGTGCTTATCATAATTTTCGGAATCTTCCAGAAGATGATGGTACAGTGAAGGAGAGGGTAGAGAGCTACCATGTAAAAACTTGCTGTCACGCAGTAAAGGCCGCGCTGACTGAGACACGGATTTTATGGCCGCTCCCGTCGGAGATTCTAGTCCTTCTTCGTGTTTGGATGTATGTTGTGCTTAGCATAATTTACGTAATTTTGAAGTCTAGAGAGCGGTTACTTCAGTATTTTCGTCCCTTAGATTTTCAAACATTTGAACGTTTGATTTGAAAGACTTGCCTTTGAGCAGAAACAAATGATAGTGGTGATGAGGGTACTGGTGGGACCAGTATTGATGAGGGGAGGGGTTGAAGTGCTCTGAGGTGGTAGCGCCTGGCATTATGGCAGTAAGGGGGTGATTCTGGTCGATTTAGGGACCGCTGGGGCGGGATTGGAGACCGCGGCGTCCATTTTCCGCCACCTCGAGACCGCCAAGTTGCGTGGCCAGAGAACCGCGCAGTAAAGCTCGCAGTTGCGTACCTGGAGGAGTGGTGCAGTGCAGCCTTGTTTATTCATGGCAGCGTACCCGCGAGATGTATGCGCGAGCGTGGCTGGCGCCGCCCACGTGGCCGGCCAGGGGGGCGAGATAAGGGGGCGCCGAGCCCAGATGGAGTGGCGGCGGAAACCTCCCAACAATTCGCAGTGTTTGCGAGCGCTTGGCCGACTGGCAGAAATAAAATATCTGCTACTTGATGCATATGGAAGCAGCGGCTAGGTGGAGCAAGTTTTCTCATATGCGGCCGCGTCGTGACGGAACGCCGCTTAGAGGCGCGTGCGCCTCGCCCCCGGCCCGGGACCTAATAACATTTCTCATTTGTACCGCCCCGGCTCACTCGCCCTGGCGGAGCGAGTGGTTTTGTGCGGGAGCGGCCCGCATATTGGAGGGGCCGTCTCGTCTTGCGGTCAGCGCCAAAAGGGAGAGGCGGCGTAAAAGCGGGGGCAAAAAAAATTATAATGCAAAAATCTGCCCTCGCTCTGATTGACAGTCCGGCCCGGATGGGCGAGACTCTGTCCGCCCTCGCAAAAGTGGAAGGGCTTTGCTGCGCGATGGACGGTGCGCGCACGCGAGAGACGGCCAGAGAGAGAGGCGGAATGAGAGAGATATATATAAAAAAATGAAGTAAGAGGAGCGGAAAAAGGAGGGGCGCGGCGGGGCAGGGGGAAAACGCAGGCCGGACTTCTTTCATGTGCATTAATTCTAGATATCTCTCCTCCCCCTCTCTCTGTGCGCAACCGCGGCGGGCAATATGTAAAACTCGACACGCGAGGGGCAGCCCCCGCGAAATGCAACAAAAATACGCCGCCAAGTAGACGGCCGGGGGTGGTGCGGGGGCGGCGCGGGGGCGGGCGTCCGTCTCCACCCCGGCGTCCGGCGACCCCTTACGCGAATTTGCAATTTCTGAATTTTTAAGATTAATTTTTTGGGCCGCGCTCGCGTGTGTGCGCGCGCTCGCTCGCTCGCTCGCGCGCGCGCCCGCCTCCCGGTTTTTAATCCAGTGCTCCGGAATAAAGGCGGTCCGCGGCGCTGTTTTTGTTTGCTGCGCGCTGTTAACATCTGCTCCTGAAGTGGCCGCCTCCTCGGCGCCGCCCACGACAGACGACAAGCGCGGCCCGGCGCCCAGTTTTCGCTCCGGCGGGTCCTCTCTTCTGCACGTGTCCACTCCCTCGCTCTGCTCTCCTCACCCCTCTTTCCATCCGCACCACTCCGCCTAGGATGATAAGAAATTAGAGAACCGTGATCAATAGAGACCTTGGTGGTGAAGCTGGTGATGCAGAAGAACAAGAACATAATCCAATTATGAACAGATGCCGTAATGACTAACGTAGAATTAGATATAATCGGAGTAGTGCAGCAACTAAAATCACTTAACAAGAACAAGTCTTCTGGTCCGGATTGTATACCCATTAGATCTCTATCTGATTATGCTGAAGCGATAGCCCCTTACTTAACAGCCATATACAACCGCTCTCTCAAAGAAAGATCTATACCAAAAGATTGGAAAGTTGCACAGGTCACACCTATATTCAAGAAAGGCAGTAGGAGTAACCCACTAAACTGCAGGCCTATTTCATTTACTTCAATTTGCAGCAGGGTTTTGGAACATATCCTTTATTCAAATATTATGAATTATCTCGAACAGAACGGTCTGTTGACCAAAGATCGTTTCGTATTGTCACGATACAGGGGAGACAGCGTTACGGAAATGCCTTTCACATTACAACTATTGAGGGTTTGCTGGTGGTACTAGGGTATGCCCATTGGAAATCGCGATACGTTGATTTATTGATTGATTTTCTCAGGGAAGCCAAATCAGTCTTGGTCCAAGGTGAGGCTGGTGAGGCAGAAGAACAAGAACGATACTCCACAAAATACCTAGGAATTACTATTACTTCAGACTTAAATTGAGAAGAACACGCAGATAATATCGTGGGAAAGGCGAACCAGAGACTGCGTTTTATTGGCAGAACCCTTAAAACATCCAACAGCACTACAAAAGAAACTGCATACACTACGCTTGTCCATCCATTTTTGGAGTATTGCAGCCCAGTGTGGGATCCTTCAAATGCTCAAATGTTTGTAAAGATTATGGGACTTCACTACGGGGTCATCAGTCCCTAAACTTACAAAATACTTATGAACTACTTACGAACTAGGATGGCACAAATATCCCTGCCCGAGGGGGGGGGATTCAAAACCCCGACCGTAGTGGCCGTGCAGACCGTGACTGAAGCACCTCAGTCTCCTCGGCCACCGCGGCCGGCGTTGGATCCTTATCAGGTGGGTTTGATGGAGGACATCGAAAGAGTCCAAAGAAGGGCAGCTCGTTTCGTATTGTCACGATACAGGGGAGACAGCGTTACGGAAATGATACAGGATCTGGGATGGGAATCATTACAACAACTGCGCTTATCGCTGCGGCGTGGGCTACTTGCGAAACTCCAATCGCCAACATTCTCTACCGAATGCGAAAATATATTGTTGACACCCACTTACATAGGTAGAAATGATCATCAGAATAAAATACGAGAAATCAGAGCTCGAACAGAGAGATTCGGGTGTTCATTCTTCCCACGTGCTATTCGAGAATGGAATGGGAGATAAATGGTATAATTGTGGTTCGATGAACCCTCTGCCAGGCACTTAAATGTGATTTGCAGAGTATCCCATGTAGATGTAGATTTGATTTGATTTGATTTTTTCAGGGAAGCCAAAACAGTCTTGGTCCAACCCGCCACTGCCGGCACCGAAACTAAGTTTATTGTGCGGTATCGCTCCCTGTATATCTAGTAAAGCCAGCCGATGCCCTTGAACAGTGCAATAAGTCACTTTACCAGTTCTTTATTAGACACAATTTCTTTGGGTCTGGTTGTCCCAAATGTTCTGTGCCTTTTACTCTCCAATGCAATGCATTCGAAGATGTGATGTAGTTTCATCACCGTCATCACAGATCCTACATTTAGGGTCCTCTTCTGTTATTCCCTTTGTATGTAGGTGTTTTATGAAATTCCCATTGCCTGTCAGCAATCCAACCATGAGTCTAATCTCTCTCCTGTTCAGACCCAGGATTGCAGAGCTTCTTTTAAAACATGGCTTTGGCATCATTACCTTGCCATTTTTTTGTTGATGGACTTTGGTCCAAAAAACAAGAACGAACTGAATACCGTGATCCTAGCCCCAGCATCGATGTAAATGCATCCACGAAAGCAAAAATACTGATAGCACTGAAGCAGATCAAAAATAGGAAGGCACCAGGAGCAGATAATATAACATCTGAGATGTTGAAAACAGCCTTGGACACCACTGTTGAGTTATTGTACATCCTCTTAGGGAAGATATGGAAAGAGGAGAAACTGCCAACAGACTGGAAACGAGATATAATCGTGAAATTACCCAAAAAAGGAGATGTTACTAATTTTAACAATTGGCGGAGCATTACCCTATTGTCAGTACCAAGTAAGGTACTTTCAAGGATTATTTTAAACCGCGTTAAGGATTCTGTGGAAACGCAATTGAGGAGAGAGCAGGCGGGTTTTAGAGAACATCGAAGCTGTGTGGACCTTATCAATACCCTCCGAATTATTCTGGAACAAAGTGCAGAATGGCAACACACTCTCTACCTAACCTTAGTTGACTTTGAAAAGGCTTTCGACTCTGTCAACCGGAGAGTCATATGGCACACACTTGCAAAGTACGACATCCCAACGAAGATAATTAACATCATCAAGGAAATGTATCAGGACTATGAATGCCAAGTACTACATAATGGAGAACTGACAGAGCCTTTACAAGTTAATTCGGGAGTACGACAAGGCTGTATTCTCTCGCCAACATTATTTCTTTTGGTTTTGGTTCATGTGTTGAAGAGAGTAACGAGGGGACGGCAGAGAGGTGTGCAATGGGGGATGCGGGATACGCTAGAAGATCTAAATTTTGCAGACGACATCTGCTTAATGGCACAGCGATATCAAGAAATCGAAGAGAAACTGGCCAGGTTACAGAGAGAAGGAGAAGCTGCATGCCTCAAGATAAATGTTCGCAAAACCAGAGAAATGCGAATAAACTCGACCACCACCACTAGGCTTACCATTAATGGAGAGGATGTAGAGCAGGTCCAATCTTTCCTCTACCTCGGAAGTATAGTCACAACTACAGGAGGCGCCGAGGAGAATGTCCGTAGTCGCATCCGCAAAGCAAATGGTGCGTTTGTCCAGCTGTACCTCATTTTCAGAAACAGGAAAATTTCAAGGAAAACAGAACTCCGGCTTTTCAATAGCAACGTGAAGGCAGTTCTGATATATGGTTGCGAAAATTGGAAAGTGACTAACAACATCAAAAACCAGCTCCAAGTTTTTATTAACCGTTGTCTCCGGCGTATTTTAAACGTAAGATGGCCAAATATAATGACAAATCAAGATCTTTGGAGAGAGACAAATCAGCGACCAATCAACATACAAATCAAGCAAAGAAAATGCAAATTGATTGGGCATACCTTAAGAAAATCTGATGAAGCTATTGAAAAGGTGGCGTTGGACTGGAACCCTCAAGGAGTTAGGAAACGCGGTCGTCCCAAACACACCTGGAAAAGAACGATCCAGAGAGAAGCTGCAGAGGATGGGAAAACCTGGAGTGAAGTGAAGAGACTTGCCAGAAATCGCATCAGGAGGAACTAAGTCAAGTAAGATCAACAATGGCAACTCTTTCACAAAAAAAAAAAAAAAAAAAAAAAAAAAAAAAAAAAAAAAAAAAAAAAAAGAACCGAAGAGCCTATATTGTGTGATTACCCAATTGCTAAGGGCTTTGAACTTCCACGACAGCAATGGAAAACCTTAAACAGAATTAGAACAGGACATGGACTATGTGCACACAACCTACACAAGTGGGGAAAGCTTCCCAGCCCTAGCTGTGACTGCGGGGAACCAAATCAAACAATACAGGACATCGCCCGGGACTGTAACTTAAGAGCCTACCAGGGAAGTCGGGCTGACTCCTTCAATGCCACACCGTCTTGCCTCGAATGGATCGCCAATCTGGACGTCAAATTTTCATGACTAGTGTAACACATAATATCTGCTGTGATGTTACTTTTTATTGTGTATATGTATTATATTTTATATGAATATTTATCCTTAACTTATGTATTTTATAGTGTCTTTTAACATATAATTTCATAATGTAACGAGTGTAAACCATGTTTGTTGTTCCATACGCTAAATAAATACCTAATTGCTGACCGAACACTGCATGCGGTTACGAACTCCATTGCGGCGACTGCGAAGATTTTCATGTTGGCCAAACTGGTAGGTTGTTTTTTACTAGATTCCGGGAGCATACAGGTAACCACAATAAAACAACATTTGGTGAGCACTTACGAGAAAACAAACTTTAAATCCAAGACATTCAACAAAGTATGCAGATACTACATAAAGCACCCGAAGGAAAAATTTGAAACATCATAAGGAAAATGTTCTCAACAATCAGCAGGGGATGTTGAATAATAACTTTTTTTAGTATGTTTGATATGGTGTTGTGTGGTTAGAGTACCCCCATCACAGTGAGATAACTGTTGCCGTAGGTAATGTACTAGTGACATCACTAGCCATGAACGCCACGTAGCAGTTTGTGTGGTAACTGCTATCCATAAGTTTAACGTGATCCCGCGCAGTGGGGTTTATTGTGGAGTAGACACGTGTCGACGGCCGTGTATGTTGTGGTGGCCATGATTGATATTTATCATATCACTAAGCAATTTTATATATTTGACAACCCCACCGAACGCCATATAGATACAGCTACAAGTTACTGGGATGATTAGATTCAACACAGTTCCACAAATACGTAGATATCTAACTAAAATGTATAAGCTATGATATTTAGCGTACATGACAGGTACATTGATTGATCTTCTCCATTTTTATAGATCCGATGATGACTGCAAGGTCAGTTGAAACCGGCAATTGTGATAGATAAAATAAAAAGCGATCTTGACAAAACATTAACAAGGCTCAACAGAAAGACATCGCACCTGGCAACATGTGTAAATTCTTATATTTTTAATGCAACGGTATGTTTTTCATAGCATTATTCAACAGCTCTTGGAAAGACAATTGCGTTGACACAGAGTTTGCTAATATTGATGTTGAAACTTTTTGAAAAAAATTATAAAATTGGGAAGCAGTGTTAGTTGAATCTGCTATTGCCGTGCAACCACCGCCAAGCACAACTTTCACGCGAGGGATCCTAGTCACAGTGCAGCAAGATATGCCTACGCCATTAAGGTAAAGCCTCATTTCCTATACGACATAGATACAGGGTATGGAACGATTTTTGTGCGTGGAGCAACAGCTTATTCTAGCTTCTGACGAATCTGATGATCTAAGATAAATAATTCAAAAGTGAATACCTTACAAGGCTCTTGTGGAAACAACTACAGTTTCACCAAACAGGTTTCCATAACCTTGATCGTTGCTACTTTATTTTCAATGTAAAAAGAGAAACATCGGTTGTTCAAACTTCATGATGATAAACAGCGATATTTACGGATAATAATTTTCCTAGGCTTGAAAAAAAAACTAAAAACTAAATTGCAAACCTATACCTTTGCCAATAGACGCCTGTATTATTCTTAAAGATAAAATATCTGCTGTCCTACAGGTCCAATTCGTGTTTTTTCACACGTCACTAGTCGCCCCAGGCCGCTTTTCTTTCCAGTTTTAGTACATTCCTCTAGTTTCTTTCCTGGAAAGTTTCGTCGTTAAAATTAACTGTAAGTGTCCTTCCATGAAATACAGAATGTATGTGTTGAAAGTATACTCTTCCATTACAGAAAGTACTTGCTTTAATATTTCGAATGGTGCAAGATTTACGATTCTTCATCGATGTATGTGCCACTTACCGCACTGTACTTATAATTTGTCGTAAGCCTTGTTCCGACATCTGGATATGAAGTGTCTTAGTGAATCACTCAGGACAAATGGCGAGGCGGCAGCATTGTCCACACCAGTTGTCAGATAAAAGAAGAGGGCGCTAATACTGCATTTCTGAGCCGCGGTGGAGAGGCCAATGCTCCGAGGCGCCTTGCTGCGGAGCGCGCGGTTGCTCGCCGTCGGAGGTTCGAGTCCTTCATTGTGCACAGGTGTGTGTGTGTTATTCTTAGCACAAGTTAAAATAGTTTGTATGCCTATCGAGTAATAACCGCAGTAGTTAACATCTATCTCTGATCGCAGATCCTAGCTACAAATTAAATCCGAGCAAACTGTTAGCAAATCCAGACTGATGGGTTACTTAATTAATAATCCATCAAAGTTATTTGCGTCATGAACACTACTAAGTTTCTTTTCGCCTGTCCACGGTCATTGCCGATGTATTGACTAAATAGATGAGCAAGTGTTGTAGGGAGAAAGATAATATTTGCATTCGCCCAAGACGGCGAACACTAGTTCGGTTTCCTGGCCGTTATTTCAAGTCTTTTAACTGGATGCAACTTCAGCGAATTGCGTGTTTCTCACGTACCTCAGATATCAAACCGGAAAAAAGGCACCTACAGCTTAAGAGGACCTGAACGTTAAGGAGCTGCATTTTCAAACCTTGCTTTCGGTGAACATTACTCTTGATCTACAATGCAGAGGAAATTGCGATTTTGTATCGACACTGAATGACACTAACTGAAGCTATAATAGGAATTTTTTTGGAAATACCTGTCATAGTTTAAAAATTACAATATTTTGCCAAATAGATGTATTTATAATACACGTTCGCATTTTCTGGAGCATCGTCAGTCTAGTAATATTTTGACTGTGACAGGCTGCTGTCAACATTCGCAGGAACACATTATGCCTCTTCTTTTGTATTTTGGATTACATCTGAGGAAATAGATTAAGCCTTATTACACTTCATTAGCCGGCCGCGGTGGCCGAGTGGACTGAGGCGCTTCAGTCACGGTCTGCACGGCCACTACGGTCGGGGGTTCGAATCCCCTCTCGGGCATGGATATTTGTGCCGTCCTAGTTCGTAAGTAGTTCGTAAGTAGTTCATAAGTAGTTTGTAAGTCCCATAAAATTTACAAACATTTGAACATTTGAACACTTCATTACTATTTTGTCTAAAATTATCGTTAAAAGTATATACAGAATGACAAACATAGATAATATCTGCAGTGTTTTAGGCGTAATATAAAGATACTGTACCATTCTTCATTTGGGACAAATTTAGTGAACATAGCTAAAACCATTAAGAAGGTAAATGTGCCTAATATTTTGAAAATGTAGTTTTACGAAAATGAGAATAGAATGTTCACCGTGTTTTTAACTCGCCGTATGCCTCTTTCAGGACATTCCAGTGGCATAATCTTGCTGGCCACTTACTTTTTTCTCCTCTGCAGACTTTTTCAGGAGTTTTTTCCTTACTCTGGACTCTTTAGTGGTGGCTTCCACAACTCTTTCAGCTTCAACGAATCTTTGACGATCTGTGGCAGTCAGAGCAGCTATCATATTATTTCCTGGTTGGGTGTCTAATTTGTCCATTGCCTTTGTCCTGGAAACAACACCATCATTGAAACAGATAACAGCGCCCATCACACCTGTTTTGAGTACTCTCCATCCAACAAACTCTGTTTTCGGCACTCATTGCCCCACGCAGCTGTTGAAACTCTTATTAGGAGTTTGTGTTCGGTCATGTAGAAATTTGCTAAGTAAATTTTTAATCTGTAAGGTCTCTGTACGATATTGGCTTTATTGTTTCCATGACTGTGGCAGGCAAGGAATGTGTATGGTGATATTCCTTACCTGAATTATCAGCGTGGCCAGTGTGCAGACATTTGTTCTAAGAGCGTTTAAGTCTGTAATAACGATTTAAAAATAAAAATAAAAATAACACACATTTTTGCAAAGGGAGAAATATGTCTTTCAGGCAGAGTCAATTTTTTTTTCGATTTTTCAGTCATTTTCGCGTCCAAGTCCCCTTATAGGGGCTGATGACCCCGTAGTTAAGTCCCATAAGCTTTACAAACATTTGAACAAGTCCCCTTAACGTGGAATCTGAACCAATTGACTTTGTGGAGACTCATCACGTCGTTGAGAGGTGAAGGCTGAGTTAAAAAACTTACTGAAAAAATCCGTGATCCGACCAGATTTGAACTCATGACCCTTTTCAACAGTTTTACACCGAGACCACCAGAGCCAGCTTTGTTTCATTTGTTTAAGGGGAGGGTTTTCACCATTTAACATCCTTATTTCGTATTGAAATAATTCGTGTCTTACATAGGCGTAGCCAGGATATGATTTAGGTATGGGTATTCAATGAAAGGACACTGCAATAACGTGTACTCTTAATATAAATGCAAGTGGCGCTAATACAGTATATACTATACAGCTTTTTATTGCAAAGGAATGGATACTTTAAAGTCATTGCGGTATAGAAATAAAATTCGAAAACATCTTAGGAATCTATGTATTCTCCAAAATAGGGACAAAGCAAATCATATCATGACGACAATCAAATGTGGATAGAAACACGGATGGCAATCAGAATGGCAGCGTGTGAAGCTTTTTAATAACTTCTGAAGCATTAACAGAGAAGCACTGCCTAACTCAATTTTTTTCTGTACGTGAAAGCTGTCAATGGCAAAAAAAAAAAAAAAATAAATAAATAAAAAAAAATAAATAAATAAATAAATAAATAAATAAAAATAAGATAAAATAAAAATAAATTACAGAAGGCAAGGTCTTAGGATTTTTATCTGTCATTTTCCACTTATTTCACCTCTGGTAGTATTTCTCAAGTGAAAAATACCGAGTAGCACCGGGCTTCGGAACCCATGTTAAAATGTAGGTCCCCCTATGACTGGCTGGGTAAGTCAGTTCGAAGGTCGGAGGAAGGCAACGGCATACCACCTCCAAACAGGACCGTGCCTAGTAAAGCACTGTGGTGTTCAAACCAATATTCGGATTGTTTACTGCTTTAACTTTAATCTTTGACTTGATTCGTTTACATAGCAACTTCAACAAATTATGCTGACTGACAAATCCAAAGTAGAGTGAAGCTCCAGGATCCGACACATTCCACGCATAATCTCTGCAGAATTTAGTCCCCCTCTTTACCGTAATTGACCGTGGCTGCCTTGAGCAAGGATTTGTTCCTAGAAAATGTTCAAATGTTTGTAAATGTATCAGACTCAACAACTTGCCCATTAGTCCGTATCTTACAAACTACTTAAACGAAGGTAAAGTAACCTAAGGACGATACAAACACCCATACCTGACGGTGGACTCGAACCCTCGACGGCGAACGGCCGCGCACACCGCTCCACGGCGCCACAGTGCGCACGGCTAATCCACCGCGGCGATGTGTTCCTAGTAATTGCAAAACATGGAAGTCAGTCTCATCTAGAAGGCGCAGACATAGTAATTGCAGACACCCGAGAAAAAACTAAATAAAGTGAGCAATATTTCAGTAATAATCACGATAACTGTTAACGAAACTCTTTCTCGAAATTTGACTGAAAACCCAAAAAGATTTTGGTCATATGTTAAATATACTAGGGGCAAAACACAAACAATACCCTCACTACGTGATAGTAATGCCGATCCTGCCGACGACAGCGCTAGCAGAGTTACTAAACATAGCTTTTAGAAACTCATTCACCAAAGAAGATGAAACCAATATTCCAGATTTCGAATTATGAACAGATGCCGTATAATGAGTAACGTAGAAGTAGATATCATGGGAGTAGTGCAGCAACTAAAATCACTTAACAAGAACAAGTCTTCTGGTCCGGATTGTATACCCATTAGATTACTATCTGATTATGCTGAAGCGATAGCCCCTTACTTAACAGCCACATACAACCGCTCTCTCAAAGAAAGATCTGTACCAAAAGATTGGAAAGTTGCACAGGTCACACCTATATTCAAGAAAGGCAGTAGGAGTAACCCACTAAACTACAGACCTATTTCATTTACGTCAATTTGCAGCAGGGTTTTGTAATATATCCTGTATTCAAATATTATGAATTATCTCGAACAGAACGATCTATTGAGCCAAGGTCAACACGGATTTAGAAAATATCGTTCATGCGAAACGCAACTAGCTCTTTATTCACACGAAGTGATCGGTGCTATCGACAAGGGTTCGCAAATCTATTCCGTATTTCTTGATTTCCAGAAGGCTTTTGACACCGTACCTCACAAACGGCTTTTAATCAAATCGCGTGGTTATGGTATATTGCCCCAAATTTGCGATTGGATAGGGGATTCTTGTCAGAGAGACACATTTCGTAGTAATCGATGGTAAGGCATCGACTAAAACAGAGGTGATATCGGGCGTTCCACAGGGTAGTGTTATTGGTCCTCTGCTGTTCCTTATTACATTTAGGGGAAAATAAAAGTAGCTCTCTTAGGTTATTTGCAGATGACGCCGTCATTTACCGTCTAGTAAAATCATCTGAAGATCAAATCCAACTGCAGAACGATATGAATAAAATATCACTATGGTGTAAAAATTGGCAATTGACTCTAAATAATGAGTAGTGTGAAGTCGTCCACATGAATACGAAAAGAAATCCGTTAAACTTTGTTTACAAGATATATCAATGAAAAGTGAAGGCCGTAAACCCCACAAAATACCTAGGAATTACTATTACTTCTGACTTAAATTGGAAAGAACATGTAGATAATATCGTGGGAAAGGCGAACCAGAGACTGCGTTTTATTGGCAGAACCCTTAAATCATGCAACAGAACTACAAAAGAAACTGCATACACTACGCTTGTCTGTCCATTTTTGGAGTATTGCAGCCCAATGTGGGATCCTTATCAGGTGGGTTTAACGGAGGACATCGAAAGAGTCCAAAGAAGGGCAGCTCGTTTCGTATTGTCACGATACAGGGGTGACAGCGTTACGGAAATGATACAGGATCTGGGATGGGAATCACTACAACAACGGCGCTTATCGCTGCGGCGTGGGCTACTTGCGAAACTGCAATCGCCAAGATTCTACTCCGAATGCGAAAATATATTGTTGCCTCCTACTTACATGGGTATAAATGATCATCAGAATAAAATACGAGACATCAGAGAGATTCAGGTGTTCTTTCTTCCCGCGCCCCATTCGAGAATGGAATGGGAGATAAATAGTATAATGGTGGCTCGATGAACCCTCTGCCAGGCACTGAAATGTAATTTGCAGAGTATCCCATGTAGATGCAGATGTAGAATACGCGTAACACACTGTGAGGCAATATGTTAAGTTGCTTAAAGTTTGCAGTTATGTACAGGATCAGGTATGCACCTCTTTCTTCGAAACATACCGATGCCCATGAATGTCCTTCTACAGGGCTCTAAAACCATGGGAATCGCATGGGGAGAAATCGTGACTGTACGGAGCACGTGTAACGGATTCCCAGCCTTGTCACAATGTAGGCGAGCTTTATCCTGACACATCATGATGCTAGTTTTTCTTGGGTTTATCAACATTTCGGGAGGGGTTTGAACCCCAGAAACCACCCCCTGGCTACGCCCATGGTGTCTTATATTTTGAACTGATCTAGAACATATTAGAAGTGTATCGGCGAGTGGCACTTGTGTTAGTTGTGATATTTGGGAAGAAGCCTCAAGTGGCAGAGGGGTCCGCAGGTTAGAAAGCAGAGCAGGACGGCTGCTAAGACCTGCTTCCTTATAACGACTGTTAAGAGAAGGCGGCATTGTGGACGAGACAGGCCTCGGTGGAGTGGTCTTCGCCAGGTGACGGTCCTGGAGCGCCGCGGGCTGTGCGCGCCATTGTGCGTGTGTTCCAAACAGTATGCAGATCGGCGCCTCAGCTTCCCACGTACAGCTGCGGGCACAGGTAGGCTCGGAGATTTATCGGCGACCGTTGGAGACGCGCCTGTTTTCGCTTCCGCTTCGGAAGGGGCGACGCCTGATTTGAATGACAAACCTGTGGCGCGGCGGGCGAACGGGGTTCGGCAGGTCGGCGTCTCACCGCGGCCGCCCCGGGATCCGGCGTGACAGGCGCGCATGCGCAGTCGCAGAGTGGCGAGGAGAGGAGAGGAGTGGAGTGTTGACGGACCGGCACAATGCGCGTCGAGTGTCTGCTGTCGCCTCGTCACGCTGCCTTCTGTGTCAGCACTCGTAATGGCGACACACTGTGGGGCCCAGGGTGTAATACTCGAGGATTACAAGGCGTCTATTGTTGTGCCACTCTCCTTCTATGTACTGTCTTCAATAAAAATAATAATAATAACAAAATAAGTCACTTTCTTGAAACTTTCACTCCTGTTATAGCCAGATTTTCGGTATCTAATCTTGTTCAGTACTTAACACAACTCTTATATCAACCAAGATAGTTAATCAAGTACCCTGTTAACCACTCAAAATGTAACTCTAAGGAGGGAAGCTTAAGCTCCTTTTACACGACGAACTTTCTTGTCTCACAAGGGAAACACCAACTTTGCTACAAACGGATTTTGATGGATCGCAGGTATTTGTGAGGGAATTCCTCCAGACCACCAAGCTAAAAGCATTTGTTCTAATGCGCCTTCATTTCCAGGAAAATCGAGATCAAAGTCTCGCGCGTAACTCCTATACTTGCAAATGTCACCTTCGCTGAGTCAGTCAGCGTGGTGTGGCCGGCAAGACGCTTGACTACCATGCAGACGGCTCCTGTTCAAATTCTTATAGGAACTGTCTTTTTCACAGTGTCCGACGACTGATTGTGCATAATTATATGCTTCTTTTCTTATTGATCAATTCTTATTGCAACGATAAAGTCGAAGTTACATCAGGTACAGTTACATTAAGTTCTTGCACAATGAAACAACAGAACACATTTATATCAAAATTACACTTGTAAAATAAATAAAGTGCACACATTCCTTCATATGTAAGAGGCAACATACGCTTTCTTTTTTCATTGCCCATGAAATGTAAAATAATATAGTTTCACAGGCGCCGACCGCGGTGGCCGAGGGGACTGAGGCGCTCCAGGCACGGTCTGCACCGCCACTACGGTCGAGGGTTCGAATCCCCCCTCGGGCATGGATATTTGTGCCGTCCTTAATATTAGTTACTTCATATTTAGTTTGTAAGTTTAGGGACTGATGACCCCGTAGTTAAGTCCCATAAGCTACACAAACATTTGAGCATTTGTTTCACAGGCAGTCTTATGTTTACGCTTAAGTAAATGGGTATGATAGTAACATGTAACACATAACCACTCATTATTTTATTTATTGCGTAATTTTATATATTCATTGTCGCAGTCTTGACTAGCTTCAATAGGCGTACAAAATTCTGGTGATACATATCACAGAAACACCGAAACACAGAACAATTCAGCACCTCGCACAACTAATAAATGCTACCGCTTTACATGCGCATGGTGTTTCCATCAGCGATAATGGAAAACACTGATCGTTCACATTCAAGAAAATTGTAATTGCGACGCAAACCAGGCATATTCAATCATAGGATGGAAGAGTGGTGCACTGAATTGATGCAACAGTAACGAATTTATTCACAGTGAGTCCTATCATGAAGCAATTTCGCTGTTAGTTGTTAACAATTTGAAAGAATTTTGTACTCTTTTAATGAAGAGCTTTACCTGATGGTAGAAATACACATCTCATGGTTGACACAGTGGAGTATACTTGAGTGGAATAACTTTCATAGTGCAACAGCACGCTCCTTTTTCGTCGCAATACATAATATATTGATCAATTAATATAAGTTCTTTTTGATCAATTACTCTAGCATTAACATTAGAATGGCTATGAAAACATATATGCACAAACAATCGATGTGCAAGTGTGAAAAAAGAGGTTCCGAGCAGGGTCTGAACGCGGTCCTTCTGCGTGACCAGCAGACGCCTCGCCAGCCGCACCGAACAGACTCATTCACAGACGGCGACAGTCTACAGGTATAGGAGTCACGCACGGGACTTTGATCTCGATTTTCGTGGAAACCAAGCCGCATTGGAATAAATCCTTTTAGCTTGGTGGTCTGGACGAATTGCCTCCCAACATACCTGCGGCGCATCAAAATTCGTTCGTACCATACTTGATGTTCCCCTTGTCAGTTGTCCGGGATATACCACCGGGTACTACACCAGACCAACTTTGGGAAGATATGGAAGCTCCACGGACTGTTATACCCCGACGACACATCCCTCTTACATTCAATGCCTAGTGGTAATCATCAATATTTGCTACACTCGATATGATACCAGTATCATCCTCACTTCGCATGTGGACTTCTTTTCAGTCATGTGATCATTGTAGAACTAGTGATCTCCCAAATCAATTTGGATGTGATATGTCTGGCGATTCTTGGAGTTGCACCGAGACAGGTGGTACACTGGTGACACACTGGATTCACATAACACAAGACGGTGGTTCACGTCTGACGGCGCCCACCCAAATTTAAGTTGTACGAGATTTTCGTAAATAACTTTAGTCAAATGCTGAGGTCGTTCCTTTGGAAGGGAACTTATTCAATAATTTCGATTGTGAGCTCCGTGTCTAATCTCCACGTTCTCGACGGGGCGTTAAAGCCGAAAGCCCGTTTTACACGATTGACTTTGTGGTGAAAATTGACTACTCGAATTGCGTTCACTTTACGTGCCTGCGTGTAAACCAGCAGCCATCGCGAGTGCGTCTATGACGTCAGTGATCTATAGATTGTGCCGAGCGCGGAGTTCTAAATTTTCGAGTGTGCTGCAGAATGCGCTAACATCGGAAGTTAACTTGTTCTGATCGAGTGCATTCATATTACAGAAATGCTTTCACATCTACTTTAACTTTATTGTTTCAAATGTGTTTTCATCACACCAAATAAGGTAAAAATGGGGGTCGAAAATTAGCAGAAGTTATTCACAAAGTAATAACTAAAGTATGGAACTCAAAGATTATAGTGGTAGGAGTCAATTCTGATCCTAATTTTTAAGAAGGGCGAAAAACGTTTGTGGTAATTATCGAGTGATATCGCTATTCCCAGTATGTTTCAGAATTTCCTCGAATAATCTGCTAATCAGGATTACACACTATACAGATGAAATTGTGGGGGATTATCAAGCTGGCTTTCGGAGTAACAGATCTACTATAAACCAAATATTCAGCCTGCGTCAAATTTTGGAGAAGAAATGGGAATATAATAAACCGGTTCATAATCTTTTCATAGCTTTTACAAAAGCATATGATTCAGTATTGCAAACAACATTGTACAGAATTGTTTTGAAACGTGGAATACCAAAGTAAAATGTTAGGCTATGGAAGTGAGTTTGAAAAACACAACACAACACGCGTGGAGAAATAGAAGAATTCGAAGTGAACAACGGGCTTAAGCAGGGAGATGCCCTGTCCCCACTACTTTTTTAGTCCTAGAAAATATTGTGCGAACGGCAGCAGATAATCCAGAGGGTGTAGAGTTATATCGAAATATCTAGATATTAGGGTATGCAGATGATCTAAACATCATTACCAATAGGATAGAATCTGTAACAGCAAATGTAAATGCGTTAATAAAGGTTAGTGGAGACCTAGGTCTGAGGATAAGTGAAGGCAAAGAGAAATACTCTGTTATTTCTAGAATGCCAATAGAAATTGATCAGGAAATGTTAAGAGTTGGTGACATGCAGTTTGAAAACTTGAACGCGTTTAAGTATATAGGTGTGGAGATTACGTCCAGAAATGAGACTGAATCCTAATTGAGGAAGAGATTACGAGCTGGAATTGTTGCTACTTCTCACTGTATAGATTACTTTCATCATTGTCTAGCAATCTAAATGTCAGAATATACGAAACTATTATTCTTCCAGTTGTGCTGTATGTGAAACTTGGTCTCTCACTTTCCAAAGAAGCATTTAAAAACGAAATTTCGAGGAAAATTTTCGGAGCAAAATGGATTGACATCAGAGGGGAGTGGAAAAAGCTGCATAACGATGAGTTTCACGAACTTTAATCAAGTCCTAATATAATCAATATAATGACGTAGGCTGCGATGGGCGGGTCACGGGGCTCGCATTAATGAAGGCAGGGCAGCGCGTAGAGTATTGGTAGGGTACGTAGAGGGAAAACATCTGTGGGGAGACCGAGGCGTAGATGGGAGGACAACGTGAAGGTGGATTTGAGAAGCCTAGGTACTGAACGTGACTGGAAGGAAATAGCGCAAGAGAGGGACAGATGGCGAAAACATGTTGCTGCGGTAATTGGCTTTAAGTCCGGTATGGCCAGAGAATTAGTTTGGTCACGCACCATCGTGCAACAATCGTCGGGCTCCGAAGGAATCGGAGGACAACAGGCTCCAGCACTTCAGAGATGTAGCACTGGATGGTTAGTATACTGGTATTGGATACGAAGAGGATGCAGCACCACCCGAAAAGCATAACATCGGCTGCAGGCAGAGTGGCGACGCCGAAGGTAACAGTTGTGCCGTCTTTCACCAGGACTCATTCAGACTCTAATCCACCCATCGTGGTGGGGCGGCCACTATCACTATGGGTTCAACAGTGATTTAGCGACTACTTCCGATTCTGCCTGCAGCACCACGATTAAAACGCAGTGATGCTCTTTACACGCGTCGCTTCAGCTCGAGTAATGTGCTAATGATAAAACGTACATAAGTGTCTCGGGTAACATAACAACATGTATTGTTCAAAACATTTTTATATTCTTATAGTGCATTCTTCTAATAAGAGTCTCATCTAATTCCACATCCTGGGTTGCCGTTTCCCCCGAGCCAGTAGGATTGTCCTACACAGAATCAATTTTCTTTTCTCCATCGCCCCTAGAACTGATTCAGTGATTGAGTTTTAAATACCATTTGATTATCTTCCAGGGTTTTTTTCCCAACCACACCAAACACTACTACGCAGTATCTCTATATGCTGTCTGTGTCTACATCTCAGTAAATTTTCCGCAAGTCACCAAATATTGCGTGATGGACGGTACCTCGTCCGTCAACTTTTTTTATTACTGTTCCACTCCCAAACTGAACGACAGAAAAACGACTCTCTATATGCCTCTCTAAGAGGCCTAATTTATCTCGTCCTCATAATTTTTACGCGAAATTTACGCTGTCGTCCAGCCAGTTTCAAACAACGGCAATCTATATATCATGAATAGTATATCTCGTAAATAACGTCGCTCTCCCTCTATAGATTCTCATTACTCTTCCCGAAAACTCTATGTAACCGTCACGTTTGATCTAACGTGCCACTAGCAAATCTAGCGGCCCGTCTCACATTTGATTCTACGTTTTGCGTAATTCCACATCTTTGGGAGCCCAAACATTCCATCAGTACTCAAGAATGGGTCGTACTAGTGTTGCACATGGACTCATTTGCAGGTAAAACACATCTTTCCAAAATTCTTCCTATAATTCGAAGCGCACAATCCGTCCTCTCCATAATTTTCCTTAGATGTTCGTTGCATTGCGTATCGATCTAGGTATTTAATCGACGCGACTGTGCATGAAGCCCATTACTAATGCCGCATTCGAACAATGCGCAATTCCTAATCATATTACTTTGTATTAGTTTACATATTTCTAAACTACAACCAAGCTGCCACTCGTCACACAAACTAGAAATTTTGTCTAACTCATCCTGAATCCTCCCACAGTCACTCAACGATGACACCTTTACATACACAACAGCATCTTCAGCAATAAACCACAGATTGCTACCTGCCCGTCAGTTCATTTATATAGAGAAGAATAGAAATCACATCCAAGTTCTCTGCGGCAATCCTGACATTATCTTTGTCAGGAAGAGCTCGTGCTCCAATTGTTTTGGGCTACGATGGGGAAGGAAATTAATTGTGCCCCTTGTAAGGAACCATCCCGTCATTGGCGTGCAGTGATTTAGAGAAATCAAGGAAAACCTAAATCTGGATGCTCTGAATGCGAGTCCACTACACTAACCGCCGTGTCAACTCGCTCAGTATGATGGACACCCTCCGTCGAGAAAAAGTACTGAGTTAAGTTACTTACAAATTATTCGTGCTATTCCAAATTTGTGAGTCACACTTTTGTTGACAGTCTTAAGTGGGGCACTGCGTCAAACGCCTATGCTGCTAGTGACTCCGGCAGAAAATAAAAAAGAAGAGAGTTTTTACTACGATGAAGCTACATTACTTGCTTATTTCATCTCACTGATTATAACTGGGATAAATGGAGTATTGTGTAACTTTTTAAAAATAGATTGCAAATGAGGAAAGAGAATTATTAGTGTTTGACATTCTATCAACAACAGCGTCACTAAAAATCAAAGTGAGCTAGGAAGTGTCATTTCAAAGGACCATCGCAGCATTTACTTCGGACATGTAGGGAAATCTTGGTATCTTAAAGCTGAATGGCAGATGGGGCCTTTAACAAACATAGTGGACATATAGATGCAGCGTTTCGCCACAGTTCAATAAAAGTAGCAGGAAGATGTTCTGGGTTCCAATGCGTCACTCATATAAAATCTTGCTCAACAGAAGAATATTTCAGTGGTGGTGCACTAAAATCGACCGATCCCGAACGAGAGGGACACCTGAAGGCGCACATTACAATGGTAGTGGACGAAAAGTTGAGAATTTGTGTTAAGATGAGAAGCGTGTCCAGATGGCTGAGGCGGTAAAGGCAACCGCTCGCTAGAAGCGTGATATCCGAGTTCGAGTCCCAGTTCGGCACAAATTCCCTGGAACAGCTCAGAAACCAGACGTTTCTATTATATAGTAAAATCAGCCATTCAGTTGCACGAAGTGTGCTTTTAATAAACCTTTACCATGATTAGAAAAGGATTAAACTTCCCTTCTTCAGTAATACTGTACCGTTGACTAAAAATTTTGAAGAAGACAGTTTCAACCTGTTGAAACCTGATACAGTTTTATTTTTTTTAAAATTAAAGCAACTAATTTTATTAATTATGTCTATATAGCTGTTGTTGAGGCGCAGCCATGTTTAAAATATCGAAATTTTTATTTCATTAGTACACGGCAACCAAGCCGATTAATGGCATTTATAATCTAGACTCTAGAGTATCACAAAAACTTTACGAAAATTATTTCACCTTTGTGTACCTCTTCTATTATTATTATTTTAAGTTGGTTCATACTCTCTCTCAAGAAACTTGGATTGCTTCTTTTCGGCTCTTGTCTCCTTGCTTTCTTACCTTTGTGCAGTTTTTCAGTTACAGCCCAAGGTCCTTCACCCATAAGATATGATCCGAGTCTACATCTTTCGATGGCTGTTCCTCTCAGTTTGAAAACTTGAGGAGAAATCATTGACATATTTTTATTAAATCAACAAGAAACCATCCAGAGTCTCCTCATTTATCACGCGTAGATAATCTTCTTCCATCTTTCTTTAATCCAGTGTTAGTCCTGATTAAATTATGATCAGTAAAAAACTTTTACCATTCACTTTATTCTTTCATTCGTTTTTGGCAATACATATAGGTCTCCTAGTTCAACTTCTCTGCCATCGAACTGTACTAATCCTCACTATATCGAAATTCAGCCTATTCATTTTCTCAGTTACTTAAGTGATTAAGGTATCTAACATTCCACGAACCGGTCCTTAGAATCCCCGTATTGTTTCCCGGATGATTACATCTTCTGAGCACTTACCACCCGGACATCTGAATAGGGGACTGTTTTATCTAAGGAATATTTTAGCGAAGAAAACGTCAACATCATTGTGTTTCAAATTTTTGTAAATCTATTGCACGAATAGTGCTATGGCCATCAGTCCGTAGCCTTAAGGAAAAGGCAAAGCAGACAAGAATTCGGAGTCTGGCTTGAACAACTCGGTGCTTTACTAGGCATGATCCTGTTTGGAGGTTTGCCTTCCTCCGAGCTTCGAACTGACTTACCCAGACGGTTATAAGGGGGTGGGAGGGCGAGGGGGAAACTTACAGCTTAACGTGGGTTCCGAACTACAGAGTTACTCGATATTTTTCACATCAGCAAAAATGCCAGAGGTGAAAGAAGTGAAAAGTGACAGATCAAATTTATAGGACTTGTTGTAGTTGTGGTCTTCATTCCGGAGACTATCCTGAGCAAGCCTCTTTATCTCCCCATAAGAACGGCAAACTACATCCATTTGAATTTGATGCTATATTCATATTTTGGCCTCCCTCTTCGATTTTTACCCCACACACTTCTATCCAACGCTAAATTCACAATTCCTTGATGTCTAAGAATGTGTCCTATCAATCTATCCCTTCTTTTAGTCAAAGTATGTCAGAAATTACTCTTCTCCTCAATTCTGTTCAGTACCTCTTCGTTAGTTACGCGATCCATCCACGTATCTTCAGCATTCTTCTGTAACACCACATTTCAAAAGCCTCTATCCTCTTCCTGTCCGCACTGTTTATCGTCTATTTTTCACTCCCATACAATGCAACACTCCACACAAATGCCTTCAGAAAGGCCTTTCTAATGCTTAAATTAATATTCGATGTTAACAAATTTCTCTTTTTCAAAAACGCTTTTCTTTCCGTTGCCATTCTCCATTTTATATTCTCTGTACTGCTACCAACATATGTTATTTTACTGCCCAAGTAACAAAACTCATTACAACCTTTATTGATTCGTTACCTGATTTTCGAAGACTGTATTCCATTACCCTTGATTTGCACTTGTTAATGTTCATATTATACGCTCCTTTCAACACTCTGTGAATTCCGTTTAATTACTCTTCCAGGTCCAGGCTGTGTCTGACAGAATTACAATGCCATCATCAAAACGCAAGGTTTTTATTTCTTACCATGAACTTTAATTCCTTCTCCAAATTTCTCCTTAGTACTTAGTGGAGATAGAACCCACGATCTTTCGATTCATAATCTTCTTCATTTTCTCAGCTTTTTTTATTACAAAGGGCGTTCAGCCTTCTGGCCGGACGTGCTGATCCACGGCGCCCTTATTTTCAGAGGTAAATATGGTTCGCCGTCGTTTGTCCATGTTCATTCATAGTATTCGTTTAGTATTAGGGTCAACTTTTTCTTTTTTATTATTACGGAGGGCGCTGATCCCTCTCAACGAGCGAGCTGAGCCACGGCTCCCGCTTAATCCATCACTATACCACTGTGCTACCGAACCATACTTAAACCAATAGCAGCACACACAAACGCACACACACACCCACACACCCACACACACACACACACACACACACACACACACACACACACACACACACGCCCGAGGGAGGATTCGACCCTCTGGCGGTAGCGGCAGCCCAGTTCTTAGTATGACGCATTGGACCACGCGGCCATTCCCGCGCGGTCCTTCATCAAATATTCATTCGGTAAAGCTGCACGTCTTGCGGAAAAGTAACGATTGTAGTCTGCCATTGCTTTCAACCGACGTAGAAATGATTTGCGCATCTACGGAAAGTAACTATCTCAGCAGATAGATTTTACGGCTAGTGTACAGGCGCGCTGCCGAGTGTCAGAGGTGGGTACTCTAAGCGCCGCTGAGCCTGGCGGGAGCGGCTAGTCATGTGATAATCGGCCGTCACAAGACCGCGCGGCGGTTCGACCCACTTGTGCGGAGCGCGGCGCGGGGCATTGTGGGCCGCGTGCTCGGGCAGGTAGCGGGCCGCGCATTGTGCCCGCCGCCTAATCTGTGCAAATTGGCCCGCCCCATTGAGGCTGCCGATAGCAGGCTCTCCAAAGGGTGGCCGCCGACGCCGAGTCCTCCAGCCATCTGGAATAATTCCGGCTACCGGCCGCTCCTCGCCGCCTAAATCGCTGGGACTTCATTATTATTCGACTGCTCGCGTCAGCCTTGAGAACGGCAAGCCGCGGATGTGCTACCGGCGTTCTTACGAGCTCATGTTAAAACCGCAAACCGTCACAACCAGCTGGCACGCAAACGGAGGGTAGCGCGATTCTCAAGGCAGCGTCGGAGGCAGTAGTGGGACAGACGTGCGACATCTTCCAATCAGAAATCGGATCCTGATAAAAATTCTTGTCGCTGTAGTACCGGATCGTCTACGGGAGAAATGCTAAAATACCGCATCTGACGTGTCCACTTGCTTATAGTTCTATTGCTCTTGACTTAGAATAATTTATTCAAAAAATGTTCAAATGTTTGTTAAGCTTATGAGACTTAACTACGGGGTTATCAGTCCCTAAACTTACAAACTACTTATCAACTACCTTATACTGAAGACGGCACAAATATCCATGCCCGAGGGGGGATTCGAACCCCCGACCGTAGTGGCCGTGCAGACCGTGATTGGAGCGCCTCAGTCTCCTCAGCCACCGCGGCCGGCACTAATTTATTTATGGCGTGGATGCTACATTGTCTTATATTAGTAATTTGTCGTAATACAAGTAAAAATAATAATCAAGATAACGCGGCTCCTGCCACGCGAGAAAGGCCGTGTGATCTGAAACGACAAGTCGCAAATCGCGCGGTCGCTTCCGCCTAACGTTCCAGTCCTCCATCAAGCACGTGTTTGTTGTCCTTAGCATAAGTTAGTTTAAGTACATAATGTTCAAATGGTTATTAATCTTGTGTGATTTAACTGCTGCGTCATCAGTCCCTAAACTTACAAACTACTTATAAACTAACTTATACTAAAGACAACAGAAACATCCTTGCCCGAAGGAGGATTACAACCCCGACAGATAGTTTAAGTAATGTGTAAATATATGGTCCAAGGACCTCATCAGTTTCCTCCCTTAAGGAAAAAAGAAAGGACAACTTAACAAGGTTCCTTGGGCAAACGCTTACCAGCATATCAGATAAATCAACCAAAGTCAGCTACACACTGACTCCCTTTTACCTACCACCGATCACAGGCATTTTAGGTCCAATCAAACCCAAGAAACTCGACACCAGTGATTTTTTTATATAATTATTGATATGGTGTCTTATTTTAGGACATGTCAGAAAATAACAGACACCGTATCAATAATGGTAAATATGCCCCAAACAGGCAATGACAATTTCAATGGGTTTCAAATGTTCAAATGTTTGTATAGCTTATGGGACTTAACTACGGGGTCATCAGTCCCTAAACTTACAAACTACTTATGAACTAGCTAATACTAAGGACGGCACAAATTTCCATGCCCGAGGGGGGATTCGAACCCCCGACCGTAGTGGCCGTGCAGACCCTGACTGGCGCGCGTCTGTCCCCTCGGCCACCGCGGCCGGCAGTTTCAATGGGGACGCATTCAAAAGGCTCGATCCCTTGCGGGAATCCATTATAGGCTGCGAGCAAGAAGAATCAATGGGCAGGAGGCTATAAGTTGGGAATTTGGGTTGGAAGGGGAGCGTTCCTGGATCACCTAACTGGTTAAGGCGACCGCTGGCACGTAGCGGGAAGTCCGGGTTCGAATCCTGGTCCAGTCCAATTTGTCATTGTTTCGACAACTACAGTCATATTCTCTCTGAGAAAAGGCCTTGCAACTTCGCCGAAACTTCACAAATTTTAGAATTTCATGACGCGTCAGTGAACTCTAATTTATTAAAAAACATAAATAAATAAATAAAAATAAAAAACACAGAAACTGTCCGCGGTGGCGGACGTATGTAGAAATCTGAAGTATGCTACGACTGGTTTCTAAATGACTCATATTATTTACTGCTATTCTAGGGCAACACACATTCACTCAACAACCTGTATTTCTGATTTCTCGAAAACAATGACTGATGTTACTCCTGATACTCAACCTTAAAGAAAATCTCTTGCAGTGTCAGGATTTGAATTGTAGCTGTTTCAGAGCCGTATATGTGTTATTCTTCTGGGGGGCAATGTTTTTTTTTCTACATGGGTACGGGAGCAAGATGACAAGCTTAAGCTGAGTATACACTTGCAAGTTACTGCAACAATTTACTTGCTGGTAGAAACTTGCCGACCTACTTGCGCGTGTAAATACGTCACGAAGTGGACTTGCGGCCGTTGCAGTTATTGCACAAGTGACTTGCAAGTATCCGACTTTCAGTGTGAACAGAGTGCAAGAAGCTTCTGCATGTTACTTGCAGCTTTTAGGATTCATTGCTAACTTCTGCCAGTTGAAATCGTAAGTTCTTGTAAATATGTCCTCAACTTCAACACGTAGCCTACTTAACCTTTTATTGAATGTCACGATTAATGTCATACAACCATCCCACGTACTATATGTTAAGAAATAACAGAACTGGGGAATAAACGAGTATGAAGAAAGCAAGATACCAAACATTGAATGAAGCTGTGGAACGTCTTCCTGAAATATGGACTGTGTACAGTGATTTTAAACACAGAATAAAGAAAACAAGTGTACAGGTTTAGTAAACTTAATTTACTACAATAAATCTCACAACAAACTTAACGAAATTTCTTTTAAATTTGATATCGCTGTGAAGGACTTTTTAGGAAGTGGCATAATATAAAGACGCAGTTTTCGCACAAACTGAGAGAACAGCAGTAAAAAAGTGGCTCTTCAGAATGTAGCGTGGCAACTGTTTCTTGGCTGAAATAACTGTGTGATATGTGTGCTTCTGTGACTAGCCCAATTGATGTTAATAAACGACCCAGATCATTTATAGAAAAATTTCTAGAAAAGTTTTCAAAGTTAAAGTTCTCGAAACCCAGTTCTAGCAACAAATTATTGTATGTTCCCTATTGTGGTCTTTTAAGTATACTGTCAAACGGAAATATTCCTCTTTTTGTGGTCTTCGTAATAATTAAAAGAGCTACAGCATAAAAGATCCACCTATTCGTCACTTTACTTGCTCTCACTAAACGTGCATGTGAACGGTGCCTGCAAGTTATTCATCCAAGTTACTCGTCAAAGAACGTGCGAAAGTTTCTTGTTTACTTCTTGCTAGTGTTGTGTAAACACAGCAGCAAGTGAATCGCAATAACTTGCAACAGTAACTATTGCAAGCCACTTGCTAGTGTAAACCCAGCTTTAGTTCTCGGGTACAAGTTTTCGCAAGGGAATGGCGATACGGACTGAGGCGTCACGTTACGCATCGCACGGCCGCTCCCGTCGGTGGTTCGAGTCCTCCCTCGGGGGATAGGTGTTTGTGTTGTCTTCAGTATAAGTTTAAGTGAGTCGAGGGACCGACGATCACAGTAGTTTGATCCATTAACATTGCAGACATAATATACAAGTTTGTACAGGTCAGTATTTACAACATCGGCAGCTGCAATGACAAGCCGAGTCTCCTCGTTTAAAGTTAGAACACAGGACTACTAAAGATTGCTATGGAAATGCCAAGAACGGCTGTAGATCAGATGTGGCGTCTTAAGAGACGACGAACGTCAATAAGACATGTTTTGCTTAAACAATTAAAAAAATCCTTTCTGAATAATTCTTCACCATTACGTGATTTGCATTAGTTATTCAAACACTTAGTCACATAAGATTTTCATAAAAACTAGAACCACCCTGGAAACAGTCGAATCCAAATCAAGAATTAAAACCTGGAAAGTACTAGGTGTAAACGACCCGTATACGTGATAACCATCTGAAAACTGTCTCCTTCTCACAGAAAAGTGGACTACGTATGTAATCTGCGAAAAGGTTAGTCCACAGCTGCAGCTGCTGAGAGGTTCAAACCGCTGACCCTTCGCTCTTCTGCGGCTCCAGTGGAGTGGACGAGCGTTCCAAGGCGCCTAGCTGTTGAGCGCGCCACTGCTCGCCATCGGAGGTTCGAGTCCTCCCTCGGGCATGGGTGTATTTGTTGTCTTAAGAATACGTTAGTTTATGTAGTTTGTAAGCCTAGGGCCTGATGACCGGACTAGTAAAGTCTCACAGATTTACAAACATTTGAACATTTTCTGCTGTGGCCCCGTCTCTCGTCCTCTACCGAGGAACATGGACTTCTCGCTAACGCGATTGAAGTTGCCCGTTTTCATCTTCCAGGGATTAGCCTTCCATGTACCTGCATCCCAACATCAAGAAAGCTGTATTATGTAATACGTAATTTATTATTTCTTTCTCTGAGTTGAAGATCCTTACGATGAGAGAAACTTTTATAACGCAGCTTTTCAGTTTTCCGGTTTCTTTTATGACACCAATCACGACAAGACGTCAAGTTTCACTAACGACTAGGTCCGAAACGATCGTACTCTGCGTTTTGCCGGCCCAAACCAGTTTGAGCGTCGTTCACAGAAACGTCTACCCTGCCACCTGCAGAAATAAGAGGAAGCACTCCTTCTGTTTGCCCTGGACTACTCACAGTTTGAAGTGAAGTGTCTGATAAAATTTTAGTAATTTTACTTCAGGGACTAATTTTACACTGACTGTCAAATGACTTCGCTTTTGCAATCAGCATTATTTTATCTTCTTCAAGCAATTTCACTATTTTCGTCTACATGGTGAGTCTTTATTGCCACCAAGAATAGCTATGAAAGTATGATAGGAGCTAAAAAGATTGTGTCATAAAAGTTGCATGGGACAGCGAGGGCCAGAAAATGAATGTTCGCATCCATGCCCGAGGGAGGATTCGAACCTCCGGCACGTGGGGTCACCCAATCCGTAACGTGGCGCTCCAGACTACTCGGCTACTTTCGCGCGGCAAAAAAAAAGGGGGATGCTATATTTTGGTTATCGAGACGAGTCCAATAATATGTAACAGTAAGGGTTTGGTTGAGTTGTTTGGTTGGAATAGGGGGACTAAACTACTGAGGTTATCACTTCCGCGTTGGGGGAGTGAAGGTAGAAAAGGAGGGGACGGGGAATTGAAATGCAGTCCGGGAAGTAAAGAAGGAAGGAAGACTGCATTAGCTCGGGGCCCCGTGCTCGCCACGCACGTACTCACGAAAGAACCATGAGCCCGCTGGGGGGTGTAACAGTAAGGTCTTTGAAACTCAACGAAGCTCAAGTCATTGACGTGCTCCATGTTCCCATATAACGATGGTTTTAATTTTTTTTTTTTTTTTTTTTTTTTTTTTTTTTTTTTTTTTTTTTTTTTTTTCATTCGTGAAGACGCATGTGACACACAATGCGAGAGGTTCGGGTAAAACATAACCAATTTCGCTAGAAACGTCAAACCTGTCAAAGCAGCATTTGAATGACGTAGGGTATGACCAAAATGAAGATACACTGTGTCATAAAAAGTATCCGGACACCTGGTTGGAAATGATTTACAAGCTCGTTGCGCCCTCCATCGGTAATGTTGGAATTCAATAAGGTGTTGGCCCACCCTAGCCTTTAAGTCAGCATCCACTATCGCAAACATACGTTCAATAAGATGCACCGAGGTTTCTTGGGGAATGGCAGCCCATTCTTCACGAATTTCTGCACTGAGAAGAGGTCGGCGAGATGTGGCACAAAGTCGACGTTTCGAAACATCCAAAACGTGTGCTATAGGATTCAAATGTTCAAATGTTTGTATAGCTTATGGGACTTAACTACGGGGTCATCAGGCCCTAAACTTACAAACTACTTATGAACTAACTAATACTAAGGACGGCACAAATATCCATGCCCGAGGGGGGATTCGAACCCTCGACCGTAGTGGCCGTGCAGACCGTAACTGGAGCGCCTCAGTTCCCTCGGCCACAGCGGCCGTCCTATAGGATTCAAATCAGGACTCGGTGTAGGCCAGTCCATTATAGAGATGTCATCGTCGTTTGACCACTCCGCCACACGACGTGCACTACGAACAGTTGCTCGATAGTGTTGAAAGGTGAAGTCGCCATTCTCGAATTGTTCTTCAACAGTGGGAAGCAAGAAGCTTCTTAAAACATTACCGTAGGCCTGTGCTGTGATAGAACCACGAAAAACAACCACACCATAACACCACCTCCTCCGAATTTTACTGTTGGCACTACACAAGATGGCAGTCGACGTTCACTGGGCATTCGCCATATCCACACCCTCCAATCGTATCAACACATTGTGTACCGTGAGTAGTCACTCCACACAACGTTTTCTCACTGTTCAATTGTCCAATTTTTACGCTTCTTACACCAAGCGAGGACTTGACCTGCGTTATGCTTGATCAGCCGATCGACCATGAAATCCAAGTTTTCTCACTGCTCTCCTGTCATAGTATTTGGAGTCGATACTGATGAATGGATAATTGTGTGATGGTCTTGATACATGCCTGCCTATTACACTGTACGGCCCTCTTCAACTTTCTGCGATCTTAGTCAGTCAACAGACAAGGACGGCCTTTACGTTTTCGTGCTGTACGTGTCCCTTCATGTTTACACTTCAGTATCACATAAGAAACAGTGCACCTAGGGATGTTTAGGAGTGTGGAAATCTCACGCAGACTCTTCTGACGCAAGTGACACCCCGTCACCTACGTTCGAAGTCCGTGACGTTCGTGCAGCGCCTCATTCTGCTCTCTCACAATGTCTGATGACTACCGAGGTCGCTGATATGGAGTTCCTGGCTTTATGTGGCAGTACAATGCACCTATATGAAAAACGTGTATGTTTTGAGGTGTCCAGATACATTAACAACAGCGCACATCGTTTATTCCTCCCGCGCTTCATCGGGAGTAAACTCCAGATTCTGATCAGAGGGTAAGTACGCTCAGCCGAGCCTTTCACAATCCTCTGCAGACAGAATATTTATACGTGTGTGCGACTATCCTTGGCTTCAGAAGGTTGTGGGTCTTAACAGCTATGGAGAAAGGAATGTTGGTGGGCAATGCTTTTATGACTGCCTCGTCGAAGGATTTATGGGGAGGAATTTATGACCGCCTTGCTAAAAGCCGACTACACAACGAAGCGGGCATCACAGTTACTTTGTGGAGGACACGGCCGATTTCCGTTCCCATCCTTGTCGAATCAGAGCTCGTGGCCCGCTTCTAATGACCACGTCGCCGACAGGATGTTAAAGCCTCGTTTCCCGAGAACGAGAGCATTAACGAGTGAACTGCCACCTCGCTCCGATACAAGAATTTCACACATCGAAAACAGTTTCTCATCGCACACCAAACAAAAGTTATATCATAATTTTGTATTATGGTCATTTGGTATTTATAATTAACTAACGCTTCATATTTATTAACAAAGAGCAACAAATCACTTCTTTTGTATTCAGAGAGATCACAAAATTAGAATGAAACTTTCACTCTGCAGCGGAGTGTGCGCTGATATGAAACTTCCTGGCAGATTAAAATTGTGTGCCGGAACCGGGACTCGAACCTGGGATCTTTGCCATTCGCGGGCAAGTGGATTACCGACTGTGCTATCCCGACAGGACTCACGATGACGCCTCACAACTTTAGTTCCGCCAGTACCTCGCCTCCTACTTTCCAAACTTCACAAAAGCTCTCCTGCGAACCATGCAAGACTAGCACTCCTGGGAGAAAGGATATGGTGGAGACATGGCTTAGCCACAGCCAGGAAGTTTCATATCAGCGCACACTCTGCTGCAGAGTGAAAGTTTCATTCTGGAAACATCCCTTAGGCTGCGGCTAAGCCATGTCTCCACCATATCCTTTCTTCCAGGAGTGCTAGTCTTGCATGGTTCGCAGTAGAGCTTCCGTGAAGTTTGGAAAGTAGGAGGCGAGGTACTGGCGGAAGTAAAGTTGTGAGGCGGCATCGTGAGTCGTGTCGGGATAGCACAGTCGGTAGTGCGCTTGCCCGCGAAAGGCAAAGGTCCCAGGTTCGAGTCCCGGTTCCAGCACACAATTTTAATCTGCCAGGAAGTTTCATCACAAAATTACTTTTCATGAAGTAAGCTCATTGTCTAGCAACCTCATTCAATAAAGAGTTGTACAAAGCTTTATTTGAATGCAAGCCTGCACCCTGAGCCGCATGCTTCCCACGAGTTCGTTAAACCACCTCTGGTGTAACAGTCTGTCCCATTCTTCAATGGCAGTCCTGCTTAATTCTGCAGTTTTCGCTGGGAAATGTTCTGTGGGAATCATATTGCGGAAACTGGAAACTAATCCACTCGTGCAATACGGACACGATTGATGAAATCGTCAACGATGCCTTCGGGGTTGTTGTCCATAAACTAAAAAGGTGAATATGATACGGTTCCAAGACGGGTTAAAGGGTGTTATGCCAGCATTGTGGATGTAACAATGACGTTAGAACGCCCCCCCCCCATTCCCCCACATACACACACACTATGGTCCAGAACGTCACTGCTGCGTCACCGTGCTGTAATCAGCTGACGTGCAGCATTAGCCTGTTGTAGCGCACGTCTTGTCGCTCTTCTTCACTGGGGAACATGTCAGAGATGGAGTTGTTGTGGCCATCTGTTCTCACTCACTCTCTTTATAGTATCAAAACTTTGATGCACATACCACTAAGCATCACTCCTAACGCTGTGTTTGATTCGTTTCTTGGCGCAGCCCATATTTCCTATCCTGATTAAGAGACCTCTCTACCCGTTCGGCTATTTTCGACGACAACCTTCAGCTGTATGCTGAGCGTGACTTTCTGAGGTTTTCTTCTACTGAGCCTCAAATGTTCGTACCACAAACCATTGTATATACCGTGCTTCGTATCACAATATTGATTAGTGAATCTAATACTGAGAGGCATTAAAACACAATGTCTGTATGGCTCCGTAAAGAGTTCCATTAGTTCCTCCACAGTCAAGGTCATTTAAACACGATTTCTTAATACGTAAACCGCGTACTTCACGTCCTCTTGGCCAGTATCATCTTTCTTTCGTTCAGGTATTGCAACTACTTTTATTATAGTTGACAAGATCGACTGGAGAGTGTCCGCAACTGCACTGTATTATTTCATATGTGCTTATTTCCGTCAGCAGTTGCAATATATTTGTTTAATTACATTTTTCCATCACTTGGGTCATCTTCAGATCTTATAGTTGAATCCGCAACTCGTCTGGCTAATTGTACCAATTAGTACTAAGCCAGACGAGATGTGGACGCAACTATAAGATCTGAAGATGATCCAAGTGATCGAAACATGTAATTAAACAAATATATTGCAATCTTTGACGGAAATAAACACATTTAATATATTGCAACTACACTGTAAAATGGCTTAGTTCCTTGAAACAATATGTTTTCAACTTTACACTTGTTTTCCAATTCTTTCCAGTCAGCTACACTAGTGTATGGTTTACTATATTTAATATACCTATTTCTTGAAATATATTTACGTCATGGTACTCTACTAGACTTAGACACACGAAGACCAAAGCCTTTCAGTCTATCCGTATAAGCAATACGTATTTTCCATATTACCTTGTTATTCAAATATGTTTTATTAGCATTACAATCTACAGTAATTCCAAAAATTCATGTAACGACTTAATTCATTATTACATCACTGTAATTATTAGAAAGGAACTTAAATTCGTCACTGGTGTCATATTTTCTGAACAATGCAAGATTTTTAACATAGTAATCAAAGTGCTCTCTAGCGCTATTTTGCCATACGTAATAACAATGTTTTCAGCGCTAGTAAATTCTGTTCCCCATCTAGTGATTTTGAGTCCACTTGGGCAACGCTGCATGGTGTCTGGGTTTAAGGGCAAGGCCTCTTCGTGGCTGTCTAGATTACAGAGTGATGCTGTAGAGTCTTACAGTCTGGTTTGACCGTTGCCTCCCAGTGGCCCTCAGAAAGAAATTTTTTTATCACTGCTGCAGCCTGGTCGGAGTTACTTCGGGCAGGAAGTCGCAGATACCGGTCGTCCACCCCAGTTGTTACACTAGGGCAACCAGTCCAAGCGAGTCATGGAAATTATCTGTAGTTTGAAAACGACTGCAGATCCCTACCACATCATGACTATTCGCCTTGGAACATCTCTTAACGGGCCTCGCGGGAATGTCCGAGTGCTCTAAGGACGCTTGCTGCGGAGTGCGTGGCTGTTCCCCGTCGGAGGTTCGAGTCCTCCATCGGGCATATATATATATATATATATATATATATATATATATATATATATATATATATATATGTGTGTGTGTGTGTGTGTGTGTGTGTGTGTGTGTGTGTGTGTGTGTAGGAGGGTGGGTGGGTGGGTGTTGTTCTTAGTATACGTTAGTTTAAGTAGTTTGTAAAGAAATTTCGAATGAGCAAGTCAAAGATCAAGACCAAGCTGATTTGTTTTTTTGACAGGAAGGGTATCGTGCACAAAGAATTCGTTCCACCAGGACAAACTGTCAACCAAGTGTTTTATAAAAGTGTCCTTGAACAGTTGAAGAAAAGAGTGATCCGTGTGAGACCAGAAATTGCAGACAAGTGGATACTTCACCATGACAATGCTTCGGGTCACACAGCCATTTGCATCCGTGAATTTTTGACCTCAAAATTCATTGCTGTTCTTCCTCAACCCCCTATTCACCTGATTTGGGTCCTTGTGACTTTTTCCTCTTCCCGAAATTGAAACATGTCCTAAAAGGGAGTCATTTTGGAACTCTGGAGAACATTCAAAAGACAGTGACCGACCAGTTAAAAGCCATACCAACTGAAGACTTCCAGCGCTGTTCAAAGCCATACAAATGGAAGACTTCCAGCGCTGCTACCAAGAGTGGGAACGACGACTCCGCCGATGTGTAGCTCCCCTAGGGAACTACTTTGAAGGGCATAACATTGTTGTTTGAAAATAATAAAAACTTTGGTTAGTATGAAATGAGTCACACAGCCATTTGCATCCCTGAATTTTTGACCTCAAAACGCATTACTGTTGTTCCTCAACCCCCTATTCACTTGATTTGAGTCCTTGTGCCTTTTTCTTCTTCCAGAAATTGAAACATGTCCTAAAAGGACGTCATTTTGGAACTCTGGAGAACATTTAAAAGACAGTGACCGACCAGTTAAAAGCCATACCAATTGAAGACTTCCAGCGCTGTTACCAAGAGTGGGAACGACGACTCCGCCGATGTGTAGCTGCCCAAGGGAACTTCTTTGAAGGGTATAAGATTGTTGTTTGAAAATAATAAAAACTTTGGTTAGTAATAAATCAGTCTCATTACTTTTCTCACACACCACGTATTTCAGAAACGGTGCGCCTCTGTTGCGCAGTGGTAGAGTGCCAGACTACAAATTCAAAGGTCCCGGGTTCGATCCCCGCCAGGTCCTAGGGTTTCTTTCTGTCACTTTCCATTTCTTTCACCTCTGTGAGTACTTGTCATGTGAAAATTACCGAGTAGCACCGTGGTTCGGAACCCACGTGAAACTGTAGGTCCCCCTATAACTGACTGGGTAAGTCAGTTCGAAGGACGGAGGAAGGCAACGGCATACCACCTCCGGACAGGACCATGCATAGTAAAGCACTGTCGTGTTCAAACCAATCTTCGGATTGTTAACTGCTTTACCTTTTTATCTGTCAATAATAACTTGAAAGGAAATTGTATCAACAGTCGCGCATCTCGGCAGTTTTTTGGAAGCAGTCTGCGTGTTGTGCGGCGGTTGGAGCTGGAAGATGACGGAGAGGCCCCGAAGACGGAGCGCGGTGCGTGACGCGCCGAAGAATCCAATTAAAGTTTTACAGCCGGCCAGGTGTACGCACACAACCGACAGAGGACGCCGGCGGCCGGAGGCGGCGGGGGCGGCGAGGGGCGGCGGCCGTCTGCGCCACCTTGTGAGGCGCTGAATACGCCGACGGCACTAAACGGCGCGTTCAATCGAAACGGTCGCCGCCGTTACTGCCTTCTATCTTTTTTTTTAGTCGGATGAATGGCGGAACCTTATCCAGCGCGTGATAACGCTGGCCTACGACGCTGCGGCGTGCGGAGTGTTTCCGACGCCATAAAGAACTGAATGGACTTTACGGTTTTCATATCGTGCAGTGTTCGAGAACACACGGTCAGAGTTGAATACCCTCCCGTCTGATGCGAGGATTCAATAACGCCTTGTTGTCCGATCCTTTGGCTATACCGCTCTTCGTTTTTTCCCTCTCATTTTAAAGGCGTTTCATAGTTCTAAGGCTTGTTCACCTCGGTTCTATTCACACTTTCGTCAATTGTCCCAGCTTCGGTATAGTTTTCTGCGCTTCTCTATAGTACATTATCTGCATGAAACGTTTATGAATACCGAAGTTCAGTTATGTCGAACGGAGCACAGCACCCATTCTGAATCAGGATCCCACACAATTACGAGGTATGTGCACAAAGTAAGTTATGACTGGTTATATACAACAAACGTGTATAGATACAGAAAAAATATTTATTGTACAAAAATCTATTGCTGTTAAAGTACTTTTCTATATAGCTTCCGAAATTATGTAGGCACTTGACATAGCGTGCAACAAGTTTTTGTATGCCTTCTTCATAGGACCATGCGGTAATATGTTCTTTCAGCTCATCTTCATCGTTGAAATGATGACCACGAAGGACAGATTTTAGGTGTACAAAGAAATGAAAGAAGCGAGGTTCGGGCTGTACGGAAGATGATCAAACACGTCCCAGTGAAAGTACCGTTAGAGTTGTTTGGTTACATTCGCCGTGTGAGGTCGGGCATCGAGAAAGAAAACCATCACCTTCTTCATCGTAGCGTGTCAAAAACTGAAGGATTTGTGTGTGTGTGTGTGTGTGTGTGTGTGTGTGTGTGTGTGTGTTGTTCAGTAAGACGTTTGGGTGCACAACGTGAGCAAAGTTTTCGAAATTTCAGTTTTTCAGTAAAAATTTCAAGAATTAGTTATCGTAAGATGTGCGTAACTTCCATGGCAAAGTCACTAAGTGTAAATTTAAGTCTGTGCGTTATCTTCAATTATATGAACCAGTTCATTAGACGAGCGTCCACTTTGTTCTATATCGTGCATTTGATCACGACCTTCATTGAAGAGTCTGACCCATCTTCTAACCGTTGAATCACTCATAGCATTTTGTCCGTAAACCTCGCAGGTTTGCCGATGAATTTCCGTTCGTTTAGCTTTCTTTGCATTTAGAAAACGAACCACACATCTGATTTCACACGCGGCGGCATTTTCAGTTACAGCTGACATTATAAAGAAGCATCACAAGGCAAACGTCGGCATCAGCGATCTGAAAACGGCGTACATGTCCTTTCCTTGAGTCAGAGTAACTGCCGCGCATGCTCGTGACTGCAATCACAGCGCTGCCGCGGACAGAAATAGAAACGGAACTTACTTTGTGGACGACACTCGTAGAATAAGAAACTTTTCCCTGATTTTTACTCAAGAGTCCCGAAATTCATACACCTTACGGACAATTTGTGAGAAACTGAACACTTACATTTAATGTTTCTTGTGTTGTAAAAATCAGTGCATGCTCTACCACTAGTACCTACACTATTTCGAACCACAGTTATCCGAACACTAATCGTAAAATACAATGACTATCCAAGTCACGGAAATTCGAAGGTCACAGTTTATCGTGCTATATTTACGGGTCGGCGGTGCGTTAGTCTTCCTACTATCCTGGTACACCCCCCCCCCCTCCTTCAAATCTGCGGCTACCTGACACACTGCCCACGTCCCAATCACCTCCACGGACGCGCGTCATGTCCATTCGTCAGACACTTGCGGTCGCATTGCTCAGCCTTTGATGTATGTGGGAACATCGTGATGATAAAACTACACCATAGATTCGTTTACATCTGGAAACTGACGTCTGGTGTAGTACCCGATAAGCTGTGAAAAACACCGAAGCGATACAACTCATGAGATGCATCCTGATACAGTGTCGGGCTGACTCTTGCCTGACGAAGTACAGTAAATCGACGTGGAGTGGATTCAACAACTTGCATAAAGTCCCCTAATGAAATGTTGAGCCATGCTAAATACTATATTGTGGCTTCTGTGCAAGCTCCCTCTGTTTTAAGTCTAAAACTTTCAGAATATCAAGGAACGCAAACCTTAGAATATAACAGTAATTGTAAGTCACTGGTTATAAAGTGCAAGCAACACAACAGCTTACTTTTATTCCTTCCTCAAGGCGCTGCGTTCTGCACGCCTCGTCTCTATCAGTAAACGACCGTCCGGAAACCCGCGGCACGGTACCACTTTCCGTTACCTGACTGCTTCGATGGAGACGGAAACTTTATTTTCAATATTCAGCTTTATTATCTACCACATATAAAATGCCGTCATAATCAAGTCATTAAGAAGTATATATTAAAATTTTATTCATCCAGCATTTGAAAATACTTACAATAAACTTCACATATTATTTCAAACCTTAATAAAGCTCTTATTTGCTGACTTACGCACAGAATTACGAGGTTTAGTCAATAAATAAGTCGCAAACTAAGACAGATAACGCCAGTACTGCGTCCAGTGTAGGGGTGTTTCTCTACCACTACGACTCATCCGCTGTGGGTTGGAGAAGTTTAAGGACCCAACTAAAGTTACAGCTCAAGAGCGTCACTTAAAGAATGCAAACGCTGCCACAAAAATTCCAAGCTCCAGGCTTTTAAAGACTTCTAGAACGATGGGACGAGTATTTAAATTTTCAGGTGGAGTCATCTGAAATGTAAAGCAATATTCGGGCTTTTAAACGCAGTACTGGCGTGTCGACCACACTTTATTACTCATTTTCTGACTCACTCTCGTATGACATGTAGAAGTAAGTAGGTACCACATTTTCGGTACTCATCCAGATTTCAGGAAGGCTCGTGAAGTTTACCTCTGTGCTGCCGACTCTATTCGTAACACATCTTGCAGACTCCAGAATAATACAACTGTAAATCAGACAGTTCAGGACATATGACGTCATAGACACCTCCGAAAAACTACCATTTCCTCAAAATGTAATGCAGATTATCAACACTTTATTCATGGAATGTTTCATAAAAGAGCATTTGCAAATATTTCAGACATAATTTCTGTCCTTTTCGGAACTATGTTCTCGATTCTATGCTTAAAGGCAAATATGAAATAACGAAACTATTCGGTAAAATAATCAAAATTGGAAGCTGTTTTGTTCCTGCGAATACGATTGTTCTAAGAATCGTAAGTTTTCTGGTAACGAACTAACAATGAATCCCATGAATCTGACGTCGCCAGTTCAATCTGTAGTAACGGTCATATGAAAGCGTTGTGTGAACAGTTACGACAGGGGAAGTAGCAGCTGTTAATGACTCAGCGCAAGCACAAGAACGGCGACAGAAAATGACTGGCCGGGAGTCGCAGAGACCAAATTTTTCTGATTCACAAAATGGACATCGTCGACATGCAAGAAATGATGAGAACAAGCGATTAACTTGCACCGTGAACACCAAATGAAAAACTGTGCGCAACAGTGACCGCGAAGGTTCCCACCATTAAGATCGAAGGTGAACTCCATGGTAGCTAAAAAACGTGAAGGACATTCAGCTAGGTATTCACTCTTCAAGTATGAACATAGAATCATATTGGTGTAACGGGTGATGAGATGAAGATAATGGAATATGAAACAGTCTGTTGTGGGTCTTATCCTGAAACCGGCTGTCCTTTAAGGTTTAGGTGTACATAGTGTGTCAAAATGTTTTCAGAGCACCAAAATAAAAATAAAACTATATTCAGAATAATTAAAAATGTTCAGTCTCCGTTGCAATATTTTATTAACCAACGACGCGTTTCGCGCTGTTAGCGCATCGTCAGATTGGGCGGAGATGGAGCCACAGAGCTATCTATAGCTGTGGAGGAGGTAGCTTAATAATTTGTGTTGTCATTGGGCGCCATAGCAGCAGAGGAGTCGCTGTCGCGGCAGGTCCACGTTTACAACTGTTGTAAACGTGGACCTGCCGCGACAGCGACTCCTCTGCTGCTATGGCGCCCAATGACAACAATTGTTAAGATTCCTCCTACACAGCTATAGATAGCTCTGTGGTTCCATCTCCGCCCAATCTGACGATGCGCTAACAGCGCGAAACGCGTCATTGGTTAATAAAATATTGCAACAGAGACTGAACATTTTTAATTATTCAGCACTGTTGCTGGACCAGCCGCCACCACCACCATCATGGAATGGAATGAAATCTATATTCAGAACTTGAATTTGCCCAGTGGTTCCAAATATAAACTGAAAAGTCACGTACCAAGTCTTTAGAAGGGATAGTTTGCTCTAACGGAGTATGATTTTTATACGCAGCACAGAAATCTGGCAAAAAGAAGTTATTTTGATCAGCCGGACAAATACAGCCTCTAAATTTTGTTCGTTCTTGAAAAGACATATTATCGCACCTACAGCAAGTTCGGCTAGTTTCGCGGAAAGCTCCACGATAGACTGTTTCGAATTCACATTACATCAGGTGATGAAAACTCACCATCCCGCTACACCAATATGAAGCTATGTGAATTGTTTAAAAGTGGCAACCTAGCTGAAAGTCTTGCACGGTTTGTAACTCCTAAAGAATTCGCCTTCCATCTTGACGTTGCTTACGTTTGTGATCACCGTGACGTGCAACTTATCATTCGGTGTTGACGCTAGAAGTTAATTGTTGGTTTTCAACATTTCTTGGATGTCAAAAAAAGTGAAGCAAATCAAATCAGCAAAAAGTTATTAGAAATTCCCTCGCCTATACAGAGATCGATGCGCGAGGCATACAATAACTACCAGCGTCAGACCTTAGCAAAAGATCTTGTCGAGAAACAGAAAAAAATTTGGTTCTTTGTAAAATCGGTAAGCGGATCAAAAGCTTTCATTTGGTCGCTCGTTGATCATTCAGGGATGGTGATAGAAAACAGCAAAATGAAGACCGAAGTTTTAAATTTAACATTTAAAAAACAATTGACTCAGGAGGAGCATACGAATGTACGTCTTTCTGATTGCCGGACTAACTCCCAAATGGATGACATAGTATTAGGCATAGCCGGCGTATAGAAACATCTGAGAGAGTTAATCAAGTCAAAAGGTCCAGATGGCATACATTTCGGTTTTCTAAAGAGTACTCTGTGGCACTGTCCCCTCACTTAGCTTGCATTTATCCCGAATCGTTGATCCAGCGCAAATTCCAAACGCTGTAAAAAGGCGCAGGTGATTCCCGTGTATAAGAAGGGAAAAAGAACGGACCCACGCTATTACAGATCTATATAATGTCATGAGGCTGCTGTAGAATTCTTGATCATATTCTCAGTTCTTATACAGTAAATTTTCTTGAGGCGCAAAAGCTTCTGTCCATGTATCAGCTCGGCTTCAGCAAGCAACGATAGTAGCAATGGTAGCTATATCCAAACATTGAAAAATGTAAGATGGTCAAGTGGGTAGGGGATACAATCCCATAATGTGCTGATTGACAAGGTCATGTCAATTAAATACGAAGGTGTAAAGCTGCACAGCCATATGATATAGAACGAGGCTATAAGGACACTCGTGGCGGTAGGTCGACTTCGGTTTAATGAGAGATTTTTGGGAAGGTGTGATGTGACTGTAAAAAAGACCGCACATAAAACGCTTGCGTGACCACGTCTAGAGTGTTAATCAAGTTTTTGGGATTCCTACCAGATCGGCTTAAAGGAGGACACAGAGATAGTTGAGAGGCGGGTGCCGAGGTTTGAAACTGATAGATTCGATCAATGCGCGAGTTTCACCGAAATGCTTCGTGAACTCAATTGGGAGTCGCTGGAGAAGAGGGGACGTTCTTTTCGAGAAGCAGTGGGCCGGAATTTGAGGCGGACAACAGAAAAGTTCTGTGCGTGGCTGTCAATCAGCGACTGTTACAATACAATTAAACTTTTAAGGGGCAGCCCTCAGTCGCAATACTTTTTGGGTATGACTATCTGATTATTTCAGATATTTTTTGTATTATATTAGATCTTGACATGTAGTTTTAACATATTCATCTTCGTCTGAAGACGGTGCCTATAGCGGCATTGAAACCTGGTTACCATTATATTCGTACTTTGCGACTGAGGACTGCAAGATTCTACAGCCGCCAGCCTACATATTGCGTAAAGAACACAGAAGGGTTAGGGCTCGTACACATGAATACAAGCATTCGTTTTTCCCTCGTTGTATCTGGGAGTGGCTAGGAAAGCAAGTAAGTTGTAGTGGTGCTAGTCACCCTTCGCCACGCACCTTCGGGTAGACTGCGGAGTATGTATGTAGATATGTAGATGTAGAACTGTATTACATACAACTCGTAAGAGGTTGATCTCTTCACCTCCAGGACATACATTCTGTCGCCCTACTGACGCACATTCTATTAGCTGCTAATACGTCTCCTGTCACAACCGTAACACAGGACACTCAAATGAGCCTTACTGGGGACTGAAGTCGCGACCTCGCTCTCCAGGGTATCCTTGTAACGGCACAAGAGGCCAGAGGGCAGAATCCTGGTCTGGTGCCAGACACTGGCTCCAGTAGAGTCGCTGGCTGCCCCCGGAGTTCCAGGGCTGCTGCGGCGACTGAACCTGATTTATGTCGGGGATCGGCCAGCCGGCCTGCCCCTCGAGGCGGCCGTGGGACCGCGGGCCTCATCTCCATACGCCTTCTGGGCTGCAGCTCCGCCATTGTCATTCTGATCGCGCGGCCGATCCCCGATCCGCGTGCAGCCTGCGTGTCTTAGCCGGCCTGTGTTTCGGCGATACAGCTGCTCCCCGTTCACCACCTGTGTGTGTTCTTCGCCCCCTCGATACGCTCACTGCACTTAATCCTTCTTCCCATGCCTTCGGGAAAAGCTGCTTGCATCTTGCTTCGCCGGTTCACAGATTCTTCAGCTGTAAATCAGGATCTGTAATTTGAATATGCAACGAATACACAAAACTATTTTCATCTACATTTGCATCTACATAGATACTCTGCAAATCACATTTAACTGCCTGGCAGAGGATTCATTAACCACTTACATAACTTTTCTCTACCGTCCATTCTGTAATAGCGCGCGGGAAGAAAGAACATTAAATCGTTCCGATTTCGATCAGATTTCTTTTATTTTATAGGGATGTTCATGTCTCTCTAAGTAGGCGGGTACTAGCAAAATATTTTCACATTCAGAAGTAAAAGTCGGTGATTGAAAATTCACAAACAGATCACGCCGCAATGAATAACGTCTATCTTTTAATGATTTCCCGCCCAATTCTTGCAACATTTCCGAGACGCTTTGCCCCCGTAACGTGATAAAATGAAACGAGCTGCCCTTCTCTTAACCTTCTCAATATCTTCCGTTAGTCCCAACTGGCGAGGGTTCCACAATGGGCAACAGTACTCCAGGAGAGGACGCACAAGTGTGATGTAGGCAGTCTCTTTTGTGGAGCTAGTGCATCTTCGAAACATTCTGCCAATGAAACGTAATCTATGGTTCGCCTTCCCCACAATATTTTCTATGTGTTCTCTCTAGTCAAAGTTGTTCGTAATTGTAACTCCTAGGTATTTGGTAGAATTTATGGCCTTAAGGTTTGACTGATTTATCGCGTAATTGAAGATCAGCGGATTTCTTTTAGTGGCCATGTGTATTACTTCACACTTTTCTTTATTTAGTGTCAATAGCCAATTTTCTCACCAAGAAGAAATTTTGTCTAAAATCGCTTTGCAGCTGCTTTTGATCCTCTGTTGACTTCACTAACCGATAAACGACAGCATCATCCGCGAACAGTCTAAGGGAGCTACTCAGATTGTCTCCTAAATCGTTTATAAACACAAGGAAAAGTAGGGGACCTATAACGTTTCCCTGTGGATCGCCATATATCACTTCTGTTTTACTCGATGACTTACCGTCAATTACAACGAACTGTGTCCTTTCTGATAGGAAATCGTGAATCCAATCGCACAATTGGGGAGATATTCGATAAGCACGCAATTTCATTAGATGCCGCTTGTGGGGTACAGTGTCAAAAGCCTTCCGGAAGTTCAGAAATATGGAATCGATTTGAGATCCCTTGCCGATGGCACTTATCACTTCATGTGAATAAATAGCAAGCTGTGTTTCGCAAGAGCGATACTTTCTGAATCCGTGTTGCCTGTTGGTTAATAGGTCGTTCTCTTCGAGGAAGTTAATAATGTTCGAACAAAGTATATGTTTCAAAATCCTACCCTAAATCGACGCCAATGAGATTGGCCTGTAATTTTGGGGATCACTCTTATTGCCTTTCTTGAATATTGGAGTAACTTGGGCAACTTTCCAGTCTTTAGGTATGGATCTTTCGCTGAGTGATCGGTTGTGAATGATAGCTAAGTACGGAGCTATTGCATCAGCATTCTCTGAGAGGAATCTAGTTTCTGACTTACTATGGTAGTACGATTATAAGGTGTAAAATGACACGAAAGCCTACTCCGTATGTCACATAACAATTCTAATTCTGGAATTGATTCTCCCCAAGCGCATAAGAACGGGTGAGTCCCTCGTAGAAAACGGTGAAACGTCGGAAATGTGTAATCTCTTGATTCTAAAGGCGAACTGATACGACAGGAAAACCTCTTAATGGGTGCTCTGGCAGATAATTAAAAAGGTGGATACTATATTAACATAGAAACAATAAATCGCATTGTTACGTTCCCATCAATCTGAAAAAATCTACGATATCATAAAAATTAGGCGCATCTTATTAACTAATAATATTTTTAACATCTTTAACATCTAACATGCAAAAGTTAATGTTCACAATACCTGAATACAGCAGAGTTAAAATCGCCAACTTTTGGCGAGTAATGTGATTTCAGCAAAAATGTCTTAAATAATAGCGTATTACTTCAGGGTTTCATCCTCAATGCAACACAATTTTACCCATTCATTTAAGGTTTTTTTACACTTATTATATCAATTTATTACAGAAATATATTCAGATCATAGTATCCCACACAGTAATTCAGCAACTTAAAGCTGCATGATATGCACCTCATGTCCAAATATTCATGTATCTATTTAATGAACAGTTGTATATTTTGCCAGTAACTTAACGTAAATATTGTGTAGTATTAGTAATCAAGATCATGAAAGCTGGCTTGTTTATTTCTTTCATACATTGTTTGTACTGCTGATAAATAGTCCAAGACGATAGAATGTTTATATTTTTTCCGTTTAGTATTGTGAAAATTGTGGAACTGGTCAAAGTGAAAACAAGGCTTCTGTGTTAAAAAATCTGCTACTTATGGAGGTGACGGCGATCTGTGTATGAGATAGTGGCTAGGGCAGAAATGCTGCTGCCGTCAAGTAAAATACGTGGACTGTTCCTGAGGATAACTGGTTGGGGCTATAGGAACACTTTATGACTCGTCTTGGAAGAAGAAGGACCTAGCAGGATAACTGCAGTGTCTCGATGGTGACAAAAGGGCCACGTTGTCTGGACTCTCAACGTTGGAAAAAATGTTCAAATGTTTGTTAAGCTTATGGGACTTAACTACGGGGTCTTAAGTCCCTAAACTTACAAACTACTTATGAACTACTTACGAACTAGGACGGCACAAATATCCATGCCCGAGGGGGGATTCGAACCCCCGACCGTAGTGGCCGTGCTGACCGTGACTGGAGCGCCTCAGTCACCTCGGCCACCGCGGCCGGCTCTCAACGATGGAAAGGGCTAATGAGTACCAGTTTAAGAACTGTAGCTTTTTCCGATTTCATTATGGAATTGTAACTGAACAGTGTTTATTATTTCCGCGAGAATTACGAGTTTTGGTACGTTGTTCGTCGGACTAAGATTTAAACTATTTTGAGATGACGAATATTTCGTGTTGTTTGATCACGAAATGGACTTTTTGTGGCTGAGCATTGTCAACAATCGCTTAGTTGGGGATTTTTTCTACCATTTTCATAACGCAGTTAACGCATCTGTTATTCGAAATTCACTACTTTTGTTTTTATAGCATCACTGTTAACAGATGAATACATGTGTCTGAAAAAACATTATTTAGCCGAGTTACCTGACGTTGCCTACATCATTTGCAAACTTTGGAATAAAACTACTTTTATTAATTAGTATTTTACTTTTATTTTATATTTCATTATTATTACACAAATGTTAGCCTACGCATGAAGTGCTCGACTGTAGGATCACGCGTACAAGGTACTACTTGCAGCTATTGTAGTGGTTGGGCATGAAAGCAAACGTCTACGTTTCGACCCTAAGACTATATCGAGCCACGATTCTTTAACAGATCTGTACACGTCTTACAAGGAGACCACAAGGGTATTATATTTATGGTACGTGAAATTCAGAACTCAAATAACAATTAGACAAAGCTATTCGACGCAACTTTAAAAAATTCTCGAAAAAATCGACGTTGAAGTTTTGCAAGTAGGCGTAAGTACCAATCACTTGATTAACTGCAGCATCTGTCGGTGTATCTCAGATGGTAGCGTTGTGGTTTTACAACCCCAGGGTCTGTGGGTCGACACTTGTCATAACAGATTTTGTTTATTTATTTTTTGTTATTTTTTTTCTTTGTGTTCGGAATACTTACACAATTTTAGTATCTAATGGTAATTTTTACGAAAAGTGCACGAATTTTGTTTATTCGTAATTTTCTATATTTTATAGATGGTTGTTAATAATGATGGTCCCAATAGAACAAATATAAGTTACAATTTTTACAGTATTGGCTTCACTGTTAGTTGACGACTGTAGTCTTTGATTGTTCATGTTGTGAAGAACTACCACACTGTTTTCGGAAAGTCTTCTCCATAGCTACTAATGGCTTTGCAAACAGCTAACCTACTCAACCATCATTTTATATGACGACAAGGTTTTCAGTTCGTCGACATACACATAATCAAAAACTGACACAACAAGTGGAATTATAGATACAAAAATGTTTTATATAAGTGGATTCGAAAATGAAAAAAAATATATGTCACAGTGCGATTCGAACCACCGACTCTGTGGTAATGAGGCCAGAACGCTACCACCTGAGGTTCACCTTTTAATTATTGGTACTTACAGGTACTTGCAAAACTTCAAAGTCAATTATCTCGAAAATTTTTTTAGAGTTGCGTCGAATGGCTTTGGCTGATTGCTAATTAAGTTCTGAACATGACGTAAATAAATAAATATGAAGAAATTCTAAAATCCGATACCCATGTGATCTCGTTGTTTGTTTAGTCAGCACGTGAAGAGTGTGAAACCTTAACTTTTCCCGGCGTAATGAATGTTCAAACAACTTAAGGGTATGCTCCCAGGTGACGTCGTCGACAACTGCCGATATTGAAATATGATGTGAAATGTGTTTTTTGACCATCTTCTAAGATAAAGGCCCTGTTGGGGTCTGTAAATGATGATCTTGGTTTGCTTAAGGCAGGTGTGTATCGTATTCCTTGCAGTTGTGGCATGTCATATGTTGGTCAGACAATCAGGACTGTGGAAGACCGGTGTATTGAACATAAACGTTACACTCGCTTACAACAGCCAAACAAATTCGCTGTTGCAGAACACTGTCTTGGCACCGGTCATCCTATGGAATACAATACGGAGATTGTGGCATGCACTTCCACCTATTGGGATAGTGTTATTAAGGAAGCTGTTGAAATTAAACTAGCAAGCAACCTTATAAACAGAGATGATGGTTTTGTTTAAATTCTGCTTGGAATCCGGCACGGTCTCTCGTCAAAAACTCAGAGGGACAAAATTAATGTTGCCTCACCTGTTGATTAAGTCACTATCGATATTTTTTATGTTTGGTCATCTATGGTTGTGTTGACTCTGCAGTGACTTGTACTGTGTGTGTTATCTTCCTTGTTTACCCTTTGCAAGGGAAGCAGTTATAGGTTCCCTACTCTTCCTCGTGTTTATAAACGATTTAGGAGACAATCTGAATAGTTCCCTTAGACTTTTAGCGGATTATGCTGTCGTTTATCGGTTAGTGAAGTCAACAGAGGATCAAAAGCAATTGCAAAGCGATTTAGACAAAAATTCTACATGGTGCAAAAATTGGCAATTAACACTAAATAATGAAAAGTCTGAAGTAATACACATGACCACTAAAAGAAATCCGCTGATCTTCAATTACGCGAGAAATCAGTCAAACCTTAAGGTCGTAGATTCTACCAAATTCCTAGGAGTTATAATTACGAACAACTTTGACTGGAGAGAACACATAGAAAATATTGTGGGGAAGGCGAACCAAAGGTTACGTTTCGTCAGCAGAACGCTTCGAAGATGCACCAGCTCCACCAAAGAGACTGCCTACATCACACTTGTGCGTCCTCTCCTGGAGTACTGTTGCCCCTTGTGGGACCCTCACCAGGTGGGACTGACGGAAGATATTGAGAAGGTTCAGAGAAGGGCAGCTCGTTTTGTTCTATCACGTTACGGGGGGGGGGGGGGTGAAGCGTCACGGAAATGTTGCATGAATCGGGGTGGAAATCATTAAAAGAAAGACGTTATTCATTGCGGCGTGATCTGTTTGCGAAGTTTCAATCACCGACTTTTACTTCTGAATGTGAAAATATTTTGCTAGCACCCACCTACTTAGGGAGACATGACCATCCCAATAAAATAAGAGAAATCAGATCGAAAACGGAACGATTTAGGTGTTCTTTCTTCCCGCGCGCTATTAGAGAATGGAACGGTAGAGAAACGTTATGAACGTGGTTAATGAACCCTCTGCCAGGCACTTGAATGTGATTTGCAGAGTATCTATGTAGATGTAGATGTAGATGCAAACCGAGGTATTAAATACGCTTGCACATTGCTTCCTTAAGTTCAGTTGTGCCTTGAGAATGGCAGGGTGTCCTCCTGCCGAAATATCGGCGGTCGTCGACGACGTCACTCGGCAGCATACCCGTAAGTTGTTTGAACAACACGTGAAGAGATCTGAAGTCGCAAGGGACACCGAGAGACGAATGCAGTAAGCAGGTTCAAAAGACTGTACGATGCCGTTCTTATTCAGACACGAATCTTCCTCAGGATAGGGTTGCAATGGACAGCTGCATCAAACCAGTCTCTGTACTGAAGACCACAACAACAGATCAGATTATTTTGTAGCAAGTAATCGAACGTGTTCTAGTAAGTGGAATCATGAAATACGCGCCAAACACCCAGGGAGATCTCGTAGCGAGCCACCCCTGCAGGTGTCGGGGCTTGTGGTAGTGGCCCCTGGCCGCCTCCCCTCGGCAGGTGCACACAGCACAGCCGACGTGCTGCGCCGGTCCATCTCTGCCCCAGCTGCCACCGGCATCTGGCCGTCTGCCACTCCCTTATAAATATGCACGCCAGGGGTCACGACTCGTGAGAAAAGTATTACAGTAACGACCGATCGAAACAATCTCGACACAAGCCACCATCGAGGGGGCAACGGGCTCCATTTCGGCCGTTATGTTCTTGAACAACTCAGAATCACTATGAGGAAATACGTGACTTGAATAGTCGTGACAGGTGGGAATTTTTTTTTTTTTTTTTTTTTTTTTTTTTTTTTTTTTTTTTTTTTTTTTCTCCACCGACTGATTAATCCACCACTTTCCTCGGCAGTTTTCCAAACATGAGAAAACGAATTGCAGGTCATGGCTGTTATCCAGTGCTTCAAACGTAACAGCGTACTCATGATTGGTTGCTTATGTCCGTAAGGCAGCAGATAAAGTGAATGGTATTGTCCCAGTGATTGACAAGCAGAATTATCTAATTATACAAAGAACACTGAATGTGGTCGTTTCAACAGATTAATACTGGAGATTATGGCTTACCTTACTGTATGCCAATGATTTTCAACCTGTGGGTCTTACAGACTTGCTCGGGTTGTTGCGGTCGCAGGAAGATACAGTAACAGCATGTTCGATAGCAAATCTGCGTTTCGTGGCGTTCAACAACTACAGCAGAAGTGCTACACGGAACTGACAAGGTTTCGTGAAAGTCCCTAAATTAACAAGTCATCCGTACGTGAAAAATTGGCTTTCTTGTCACCTGTTTCGAATGGCCCCTAATCAGATATCAAAAGTGGCACACGTATATGATGTACCTATAACACTTTCGATTTCCGATGATGAGCCGATCAAAACGTTAAATGATGAAGCCAATTTTCCACCTCATGATGACTTATTAACTAAGCGACTTAACAGCATTTGTTCAGTATTGCTACAGTTATTTATAATAATTTCAGTTCTCTTGTATGACTTTGTAACATTTTCAAATATTTTTGTGTTCTTAAACAACATATAACAATATCTTTTCAATACTGGATCATAGTAGTTTGCAACTAATTTTCAATGCAGTATTATTTTTAATCTATTGATAATAATACTAATTTATTATTGAACCATAGTAGTTTTCTGCTGATTCTTGGTTTACAGTATCGTTTCGAAGAGATCCTAACTTTATGATCAGCTTTGAAATATTAAGAAATGAGGCATCAGCTTTGATGATTTCATACTCACACATAACTCGTCACTACAAATGACTCATTGAAATTTATTCTTTATGACAGTAAAACCACACATCAAATACTTGTAGCCATAAAGTCTATTTTTCGGTTTTGATTCGTATCCGCTACTCCACATATCATCAGACGTGAATGGCTACGCACATCGTAGAGACATCTAAGAAAGAAAATTAAATACCTTGCCTTTAGAATCATTGACATAGATTTATTACAGGCCTGGGGGTCACCGGACAGTTTTACTCGGAAAGGGTGTCAGGGGTTCAAAAAGGTTGAAAAACACGGCTCTAGGGGACTGCAGTTGGCTTCGACGTTTGTAGCCAGACTTTTCCCTAGGAGTGTGGCCTTTGTGATTCTGTTGATGACTCATTTTCAGTGCTTACTATACTCTCCCCATACTGAACAAAATGGTGCATTTCACACACCGTGATCGTCTGAAGTGTGCAGATCGTATATGAGTTGTTCTTGTTTCCTGAAGCTATTTTCTTGAACAGGCATCTAGAAGTATTTCTATGTCATCGCCTCAACCACGATTCTTCATATCAGAGCACGAATGATTCCCGCAGCCCGGAAGTCACGAACGCTCCGGAATATCGCCGTATTTCCAATGCTAAACTTCCGTACAGTAGTCCATAAACAGCCGCCGCGCATGTATATGGTAGCGTCGGTAATGGACATCTACCTAAAAAAAGGTTGATTCATCATAAAATTTTCATGCCACAATAGGAATAGTCATAGTAGATAACACCTGGTCACCTATGATATCACGGGGACTCGAATGGGGAGCAGAAAGGGAGGTTCCCTACTGTCACGCAAGAACTAAAAGAACTAACCAGCACGTTTGTGTAAATCAATTTGGACACGCTGTCGCAAATATACTGAGAGCCAGTTGTGAAACGAACCTTTGCCTTCTCTAAACACATATATATAACACGCAAATTTGTGGAAAATTCTGATGATAAAGCAAACCAGCAAGAAACTCTGTTACTTATTTTCATCATTGTAATACAGTAAATAACAAGGGAACATATGAAAGTTCCATTTCTACTTTTTTGATCTGATAGTAGTACTCACATAAATACCCTTTAATTATTCTGTACATGATGTCTTAGTGGCAACATGCCAACCACTTGTTTTTGTCTTCAGCCCAAAGATTGGTTTGATCTAGCCCTTCTACGGTGGTGTATCCCGTGCAAGTCTCCTCATCTCGAAAACAGTGCTGCAACTCAGAGTCACTTGAAGCTGCTCACTGTACTGGTCTCTTGGTCTTCCTCGGAGGTTTTTACCCCGTCCAACCCTCCCCCCTACCTCCCTCCAATACTAATTTGTCCTGTCAAACGATCATTTCTTTTTGTCAAGTAGCGCCACACAAATCCCCCAGCCAGTCCCGTACCTCCGCATTGGTTACATCGCCTATCCATCTATTCTTCTGCATTAACGCATTTGAGAAGGTTCAATGCTCCTCTCTTGTGGCTATAGTCAAACTTAGATCCTGTCTGTTATTTTTAACCATCAGACATGCCTCCAAAACAAAATCAACTTTTCCTTGAGGTCTCCTGACATTTCTTATCAACTGATCCCTTCTTTTAATTACAATCGGTCATACATTTTTCCGCCGATTTTATTCAGTGCCACTTCATTACTTATCCAATCTACTGAACTAATCTTCATTATACTTCTCTGTTCTCTTCTTTTATCACTATTTCATTTATCATCGATGTTTCACCTTGGTACAAGTCAACATTCCAGAGAAACCATTAAAAAAGGCTTTGTATACTAATTTAAACTCTGCATGCAAATTAAATACTTTAGACAACCCACACGGATACCGGGATGGCTAGGCGGGGATTTGACTTCCTCTTGCCCGTACTACGATTTGAGCGCTTTGATGACTGCAGTATCTCACTGCTTATTTGGTGTCCAGCCTCCTCCAAATGTTCAAATGTTTGTTAAGCTTATGGGACTTAACTAAGGGGTTATCAGTCCCTAAACTTACAAACTACTTATCAACTACCTTATACTAAGGACGGCACAAATATCCATGCCCGAGGGGGGATTCGAACCCCCGACCGTAGTGGCTGTGCAGACCGTGACTGAAGCGCCTCAGTCCCCTCGGCCACCGCGGCCGGCCAGCCTCCTCCCCCAGTCGCATCTTGGTACAGCTCTCTGGAGCAACAAAGCGTTGCACGGTGCTGAAATCAGGTGTAGGTAATCACAGTTTTCAAGAAGGCTTGTCAGAGAGATAACAATACATATACGTCGCTTTTGTCAATGTTTTGTAGAATTGAGATACATTCTTTTATCAACTCTTACTGTGACGTTTCAGCTACAGCTTAAGAAGTTTTCGGTTTCCTCTTCTAAATACTTCGATGTTCCGCTTTTCTAACGCGTTGGTAGGAACTCAAATGTTCAAGTGTCTGTAAATCCATCGGACCAAACTGCGTGGTCATCAGTCCATAACTTACAAACTACTTAAACTAAGGTAAACTAACCTAAGGACAACACACACACCCATGCCATGGGTCTGAAGAGGAACCTAACGCTGCAGTGGAGTTGCCGAGCGCTCTAAGGCGCCTTAATGCGGAGCACGCGGTTGCTCGCCGCCGGAGGTTCGAGTCATCCCTGGGCGTGTGTGTTGTAATTAGCACAAGTTAAGTACTTAACTATTCTGGTTATCAGTTCCTAGGCTTACAAATTACTTATACTAAGTTAAACGAACCTAAGGACAAACACACGCACAACTATGCCCCATGGAGGACTCGGACCTCCGACGTCGTGCAATCGCGCCCTCCGTAGCAATGCGCCTTTGAACGCTCGGCCACTCCGCCGCAGCCATGTTATAAAGATTCTACTACTGAATAGTAGCAATGATCGAGGAACAATAATCCTTCAGTTTCAATAAAAAGTGATACTGATGCAATATTATCTGTGCCGGGCGGAGCGGCAGAGCGCATTGAGGTGCTATGCTCCGAGACGCGAGGCCGTTCCGTGTCGGAAGTTCGAATCCCCCCTCGGACATGAATGTTTGTGCTGTCTTTAGTATACGTTAGTTCATAAGTAGTTGGTAAGTTTAGTGTCTGATGACCCCGCAGTTAAGTCCCATAACCTTAAAAAACATTTGAACATTTTTTGTTTTGTTTTAAATATTATTTGTCTTGTGTAAAGGTCTATTCTTGTTTTATATCGTACTATTTGTCATGCTGTTTTTAGTCCTCCCTGACCTTATTGCCTGAATATGCAACTTTCCTTTTAGTCTTATGTACAGAAATATTGAAGTTGTTAATTGTGTATACCACAGAGAGAACAGCATGACTAGCACATGCACAAGATTGGATACATGCGTTTTAATGAAGGTAAAGCAGGAATTTCACTCCGTCCACCTCGTAACCAGTGTGATTCCAGAACGGGATATCGCCGACATCGGCGCTGGAGCGCATTGTGATCGCGTGTTGCATCAGCTCTGCATAGGACAGAGCCTTAGTGTTGCACTATTGAGACACACGTCTCGTATGCACCAGTCGCGCAGTTTCTGAGGGTAGAGCCGCACGGTGGACTTGGCAAGCTACAAAGCTACACGTTCACGTTCAGATGCACCGTCCGTGTGCTGGCCAGCCCCTGCCTATAAAACGCGTCACACTTGCTGCCAGTCTTGTCTACCTCATGCTGGCACAGTATGCCATCCAGCCATTAAGTCTTCTCATTGAGTACATACCCTAGAAATCCACTGTAGGGGAAAATCTATGAGTTTTCACTCTAACGATCCTTGACCTACAAACGTAAGGAGCGTAACAAAATTGAGGACTTTGATAATACAATGTTAACTTCCTCTACCATAAACATCGAGAAGCCTGCTATTGGGTCAAAAATGATTTAAAAATTCACTGTATCAGTTTACCGGTTAGATCTAACATTCCTAATATGAATAAAGAATTTTGTAACAATATGCTACTATCGTTTAGTAGAATCTATAATTTTATCGATTTTTCAGTGGGTACCTCCATTATTTGAATATCCATATTATTCACCAGCGCGCGCAAAAGAATGAACATTGTTACTTACGCTACCAAAAGATCGTAACAGATTTTGGTGAAAACCTACGTGCATAGATAAATTGCTCCAAAGCTCGCAAGAAACTCAGAAATATGATTTTTGGTAACTAAAGTCGATATCTGATTACGATTTATTTTAAAATTTTCATTAGAGAAGATATATGGAAGGATCAAAATTCGCGTAGTCGGGCTTCGCAGCGTGATTCCTTATTTCCTAGCAATAAAGAAATGTCTCTCACAAAATTTCATCCTGAGCATATTTCCAGCAGTAAATGGGCGTCGAAGATTGAGAGGAGTGTGTGTGTGTGTGTCCCATACGTCAGTGTGTTTCAGAATTTCACTACTACACCAACAAACTTGTAAGGGATGTATTAGGCGTCTTGAGGAACAAAATAAACATGGAAACCCATGTCCGGAAACACTATTCAACGACGCTACGGAGAGTCCAAGTTATAGGCACCAGCTCCTACCGCTAGACATCGCCTCCAGCAACTTCGACGCTCTGTAGCGTCATTGGATGACATTTCCGGGCATGGGTTTCTATGCTCACTTTATTCCTCAAGACACCTCCCACATCCCCTAGAAGTTTGTTGGTGTAGTAGTGTAATTCTGAAACACACTGACGTATGGGACACACTCATCTCAATCATCGACGTCTATTTACTGCCGGAAATATGCGCAGGACAAAATTTTGTGACAGTTTTTTTTTTTTTTTTTTTTTTTTTGTATGTTTGTTATTATTGCTAGCATGTGAGGAATCGCGCTGCGAAGTCCGAGAGGGCGAATTTAGATTCACACTGTATATTGACAGAGATATATGGCTGACATCAAATGTCTGCTAGATGAACCACTTGAAAAAATAAAAACGGGACAAACACAACCATAAAACAGCAAACTACACAACACCCAAACACACAAAATGATAACACCACACAAAAACAAAACAAATGGTACACCATGACATACACAGAGTGGCAAACATACTACAGAAAGAGGGACTCCACATAGTATATACAACTGCCCAATCTCTACATACAAATCTAAAACAGAAAATCAAGAAAGATAAATTCCGAGGATCAGGAATATACAAACTGGAATGCCAAAGCTCTGATGCAGAATAAATTGGAATGACAAACAAAGATTTAAAAACACAATACAAAGAACACTTCAGATGTCGGAAATATGAAACAAAGTACTCCGCATTTTCTGAAAACTTAAAGCAACACAACCATTACACAACCAGTATAGACAAAGAAATAAAAATCATTAGGACCAACAACCACAACAAACACCTTATACAAACACAAGAAAGCTACCATATCCAGAAAGCTATAGTCGAGAACAAATAATTAATAAATGAGCAGACAAACATAAATGAAAACTCACAGCTAAACTTAATTAAGGCAATGAGACACTAATTAGAGAAGAAAACTTCAGATACACACACACAAACCAACAAACAAACAAACACGCTCACTGATTCATAGGAGGTGAAAAAAATTAAATTTCACATAAATAGACCTGATACAAACACACAAATTTCTGTCTTACATTTCCCTCTCTTTCCACCCTTTGACAATACCATCCAAAGAAAAAACAAAACAAAAACAATAGGACGTGTGCCAAGTGTTGGTTTGTTGAATGCAAGATTCATTTGAGATAAGGGAAAAAAGAATAACAGCAACCTTAGGCAACGAGAAACAGATGTAGATCAGCATCTTCGAAAACTGTGAGTTTTAAAAAAATCGGAATATCAATGGTCATATTTAGAAATCGCGCTAGTACTGTTTATGACCTAAACTTCTAACAACGTAAAAAACGAAATATTGTCAAATATAATGATGTATATATTCTAGGGCACTGTAGACACCTTGCAAATCAAGGCAAACGTGAATGGCAAAAGAATGTGTTTTAATTTCAGTTGCATAGACTGGTCACATAAATATCAGCATATTAATATAAGCAGCAACTGAGTAAAAAGGACAGAAAACAACTAAGTGGACCATTGAAGATGGGTACGTAGGCCCATACAAATAAAAATTAAAAAATAAATCCTATGTAGTAAATGTCGAATTTTAGTCATCAAATATCAAGTTCCTGAATAATTTATTTCTTTCACTCCAATGAATAAAAAATCAACTGGCTGTTTCGCTTTCACGTTAGTGTTCCTTTCTTCAGATAGTTAATAGAGTTTACCGTTGTTAGAACAGGTCGACGGAAAAGAAACCAGTAGGTACCGTCCAGAAGTCTATGGACTCGTTTAACACATCATTGCACTGCACGCGAAATTACTTTTTGCGAGGAACAAGTAATAGCTTAATATCATGGAGTTCCACTGAAACTTGCCAGAAATTCCTCTGCAACACGTTAAAACAGAATCGCAGAATGCTGAAGCTTACGGGATTTTTACACCAGCCACTCCTGCTGCATTTCGAAATTACCTCTCAAACTCATCACCGAAGAAATTCCGTGAAGTATATTTATTTCTTATAATTAAAGCTTGCTTTTCTCACGCCATCACTACTTCGTTTAAAAATAAATCTACTGGAACGAATGAGCAGAATTGTAATTACGAATAATGAAAGCAATCGCAATCTCTCGTTTTATGTTACCAAGTTAGAAATGTGGGTTTTCGTACGCGTCGACTTGCGTAGCTCATGAGACAGATTGTGCAACAACACGAACTGCAAACTGTAACGTCTCCTTCTCCTTAATTAACTCGCCTAAACGAAGAAGAACTTCTATTGCCTGCCACTTGTTTGCTAAATGTGACACGTCGCTCTAACTTAATGGACGGCAAACACGAAGGTTACTTTACGCTAGACTGTACACATATTTCACAGTTTTTAGAATCCTGAGATGTAAGTAACCTGCTTTTTCAAAGTGAAGCTATGCTTCATTCGCTCGAAGAGCATCTTTTCCTCTATCTGTTCAAGACTACATGTAAGTCTAAACTGAAAGATCGAAGCAGCTACCCGCCATTAAACGAAACTTAATGGGAAACAAGCGTAATGTGAAATGAGGATTCATTGTTCATCAGCCTAAATTATATATTTTCACAAAAGGAAGTGGCTACTAAGAATGATGAAAGAGGATTTTTCAGGCATACAATTCTAACAATAATGAGTTGTACCCTTAATAGCCACACAAAATTAATAAGTGTGCACTGCCGTATTACCGTTGATTATAAGTACTTGCTGAAGCTGTAACGTAACGATTAAATACAAAAGTAGCGTAGAATTTCTATGTATTGACTGATAATTACGAAATGATACATTACTGGATAGATAATTCCGAAATCATCAATTTCTATGCTTAAATAGTTAAATAAAACTAGCTTCCGTGGATGATTGAATTAGGAACGTTATTAGGAGCATTCAATGGGCTGGATGTATGTATCCACGATACTGACATGAACTTTGAAAGATGATGCAGAAAGGCAATACAGCAGTGTTCAGATGGAAAGGTACGAAACGGCTCTTTGGGTATAATTTAAGTAAAAAGTTTTGAGGACAGACAACCACAGCTAAATCTGTTCACGATTAATGAAAGCAGCTGTTTTTTACTTTCTTAAAAAGGAATGACCGGTTTCGTGACTTATAGTCACAGCCTCAGGTTATAAACAATTAAAACATTAAACAAGGGGTTCCATAATCTGTAAAAAACCAATACCCGGGTTCCTAAAATTTTTCCATGGTTGAAAACAGTTAAGATCCATATTCGTCAACCAAACCAACAACATAGTCCGGACCGAAGCGTACGTGCAGTGGCGTTCTGGAGGTTTACCTCGAATGTCGAAGAAGATGGTAAGCATCACCTTACCTACTGAGGGCACAGCATTGAATTTTTTAATAGGAGATGACTCATGCTTCTCGTCCTCATATGTCGTACTACGTTATCCCAAAGCGGTGTATTCAAATTTTGACCACTTTGGTTGTTAAGACGTTTCGTACCTTTTCGTTTGAACGCCGCTCATAGTACAACTTGAGCTGGATCGTAAACGCGAAAATAGTAAGTGAAACGTGTCGTGTGATAACTCGGGTAGTAGTTGTGGTGATTACCCTCACGTCAACACAGACACGACAGATTTGTGAATTGGAATAATCAGTTATTGTTTAATAGGCCCGCACCCTTTTTGTCGCCAGAGCGCGCAGTACCTCTAAGAGGACAGACAAATCACTTTGCGCTACTTGTTGGTTGGTTGTTTGGGACAGGGGGGCCAACTGCTTAGGTCATCAGTCCCCCGGTCTGGAGGGGGATGGGAGAGGAGGGAGGATAGGAAAGGAGGAGAAGGGAAACGAAATGCAGTCCAGGTAGAAAAGAAGGAAGAAAGATTGCATTAGCTCGGGATCCATGCTCGCCACACAATTACTCACGAAAGAAGAGTGGAGCTCCTGGGAGATGCGTTGCTTGTTCCTGAACGCTTCCGTTAGACATTATTTTGAAGCTGAATTGCAAGTGGATGCTCTGCTTCGTGGCAATTTTGTTCACCTAGTCAGATTCTCCCTGATTTCTTCTTGTTTTCACGTGAGGAGGCTCTTGCACGAGACTTTTATCGAGAATCAGTAGTGTCTCCCACCAAGTACTCTCGCTGGCATGATATAAGCTGCTTATAGCTTTCTTTATAAATATGAATTAATAAACAGTGCTATTAGAACGCTGTGTAAAATTATAGGGCCACAGATAGTGATATGGTCATGCGTTTATTGACGCGTTTCGATTAAATCATCTTCAGAATCGATGAGGGGGGCTAACATAATAAAATTGTATTATTTTAAAAATGTGTTTATTTCGTATTTTACATTATTGTGCGTTTCCCTGGAAACGTTACATTACTGAATATGGTCAACTGCTAGAGAGTTAAATCCCCCTCCACGATTCTGAAGATGACTTAATCGAAACGCGTCAATAAACACATGACCACATCACAATCTAGCAGTTGACCATATTTAGTAATGTAACGTTTCCGGGGAAACGCACAATAATTTAAAATACGAAATAAACACATATTTCTGTTTTAAATAGTTTTATTTGTCATACACTACCATTTTAGAGGAGAATCGCGTCTCAGAGACGCCTGAAAGTCTGCCATTCCGCTGCTCTAGGCATCTCTCTCCTCTCTTTAGCAGTGCCCATATTTAGTGATGTAAAATGTACGGGGAAATGCACAGTAGTTGTATTATGTTAACCCCCCTCCTTTCACGATTCTGAAGATGATTTAATCGAAACGCGTCAATAAACGCATGACCACATCACTATCTGTGGCCCTATAATTTTACACAGCGCCCTAATAGCACTGTTTATCAATTAATACTGATATGGGCGCATACTTCATCAACGACTTTATGTCACGTCTGCAAATTTATAATTATGACCGCGATGAACTCCGAAACTAATCAACCGATCTTAATAAAATTTTGTTCAGTGTTCATTGTCGAAATCTTGTGCTTTGCGTTTATTTTCGCACTTTTTATGTGCATCGGCGGTACTAACTAACACCTAACACCTCAGAACGGTACCAAACGTTGTATATCGATAGAGTGTCAACGAAAACTTGTTTATAATTCAGGCTATGAGCTGCCGTCCAGGAGAACGTGCATAAACTACAATAATAAGTAACACCTGAACTAAGGATTAGATGAAAACTCATGTACAGTTCCTGTAGGCAAGTTGTTAGAGCGTTAGTTCTTTATACCAAAATATTCAAATGTCTGTAAAGTTATGGGACCTAGCTGCAGTGATCATCGGCCCCTAACTGTTCAAATTAACTTATACTAACAACAATAACACACACACACACACACACACACACACGCATGCTCGAGGGAGGACTCGAACCTCCGACGTGGAACGGCCACGCGCACCGTAGCAATGCGCCTTACTGCACACGGGTGTTTCGCAGCGTTTCCTTTATACCAAGGGTACTGGGTTCAAGCATTGCGTATATTATCTATTTTTACTACAGTGCGTTGCCAGTTGTTATATGGTGCAACGTGTTCCTGACATGTAATAGGACTGTTTCGATTCTATAGCAGTGTGTTAAGGGCTGTTTGCTGTTGCTTAGTTTATTTGAAAGTAGCAAACCTGTCGAATTTATTCGTAGTTTCACCGAATATATAAACAGAATCGGAGCATAAGAATAAAGAAACAACTGCGTCACCCGTGCAGCACTATCAATAGTAACAGTAGTAACAATAATAACAATTGTAACAGTAGTAAAAATTAATAAGGATAATTAAATTAGTAATACTAGTAATAATGAAAAAATTTAATAGTAAGTACATAAAGTTCACGCATGGACACGAACACCACTAGACCCACAGTGTCGTTCATTCAGGAGCGAAGGTTGCACAATAATAAATAAATGAAGCAAATTACTTTCGTGCACCAAGCACATTTGATGGATCCTATATTTGAGTAGTGCCAGGCACTTAAATGTGATTCGTTGAGTATCCCATATAAATGTAGATCTAACCTGTAGATTGAAAAATGGAAGCGTTCAAAACAGAACTGAAACGACTTTTCAAAGGGTCTGCGTTCATCAACGAGTTTAGGCAGTATCCATCTGTCACTATGAGAATTATAGAAAGGCGGAGAACACAATTGATTGTATGTGAGTGACTGCAGCTTAAGAATATTATTCGATCGTTGAACACTAATCTCTTTAGAAGAATACCGAGTAACATCGAAGAGATGCTTATAAATTCTGAAAAAAATTAATAACAAGCAGTTGCCACACGGAGATTGTTTGTCGGAATTACGTTTGTGTTTGTTTACTTGAAAATGCGAATAAAAACTACAAGTTTGCTACTTTCAAATAAATGAAGCAGAAGCAAACTGCCGATAACACACTGTTATAAAATCAGAACAGTCCTTTTACATGTCAGGAACACGTTGCTGCATGTAACAATTGTCAACGTAATGCAGTAAAAATAAATGGCATGAGCAGGGCTCGAATCGAATGCCCTTGGCATAACAAGTTATCTTTTCCTCTACTCCTTAGATCAGGTGTTACTTATGATTATAGTGATAATCATCACGGGGTTCCTGTCGGATAATAACCTCAAGATGATATTATTATATATAACGCCGGGAAAGTACGCAGCCACTTATGATTATAGTTTGTTCACTTTCTCCTGGACGACAGCACATAGCACGAATTGTATCAAAGTTTAGGTTAATATTCTATCGATATGTAACGTTTGGCACCAATCTGTCTAACATCTGGAGGTTTACGTGTCACCACTGGGATAATTTCCGTCAGATTACAGGAATCAGTCTTAATTTTGCGAAGTTAGATACGAATACTGAAATTAGAGCCATCTATAATACGGGGTGCGTAGGTCGTCCTACCTCTGGGGCGCTAGTTGGGTATCTTATATCGCTTGTAATATGCACGTTTTGGCATTAACCGAACGAAAATTTATAAAAGTTATAAAACTACATGCACCCATATTGTTATTTGCCTCCTGAAGCTATTGACATATTGCCACTTGCAAGGGGCAAGTGTAAAAGAAGATGGTTCGTGTAGGTCGCTGGCTGAGTGAACGGAATAACCTAACAACCGGTGTGGAGCGTAATACACACTCAGCGTTGCCAACATCAATTGTAACGCTTATATCGACCACGTAATAGTGGTACTATAATTTCCAGCCCTCTTCCGTTCGAAATAAAGGGGAAAAAATTAAAAGTTGCTCTACTTGCCAGCACAGACGAAATCATTGGGTTCGAAATGTACCGACCGTAAAGTTGATCTATCACTGAAACCGACTTTTCGTTGGCACTTTGAAATCCAGTTGAATGTCACTCGGTAACGAGTGATACGATTACACCTGTAATTTTTACCCTTCTACTGTGCGATAAATGACAAAGGTGAACTGTTTGTTACTAGGTAGTCATGATCAGAGCTGTAGCGGTGAGCTCGATATTCGCTGGCCGGTTGACTTTACTAACCGAACTGAACGATCTGAATTAAACTGCAGCCAGCAGTAACGACAATGGCCAGTAAATTCTCTGGTGTCGTTAGCGTTTTATTGATGTACGCGCTTCGGAGGAGAACGGAACGAGCTAAGAGTCTCTATATCCTTGGCCAGGAAACATTAACGTCTTCGGCAAACATGAGCAATCAACATACCGCGAACGTGTTTCGCAAATGTCGCTAGCACTACCACCACTTCCTTTCATCTCTTCAAGCTTTTATCCACATATTTACCAGATAAGAGTCCTATAGATTTCAAATCATCTGCTTTACGTACTCTGCAGTAAATTATTTCTCAGATTTTATCCCATGTTTGATTAACTTCTCGTAAGCTTCGTATGTACGGATTTTATTATTTTGAATAAAACTATTCTGGGTATTAGGTCGCATCATATTTAAACAATTAGCAAGTGAATTGCCGACGTTTCGACCACTGTGCAGTGGTCCTCTTCCGAGCGGTAAAAGGCTAAGTGTTGAAGTATGACGCGGCCTAATACACAGAATTGTTTTATTCAAAATGACACCGGCCATGGAAGCCTACGAACTTTTTATTACTTTGTTCGTAATTTCTCATATCATGGAAACGATTCAGCTAACAGATGTATGAATTTCTTGTACATGATGGCAGAAACAGAAATACGCCACGCACTGCAAGATCCATCTACACCACCTGAATGCTTCACATTTTTTGTATAGTCTATAGGACTTAACTACGGGATCATCAGTCCCTAAACTTACAAACTACTTATGAACTACTTACGAATTAGAACAGCACAAATATCCATGCCCGAGGGGGATTCGAACCCCCGACCGTAGTGGCCGTGCAGACCGTGACTGGAGCGCCTTAGTCCCTTCGGCCACCACGGCCGGCAATGCTTCACATCTCTCGCTTCGAGTCCGTCAACAACAAGGAAATCTAACGTGGTTTTCTTCGTTGTTGAAAATCCACGAATATCATGCTTCGACAATCTCCCCATTCCTACGTTCCTACGGATTTTACACTGGGATACGTGTCTAGCATGTACTATACTGAATGGACGACGGCTTGTAGCATCGCTGCCCTTCTGTCGCAATTGGCAATCCGCCTCAGATGTCAACGGACACGACATCGAGAACGGCTACATTGCCGGTAGTTCTTCCTTTGTGGATTGTGGAACCATCATTCAGCCATTCACGATTTAGCCTTGACTTCGTCGAACGCGTGAGTCTGAACTGCTGTACCACTACCAATACCCGTGCCCCACTGTGCCCTACTTTTCGATGACAATACCTGAGTCAGTGCAGGCTTAAACACTTCTTCAAAATGCGTTCTGCAGGTGAAGATAGTTCCTGCTACGGGCCAGTAATAGCATTGGCAGACGGAAGTCTTCCAGTTTCTCGCAGTTCAGAAGTAAGGAGTCCAGCAAACAAATGATTCACGATCAATAAAATTCTTCCGGGTATGAGACCGCGTCGTCATTTTATAAACTCTACCGACGTTTCGGCCACTGTTGCAGGCGGCCTTCATCAGGGTCTGACTGCTGAATGTACGATAGCTTGGAGTTTATATAGCAGCGGATGAGGGGGAGGAAGGGGGATGTTGGTTTTCCTTTATTGGTGGTTACATTATTGCACGACATTGGTGGAAAGGGGCGTTTGGTGTTTTAGTGGCTTGTTTTTCACATGATTGGAGGTTGCATTCTTCCCACTTATTGGTCAAAACGTCCATCTTAAAATTTCCTCAAATCGCTTACGACTTTTCGCTGAATTATTTCCACACCAGTCCGCTAATTTTTCTCGTTTCAAGTTGGTACATATGCCAGTCTTCAGGAGATTTATAAGTTTATGTCAAAACGGAAATCATCCTGTAGGCTTTAGGCCATTCGTTCATATTATGTTTCAAGTTGTGCAACGAGACGCAAAATAAAAAGCCAGACATCAGCAAAGCAAATTGTAATGTTCATTTGTTGTACATCATTTAGAATGCGCCTGGAGTAATAAAGTGCAACAAAATGTTCAGAAATAAAATCAACCCTATAACGGAGAACTATTGCAAAATGCGATCTATACACGTTAAGGAGGGACTCTGATGAAATTGACAAAAGATGTCGATTTTCGATTTATTTTTTACTTGTTAGTACAAATCATGGACAAGAAGTTTCCGAAGTTTCAGTGTTGAAATTGGATCCGAAGTGCCTGAAAATTAATTAAAAGTGTGACGCGACCTCCAAACCACGCCCACGTTTTGAAGCAGCACTTCAATACCAGCTCACTGAACCACGATTCTGTGTATTACTTTCAACCATACATTTGCGGGATACATCTAGAAGGCCATGATATATACTCTTTGGTTTTATAGCTCATCTCTGAGTCTGTTCCGTATCCTATAAATAATAACAAACTAGCTGCAACGTTTATGACGAAGCAATTCTTTTTTTGTCTTTTGATATTGTCGGAGATTTATACAAGTGTTCGATTCTCTCTTCATTCAGTTATGTCATGATCACAAAGAGTGCATAAAAAAACTGGATAACTGCGTTTGAATAAGTTAGTGATTAGAATACGTGAGAAACAACGACATACCAGCAATGGGGCTACGTCCGAAGTAAGCTACAAGCGAAAAATTAGTGAGGTGACTAGCGCATACTGCAGTGATGAATCTCGGTACACTGGATTTATATTAATTGATCTTGAATTATTGACTGCAGCAGTCAAATTTTCTTGTGTTTGTAAGACGTGTGGTAGTGATAACATCCATATACAGATGATGGTAAGGGAGTAGGTTTGGCAGCCAATCTGTCTATTGTGTGCAAAAAACGCGATGCTGATAGCCCATTCAAAACTTCTAAATGTAAAAACCGGTCGGGAAGATGAAGGTATTGGAAAGAATGGGCTTCAAGATAGGAAATTTTACTCAAGACATCCTGAGAAAAATAGATTTACAGCGCGTCTCTGCAGCTGAAAAGTCAGTTAAAGACCTGGTAAAGGAAAGAAGACAGACAGCAAGAAACCAGAAAGGAAGCCTTGAAGGGAAAGATGACCCAGAGTACAAATGTGGTGCCTTCTGAAGAAGTAGCATAAGGAAAAAAAGTTAGTTTGAACTTTAAACTGCGTGTCCTGAAAAGTTTATGTATCTTTTCCTCAGATTCTATGAATACTAGAATTATGAAATTTTGTACACATGTTTCTGTGAAGCTAATGAACGTTGTGTCAAGAGCAAATTTTGAAATTCTGATTGCAAGCTGAGGTATGGGACAAAGTGCTTGGAATTTTGAATGAATTTAAAATTGTGCTCGTGGAGTTCAGTTTATAAAATTATGAAAATTCTCCTTTTTAACCTATTCCAAAAACTTCATATAAATAGATGAAACAGAAATGTTGGTAGAAATCTCTTGAATACTTTCTGAAAAAAAAGAACATCCACTGTTTTAAATAAAACTTCAAATTTCATGTAATAAAAGTTTAATATAAATAATCAAAGGATTTTATATGTAAAGTTGTTACTTTCAAGTAAAGCGTGGTACAAAATTTCATTGCCATATCTCCAAAACTGTGGATTTGGTGCATTTTTGAAATAGTGTGTGTTTTTCATCAACGTCCCCCCTTAATACTGCTTCGGGCCTGTCCGAAAGAACAGACACCATCGGTTAAAAATAAGTCATTAAATTATTAATTACAAATATCTGAACATATTGGTTATTTCAGGGCGGTTGCCTTAACCACTAGGATATGCGCACACACTTCTCGTGCAGTCCAAATTCTCAACTTTACCGTACTTACGTTCTTCGCCTTGTCTTTTATTCCACCCGCTTATAGTTTTAACTGTATTCCTAGAAGGGACCGGACTTAAATGTGCATCAGCAGTGCAACTGACATTTATCTTCTATGAGGCATACATACAAATACATAAAAAGTGTCATTTCCTTCTGACATGCGCAGGAACGTCCGGTCTCTTGCAATGCGAGAACGAAGGTAAACCCGTAATCAAGTGGAATAAAGACCAGCGGTCATTACAATAACAGATTGCGATAATCTGAGGATTTGGGCAGGCTAGTCAATTGTGCACGTTACCGCTGGCCCATGGCGGAAAACCGGCTTCGAGGTTCAGCCGCCTCAAATCTTTTAACTTCAACGAGATCAGTACGGAGTAGGACCTCACTGCCTAGTTTTTCTTGTGGTATGCCAAATGTTGTCAGTACGAGCATGGACAGAGGGCACTGCGCGGAGAATCGCAAACAACGCCTACACAATGGCTTGCGTCACTTGAAACAATACAAGGTCGCCGCGCCAACTCCACCGAGAAACCCCTGTCGACATTTTTTTTCTAACAACTGTTTTGATGTGCTTGCATTGTACTGCTTACAAAAAAAAGAGTGCCGTTAGCAGTGAAAACAGTGAGAGTGTATCACCCACTTCTAGCGGTCGATAACGGAGAGAAACGAACGGTTAATTCAACGTACATGACAGATTTTCGTCGTAAGCTCGGTACACTATTTGTGAAGGTAGCTGAATCTATCTATGGAGACAGAGACTGTTATTTTTTTTTGTTTTTACTTCCATTGACCATATTTGGTCTGAGAGCGCAAACCATTTCGTGTCTAGCAAATGCGGCTCTGTGAGAATAAAGAAGACTGAGCGACAATGTTAATAACTTCAAGTCTTATATTGCTGAACGTTGTGATATTACAGTGCCTATTATTTGCGATTTTGAGCCATGGCCTAAAATATATAAGCGTCTGAAAAATACATCTTTATTGGATTCCTGGCACTGGAACGTTTTTATTTTATTTTTTCAGTTAATTCCAAATGCTGCACTTGTCTCTTCTGTTTAATTAGTTATTAATTAAAACGTAGCTTTCATCATCATTGCCTTCTCTTAGCGACGCACAGAATAAGCCTTAAGTAATAGCTCTCCAATAAGCACTTTCAAAGTCAAAATAAATGTAACAAAAGAAAAATTAAACACACAGATAAGAATTCTTTTTTAGTCGTACATCTTGTGACTGGTTTGATGCCAACCCCACCCCCTCCAGGCCCCATTAAGTTCTCGTTTGCTGCACCTCGTCATTTCCGAGTATCACTTATACTATATGCCCTCAAATATTTACTGATATATTCCAAGCTCTGCCTTACCTTTGAGTTTTTACCCTCTGCACTCTATATTTCTCTTTAGTACCACAGAGGTTAGGCCCTCATGTCTCAACACATGTCCTATCATGCTGACCTGTCTTCTTGTCAGCGTTATCCATACCTTCCTTTCTAAGTCGATTATGATGAGAACCTCCTCATTCCAACAAATTTTCAAGCACCACAAATCAAACACTTCGAATCTTTTCTTTTCCGGTTTTCCACCGTGCTTAATTGCCATACAATGCTGAGCATCAACTGTACATTCTAAGAAGTTTCTCCCTCACCTCAAGGACAATGTTTGATTCCAGTAAAATCCTCTTGTCATGAATGCGTCCTTGCCTGAGCCTATCCAATTTTTGTCTTTGACTTGCTTTCTCTCTCGTAGTTTATTTTGGCGTCAAGGTAGCAGAATTCTTAAATTTATGTACACTGTAGGCACCAATATTAAGTTTCTCACTATTTTCATTTGTGTTAGTTCTCATAACTCTTTTTTTTTCTAGTTTACTCTCGATCACAATTCTGTGCTCATTAGACCATTCATTGAAGTCAACACATTCTGTAATCTTGAACATTTTCACTATGGGTTGCAATGTCATCAGCGTATCTTGAAATTAATATCTCACTGAATTTTTATTCCACTCTTGAAAATTTCTTTCATATCCGTGATTCCTTTTTTGAATCATGCACTGAACAGTAGTGGCGAAAGACGCCGTCCATGTCCTACAACCTTTCTAATCCGAGCACTTTGTTCTTGGCCTTGCAGTCTTATTATTGCGACTTGGTACTAGTACATATTGGACATTACTAGTCTTTTATTTAGCTTACTCCAATTTTTCTAAGAATTTCGAACATCTTTCTCGATTATACATTGTCGAACTCTTTTCCCAAATCGACAAATCCGATGTCTTCAGACTCGGATCGATAATTATGAAGCGCAGGGTCAAGTTTGTCTCCCTTGCTCCTTTAACTTTCCTGATATCAAACTGATCGACATGTAACAGATGCTGAATTCTCGTTTTCGTACTTCTATATACTATTCGTGTCACAAGGTTGGATGCCTTGCGCTTTATGCTGAGTGACCGTTAGTTCTCACACTTATCTCTTAGTTGTGTGGGTGTTATTCTTTTCCTTTGGTATAAGTCCAGTCGTTGTACCAACGGCCTTAAATACAAAGTAGTTATTATTAAAACAGGTTTTATTAAGTACCTGGCAAATTGAAACAATACGCCAAAGTCGGACCCAAAAGCCTTGCGTCTTGCAGGCATTATTCTCACTGAAACACTCTCGGGCTATAAGAGTATTGATCTCGAAACATCTCTTTCTGGACTGACCAGTGGCGTGTCTAGGATCGTGGTCTGCTAGGGGCTCAGGTCAATCCGAGCTGACATGATTTCTAAAGAAAAAAAAAAAAAAAAATAGTCGCCGTATAGTATTGCGCCTTCACTCATATTGGGAGGATTGATCCCTTTCCGAGGAGAGTCTGGGGGGGGGGGGGTCTGCAGCATGGTCTGCGGGAGTTCTAGGAGGGTATGGGGGGGCTGCATCCCGACAGTCCCCCCCCCCCCCCCCCCGTGGATACGCCACTGACGGTTGTAATCTGCCAGCAGGATTAAAACCTCTACGTAGTATAGTCCACGGCAGACTGCAAGATTCATTCATGTAATAACACAGTTACTAGAAAATACTACAGTTATTGTTTAGTATCATGAATGAAATCATTGGGCGACTTCAGCAACTATCCGCTTTCCACTAAATGAGCGATTTTTTGCAATAACCTATGGCTGGCAGAAAACTTATCAAGTGAGGGGCCCTAGACCACGTTGCAAATCAAAACACGTTCTCAAGTGAAAGCAGGTAACATTTGGATTAACGCTTTCCTGAGTGAGAATCTCCAGTCTTTCGAAACCAACAATGTTTGTATAGATCAGATGTGGCTTACGTTCAAAGAAATAATGTCGACAACCATTGACAGATTTATGCCAAGCAAATTAACAGAAGAGGGGTCTGACCCACCGTGGTACACAAAACAGGATAGAACACTCTTGCAAAAGCAAAGAAAAAAACCTGCCAAATTAAAACGTACACAAAATCCTCAAGACTGGCAGTGTTTTACAGAAACTTGAAGTTAGCTCGAAATTCAATGCGAGAAGCTTACAATGCTTATCACAACGGAAACCTGTCACGTAATTTGGTAGAGAGTCCTAAGAAATTCTGGTCGTATGTAAAGTATACTAGCGGTAAAACACTTCAATAACTTCACTACGCGATAGTAACGGTCTGCTAAAGATCTGATAAAGATCTGCTAAAGTAGAATTGCTTATCACAGCCTTCCGAAATTCCTTCACGAAAGAAGACCAAGCTAACGCTCCAGAATTCGTATCAAGAGCAGCTGCTAGCATGTGCAATTTAGAAATTGATACCCCTGGTATATTAAAGCAACTTCAATCATTTAGAAAAAGTAAGTCTTCCGGTCCCGACTTTATACCAATTAGTTTCCTTTTAGAATATGCTGAGGCAATAACCCCATACCTAGTTATCATATACAACCGCTCGCTCAGCGAACGTTCCGTACCCAAAGACTGGAAAGTTGCACAGGTTACGCCAATATTCAAGAAAGCATAGGAGTGATTACAGGCCTATCATTGACGTCGGTTTGCAGCAGGATTTTAGAACATATACTTTCCTCAAATATTATGCACTGCCTCGAAGACAACGACATATTGACCCATAGTCAACACGGATTCAGAAAGTATCATTCTTGTGAAACACAGCTAGCTCTTTATTCATATGATGTAATGAGTGCTGTATACAAGGGATGTCAAATAGATTCCGTATTTCTAGATTTCCGGAAGTGTAGCTCACAAGTGTTTTCTAATCAAACTGCGTGTTTATGGAACATCGCCACAGTTGTGTGATTGGATTCGTTATTTCCTATCTGAAAGGGCACAGTACGTTGTCATTGACGGAAAGTCATCGAGTAGAACAGAAGTGATATCTGTCGTTCCCCAGGGAAATGTTATAGGCCCCCTACTGGTCCTTATTTTTATAAATGGTTTAGGAGACAATCTGAGTAGCTCCGTTAGACTGTTCGCGGATGATGCTGTCACTTATCGGTTAGTAAAGTCACCAGAAGATCAAATGCAACTGCAAATGATTTAGATAAGATATCTTCTTGGTGTCTAACATGGCAATTGACTCTTAATAATGAGAAGTGTGAAGTCATCCATATGACCACTAAAAGAAACCCGTTAAACTTTATTTACAGGATAAATCGGTCAAGACAACAGGCCGTAAATTCAACTAAATGACTAGGAGTAACAATTACAAACCACTGAAATTGGAAAGAACACACAGAAAATATTGTAGGGAAACCGAACAAAAGACTACGTTTCGTTGGCAGAACACTTAGGAGATGCAACAGTTCTACTAAAGAAACTGCCTACGCCACATCTGTGCGTCCTATTTTGGACTATTGTTGCACATTGTGGGATACCCACCAAGTGGACTGAAAGATTATTTAAAGGAAATACGTAGAAGGGCAGGTTGTTTTGTATTATCACGATATATGTGAGAGAGGGTCATGGAAATGATGCATGAGTTGGGGTGGAAATTATAAAACGAAGGCGTTATTCGTTCTGACGATACCTATTTGCGAAATTTCTTTCACCAACTTTCTCTTCCGAATGCGAACGTATTTTCTTAGCACCCGCCTACATAGGAAGACACGATCATCAAAATTAAAAAAGAGAAATCAGATCGAAATATGAAAGATTTAGGTGTTTTTTTTTCCGCGAGCTCTTAGAGAATGGAACTGTAGAGAAACATCATAAAAGCGGTTGGATGAACCCTCTGCCATGCACTTCACAGTCAGTTGCTGGGTATTTATGTAGTAGTAAATGTAGAAGTAGTGCAATAATAAGGGAACGAGATTAGGTGTAAGAACCTGCCCTGGCGACTGTAAGCAAGGCCAAGAGTGCATGCGAATGCAGCTTTAGTGAGTGCTGGTGCCTCTGGCAGCGATAGAGCAGAACTTTTTGTAAGACAGGCTGACAGCTCAGTGGTACTGCAGTACATGCCTTGGCTATAGTGTCCGGTACTGCAAGCCTAATGATGTATGTTGGTTTCCAGAACATGAAATCTGACCCATCGTATTTCAGGACTTGCACTGTAAAGAAAGGCAGATACATTCGAAAGGGAAACTATGTTTTAGACGGTGAGGAAGTATTGGGAGAAGAAGTGTCCGGCAAGTGTTGACGAGAATCGTTAATAGGACCGAGCGAAGTGGCGCAGTGGTAACACATAAACTAGATTCGCATTCGGGAGGGCAGCGGTTAAACCCGCCTTCGCCCATCCTGGTTTAGGTTTCCTGTGATACATCTAAATCACTCCAGGTCAATGCTGGGACGGTTCCTTTCAAAGGATACGACCGATTTCCTTCTCCATACTTAGCAAAAAATCAGAGAGCTTTTGCTCAGTCTCTAATAATCACGATGTCGACGGGAAGCCCCAATCTTCTTGACTTCTTTCTTATTTTTAATCATTAACATTTAGCCGTGCTCACTGGGGCGCCGTGCTGCAGTGCGCGCGGTCGTCGCCGTCGGATGTTCGAACCCTCCCTCGGTGTTTGTGTTGTTCTTAGGTTAGTTTAACTTTAGTTTAAATAGGTTGTAAGTTACTAATAACCCAGCAGTTGAGCCGATAGGTTTCAAAATATTTGAATTTTTGTTCCTTCGGATAATGTACACTTTCTCACAAGCTCGTGAACCTTGTGGAATTGACTGGATTCCAAACCGAAGTAGTTGGTGAAATGTTTATCAGAAAATTTTGATGTCAATGCAGATTCACCATTAATACTTCTGTCGTTCATGTATCTGCTTTTGCATCCTGATTTCTTTAGAAGCTTTATACAAGGTGAATTGTCTCAGCAGATATCGGAAACAAGAGTTACAAACAAAATACCTTTACTGGTCTTCAAAGTAATCGCCATAGGCTACAATACACTTATGGGATCGGTTGTACAACTGTTGGAAACTGTAAGCAAAAGCTTCTTGAGGAATCGCTCAAAGCACTGAGGTCACCCATTGCTGGATCTCCACAATCGTTGCGAAGTGTATAGTAAGCCTTTCAGGAATAATTTAAGGCGGGGAAACAGAAAGAAGTTTGGAGAATAACGAGGGAGTGGAAGCACACTGACCTTGCGTGCGGCGACAAAGTTGAGCTCGCGGATCGCAGTGGGAGGACGGGCATTGTCGTGTAGGAAATTCCACTGTGCACTCCGGTATAGTTCTGGCCGAACAGGTTCAACACCATACACTGCACTAACATCCCTTAGGTCTCCGTCGCCGTTTTGCCATAATCTGAAACAAAACTTGATGTTAACGTGTTGCTCCATATTGCGTGTCATGATGCAATGACACGAGTTCTCACACTGACCCTGTTAGCTGGGTCTCAGCGTATACCACCGCTTCACTGAAGTGTTTTACACATAAAGGAGCGCTTTTTGACATGTCCCCCAATGTGAATACACGGACACCTCATCCTCGCCGCCGGCCACGGCGGCCGAGCGTTCTTCGGCGCGCCAGTCACAGTCTGCACGGCCACTACGGTCGGAGTTTCGAATCCCCCTCGGGCATGGATATTTATGCCGTCCTTGGTATTACCTAGTTCATAAGTAGTTTGTAAGTTTAGGGACTGATGACCCCGTAGTTAAGTCCCATAAGCTTTACAAACATTATCATCCTCGCCAACGCGCTTCGTAATATATCGGCCCATTCACGGACTTTTTCAGACGCACCTTGTACTTATAAGAAGAGCACGTCCAGTTCCTCGTGGGCAGCTGTGGCTGAACTCGGATGAAATAAGACTGCGCCCCGATCCAACAACATACTTACGATTTGCACAGATGCTGTGTCGCCAAGTATTTCCTTCGCTGCGCTGCCCCGCCATTCGTCGGGTGGGTCACAATGTGCTCCTCGGCTATACTCCAACATTATAGGAATGTTTTTTCATACTTACTTGTATCACCCTAAATTTTTCTACGTTTGTAGCTAGCTGCCAGTAATCACACCAACAATACAGTTTTAATACGTCCTCTCGTATCCGACATCAGTAAATCAATGATATCTTCCCTTACATCACAGCAACATCGACAAACAGCTGTTGATTCCTACTTGCTCTGCCCGTCAGATCATGTATGTGAATAGAAAATAATAGGGTTCTATAACACCTCCATTGGGAATCTCTGACGACGCATTATTTATCTCTGATGAACCCTCGCTGTCCCTCAACTTACTGGGTTTTGTTACTTATGAAGTATTCCAGCCATTCACTGATTTGGGAATCTATTTCATATGCACCGTGACAAACACCTTTCGGAAATCAAGAAATGTGCAGTTCACTTGTTGCCCTCCAACCACGGTTCGCATGATATTCTGCAAGAAATGGGTAAACTGAGTTTCGCAAAAGCGATGCGTTCTAAAGCCTTGCTGCTGCATGAAAAGAAACTTTTTTGTCTCAAGGAAGTATTTCGAGCTGAAAACTTGTTCAAGAATTCTGTAACAAACCGATATTAACTATATTGGTCTTATAGTGTCACGTATTGTGATATAACCGAAAATTAAGGCATCATATGGATTGGGCCATAGGAAAGTCGGCAGTTGGCACTTGGCACTGCAAGTTGCTACAATCCCTCAAGAGACCGCGCAGTACCAACTCTACCACCTGTGTTAAATCTGATTAGCTGAATCATATTTAAACAGTCAGTGCATATGTGTGTAAGACAGAAGATGCCTTCACGTCTTCATAGAGAAAGTGTCTCGCATACATGCGGTCTGCAAAGTGTTCATCAAGTGTGTGCTTCGAGTTAGCGGTGCTACGATCCAGTAGACAAACGTAGGAATAAGTGTCTCGCTATGCGGAACATTGCCTCAAGATTTATTCGACATATGATTCCATTTTCAGGAAGTTTGTGCTCAACGACCACACAATGATGAATAAACCAAATATAGTATGCAGCATTGGTCGTCACTAGATGCTTTATTACTGTAGCTGCAGATCGATTTCGATCACATAGTGACCATTTTCAATGCACCTTCAAGCAGGATTAGGAATGACATCACAATACAAGTTGAAATAACAAATACAACTGTGGTACGTTGGAAATGAATTTAAGTGTTAAGGAGTTAAGATCACTCAGCACTATAATGTTCGGAAATTCATGTCGAACTTTTCACAACTGTATATGTTATTTCAACATGTATTGTGATTTCATTCACAATGCCTGCTTGAAGGAAAATAGTCACTATGTGATCGAAATCGATCTGCTGCAACAGTCATAAAGCATCTAGTAACGACGAATGATGCATACTAAATTTGGTTTATTCTCGTTATTTATGTATGTATTGGAAGTTATTGCAGACAGAAATCAGAACTTCGCCGTCGGGGGTTCGATTCCCCCTCGGGCATGGGTGTTTGTGTTATCCTTAGGTTAGTTTACCTTAGTTTAAGTAGTTTATAAGCTACGAACTAATGACCACGCAGTTGAGTCCGATAGATTTACAAACATTGGCACACTGTCAGCCATCATTGTACCTCCTTAACACCAATTAGAGTATTAAATTTCTGATATGTTGTGCGATCTTTCTGTTGAAGTGTACCTGCGAGCAGCTACCACATAACACCGTCCCAACGAGTCTGCGATTATGCGGATCCTTTATTTTGCCTTTTCCTATATCACTAAAAATGTTCAAATGTTTGTAAATCTATCGGACCAAACTGCGTGGTCATCAGTCCGTAGCTTACAAACTACTTAAACCTAGGTAAACTAACCTAAGGACAACACACACACACCCATGCCCCAGGGAGGACTCGAACGTCCACGGCGAGCAACTCCTAAATCACTCCAAGCAAATGCCGGGATGGTTCCTTTCAAAGGGCACGGCCGACTTCCTTCCCTATCCTTACCCAAACCTCCGACCGTTAGCTCCGTCTCTAATGACCACACTGTCGACGGGACGTTAAACTCCAAGTTTCCTTCCTTCCTCTTATAAACAGGACTTACCTCCACTTTTTTTTTTTTTTTTTTTTTTTTTTTTTTTTTTTTTTTTTTTTTTTTTTCAGTCGCTTGGGATTTTGCACTGAACCAAAGATTCGCGTTAAATTCAGGAAAAATAAGGGGCAAATGGCTCAGAGTACTATTTGCAAAACCATCAACACGTTGTAACCCTCCCACACTTAATACGATACTTCCAAGAAATTTCGAATTCCGCCCGGAACAATGGTGCTGGTATTAATAATCAGTAATCTTACACCAACAACCGACCGAGGTGGCGCAGTGGTAAGACACTGGACTCGCATGCGGGAGGATGGTGGTTCGAATCCATTTCCGGCCACCCCGATTTAGGTTTTCCGTGATTTCCCTATATCACTCCAGGCAAATGACGGGATGGTTCCTTTGAAATGGCATGGACGATTTCCTTCCACAGCCGAACCCAAAGGAAATAAACTTGAAGGCAGTATTCTAGAAATGGAAGACGAAGTGAAGGAAGATGAGATAGGCGTTATAATACTGCGAGAAGAATTTGACAGAGCGCTGAACGACTTTAGTCGAAACAAGGCCCCTGGAGTAGATGATATTCCGTCTGAACTGCTGATATGGTAAGGAGAGCCAGTCGTGAAAAATTATATCACGGTCTTGAAAGGAAGATATAAGATGAACATTAACAAGAGTAAAACGAAGGTAATGGAATGTAATGTCAGAAAATCAGGCGATGCTGAAGGAATTAGATTAGGTAATGAAACAATGAAAGTAGTAGATGAATTTTGTTATTTGGGTAGCAAAATAAATTATGATGGCCGAAGTAAAGAAGATATAAAATGCAAAATGGCTATGGGAAGAAAAGCGTTTCTAAGAAGCGAGACTTGTTAACATCGAAAATTAATTTAAATGTTAGGAAGTCCTTCCTGGAAGCATTTGTCTGGATTGTAGAATTGTGTGGGAGAGAAACGTGGACGATAAGGAGTTCAGATAAAAAGATGATAGAAGCTTTTGAAATGTGGTTCTACAGACGAATGATGAAAATTAGATGCGTAGATCACGGTTGCACAGTGGTAGAATGCCAGACTACAAATCCAAAGGTCGTAGGTTCGATCCCCGCCAGGTCCTAGCATTTTTATCTGCCACTTTCCACCTACTTTCGCCTCTGGCAGTATTGCTCATGTGAAAAATACCGAGTAGCACGTTAAACTTTAGGTCCCCCTACAACTGGCTGGGTAAGTCAGTTCGAAGGTCGGAGGAAGGCAACGGCATACCACCTCCAAACAGGACCATGCCTAGTAAAGCACTGTGGTGTTCAAACCAATCTTCGGATTGTTGACTTTACCTTTAGATAACGCAATCGGGGAGAAAAGGAGTCTCTGGCTTATCCTGACTAAGAGAAGGGATAAGTTGGTGGGACATCAAGGAATTGTCAACTTAGCTTTAGAAGGAAGTGTGTGGGTAAAAGTCGTAGAGGGAGACCGAGGGAGGAATACAGTAAGCGGATTCAAAAGGATGTAGGTTGCCGTACGTATTCTCAGATGAAGAGACTTGCACAGGGCAGGGTAGCGTGAAGAGGTGCATCAAACCAGTCTGCGGACAGAAGACCACAACAACAACAACACAAATACTCCGAGCGTAAGTTCCGTCTCTAATGACCACGCTGTCGACAGGATGTTAAACCCTAAGCTTCCTTACCAATTTCGCTGCGGCTGACGCTTATAAGCGTCCTCGCTCACTGTAGAATAGCATCAGCCACAGCGAAAGAGTTAAGGTTCCTTCTTATTCCAGCACGTCTCCTCTCTCTGCTGGCCAAATTTTCCGCCGGCACGATACGACCGACCTCGACTTCGAAGGCCAGCAAACGACGTCGGCGATTGGCAGCACCTGACTGAAGCTCGTGTCCCAACAGTGTCCCAGGAGATACGGCTATGGGAGCTGTCCGCCGCCTTAAATAAAGCGGGCCACGGATGTCTCGGGAGGACCGGCCCAGAGCGGATGTGCGGAGACAGCCGCCACATAAAGAGCCCAACTGGGGGAGGAGCGGAGTGGACTCTGGAAATTGTGCTGTCCCAGACGTCAGCCGGCGAACCAATGTCTCGGTCGTGTCTGGGCGCGCGTGCGGTTGGGCCTGCGGTCGCGGCGCGGGCTCCGTCGCGCGGAAATTAGTTATCAGGAGGGGGTGGGGGTGGGGGTGCGGTCGTCTGTCTCCCGCTGGCAGCCGGCTTCCACCGCTTTATGGTAATTGCAATCGTCAGGGCAGGGTCTCGCGCCCACACACCCCTCCCTGTACACACACACACGTCTCGCTGACGTCTCAATGCAAAAATACTGCCGCACAGAGAACACCCTCTAAACTGACGGATGTCACTTCCATCGCTCAGTGGCGACACTTCACTTACGTAGGCGACTGCTCCTGTACATTTTCTGTATGTCGTGCAGCCACAAAGAAGTTATATACTGACAAGCGGTTGGAGGTTCACATGGCGTTCAAGTAACAAACTCTTTTACTACCATTCCCGTTACATAGAATTCTTTACAACGTGCAGCTGTCAGTCTGCATTTCAATGAAACCACCTGTACACCAGAACTAGTGTGTGTGTGCCGTGACAGTAATGAGTCTCCACTGGCGTATAGTACTCGATCTTGGGAACCCAGCTACATTCCTCTGCGGTCCCAGATTTCAACTCTCAACGTGACATGACGCATACTTCTTGTGTACAGGCACAACAATACCTCGCAAAGCAATGAGTAAATGAACAGCCCAGAAACCATACGGGAATTGAAAGAACATGATGACAGACAACCGTTTCTTTACGGAATCTCATCGAAATTGTCACTGTCATAATCATGACAACGCTTTCAGGGACACTTCCTCGGGTATTCCACACCTTACGTTAAGTTTTCGACACTCCATCACAGCTTCCGAACAAGGCCGCGGTGGAGTAGCCGAGCGGTCTAAAGCGTCTCGCTGCGGAGCGCGCGGTTGCTCGCCGTGGAGTTTCGAGTTCTCCCTGGAGCATGGGTGTGTCTGTTTGTCCTTAGATTAGTCCACCTAGGTTTAAGTAGTTTGTAAGCTACGGACTGATGACCACGCAGTTTGGTCCGATAGGTTTACAAACATTTTTTTTTTTTCTTCCGATCAAGGACACGAAACCACCCGTTTGCTTCGAATTCAGAATGCGCAGGATACAACCGTTCCCTTTGACATACCGACAAGGAAAAAGGTTCAAGGAGAAAATCACGTCCTACCGTGTACAAGGCAATTGATATTCAAATCAAATGAAATCAAAGCCTCAAGTGGTGGTGTTTTCGGTTTCACTGTTGCTAATTTGGGTGATGCAGGTAATGGTAATGGATGGATTACAGCAGCTGTAGTACATTATAATGCTACTACAGTGAAAGCTGTAGCAGGTTTGGAGAACTTCAACAACAGAGATGTCATTACATTTAGAACATTTCAAGTGTGTGAGGTGTACAACAAGGACGTATGAAAATATTATTATAGTAATACTAACTGAAAACTCGGCATTTCCCGGATATTTATTCGTGCCATTTTTCAGGTATATATTCTTTGGTATAAGGGCTGTACGTCTGTAAAATCTCTTGGGAATGCAGTTAGTAGTAAAGAAGTAATAGATGAAAACTGGGTGTGGGAAGAGGCGGTTTCCCATGAATGTTACTGTTTACGTGCTCATATCTCATGAGCTACGTGTCGGAATGTGATACAATTTAGAAGATACAGTCAACTATATGTGTGTATACTGCCTGTAAAATTTCCTGCGGCTACAATTTGTAGTGTATAAATTGTAAACTATGACGTCATACTGAGTGCCGTAGTTTTACTCCATAAACCGCGGAAAAGTAGTAAGCGAGAAACATTTTTCCTTTCATCATTTTACTATGGTTGCCAGCGAGAAAAAGGTTAATGAAGGTTTGAAATTATGTTTAAAGTTTGTTGCAAGTCGCTAAGTACTGTCATTCTCATACAGTGTATATCGAAAATCTCGCCGCATTATATAGCATTTTTTGCGATTTCTATTGGTTATGACGTAATATCTTTTGAACCATGAGTCATATGTGATTCTTAACCATGCAGCAATTGTTACCTAACGGTAAGCAATGTGTGAACCCACTTTGGTTGAAATCGGTCCAATGGTTTAGGAGAAAATGAGCAGCACTGTCGCAAAATGCAGTAGTTTTTCGCGCATCTCAATGTTTGAACTATATATCGTCTGTGATTCTTACACTTACGGCGACCGTCCTCATGGATTGAAGCTTACGTGTACAAAATTTCATAAAGATTGGAACAAAACTGTAGATTTGTATGCAACACGTACACACATACGGATACTCTGCTTTATATATTAGATGCCGTTTGTTGTGAGGACAAGAAATCACAGAAAAGTTAATGAACAAGAAGCTATCTCTGTTTGGATTAAAGGTTCTGGTAATTGTTACAAAATTAAAGTTTTTGGAGATATAATGTTTTATTGCGGAAATTGAATAAAGATATGGTCCTTGAAGCTTTTTCCTTATTAAAAAAAAATAAAATAAAAATAGATAAACATCGGAAACGCTACATCATCTCATATTATGCACAGGAAGGTGTCTATTATGCGAGAAGCTTAGCATTACCGTAGACTCTGCATCACGAGAGGAATGATCACTGAAGCTAGCACTCGACATAAAATTCATGATGTTCACAGAATTATCTGGAGTGCGTTCTTAATGAGGAAGGGAAGGGAAGAGCGTGTTACCTTACCTGGACACTCATTGACGGACAAACAGTGCTACCATATGAGGTGGATGAAACGATACGTATAGGATGACCAATGTTCACATCTGGCAGAATGAAGAAGGCGTTTCTGACACGTAGTCGTGGGCAACAACAGTATTTCTCTTTAAAGTACAGGTAAACGGTCAGTAAATAATGTCAGTTACTACATTTACACGAATACTTGTCTTGCGTGGCGCAGGCTACCTCGCATTAGTACTAGTCAGTTCTCTCCTCGTTTCCCTCCTGAACAGAGCGTAGAGTGAATGGCTGTATATACGCTTCCATAAGAGCTCTAAACTTCTCTTATCTTTGTTACCTTTACGCGAAACGTAACATGTCGGGAGAAGTATCATTATGCGACTAGCTTCAAATGTCGAACCACTAAATCTCCTTAATAGTGTTTCTTGTAAGACCGTCGGCTTCCCTTCAGGTATTAAAATTTGAGGCGCTGAAGTATCTTTGTAACAATCGCGTGTTGATCAAACCTACCAGTAATAAGCCTAGCAGCCCGCCTCTGAATTGCTTCTACGTCTTTCTTTAAACCGATCTGGTGGTGGAACCAGCTTAGTATTATTTCATTGATTTCTGTATTTTTATCACTATTGTTAGCATCGTCTTATTTCATCAAACATCCGTTTTTAATTATCCCTTTCTCAAGCTCACTCTCTCCTTCCCTCTATCTTCCTCCTTCTGTAGCTCTCTTTCTTTTCATTTTTTTCTAATAATGTATTGCTGCGTGGTAGTCTTTGCACATAACTAAATACAAAAGAAGCAAATAATTGTATCCATATCCTGCACACCTTAACAATAATACAAGATGAGGGGGAGGAAATTGACATAGAGATGGGGGATAAGGAAATGGAGAGGGTGGTGAGCAGATAGACAGAGGGTGGAGCTGCACCGAAAGAGGGCCATGAAGGAGTTGATCAGGAAAGAGAGGGGGTGAGGAGATGGTGGAGAAGGCAGGAGGAAATGAACAGGAAGAGGTCGAACAGGAGATGGGCAGCAACATGAGGGTGGAGGGGACGCATAGAGAGAGAAGGAAGTAAGAGATGGAAGGAGGAGGTGGGCAGGGGACGGTGTCAGAAGTGGAGCGGGGAATGTAGGATGTGAACCCAGTTCCGATTCATTAGGCGTTGTAAGATTACACCCATTATAAAAGTGTGCTATGTCTCTTTTTCAGCTTTTAATCTGCAGCAAGCCACAGAAGCGCGTAGCCGCCTACAGACGGTGACTGATGAAACTACTTGTGAAGCGCGTGGCTTCCATCGAGGCAGAGCCTGTCTGTCGAGCAAGTGACCCACCTTGCGGAATACCGAAGCAGATGTGTACATAAGACTGACGACGAATGTCACTGTCATGTGTACGTTATCTAGGTGGAGGTAGCTGACCTATAGATGTTAAAATAATTCTAGGAGCTTCATTTTGAAGCTTCACGTCCCCACGAAAGTCTTGTTGTCGCAAGTGGCGTCATGTGGGTTATTATGTGTGTGACTACGCCGGGGTGCGTGTGATTGGTATAAAGAAACGCTAGCGAAGCGAAATTATTTGGGAATTGTCAGATTATTGTTGTTTGGTTGCTGGGTTCGTCTGTGGGCAGAGTTGTGTCTGAACGGAAGAAAATAGAATGAGACATTAAAGATAAGACATATCTTTATTTTTCTACGTAATTTCCAAGTACAATGAGGCATTTGTCATACCGATTTCTAAGAAAGCCGTCCAGAAAAAATGATGGCGTTGCATACGGAAGAAGAGTTGAACGGTTACGGAGTGGAAACATCTGTCACCACCTGTCGGAAAGAAGTTCAAAAGCACTCCGTCTGCAGGTAAAGTGCTACTCACCGTTTTCTGGGACACCTAAGGAGTTTTTTGGAGAATGCAACTCTCAGTGGTACGCGGTACTGTGTCATTCTGTCGAAATTGAAAGAGGTGATTCGGAAAAAGCGGCCTGGTCTTCTATGATCTGGTATTGTGCTGTTGGATGACCATGCGAGATCACACTCGGCGACGGCAACGCAAAACCTTAATGCAGCTGTTGGTTGGGAGTGCACACACCTTCCGCCATACAGTCCTGATCTCGCACCAAGTGATTTCCATCAGTTTCCAGCTTTGTAGAAAACCCTCGGTGGAAAGCGCTTTGGAAGCAATGCTGACGTCAAACAAGCCGTTCAATGTCTCTTCCGTATGCAACGCCCTCATATTTTCCTGGAAGGCTTTTTGAAGCTTATAAAGCGTTATGACAAATAACTCAAATTACTTGAACATTATGTACAAAATAAAGATCTGTCTTACCTTTAATGTCTCTTTTTTCCATGCTCTATTCTGACCACAGTCTACAGGGCATATTTATTTTTCAATTCCCCCTCGTACTACTGTTGGTAAGCGGATTGGCCATGGAAGGTAAACCAAGTAATATGATTCTATCTCTGCAACAGATGAAAATTCCTTTCCAAATTAAATAATTACATTAATTTTATTTGTAGAGTTATTATTAAATACAATACCCTAATAATTTCATTTACATCGAGTGCTGCAGTTGAAGAATTATGTTTGTAGGGCAAAGACTTTTGTCTCCTAAACGAACTCGCTCTCGGATGAAACCTTCAACAAGTTGATGTAAGTGTGGAGAAATATGTACTTTACACTAGCTACTAACTGATTCGCATATATAATGATTCTCCGCTGATATAAAATTGATAATTAAATAATTATAAAACTAAATGGCTGAACTGTTTCTTTTTTATTATTTTAGCAATGGCATTATGTTTTATTTACTTGCTCATTTCACTCCACCATCAACATGAAGTTTTCTATTACGAATTAACGTTTAACTTTAACCTACGACAAGTCTACTGCTAAGTAAAGCTTTTCATTTTAACTCTTTATAGGATAGTGGTCGATATATTGCCCACTTACCATAAGTGCGAAACAGTGTACGTTGCTCCTTGCCTTCCTTATTTTCCCGCGTTTGATTCTAAATAACAAGTTTACCATCGGAGTTCGTAATATTTCATAGTGTTTAATAATGTTTTACTATCTGAATATTGTAATGTGTTCAATTTTTGTAATTCCATTAAATTATTTAATAAATTTTATCTTCTTTGCATTCCAAATGCCATTTTTAGTTATCTATTGCAGATATAAGAAGTTGGTCTTTTGAATGCCCACCAACCACAGTAGTTTAAGGCCCACCCAAAATTGCATAGTTGTCTGTACATCAACAACATTTTTTTAAATAATTGACCGCAATTTGACTGATAATTCTATGTTTATTGTCACAACCAGGATTCAGCCTTAAGCCATTTTCAATAGATAAAAATTGTCAGACATGTTTCCATATGTGGTGGTCATAATAATAAAAGCAATAAAAACATTTGGAGTTGAGTCCTTGATAAAGCATAAAATGGGTAACACAGGTATGGCAAACAAATACCTCTGTTGTTATTTGAAAGTAAGATGCGGGCATAAATGTGTTAGCCATTTTATGCTTTATCATGACTCAACTCCAAATGTTTTTATTGCTTTTATTATCATGGCCACGATATAAGGAAACTTGTCTGACAACTTTAATAACTTGAAAACGGCTTAAAACCGAAAACTTGTTGTGACAATAAACATAAAATTATCAGTCAAATGGCGATCAATTCTTTAAAAAAACTTAATATGAATGAGAGTCCTGACGCATAAAAAAGGTGATCTCATGGCAAACACATATCTGTGTTATTATTTTAAAGTAAAATGCGGGGACAAAAATGTGTTACCCATTTTATGCTCTATCAAGGACTCGACTGCAAATGTTTTTATTGCTTTTATTATCATGACCACGACATAAGGAAACTTGTCTGACAAGTTTTATCTCTTGAAAATAGCTTAAAGGCTGAAACCTTATTGTGACAATAAACATTAAATTATCAGTCAAATTGGGGTCAATTCTTTTTAAAAAAAATTATATCAAAGCAAGACTTATTGGTCTCCATGGAGTTTCTGCGATCGTCATATGAATAAAATTCTTGAATATCAGTCTCCAGATCGCTTTTATTTTCTAAAACATGACCGGGTTCGGGACAGCTGCCCATCTTCAGATCAAATTTTGAAGTGACAGAGTAACCTGTCCTGAGATGAACGAATGTTACTCTGTGAACATTCTTTCATCACAGGACAGGTTACTCTGTAACTTCAAAATTTGATCTGAAGATGGGCGACTGTCCCGAAACCGGATATGTTTCAGAAAATTTTATATGACTGAGACTCCTGACGCATACAAAATCATAACTACCTATTTGTTCCTTACACTTCCAAGTTAAATGAACATAATATAATTCTGAGTATATTACATGACTATATAAGTCAAATGGGATGCGATAAAAATATTACCTTTCAAATTTTCAGAAAAAAAAAGGTTTGTTCTATAAAGGGTTAAGGCAGTTAAATTTTTTTGGAGACGAATTAGCGATTAGCCTAGATAACACTTCACTAATGGTGCCTATCTATGATTTGACCCCCATGTTTCATATACTTAATGTAATAGTTCCTGTTTTGATATCGACATATGACCTTCTGGGACTTCAAAGGAAAGTCCACTCGTGCGACCTCTGAAAAAAGAAATGATGACTTTCCGTGTCGCGCTTGTTTTGTCTGACGGTCAGCGCTTTGCTCTGTCATACAATAACTTTTCTAGAAATTTTGTTGCGTTAAAACAAACCGACCTGCCCTCAACGACACGTTTCGGACACGGTCGTTCACTTCTGAGAAGCGGCGTCTAAACACTTGCTGCCCGCAGGCCGGCGTGGGACTTCCTAAAGGGGGCCGCGGTCGCCGACGCGCCTTTCTGTGGCCATTGTTTGGCGCTGGCGCGGCTGCTGAGGCGGCCGCCGCCGATTGTCGACTCAGTCGCCTATTGTCATTCGCAAATGTCGTAATGAGCCGAGCAGGGCAGAAAGCGCCGTCGGCAGCATTCCTGGCCGGCCCAGGTGGCTGAGCGGCGGCGGCGCCGCGTTCGCAGAAGCGGACGCATCAGCCAGTCCGTCGAGACCCGACCGGCTGGCCGGCGGGCGTCGTGCCGTTGGTGCTCAAACGTCAGCCATTAATAACATTCGCTTACTTTATTTATTTCACTAAATTTCGACGCTCTTCCCTCCTGGTACGATTTGCCGAGAGATGGTGATTCCTAGCTCCTCGACCGACAACCTCTCACGAGGTTTGCGTCGGCCGCGATGGCCAAGCGGTCTGAGGCGCGCTTGTCACGGTCTGTACGGCCGCTACGGTCGGGGGTTCGAATCGCCCCTCGAGCATGGATATTTGTGCCGTCCTTAGTATTAGCTAGTTCATAAGTAGTTTGTAAGTTTAGAAACTGATGACCTCGTAGTTAAGTCCCATAAGCTCTACAAACATTTGAACGAGGTTTGCCAAATAATTTTCAGGTAAACACTTCAGTGAGGTAGAATGCGTGTTCAGAATTACGATTTTTAGCGACCTTGGTACCATTTGAGCTGGGATAATCGGATCAATACCTTTCTATTACGTACAAAGTATTCAAAAAGAAAGAACAGATTTCAAACATTTATTTCTTCCAATCTAGAAAAAATAGAAACATGATTCAACATTAATGGAGAGAGAAAATTTTACAATTTATTATTAGTAAGTGTGGTATGCATTCAATATGAGCAGCGTGTGTTGCAAAACAAATGTGAAAACGGTGGCTCATTTCTTGCCATACCTAAATCAGCTGGTCTCTAGTTATCAAATTCACAGCATCAACACTTCCATGTCGTAGAAATTCAAGAGTGTCAGGCGATAAAGTTGATCTTCTGCTCCTACTCTTCCAATCCAACATTCGGGAATTGCGTTATTCAAGTTACGTCGGACGTGTTTACAGAAATGAGGCGGGGCACACACTTGCATGAAGATAAAGTCATCTGAATCATCTTCAAGTTGGAGAAATATCCAGTTTACAAGCATGTGTACGACGTACTTTATCGTTTGCATGTTGTGAACAAGCACCCGAGGTTGTGGTCTTTCTTTCTTGAAGTACAGCTAAATACAGGCGTAAGTTTCATTTTGAAAAATATGTTTTTCTAATATCTATTGGGTGTGGAAATATATATTTAGATCTCATAAAGTAGATACAACTTTCAGCGAACACGAAAATAGTGCTTGTGTGAAATATGCATCAGCAGTCACTGAACACATTTATGGGCAATTGAAAAAAAAAGAAGTAAAATGGAGAAAGTACGATAATTTCTAAGCATCTGCCGAATATTCTACCAGTTTCGGCCAAAATATTGGTTTCGGCCGTAGGTTCGTTTTGGGCCAAAAATCAGCAGAATCTTAAGTTGACCGAAACTAGCATTTGTGAACTTATGGATGAAGTCGGGTCGCGTTTGGGACTGATTTACAACTCGTAAAAACTGTATTTTGTTGTTAATCACATTGTAACGCAGTCGTATCTTATAGTGATATTCTTACAATGTGTAACAATTTAACTTATTCATTATTGTACTTAATGGAACGGGTTATCATATTATTATGCTGAAAAAACATAAAGCGAAGGTCTTTTTTAATAACCATTGTGGGTTTAGGAAACATTGGTCATATGCTCTACAGCTTTTCCTTTTGAGTTTGCTTAAATTTACACTGACAACAGTTATACTGTTAGTCGGATCTGTGACGTTATTTTTCGAAATGCTTTATGCAGCACTAATTGAAGTTCATTTACTGACAGGAAAGAAGCCTGTTAGCTAGCAATACTATATAAAAACAACTTTACTTCGCTTAAATCTAATTACTGTAGCGAACCAATGAAAAAATAATGTTAACGAAGAGATGCGAACACTCAAAGAAATTTTACAACATATATACGAGGCAATGAGGCATTGAGGTAGCAGATGAGTTTTGTTATTTTGGTAGCAAGATAACTTCTGATGGCCGAAGTAAAGAAGACATAAAATGCAAAATGGTCATGGGAAGAAAAGCGTTTCTGAAGAAGCAAAATTTGTTAAAATCCAATTTTAGGTTAAATGTTAAGAAGTCGTTTCTTAAAGCATTTGTGTGGAGTGTAGCATTGTATGGGAATGAAACGTGGACGATAAGGAGTTCAGACAAAAAGATGATAGAAGCTTTTGAAATGTAGTGCTACAGACGAAAGATGAAGATTAGATGGGTAGATCACGTAACTAATGACGAGGTGCTTAACCGAATTGGAGACTAAGAGAAAGGATAGGTTGGTGGGACACTTTCTGAGACATCAGGGAATCGTCAACTTAGCATTAGAGGGAAGTGTGTGGGGTAAAAATCGTAGAGGGAAACCGAGGGACGAATACAGTAAGAAGATTCAAAAGGATGTAAGCTGCCGTTCGTATTCTCAGATGCGGAGGCTTGCGCAGGACAGGGTAATGTGGAGAGCTGCATCAAAAAATAATAACATATACGAGGTCTTGGCTGCGTGCGATTCAAGTCTGTAGGCGACAGGAGCTGATCTGAGTCTGTGATGCTGTGACCGTGCTCCACAATTTTGCTGACATATCAACTTTATTTCTGTATTATAACGTCGTTAGCAATAAACGTATCGTAATTGGAATTCCAGCCTTTATTTTGAGGAGAATACCTACTCGCAACAACTTAGTGATTTTCAGTTATTCTGCCCTGCACTTTTTTTAATGCAAAGCGCTATGAGAACTTGACGGGAAAACGACATGTCTTCACTAATAACAGGTACGAGGTATTCGTATGCACTGGCTCACAAGTCCAGCTTAAGTAGTGACTGACTTAATATTCGCAAATGCCGGGTGTATAGTTTAGGTCAGTAAATATTAGCGCCTCGTACGTCATCATCTACGGGCTCCTGGATAGGCTTACACACACTCAAGAAGGTTTGAGGAGGGTATCTTGCAAAATTTGGGAAAACTAATGATTTGCGGTGTAACGTAAATTTACCGAAATTCCAACTAAACTAAGTAAGTTTCCGTTTCGGTTACATTTTCGGCCGAAAATAGAAGAGGAGCTGAATATTCGGTTACGCTTTCGGTTTCGGCCGCTTATCATGTTTCGGTCGTACTCTGCTGGTCGGTATGATTTGGTGACAGACGGTGATTCCTAGCTCCTCGGCCGACAACCTCTCACGAGGTTTGCCAAATAATTGCAAGATAACCATTACAGTGAGGTAGAATGCCGGGATCGAAATTACAATTTTTGGCGATCTACGTACACGGCTCCCATTTGAGGTGGCTCCCATAATCTGGCGAATTACTTTTTATAATTTATTGTTTGCTCGAGAGCAACAAAATTTGCCGGTGACCCGTAACAGTGCTACACATTCATACATACAGGGTGTAAATTAAAAAGTTGAGGAACCAGAATAACTCGAAAAACACGCTTCACACACACAAAAAAGTGTAGAATCCAAAGTTGATTATTTTCGAGAGGTACATCTGCTGGTGCTAAAATTAGCCCTCCATCCCAGCCCCCTGGGGGTGGAGCGGGAGGCAACTTTGAAATTTCAAACGGGAACTCCTATTTTTTATTGTGGAATCAGACTCCACATAAGAAACTACGCACGTTTTGTCTTAAACACATGTTTTGATTCTTGGTATTCGGCGCTATAATTCAAGAAAATCCATGTTCTTATTTTTGCGTGGCAAATGGTTACGTATAAATAAATAAACTTATTTACTTCGTAAAATTTTATTCGCTAAACTAAAACTCTCCTTCTCTCCCCATAGGATGGGGTTTGAGAGAAAAGAGTAAAAGTTTTACTAATGTTAATCCAAATATTAATTTTTTCCGTAGATTCGGATAAGTTTCGTTTCTTTCGGAGTCATGAGGCCACACAACTTTTAATTATCGAACTAATCATCTGGCTAGCTAACTAACTAACCAAACATCCTACTAACTAAGTAAGGAAGTATGTTTTATATTTTGGTGACGATTTTCCGCGCAAAAATGAGAACATGGTTTTTGTTGAATTACAGCGCCAACTACCAAGAATCGAAACAAATGTTCAAGATTAAATGTACGTAATATTTTATGGAGAATATGATTCTGCAATAAAATATGGGTGTTCCCATTCGAAATTTTAAAGGTGCCTCCCACGGTACCCCCATGGGGTACCGGGCTAATTTTAGCACCAGAAGATGTCCCTCTCGAAAATAAATCGACTTTAGATTCTACACATTTTATCGTGTAAAGCTTATTTTTCGAGTTACTCTGGTTTGCCAACTTCAAATTTACACCCTGTATATTTTGAAACTGCGAATATATTAGTGAATGATAAACTATTTCTTTAGCTCGCAACGACGCCCATTCGTATAAGCATTAGGCAATCAAAGAGTGAAATACGAACAGGACCTTGCAAATTATGCGAATAGATTCACTCGTTCTGTAAAGATGCAAATTAGGCTGAAATCAATGATCAGCTTAATGGCACTATTTTATGTGCATCTACGTCCAAAAAACTGTTTTAACTTGTACGACTCGGTTCATATTTAGCATAAAGGTAGAGTTATGGATAAGCTAAACAATTTTTTATCGAATAATCTTTATTCCTATCCATTGTCGAGATATCATGGATTAGGGTTAAATTAATAGGTTCTGACACTCGTTGCACGTGCATACACTGGTGGCTTTTAAGTTGATAGTACTTTTTCATTTAATTATCATTTTATTGTTTATACGTCAATTGCAGTAATCTTTTGACTAACTACAGTACAATAGCCGTAAAGACGACGTTTGTTTAATTTTTCCTGAATAAATTTTCTTCACGACCCTCTCAGCTACGACACCTCATCAACTAATTAATAAGAGGTACTACCACAACACAACTAAAGACTAAAATGGTCTAGTTAAGCTCTTCCATTTATTCTGTAGCTTCAAAAACATTTGAATAAAAAATCTTAACATATTCGCTCTTTCCTACGAGTTAACCCTAATTTTCCTGTTCAGTAATAACAAGTGAGGCAGAGACCGGGGCCACGCAGCCTAACTTCAGTGGCATGTACCGTCTTACTGCACGACAAGCGAAATGCTACTTTGGGTCATACTACGCCTTGTACCTTGATATACAATACGATATTATGATTCGTATTGTTTTCATATGCGCGAATATATCAAGATTTTTTTTAAATTAAATCTTTTTGAAGCTATAAGATCTATAGAGAAACTTTCCTCTTTTGCATCTTTGACTGTGGCCACGACATATTACCCCTTGTTGTGCTGTGATGAGAGCATTCTTAATTCTGGTTCTGTTTATTTGATATGTTCACGCCGAATGAAATCTGACACTTGTGCAACTACTGTTTCAGATCGGAAAATTGCTGTCCCTGTAAACAATTCTGTTCAGTACAGACACGCTATAAATTTGTCTATGATCGCGATTAATTTTATCACACAAAATCTTATCTACATTCTCTGAGTTCACTGTCCCCTCCCTACCTCTTTAAATGAGATTTGACGAGATTTATCATTATTTAATATGGAATAGCATTATTATTAAAAGCTTACGTCCTGACAGCACCACTTGGTCTGTTTTCATTTCAGAAGATGTAATTATCAAGCTGATTCGGTAGATTCATTATTCGTAGGCACATTATGGAACGAGAAAATGTTTTCTTCTATTCCAACAGTCCTCTTATTTTTGAAATATGAAAAAGCATCTGCCGTGTTTTATTTAAATATAAAATATGTCAAAAGCTAAGTCGGAGACATCTTCACAATTTGCTCCTCTTGTTCCTATTATTACCACAACACTACATCATCTGAGTTGTGTATCTCTACGGTACAATACTCATCAATAGACATGGATTTAAAAATGTTTACGTTGCAGCGGAATTCACATCAAAATTTGTTTCTTTTACGCCATTACGCAAAGCTAGAATACAACTCTTCGCATAAACTAAGTTGGAAGAATACTAAATAGCTGTGTGAAAGGACATGATTCACTAGAGGGATTAAAAGACTCCTGTGTTGCGAATTGAAGATGAATCTGTTGGCAAGAACAAGCAGAGATATTGGTGTAGTTGTCCATTGCAAAAACTAATCATACTTACTGTTTTGCGGTGGAGTAACCGAGCGTTTCAAGGCGCCTTGCTGCGGAGCATGCGGTTGCATGCCGTCGGAGTTTCGAGCCCTCCCTGGCGCAAGGGTATGTGTGCTGTCCTTAGGCCAGTTAATTTATGTTATAAGCGTAGGGACTAATAACTTAAGACGTTAGCTCCCATTGGTTTACAAACATCTGAAGATTTCATACTTAGCGATACAGGTTATCACAAAAGCATTAAATGTGCACTTTACTTGAAAAAATATTATTCTGACAACAAAATTATTCAGACTCTTTGGAAGAGGTGAAATAAGAGACAGGACAACTGGCTGCAGAACAGGATAACACGTTTACTGAAATAAATGGAAAGGCAGTAAATGTTGAGTCACAGGCAGTAAAATATTTTTAATCATAAATTCTTAAATATAGCGGAAACCGTAGGGACAAACATTGAACAGTACGTTGAAAAATATATATAATTCGACATTTTCTTAGGAAACTAAGGAGAACAGTGTTTCTGTGACCAGGTGTGTTTACAAAGTAACGAAACTCATTTTTTACCTGACTGAAATTTATTGTTATGCAGCTTATTTCCTGCCTGAACTCTGCATTACCATGTAATCAGGGAAGTAGGAAGTCATAATTATTCAAAATGAAGTAATTAAAAATCACGAAATTACTTGAATTACCGCGAAATTTTCTTTTTCGTTGTTGAAAACACGGTCGACTTCGTCGGTCTGCCTATTACAACACCAGATGGCTAGCGTGCTAGACTTGCGCGATCCGCGGTCCCCTTTAGATATGGAAATATCCATTTTCTTTATCCACTATTACGGCTGCGAACACACACGATTAGTATTTTGTGTACATCTATGACGAAGTCCTTTTGGAATTATATGAGTTTCATAGGCTTTATTGCTTGATTAACATTAAAAATCGCTAACTCAGTTTTAGTGTTCGCGTTATTTATGTAATGTCTATTCTCTGAAAATTATAGCTCATCTGGATTTTATGGTGCTTCCATCGAAGTATTTAAGTCGATAGCGTGGTGTAAGCAGCTTGTTAGTCTGTTCTCAGTGTGAGGAGGTTTTGCACGTCGTTCACATCACTCGGCAGACTTTCTCACTTCGGTGACGCAAGTTGCAGCCTTTGGTCACCGAAAGGCTCGGAGTTGTAGCGTCTGGCCTGGCGGTGTGAAACTATATGAAACTGTATTAGCCTATGTACGACGTTGGGTTGTTCGCTGATGGATGAACGACCGCGAACCGCAACCGACGTCACAATTCGGAATGAGGCTGATGAAAAAATGAGAGAAAATCGTCGGATAACGCATACGCAGACACCAGGTAATTGCAGCAGACAACGAGATCGTGTTCTAGTAACTTCGCAGGACTGCGATATAGAAGGGGGCGCATCGCATGTTCACTGACATCAGGCAGAGCAGGCTGGACACCTATCATTAAGACCAGTCCCAGAGGTGTCGCACCAGCGTTTCCTTCAACACCAGCCTAAAAAGCAACGTCGCACATAATTAATATCGATGCAATCATCAACGTACAGAGTTTCCAGTCCTCTACAGATTTCAATTGGAGGTGCTCTTCTGCATATTTTTTTCCCACGCACCGACATGTTACGTTTACAGTTTTGAGCCCTCTACACCGAGATGGGTGAAAATGCTTTCCCTAAGGAGCAGACGTCGACCGAATACAATACGACACCAATACTGAATTTAAAACGACGAGGGTCTTCCACAAAGTAAGTTTCGTTTCTACTTCTATCCGCCCCAGCCTTTACGATCGCAGTTCGGAGTATGCGCGGCACTTACTATGACTTAAGGAGAAGACACGTACCCTATTTTCAGATCGCTGCTGCCGATATGTGCTTTGTAGTGCTTCTTTATAAAGTCGGCGTAATTTAAAATGCCGCCGCGTGTGAAATCAGATCTGTGATTCGTTTTCTAAATCCATAGAAAGGTAAAAAAAGGAAATCCATCGGCAAATCTACGAGGTTTACGGACAAAATGCTATGAGTGATTCAATGGTTAGAGGATGGGTCAGACTGTTCAATGAAGGACGTGATCAAGTGCACGATCAAGAACGAAGTGGACGCCCGTCTGAGGTTACTGATGAAGTAATTAACAATATTGAAAAGAAGATTAAGCACAACCGTAAGTTTACACTTAGTGCCCTTGTTATGGACGTTCCGCAAATCTCAAGATGACTAATACATGAAATTGTCACTGAAAAACTGAAATTTTGAAAACTTTGCTCACGTTGGGTACCCAAAATTCTTACTGAACAACACAAAAAACAACGGATGAGCAGGGCACTTTAGTTTCTGACTTGATACAATGAAGAAGGCAATGGTTTTCTTTCTCGGATACTCACGGCGGGTCAAAGTCGGATATAATACGATACCCCTGAAACAAAACGACAGTCAGTGAAATGAAAGCTCACTTCATCCCCAACGAAGGAATACAGAACAAGCGCCGAGGATTACTGTCAAAAGGTTTTATCATTTATTTATTTATTTATTTATTTACTTATTTATTTATTTATTTATTTATTTTTTTTTTTTTTTTTTTTTTTTTTTTTTTTTTTTTTTTTTTTTTTTTTTTTTGCATGATCTCCGACCTCGCACAGCGAATGTGACCAAAAAAAACTCTAACGGGAATTTCACTAGGACGCGTTTGGTCATCATCCGTACAACGCGGACCTCGCTGCTAAAGACTTTCATCTCTTCTTCCACTATCCTTGGTGATGAACACTTGACATAGGAACATGCGGAAAACGAATTTATCTTTGTAGCTCATTGTGTGACAATTTGGACGAATTATTTTTCCTCATTTATTATTCGCCATGTACAGGCGGCAACCTTCTATGAAGAAGGCATACAAAACCTTGTGCCACCCTATGACAAGTGCCTACAAAATTTCGGATGCTATGTAGAAAAGTAGTTTAACAGTTGTAGATTTTTGTACAATAAATACTTTTTCTGTATCTGTACGCGTTTGCTTTATATAATCAAATGTAACTTCTACATTTACATAGATACTCTGCAAATCACATTTAAGTGCCTGGCAGAGGGTTCATTAACCACTTTCATAACCTTTCTCTACCGTTCCATTCTCTAATAGCGCGCGAGAAGAAAGAACACCTAAATCTTTTCGATCTAATTTCTCTTATTTTGTTGAAATGGTCATGTCTCCTTATGTAGGTAGGTGCTAGCAATTCACATTCAGAAGTCGGTGATTACAATTTCCCAAATAGATCCTGCCGCAACGAATAACGTCGTTCTTTTAATGATTTTCACCTAAAATCGTGCAACATTTCCGTGACGCCCCCCCCCCCCCCTGTAACGTGCTCAAACAAAACGAGCTGCCCTTCTCTGAACCTTCTCAATGTCTTCCTTCAGTCCCTCCTGGTGAGGGTCCCACATTGGGCAACAGTACTCCAGGAGAGGATGCATAAATGTAATGTAGGCAGTCTCTTTGGTGGAGCTGTTGCATCTTCGAAGCGTTCTGCCAATGAAACGTAACCTTTGGTTCGCCTTGCCCACAATATTTTCCATGTGTTCTCTCCAGTCTAAGTTGTTCGTAATTGAAACTCCTAGGTATTTGGTAGAATTTAAGACCTTAATGTTTGACTGATTTATCGCGTAAAGTTCAACGGATTTCTTTTAATGGTCATATGAATTATTTCACATTTTCCTTTATATAGTGTCAATTGCCAATTTTCGCGCCATGTACAAATTATGTCTAAATCGCTTTGCAGTTGCTTTTGATCCTCTGTTGACTTACTTTGTGGACACACCTCGTTATATGAAATATCCGAGCTATATCTGGGTTATGTTCTTTGTGGACGTGGAATCGTGTTTGGCCTGTGTTATTAGATCAGTTTTTGTCTTACAAGGGGAGGCCGCCAATTGTGAAATTCAGATTCGATTCATAATGCGCATAATGAAAGCTCATGGCCAGAGGTGTAATTTGGCAAAGCACCAAGATGCACTTCTCAGCCGTTGTCGAGAGAATCGACAATTAAAAAAAAAAAAGAAAAAAAGAAAAAAAAATGTTGCTGTGAAATACTCTCTACGGTGAGTAATATTGCACAGAGGCGTGGGGTAGCGGTAAGCGCGCGGGTTCGTAATCCGAAGGTCTCCGGATCGAATCTCGCGGCATGCAACTTTTTATTATTATTTTTTTTTAATTCAAATGTATACACACACACATACAATAAATGTAGACAAGTAATAACATTTGATGTTCGAAGTCACCAGTTTTTCCACGACAAACGACTTTCAAACAACTGATTATATGCAACTGGCGACTTCGAACATAATTGTTTTCCGCAAACAAAGTTGTATTTCAAAAAATGTTATTAATTGTCTTCATGATGTTTACCATGTATAGTTAACGGAAAAAGTATAAACGATATTCCGAAACGAATACGTGTAGTGTAAGTCAAACCTGACGAACGATAGAACAATTTTTCAGAATGTCAATCAGATCTGTTTCCCAACAGATAATTTAAAAAAACAATTGTTCTTGTAAAAACGCATCGTTTATCAGATGTGCTCGATGTCGTGCTGTTTTCTGCTTTCCATATTTCTATGATAACCATCACTCTGGGTTCCTGGGATATATATATATATATATATATATATATATATATATATATATATATATATATATATATTACAAAAAAAAGTTGCCTGCCGCCAGATTCGATCTGGCAACCTTTGGATTACCAACCCGAGCGCTTACCGCTACGTCACGCCTCTGTACAATGTTATCAATCGTTGAGATCGTAGAGAGTATTTTAACACAACCGCTTTTTTTTTACTGTAGATTTTCTCGACAACGGCTGACAAGTACGTCTTGGTGCTTTGCCAAATTACACCTCTGGCCATGAGCTTTCATTGTGCGCAGTATGAATCGAATCTGAATTTCACAATTGGCGGCCTCCCCTTGCAAGATTTTTTTAATCACTGAGGGCAGTCAGAACTCTGACCGTACGCGCTTAGCCACCGTGCCAGCAACCGCTAGGCCACTCGACCCGACTGTGGACAGTTGAGCAGGTCAGACAAGCGTCGGGGTAGCTCGCTGTTCAGTGTTGTCGTAATCTGTCTGAACTGGGTCAGAGGCCTGGTTTCCGGCGCACGCGTGTTGTGACGAGCCGTTGTCCCGGCCGAGACGCCGGCTGCTGGAGTCAGCGGCAGCGGCGCTTTCTGCAGAGTGGCTGCTGACTGGACCACCGGCTCAGCTGCCTCAGCGAATCCCTCAGAGAGGGGACTTCTCGAGCAGCAGGCGGTGGCGGCACCCGGGCACGCCTCCTCTCATCAGCGACGGGGGTGCTGCACCACGCCAAGTGGCTGAGTGTCGTCACCGTCGAAAGTATGTGCCACACCGGGACTCGAACCTGGGATTCTTGCTCATCACTGTCAGTCGCCTCAACCAATAGACAATCCCAGCACACTCCAGACATGGCCCCAACTTTCGTCGGAAACTCTCATTGGCATTTCCAGCCCTCCTGTTATATCCGATACGATATAGATGGCTTTCAGTTTCGGAACGGAGAAACGTATATGACTGACTAGCTGAAAACCCGGTTTTGCCCGGGTATTTATTTATTTATTCGAAGCTTGAGTTAGTACTTTTCCTATCCACTCTCTCTCTGTCCATCTCCTTTTTTTCTAAAAACATGTTACATTCATCAGAGAATATATAAGAAATCAGAGATAAAAATACTCTCGTTTCGAAGAATCCAATCACGCAGTTCAACAATAATGTTTGTAATAATATCACGGATGGATCACTTGATGTAATGCGCGAAACGTCAAATCGATTTTTTTCTAAAGAGATGTATTAAAAGAAATTTCTTTTTTACTTCTTTATTTATTTATTCTTATATTTTCTTATTCGTATGCTTATCCTTACAGAGAAAGAGCTGAAGACCTTGTAGCATGCATAGACCAAACATATGGTCTGTGGCATCACGTTTCGCAAACGTCATCGCTGACCTTCAGTCTTTTTTTTTAATAATTTGACGACTTTCAACCACCATATCTTCCACCCCCTTATAGGTGTCGGCATGGAACTGCTATGGTGTACGACGGGAGACTTCGGGCAACAATTACACATATACACCATTCTTTGCGCTCTGTAGTTTTCGCTGCTGAGCGAAATATTAACACACACACGTAGATTTTTATATACACCGATAACTTTCCATCCCACTATACTCCACCCTTTTATCATCATCAACCCTCAAGCATCAATGCAACCAATAATACAATTTTCAAAGAGTAAATATAACTGTCAAAGAGTAATTATTGTTCCGCATTTCGCGTTATATTCTTCAAATTACTAAATATCTATCAGATCGCTATAAAACCGTGCCTAAAACCTTCCTCGGGTATAAATTAGTAACTGTACAAATATTTAAGTCTCTGCGATTTGTCGTTTGGACGTGATAAGCGTACACGAACATATATAGCTATCCGATCGCCATAAAACAGTACCTAAAGCCTTCCCCGAGTAGACATTAGTAACTGTACAAATTTTCAGCTCTTTATGTCTTCTGGTTCAGATGTTATAACGCACACCGAACAGATATTCACATTTATAAATATCGATATACGCAGCTCATGCTGCTAGAAAGTATTCAGCAAGATATTTCCTTCTAGCCCACGCGGAATACAACAATGGACACTTTGACAGTTTCGTTTTCATTACTGTAGAAATGTCTTTTCTTCAGAAAGGCCTCTTTTTCGCTCGTTATATCAGTTGTTCCAGACTTATCCACTTATTACTGTAGGCCATCTGACCAAACGTGAATTCCCTGCTGCAATATTTTTCTGTCTCGTATATGAATCTCCGTGATTCCCGCTTCCTTCAGGTGTTCTTTTACAGATGGCCCATTTCAGGCCCCCGTTCGAATCCGCCCGGCGGATTAACCAAAGGGGACGGAGTGCCGACCAGCCTGGATGTGGTTTTTAGGCAGTTTTCCACATCCCCCTAGGTGATTACCGAGCTGGTCCCCAAGTCCCGCCTCAGTTACACGATTCGCAAACATTTCGTAACACTTTACACTTTCACACACTTATCACACTATACGCAAACATTTGGGGTACACATTTCCCCCTGGGAGGCATGGGGTGGCGGCAGGAAGGGCATCCGGCCACCCTGTAATTATTAACACATGCCAAATCCGTGTTTAACTCAGTGCCGACCCTGTATGTGCGGGAAAAGGGCCGAAGAGAAAGAAAGAAAGAATTTTCCAGGCCCTGTTCGTCGAGATACAACTACGTCCACATAATACTCCTTTAATCACATTTAAGTGAATGGCGGAGGAATCATCGAACCTCTTTTATGATATTTCTCTACAGTTCCATTATCTAACAGCACGCCGGAAAAAGGAACTTCAAAATCTTTCCGTATTCGATCTGATTTTCCTTAATTTGTTATGATGATCATGTCTCGCTATATAGGTGGGTGCTAACAAAATATGTTCGCATTCGGAAGACAAATTGATAACAGAAATTTCGCAAATAAATCTTGCCACGACGAATAACGTCTTTATTTTAATGATTTCCACCCATACTCATGCATCATTTCTATGACACTCTCTACCCTTCACCCCCTTCATCTCGACAACAAAAAAACGCGTTGCTCTTCGCAGAAATTTCTCTACATCATCCGTCAGTCCCACTTCGTGGGGCTCCCACAATGGACAACAATACTCCAAAATAGGACACACAAGTGTGATGTAGGTAGGATCTTTAATAGAACTGTTGAGTCTTCTAAGTGTTCTGCCAGTGAAAGGTAGCCTTTGGATCGCCTTCCCTACAACGTTTTCTATGTGATCTTTCCAATGTAAGTTGTTCGTAACTGTAATTTCCAAGTATTTAGTTGAATTTACGGCCTTTACATTTATCTGATTTACAGCATAAATGGAGTTAAACGGTTTTCTTTCAGCGCTCATATGGATGACTTCACATGTTTCTCTAGTCAGTGTCATTTGCAATTTTTGCACCATGCAGCCATTTTGCAGCTGCTTTTGATCTTGTAATGACTTTACTAACTGATAAACGACAGCATCAGGCGCGAACAGTCTAAGAGAGCTGCTCACATTGTCTCCTAAATGATTTTTGAAGATAAGGAACTGTAGGAGCCCTATGATTCTTTCCTAGAAAATGCCAGATATCACTCCCGTTTTACTCGATGACTTTCCGTTAATAACTACCTACTATGTCATTTCTGACAAGGAATCACGAATCCAATCGCGCAGCTGTGGTGATATTCCATAAGAACATAATTTGATTAAAAGACGCTTGTGGGGTACACTGTCAAAAGCCTTCCGAAAATCTAGAAACGTGGAATCAATCGGGATCCCTTGTCGATAGAACACATCACTTCATGTGAGAGCCGGCCGCGGGGGCCGAGGGGGCTGCGGCGCGTCAGTCACGGTCTGCACGGCCACTATGGTCGTGGGTTCAAATCCCCCCTAGGGCATGGATATTTGTGCCGTCCTTAGTGTTAGCTAGATCATAAGTAATTTTTGGGACTGATGCCCCCGAAGTTAAGTCCCATAAGCTATACAAACATTTGTAAACATCTTCATGTGAGACTTCTGAAACTGAGTAGACTATGGGTCATAACGTTTGAGGGATGTTCTAAAAGCCACCTGCAAACCAACGCCAATGATATAGGTCAGTAATTTTGCGGATCACTCCTATTCCCTTTATTGAATATAGGAGTTATCTGGCCGTGGTGGATCGGCCGTGCAGGCTGAGGCGCCTTGCTGCGGAGCGCGCGGTTGCTCGCCGTCGGAGGCTCGAGTCCTCCCTTGGGCTTAGGTGAAACTCGTTTAACTTAGTTTAAGTAGTTTGTAACCCCAGGGACTAATAACCAAACAAGTTAAGTCCAATATATTTACAAACATTTGAACATTTGATTTGGACTTACCTGTGCAACTTTCCAGCCTTTGGGTACAGAGCGAGTGATTTTATATGATAGCTCGGTAAGAAGCTATGGCATCAGCATACTCTGAAAGGAACCTAACTGGTATATAATCTGGACCGGAAAACTTGAATTTGTTAAATGATTTCAGTTGTTTTAATATTCTAGGGATGTGTACTTCTAAATTCCTCAGGCTGGAGATTGTCCTTGATTCGAATTCTGGAGTATTTATTCGTCTTCTTTTGTGAAGGAATTTCGGAAAGCTGTGTTTAGCATTCCTGATAAGCAAAAATGTTCAAATGTTTGTCAAGCTTAGGGACTTAACTACGGGGTCATCAGTCCCTAAACTTACAAACTACTTATGAACTACTTACGAACTAGGACGGCACAAATATCCATGCCCGAGGGGGGATTCGAAACCCCGACAGTACTGGCAGTGCTGACCGTGATTGGAGCGCCTCAGTCACCTCGGCCACCGCGGCCGGCTCCTGATAAGCATAGATACATATTGTGCATGGTTCTGGATAGTAGTTGATGCCAGAATTGACAACTTTCTGACCTGGTCAATTGCTGTATAAAGCGACGGCTAAGTGGCTGTAGTATACTTATGTACGCTGAGCGATGGGCTCGTATTTCGAGAGGTGCTTCCTACGCGTGATTAAGATTAGACGCAGCAGAATTCTTCCATGACGTTTCTCAAAATACGGTTGTGTCTTTCAGCCAAAAGGGTTCCACAATAACAACTTTTTTTTTCAGACATTTCCACCATTTATCTCGCCGGAGTAGTATTGTTACAGTTGTCAAATTTCTCGCTATTTGATCTAATGCCAACATGATAAGCATTACAAATATGGGAGCAGTAGCTTATAACTGGCACCATTAGAGCCCTGTAGGGAGGATAGATATTTAACGTCCCGTCGAGGACGTTATAAGATGAAAAGACGCTCTGACTGGAAAAGGAAACCAACTGTGCCCTTCTCGAGACATCCAGTGAAGCCACGGAACATCCAGACGTAGCTGGCGGCTGGACGGCGGCTCCTTTGAGTGCGCTCACAGTCCCAGTCCCTGTAATACGATCGACTTTCCTGTCTGTTTGGACTATTCGAGACTAGTGGATCTACAGCAGCGCCCCTGGCGTGTTATTCCCGTACTGAGTTTCATCTCTCTCGAATGGTCGATTTCGTTTAGACGCTTATTACCAGAATTGTATAGCTATCTTCTCTGCTGTTTCGCACCTGAACGGAAAAGTGAGTTTATGAGAGCATTCTTACGTAACAACAAGCAACGGTAACAGAGTTTAGCAAAGACGAAATGAAAATAAATGGCGGGTTTCCTTGTCGACGATCATGTAAATTCTCTACACTCTTAAAAACGAATAAATTGGATACGTGTAGTCTAAACATTTCAAAACAAAATACATTTAGTTGCTCAAGAAAATATACATCTACAATCAAATCTATATCTAAAACGTAGTAAATAGCGCCTTTTTTTCTTTATTTTGCTTATCTTACTTTCTTGCTACGCTACAAATAACATCGAATTTTCTCGTGCAGTAAATCTGAATTTGTCACGGTCGAAATTTTTTTCATTAAAAGAGCTTTTATGATATTGCCAATATCGCTTATTCAAAATTTCCACTTATTATAACCGGTTTCGTAGGATCTTACCGCCATCATCAGAACAGCCCAACTATTATGAACATGCAATGACGTTTCCACAGTTCTGATGTTGGCGGCAAGATCCGCCGAAACAGGTTAACACAAGTGGAAATTTTGAACAAGCGATCTTGGCTATATGGTAACAGGTCTACGTAAACATCAGATCGCTCCCAGTAGTATTGTGTAAATTTTTCCAGTTGAGGACATTTATTTACGTTTCTATCTATCCGTAATGTTTGGTTTGTCTCTGTAAAACGTAAATATTTACCATTAGGATATACGGTCTCATTTGTAGGAGGACACTGGTTCAAAAAATACTAGGTCCCAGTGGAAATTTTAAGAAGATGAGAAACATTTCTATTTTTGGAATGAGCTCGATTAGAGTACGTTAACTTACGATGTTAGCAGACGCCACTATGATTTCTTATTGCTGCAGTATGCAGCATGGTGGAAAATTTACAACCTTACACTCGGCACAATCTATAGATCATCGACGTCATAGATGCACTCGCGATGCGGTTGGCGGCTGATTTCCAAGCAGGCACTCATGGCGTACGCATTGCGAGGAGGCAATTTTGACCAAAAAGTCGCTTGTGTAAAACGGGCCTTGAAGGCACCACGTTCGGTTCTTCCTTTCAGATGTTCGGCGCTCTCCCAAAGCACTCCCAACAAACGCTTGTCTCCCATTCTACTGGCTCGTTGCTGAGGTCTCGTTTTCGTGACACTCCGTCGCCTCTTAGTACTACCTTCAGAAAAGCGACGACCCGCAATGCAGCAACTAGACACTAACTTTCAGATAGGACTTTGTTGCTTTCCTATAAGCAAGTATTCAGACCTAAAGACAGCTGCTATTTGGCTAGTTTTGTAGAAATATTGTTTAGTCTATTTCGAGTTAGTGCCTGGTCATTCCATTAAACTCTGAAATGTTTTATAGTTGGAGCTGCATTAAGTTAAACGCTAAAACAATAAATAGGTAATTTATTTCTCCGTCTTACTTCTTTCCGCATCGCAAGTGGTGGGTAGGAAAGATGTCTGCCGTGAATTTCGGATGATACTTCGTCTGTAGTAACTAAGAAGTGCCTGCATAAAGTTCCTTACCCTCGACGTTTTTTGCAAAAGTCAAGAATCACACAAAAGGTTTTACAGGGGTGCAAAAAATTCCGAATCGTGTCATAGATATCGGGAAGGGCAGTGAGTGCTGTAAGGAATAATTACCTGTTGCCAGTTGGTTGTTGTTGCACCGCACTCGATCACCGATGGAGTGAAGAGGCCGACTACTTTGGTCTTCAGGAACTTCAGGTCGAACCCAGTGGCCATGAATTATCTGAAATGTGACAAATATTTTAGTTTAGATAATAAAAGTCCGCGACAATTCCAGATGACGTGATCTTATTGGATCTCGTACAACATCAAAAATGATATAGTAATTATAGTAATAACAATAAAAATAGTTTTAGACGTAGTAATTAATACGCCCTGAAACGAAGACATTATTGTACACAACAAATTCCTAAGATGTCATCAGATTCGGTGTGACATACTGCAATTTAAAAATTTTTTAAAAAGTTTGAAATGAATAAGCAGTGGAAAAGCATAGTTTACAACAGAGGTGGACTCAAACCTAAATTTCCTCCATTAGCGAGGAGACGCTTTGACCTTCAGGCTGATGGTGCCTACAGGCCAAGTCTCATTACGTTCTTTTCGAATTTGAGCAATGTTACAAACTCATCGAACTGGCATGACTTCGTGTCTGTTTAGGCTATTACAATGAATACATTAGGCTGTTTAAAGTATCTCAACCGCATTGATATTTTCTTATTAACTGTTATAACTACTCCTGCATTGGACCTATTTCATTTTTATATTTGTAACACCATGTTCACCTGACTAAAAGTCCTGTTCTTAATGCCTCCGCACCTCCGTAATTGTCAGTGTATCTTACTTCAAACTCTCCATTTGCCTTATTAAATTGACTACGCTACCTGTCCTATTAACAGATCTAACATGCCATGATCTGACCCGCGGAATGCCATTTTGTTCTGATGAAATCGTGTTCGTAAGTGGTCCTCGCAGTAGTTCAAATGTTCAAATGTTTGTAAAGCTTATGGGACTTAACTACGGGGTCATCAGTCCCTAAACTTACAAACTACTTATGAACTACTTACGAACTAGGACGGCACAAATATCCATGCCCGAGGGGGGATTCGAACCCCCGACCGTAGTGGCCGTGCAGACCGTGGCTGGAGCGCCTCAGTCCCCTCGGCCACCGCGGCCGGCAGTTCCTAGTAGCGCTTACCTGATCTTATATCCCTCAGTTTTTGGGTGCAAACATACGTCAGCCTGTTATTAAATTCTTACAGTCGTCATGATGCTGCCTGTCGCCATTCGCATGTGGAGTTATTTTCTAAGCTCATGTATTAAATATTTGATCCGTCTTCAGGTCTAAAATACCGACAAAATGCTAAAGATCAGCTGTTTGTGATGCTTCGCGTCGTTTTGCACCAGATAACGCCGCTGCTTCGTTCCTGCGGTATATCTGGACATGTCTTCACGGCTGATACCGAACCTAGTACCACCTTGTTCTTTTTTGTGAGGTGTGGAGTGTTTGTCCTGGAGAGTAGTGTTCTTGCTGCCTCTGGTGTGGGGTGTGGAGCGACCCCTGAGTCTCCCCTGGACGGCTCGGTGCAGCCTGGTTGCTTACTTAGAATTCATAGACAGCGCCGATTGTGAATGCGCCATACATAATTCGGCTATAAGTCACCAGTGCCTTACAGCGGCGGTCTTCTTAGGACTCCTCCTGCAGCTGTCTCGTCGCTCTCGTTGGCTGGTGTTGTGTCATTAGGTGTCCATCTAGACAAGCAAATATTTCATGTGGTTAACTAGTTAAAATTCCCGCAAGTAGCTGGAAAACAGGTGTAAGTGTTCAAGGATCCAACATACACGAGTTTCGGTGATGATACCACGTTAGTATGACTCCTTAGACAGAAATGCTCTGCAGAAAAGATGTGTCACCCAGAGAAAGTGGTAAAATTTCGTAATTTTTTTAACAGGTTCAGGTCTCTGAGGTTCTTCCGTAAAAACCAGCTTCGCTTGGCCTTGCCCATTTTCATATGTAGCGCAGCAACGAAGCACCGGCATTATCTGGCACTAAAGACGCGTTACATCCGATACAACTTAGCGCTCTATTGACATTTTAGGCGGATGAAATTCGGTCCTGTACTTTTCTTCTTCTTTATTTTATTTCATTTATCAAAATATTGCTTGAATATTTTCCCGAACAATTACCCTCTTTAGTTATGTAAAGGAGACTACAAAATATTCAGTGAGGAGATGGGTCTGTAGCTTCAAGAGCTACCTTTTATACCGTAACTGTTTGTTAAAATCTTTGAACTCTGACATTTTTTTCCAGCACCAATAACTTGGGTGGTAATGTGGTGCTTGACATCTGACATTTCATAAGCAAAGGAGGAATTTAGCAAAATAGGTGTTTATAATATACTAAATAGGCCAAACGTACAGAAATTTCAAAATCAATTTTCAGGGGCACGCTGACAGGTTTAGACTTATAAATGTAACAAATCAATTTATTACAGTGAAACATGTGACATTGTTACAGCTGATAACGATCTTCCAGGACTACATATTTTCTAGAATAACGACAGATATAGATATCTTGAAAGAAATTGAATTAATCACGCATGACAAAAAAAGAAAAGAGTCCAAAAAATGTCAGATTCGAATAACTCATCTCTTCACCAACTTAAATACACATCCATGAAGTAATAAAACCCATAATGAGCAATAGGAGATCAGATGTTTGTATAACGTATGGGACTCGACTACGGAGCCATCAGTCCCTAAACTTACAAACTACCTATGAACTACGTAATACTAAGGACGTCACAAATATCCATGCCCGAGGGGGGTTTCGAACCCCCGACCGCAGTGGCCGTGCAGACCGTGACTGGAGCGCGTCAGTCCCCTCGGCCACCGCAGCCGGCGATCAAGAGTATGTATGAATCTGAATATTACTAGATCTTCTTCTCCTTCCTCTTTAGCCGTTTTCCCACACATTGCAGGGTCAGCTTGTTAATGTGGATTTGGCATGTTAGTAATTACGGGGTGGCTGGATGCCCTTCCTTCCGCCGCCCCAAGCCCCCCCCCCCCCCCCGGGAGAAAAAGTGTACCCCAAATGTCTGCGTATAGTGTTATACGTGTGAAAGTGTAAAGTATTACGAAGTGTTTGCGAATCGCGTAACTGAGGTGGGACTTGGGTACCAGCCCGGTATTCACCTAGGGGGATGTGGAAAACCTCATAAAAACCACATCCAGGCTGGCCGGCACTCCGAACTCCTTCGTTAATCCGCCGGGCGGATTCGAACCGGGGCCGGTACGCCTCCCCGTCTCGGAAAGCGGTGCGTTAGACCACACGGCTAACCGAGCGAATAATATGAATATTACTACATAATGATGAAGTTTTTACAGTAAGTTTACGTGTCTTTTGTACCATTAAATAACTGTATGGTCTTCAGATCAAAAGTCACAAGTGTTACAATAAAAAATAACATCAAATGGTTGTATTTTCCCAGATAGTAACTTATTTCCGTTACTAGCAACAAAGATGCCCGGCAGAAGCAAGGAGACGGTATCAGCCAAGCGTGATGGCCGTTCGGTTTGAGTCGCATTGTCACGGATTGCGCGCCCGCTCCCATCGGAGGTTCGAATTCTCCCTCGGGCATCGGACTGTATGTTGTCCTTCGCATAAGTTTTACGTAGTTTGTAACTCTAGGGTAGGTTGACGTCAGTAGTTTAGTGCATTATGTTTACAAACATTTGAACTGACAGACATCAGCAAGAGAGACATTGATAGTGAAGTCGAAGCAAGCTTCGTTTTCAGCGCTACCCTGATTGATTTACACATCGGTGTTTATTACCACGGTTCGGTTTCCGTCAGGGGACTGGGTGTTGTGTTGTTCTCATCGCCATCTTCATCGCCATCGACACGCAAATTGCCGTGGCCCCAAAAATAAATAGACTTGCACTAGGCAGCCGAAAAATCCCAGACGGGATCTTCCGGCCAAACTGCCATACGATCTTTCATTTCAATAAATAATCCGTTTCAAGTGTTCTTTGCAACTTTGTAAACTCCGAACAACAAGATACATTGGCAAAAAGACAATCTGGTACAAGAAGAGATTTATTTCAAATCAACAGAGCGGACCACGGTAGACCCTATTACGGAATACCTCGACTTTCAGATTTGTGTGTACTTAGTTAAATTCTTTTTGTAAAATCATTTTTGCCTGATAATGAGGTTCTACTTTCAAACATGATTCAATAGTATACAATTTAAGAAAGTTAACAATAGATAGAGGCTAACAGAGCCACGTACTTCCAAAAACCAGTAAAAATACAAAATTCAATTTACGAAAAATAAAGAAAAATAGCAACGGCATGCAACCCTTAGAAACGCGTATGATATCATAAGCAAGCTAAAGAAATACAGTTAGAGAGATTTTACAGACGTACAGCCCTTATACAAATGAAAATGTACCTGCAAAATGGCAGGAATAAATGAATAAATACCCGGGCAACGCCGGGTTTTCAGCTAGTATTTCATAAGCAAATGATTCTGTGTCGCGTTTCCGCCGGTGGTCCTGGTGTCGGTGGCCGAGTAGAAAGAGACCGACACAGGACTAAAGGATGCACGCTTGTGCAGGTACAGAGGTGACCAGCCAGTGAGACAGCAGAAACTAGAAACACTAGAGTAAATTAGAACGAGATATATATTTCATGGAGTCTTGGTAATACTTAACTTTTACATAGTTCTTGACTGCAGAATGCTGATACATAGTTTAGATACAGGCCTGCCTAATGATGATTCCTAGTGCCTATCCGATAGCCAAGTCTTCACTGGTGCCTATCTGATTCCGAAGTGTTAGCTGGTTCCTATCTAAGTCCCAAGTGAACGATGTCGAGCGAAGTTGCAGCAGAGGGCGCTCGTGGCTGACGTCGTAAGAAAGCCGCGCCGTGCGTGCATGGCGGCGCGCGGCGAAAGTACGTGGCGCGCACTTTATACTTGTGCGACACCACAAATGAAATGCTATTCCTTATCCCTCCGAACGAAAGGGGTTCTCGTTTAGCAAAAATGGCCCGTCTAGCGAACTTAGATAAATTTAAAAAGTTAAAAACCTAGGGAATACGTCAGACAGCCGTCTTTCAAGCTCTCCCAAGGCGAAACGCCGCCCTTCTTTCGCAGCTTTGCCGTCATTCGATTTTTAAAGCTTATCCGTCCACCGTTTAGCGAAATTGCGTCCGTCGACGAGTGCGCGCCGGTCGGTCCGAAGTGCCGCTCGGTAATGGGGCGGCGGGCAGTGAATCTCCGACACTCCGCACCGTTCGCTAAGATTTTATTTCTGGGCGCCAGCAGTTACGGTGGAGCGGCGCTTTCTCATTAGGCCGTTCCGGCCGCGCCGGGTCTTAAACGGCTGTGGCCGGCGGTCCAGCCTGTTTCCAATACGTCCGGTGTTGGCGAGCGACGACAGGGAAGATCCCGGCTGAAGTGGACCAGCGCGGCAAAGCGAGGCACCAGAAGACGCACGCGTGGACGGCGCCTCCAGGTCCGGCGTCTGGCAGAGCTGCCAGAGACCGGCAGCCGAGGAGGACCGCTGCGCTGGTACCGCGGCCCAATTTATTTGGGGTACAAGCTTCCTAGGGTTTTATTTTCGGACGGAGAAGTTAGTACTGCTTCCTCCCACAAGTCCCCTAAAACATCCACATCCTTGCGGATGCTGTTGCGTAGCAGTGTGCGTTTGTACCGCCCTACAGTACGCACGAGGTGCCGTACTTGCTGTCCAAGTCTTTATGGAAAGCATAGAGTTCTGACTAACCTGTTGTCTTCTATAGTTGTGTCCCCAGAGCAGAAGACAGCACACAGGTCGTTGGTTCTTGTACAGCATACAAGTGACTAAAAAAATTCTGTAGGATGGAAGCATAAGAAGCGACTCGCGAGATTCTTGTAAGGGATACCATTTATTAAATAAATAATTAAATATGAACAACTTTTGTTAATACGACACAGCCTATGCTGCCCATAGCTCATGTTGACACCTCGACTGTTATCACTATTACACAAATCTTTACTCGTGACCGGTGCGGTCCGGCGCGTATAGTGGTCAGCTCGAGACTGAAACTGCAGCGCGATGCGAGAGGGCACCTGACGCTCTATTTCGCGCCAAAACAGGGCCGTCGCGCGGCTTCTACAAAATCGCTCTTCTCTTGTTACAATAAGAGAAGACACCTTAAACTTTTTAAACTGTCAAAATCTAGCCTGTCCTTCAGAGATATTTATTACAAATTCTCAGCTCTGAATAATTAATATTTAGTATATAATAAACAAAACTAATTTCAAAAGAAATCACGTGACGTGAAACGCAGCAGCCAATGCGAGGAGAGTACCAGTAACATAGGCGGGCTTTCCCACGGGAACCAGCACCTACTGTGCCATATGCTACTGCTCCCCACCCCACTTTTCAACATATATGCTGCACTTCTGTCCTTCTTCCGCGTTTAAGACACGTACGATGTTAGCAAAGAAACGGCCAGCGGCCAGAAATATGAAATGGCCATAGGCCAGGAATATCACAAGGGACGCAATGTGTTGTGCAAATACCACGTGACTGAATACGCAACTCAAAATGTTCAAATGTTTGTATAGCTTATGGGACTTATCTAAGGGGTCACCAGTCCCTAAACTTACAAACTACTTATGAACTAGCTAACACTAAGGACGGCACAAATATCCATGCCCGAAGGGCGATTCGAACTCCCGACCGTAGGGCCGTGCAGACCGTGACTGACGCGCCGCAGTCCCCTCGGCCACCGCGGCTGGCGAAAACGCAGCCCTCTGTGGACAGAGGAAATACTGCCGTCAATGGTGGCTTCTTTTCACGAACCAGCACGGGTTCAGGAAACATCGTTCATGTGAAACGCAGCTTGCCCTTTTCTCACAAGACATTTTGCGAGCCATTGATGAAGCGCAACAGGCGGATTGAGTTTTTCTCGACTTCAAAAAGGCGTTTGATGCGGTGCCACACTGCAGACTGCTAACGAAGATACGAGCATATGGAATAGGTTCACAGATTTGTGACTGGCTGGAAGACTTCCTAAGTAATAGAACGCAGTACGTTGTTCTCGACGGTGAGTGTTCATCAGAGACGACTGTATCATCAGGTGTGCCCCAGGAAAGTATGATAGGACCGCTATTATTTTCTATCTACATAAATGATCTGATGGACAGAGTAACTTGTAATTTGCGGCTGTTTGCTGATGATACTGTGGTGTATGGGAGGGTGTCGTCTTTAACTAACTGTAATAGCATACAGGATGACTTAGACAAAATTTCTAAGATTACCTGACATAGTCGGGTTTGGAGGCGATCTGATCGTTTTATAGTTTTCAAAATAAAAAGCGAAGATCGCACATTAATAATTTATTAAATGATGACCGGTTTCGGTGCACTGTGTCACCATTATCTGGTCTAGTGACTAAGTGCAATGTTGCACTTTTTATTTTATATCCAATTTTTTTTTAACAAGATGACCAGCTTATAACATATATGAGACCAGATGATGGTGACACAGTGCACCGAAACCGGTCGTCATTTAATAAATTATTAGTGTGCGATCTTGGCTTTTTATTTTGAAAACTAAAAATTTCTTGTTGGTGTGAAGAATGGCAGCTAGCTCTCAATATAGAAAAATGTAAGGTGACGCGCATGAGTAGGAAAAAAATATTCGAATACAGCAGTAGTAGTGAGCTCCTTGATGCAGTTGCGTCGTTCAAGTATCTAGGCGTAACATTGCAGAGTGATATTAAATGGAACGGACAGTTGTGAGTAAGGCGGACAGCCGACTTCGGTTTATTGGGAGAATTTTGGGACGATGTACTTCATCTGTAAATGAGACCGCGTATAAAACGCTTGTGCGACCCCGTCTTGAGTATTGCTCAAGTATTTGGGACCCGCAGCAGATCAGTTTAAAGGAAGATATAGAAGCAGTTCAGAGGCGAGCAGCTAGGTTTGTTACTGGAAGCTTCGAGCAATGCGCGAGTGTCACGGAAATGCTGCGGCAACTCAATTGGGGATCGCTGGAGGAAAGACGACGTTCTTTTCGTGAATTTCTGTTGAGGAAATTTAGAGGCCCGGAATTTGAAGCTGCCACCTACTTACATTTCGCGTAGTGATCACAATGACAAGATAAGAGAAATTAGGGCTCGTACTGAGGCATTTAGGCGTTTTCTATTTTTATTTATTTTATTTTTTTCCTCGTCTTATTTTGGAATGGAATAGGAAAGGAAATGCCTAGTAGTGGTACAGTGTACCCTCCGCCACGCACCTTACGGTGGATTGCGGAGTATGTATGTAGATGTCACCGCAGCCACGCGTCTCGGTTCTGAATCAAAGGTCTGGATGCGTCGCCGGGGAGTAGCGGTCTGTGCTGCTTCCACGTACAATCAAGGTCGATCTGATGTAGCAGAGGGCGGTTCAGCTGTTCCGCAATCACCGCTCACACAACTACGATGGGCTCAAATGCCTGTAAAGGTATGTGGCCAAAGTGCAGTGGTCATCATTCCCTAGACTCGCAAACTTCTTAAACGTTTAATGCACAGTGTAGCTGATCAGCTAAATACCTTATTTTTCCCACTATCTCTCAACCTGATCACAATTTACCACAAATTCATTTGTAGCTGCTTGTATACATAGTATTATATATGCTGTAGCTCGTCCTAGAAATTGTAAACTGCATAGTGCTACTGTATCATTTCGACAGTTAGCTGCATTGAGTTACTCCTAACATGTGCGTTTGTTTACCTTTTTCATGTGAAAGTAATCATTCACATACTACTGTTGCATTATGAGTTACTTTCTGGCAAGAGTATAGGCATAATAGTGACATTTACTGCATAGGATACATCGTGGAAGCACTATATAGCTGACTCGCTATGAAATTTTTGTTGCTGGTAGTACATAATAATTTTAAGGATTTTTTTTTTTTCAGTATTTTTCTCAGTATATACGCACTATACATTAATCGTAGTAGTTTTTGTAGCTTCCAACAAAAAGTAATGCATTAACCCTTTCATTCTCTGTGTTGCTCCTCGACAACAACGTATTAAAGGGTGATTTATGCCGTATTTTGTGTAGCAATCCTTACGTTAGTTTAACCCTTTCAGACCTGGTGTCCATTGTAATGGACACCGACTTTGTATTGATTTTAGAACACTATTCGGATGCGCTGTACTTTGAGACCGACTAGTCTCTTTACTAGACATCTGTTGCTTTCAGTTTCCTGCTTCTTGTTGCCATCTGTCACCAGAATGGCGTGCTACAGTGAAAAACAGTGAACACCCCGGACCCGTTGCGGAGTTCGTCAGACTTGATATCATTCGTTGTCTTTATTTTATGTATTACTTTATGAATTTTGCATAAATTACACTTTGCGATGTATGTTCCATAATCAATATGGAGTGACATACATAACTGTTGATTTCTTATTTCCCATCCTTAACTGCCTTCTAAACAAAGTGTTCGATTTATTTGGCATTTTTTGAGCCAAGTAAATTTTTTATAATTTTTTTTTTTCAAATATACAATAGATAGGATCTTATGAACATGAAAAATTGCAAGGATATGTTTCATTCTATATTTAAAATAATTCCGGACTGAAAGGGTTAAGTAGTTTGTAAGCGTAGGGACTGACAATCACAGTAGTGTAGATTTACAAACATTTGAATACATATTGACAGTTAGATTTGAATAATTCCATTCTCTTTCTTATACCCTACTTTATTCAGTTTTCAGTTGGTAGCCTATTCGTATTGTTCCTACTGGTTCTATTGTGTAGATTTTTTTTCCAACTTCTTCCACCCTTCACGTTTTCGTGCGACTTTTCCTATGCCGACTAATTACATAAGGATTTTTTTCTCAGTCTTTCGTCCACTGTCAAGAAAACGTCATAACTATCTCTATGAATACCTTACCTTTTGGAAAACCAAAATCATCATCTAACAGATCGCCCACAACCTTTTAAATTTTCCTGAAATGTGCCGTGTAAGACAACTGGAAGCTGTGACTATAAACAGCCTATGATCCAAATTTAAACCGAGCATTTGAGCAGTCTGTTACTCAAGGATGTGTGGTGAACATTGCAAAACGTCACTATTTTACCGACTTTTAGCGTGCGATGATAATCGGTGGAAGACGCAAAGCTGACTTCCCACGAATTTTGACGGACCACTACGTCAACTCAACATACAGAAATGTGTCAATCTTAATGTGTTCATTCTTAATTCAAATGTTCAAATATTTGTATAGCTTATGGGACTTAACTACGGGGTCATCAGTCCCTACATTCTTAATTAATGTCTGTTTTGTCTCTAACTGCTCTTCTAAATGCCATAATTTTAGTTCACGGTGTGGAGATATTTAAATTATTCAAATTTATAACTTTCACAAGCAGGTGTAACCAGCCCTCTTTGTACAACTACAAGTCAGCTTATAAAATATTTTAAATGTGTCAAGTGGGAGACCATAATTCCATTTTTTTTTTTTTAAGTGTGTAACGTTCTCAGACGAAGCACATGAGCGGATAGCTCTGCCTCCTGAGATCAGAAAAGCGAGCCACACATTTTGTTGCGAAAAATAAAGTCGAGCCTTGGCAAATTATCGCAGCCAGACACACGGATTCAGGGCTTGCCGCGGTCGTAAATCCGCCACGGTGTCGGCAAGCCACTTGCATTATTTATTTCGCGCTTCAATAATTCTGACCAAACATTTATATATTTAACGAATTACCTCGCGGCGCGGAGCCCGGGGCGACACCATCGACTCTGCGAGAGGGAGCGAACGCGAGACGGATGGACTAAAGGAAAGGAGCCGAGCAAAAAGGAACAGGCCGCGCTGAAAGCCACAATAATTTTCCCGCCGCGCTTTTCGCAAGGAGCAAGGCGGGAGCTGGACCACTTTGCGACGAGTTTAAGATACTGCGCCGGCTGGGACCGAGGATAAATCTTCGGTTGGCACGAAGCGCGAGCACGCACGCTCACACGCCACGTACAACGCAGACGTACACGAACCGAGACGCAAATACGCTCCCAAACTCTGCGGGTGATAAAGTTTTAATTGAAATAAATCGCAATTTGCGATGTTTTGGCTTCACTGTATTAGGTTTAGATGAAATACCAAACTGTGGCGAATGAAAATTTGTGTCCGGCCAGAATTCGAACCCGGGATGTCCTGCTTACTAGGCAGACGCGTTGACCACTCCGCCAACAAGCACACAGTGATCAGCCCGACTGCATAGGTCTCTTCCCTGCACGTCTCCCGCCACACACAAATCGCCACAGCGTGGCGAATGGAGATAATAAAATAGAATTTGCAGATTAAATTAATAAAAAAAACAATTAAACACTCCAATGCCATAAGGGCAAATTTTGAGGTCAAGTGAATAATACAACACCAAATCATTTGAACAATAAACACGCCTGATGGGCTTTCTTAAAATATTCTTGCAATTCTAAAAAAAAAACGACGCCTGAAGGGCGACCTTAAAAAATGCAGTTAATATAAACCATATACCTTAAGGGCTGATGTTTAATATGTGAACCTCGAAACAAGAATAGCTGGTTAAACCTTAAATAATACAGTCAAGATATAAAACAAATCTTCAAAAAAAATTTCATATTCGAGCTGACTGTCTTGTAGCAGGCCCCAGACTTCCAGAAGATTTAACTTCAATACATGCCACTACTTCGCGTCATTTTCCATGGCCTTCAGACATCACCACGTTAGTCACAGCAGCCTGTTCGCTAACCACGAGTTGCGAGTAGATGTACACAGCATGAGAGCAAAACATAACACCACAATAACTTGATCTGCAGGAGGGGGGATTGAGCCATATCTCTGTTCAACAACGGCGACGAGACAATTCAATTACATCGCTATCAACCGAGCCCGTTGACCAAGTAGAAGAATCCCAAATCACATTAAACGCACAGTTAAACTGTCAAACTCACAATACCACTTTCTCACCGTAGCATGAAATGCTGATTCCGCTGTCTTGGAAGACGCGTTGGTAGCTAGTTCAAAATTGAATGTGTGCATCTTACATCAACAGAGTCATCGGCACAGCCTTGGGAACACATCAAGACAGCTCGGCCAGCCGTTCCATTGCTCGGTATGGCTGCAACTAACATGTCGCGTAGCGCAGCATACACTGACTACTTCCCAGACAGCAACGTAATGTACACATCCAGGTTACTCCCCATACGACGCGTATCGTCCCTCTCATCTCCAGCACACACCTCCTAGCCACGCCCTCCAGAGGCCCACTTCCTCACTAGGCTCAGTGCCAAAGAATGAGTCGATCGAAACTCGCCGATGGCTGATGGAGATAATCGATCCGGAATTAAGTTCTGAGGGTAAAAATAAAATCCATGCGATTTGCCGATGGCGATGTAATTCTCTCAGAGACAGAAAAGGGATCTGGAAAAACAATTGAACGGAATGGACTGTGTCTTGAAAAGAAGTATATGAGGAACATCAACAAGAACAAATAAAGCGTAATGGAAAGTAGTGGAATTAAATTAAGCGATGCTGAGGGAATTGGACTAGGAAAAGAGGAAGTAAGAGTGGTAGATGAGTTTTGTTACTTAGGCAGTAAAATAACTTTGGGCGGAGTAAGGAAGGAATAAAATGCAGAATGGCAATGAGAAATAAAGCATTTCGTAACAAGTGAAATTTGTTAACATCAAAATGTTAACTTCTTTATGGAAGTGTAACATGGAAGATCAGGAGTTCAGACAGAAAAATGACAGAAGCTGAAGATTCGATGGGTACATCACGTAACTAATGAGAAGGGCGGAGCGAGAGCCAGTCGCGCTTTGGGCCGCAGCCCTCGCAGCGTGCTAGCGCCCTCGCGCCCCTTGCAGACCACCGCCTGCTCCGACGGCGCGGCGGTCTGGCGACGACCCACCAACTGCGGAAGCGTCCGCCATTTGCATATTAGGAGCCGCGCCTTAATTTCACGCCCCGTGCCGTCCCGATAGCGATCCAAGGCCCGCCTGCGAAGCCACCTCGCGACCAGCGCACTTCCGCACACCCCGCCACGAAGCGCCAACACTTTCGCGTCTGCACCACCTCACCATAGCACACCGTGCCGAACAGCGCAGGTCCCACACCGATGCACACTGCGACTCGTTATTTTGGTGGCATCGCCTGAGCAAAACAATTTCTTAAGTCTTTAACTGAAATTTTAGCTTCGAAGTGACACTGACGCGCCTTCATATTGGGCACAGCCATTTGACCCACAGCTTTTTATTCCGTCGAGAGGATACACCGATTTGTGATGCTTGTGGCGTGCAAATCACTATACACCACAATTTTAATTGAGTATATTTTATATCGTGCTGAGAGGGCAGCGGCTAATCTTGGTCGTGTCCTACCCACTGTTTTAGCTGACGACGAGGCGAGTGCGACGAACGTTTTACAATTTTGTGAACGTTCTCGACTCTGGCCTAAGCTCTTAGGCTGGAGGTTTTAGTGTGTAACAGGAGGGATCACTGATGCCTTTTACATCAGCGATCAGCGTACCTCTATACTCCGACATTTTCTATTAAGGACTTCTAAGGTTGGGTACTTCAGTCTGCGACCTTACATCGATGATATGCAATATCTGTTCGTGTTGTTGCCAAGACCTACATTCTTCTATTGCCTGTTCTTATTTATTTACCGTTGTCTACTTCTTTTGTCGGGGCGCTAAAAACCTTGCTGTTGTGCTCCCAAAACATCCTATACTACCTATCTGAAATTTTAGCATCATCATCGGTCTTTTATTTTTTTTCTATTCGTATTGTAACTTTTTTATATGTGGCACATTCTATACACGGCGAGTATACATTCAGCATCGCCAACATTAGTAACGAAACCAATAGGAACCTTAAGTAAAAGTCTACCACCGGAACAGTAATTTGTAATATTCTCGTACTCTGTTTGAACTACAGTACTATGATTCACATACATCTACTGTGAAACTCGAGTGTTTATTTAAAGAACTTATTAATCTTTTGTATCTTTCTACTTAAAATTGTGCTTTTATACTTTCGTAAATAACAATACCAACTACCAAGAATACATTACACACGATTACGGAATATGTTGGTCATATAAATTCACTCACCAATATACATATAACAACATTACGCACTGTAACTATTGCATAATCTTGGAAAACATTATTACATATTTACCTTGTTGTTAAATAAATTAGGGCAGGTCATGTTTCATACATCATCGGATCCTAAATCTAATTTATATTACGATTTTGTCACTCATTTCAACTGTCCGAATTTATTGCATAAATAAACAAAACACTGTGACTAATCAATTATGTATTTAGTAAATTCCAATCCACAAATTGAAACACACTAAAATTACTAGTCTCAATAACAGTACACCGAAATAATATTGTAAAACCATATATTTGTACACGACAAAATCATAAATTACCTACGTTCTATTGAGTAAGTTTAATATGTAAATTTATAGAGTCAAAACATCACTTTTAATGTGCGTATTTTGTTAAACGCAAATTTCAATAAACACGTACACACATTGAGCTTAAAAGTTAAAACCTAAATGTAATATTTTAATTAATATATTTTCGCCTATTTCAAGAATAAATGTGTTGTTTAATTAAGGATTGCAAAAATTTTTCATTAATTTTATTATAGTTTCGCTGGTGAGCTTCATGTAGAAGACATGATTTGTTATTTTCTTTTAGACTTTGCTTTTGTCGCCAGTTCACTTTTTTTCATACAACTATTGTGCAACATGGACATAAATGTTTTAAAAGAATAAAAATTATAAACACAAGGTGTCAAATTCCGTCATTGACATTAAACACATTTTTCGTTGAACACGTTGCACGGCGCTGCAACAGAACCTGAATCGTCGAATACAACGCAATGGCCTATACTCATGTTACGTAAAATCATATGTTTCTAATTAGTGAAGCCACCACTCCCTTGTGTCCTACCAGAAAAAAGCAGCTGCTAGTTTACAAGAAGCGTTTGTGTGGACCTATTATAGGGAGCGGCAAAGGGAGGAATCTTACAGTATCGAAAAGTTTTGTTTCACCCACAAAACTGACATATTGTATTCTACAAATTGGTGAACTGGTGTTTATAAAGTAACTAGCGAACCCGGCAGTGCTTCGCAAATGCTTAATACAACTTCTGACAGCAATGTTCCATGAATAGTCCTGTAACATTAACGTAGGTTAACTATGAATGGTTTTCTTACTGTCCTAAATAGTCACCTCCCCCCAGTATGGCACCGCTGAGCTCTGCGATACATGTCCTGGGAACTTTACACGAAGTCTTTCTTTGGAGTGGTGTTCGAAAGCCTCGTCACGTTTCGTTGATTGTCAGGAATATCGTCAAATCTCTTTCCTTTCAGTGCGATTTTGAGTCGAGGGAATAGGAAGAAGTCTGGAGGATTGAGATCTGGGAGTATGGTAGATGTTCAAGTTGTACGACAACGCTCGCCCACTCAGAGACAATACCGTCAAACTTCCTGGCAAAATTGGGGTGTGAACATCCACCATACTCGCCGGATCTCAACCCTCCAGACTTTATCCTATTCCCTCGACTCAAACTCGCTTTGATAGGAAAGATATTTGATGATATTCCTGACGAGGGTTTTGAACACCATCCCAAGCACGCGGACGATACTAGTGTCTGTAGATACATCATCAACGTGCTAGAAACCCTTCTGTGGACTGACAACTTCTTCATATCTTAAGACCATAAAATAATAATAATTAATAAATAAAGACCAACAGATACATTACGAACCGACAACACAGTTTGCGAAAACTTCCTGCAAGCAGTACTAAACTCCATCCGAACAGGTCTACCGGTATCGACTGACCACCATGACAACCCAGACCAGCGAGCGTCATCGGATGGTGTTAGAAGCGGGATGGGGCTATGGCAGCACTTTCTCGGTTCTTATCAGTTTTCGTGACCTGCTGCCGCTGCTAGTGGATCCATTAGGTCCTCAGTAGTTCAGTAAGCTTACGGCACCCCGGTAGGCCAACAGCTGATGGCAGCGTGGATGGTCACCAGTCCCAGAGCCAATAACGCTCCACGGTGGTTAACTTTCATTACCTGACGGGAACCGATGTATCCACTGCGGAAACAGTAACTACCGTAAAATACCTAGGTCAAACCCTCTAGAGCGAACTAAACTGAAATGACAACATAGTTGCTGTAGGAAAAGCAGTTACCGGGCTGACGAAATGAGGTTATAAAGCGGCCATAGTTACAGGATTTGAAGATCACTGCGCAGACTTCAGTTGCCTAAGGAAATCAATTAAAAAAATAAAATTAAAAAACCGAAAGAAATCGCCTTGAATATTATACTTCTAAGCGCGCTTAAGTAAAATATCGTTTACCCTAATTAACATATTCGTCGCTCGCTTTGCGTCAACAGTCTGCACGTCAACAGTGACTGGTTTGTAATCTTATAGTTGCTGTTTGGAATTTTGCTACAGTTAATTATTCTTTCTGATTCTGGAATTGTAAACGTATTAACAAATACAACTGTTCATTAACAAATATAGAATCATAATTTTATACGAAATAAGATACCGGCGCAGAAATAGCCATGCCTGACGGAGGTTCGAGTCTTCCCTCAGCCATGGGTTTGTGGGTGTGTGTTGTTCTTAGCATATATTAGTTTAAATTCGTTGTAAGTTTAGGGTCCGATAAACACTGCATTTAGGTCCCACTGTTTCATAAAAAAATGAATTTTTGAAGTAACGTATTTTATTTTTAATTACAGTTAATATGAATAAGATAGTACACGAAATATATTAAAATTTTGCAAGAAAATGCGAAAAATAAAATCAAGTGGTCTCTTTATTTGTGAAGACCATTTCGTATCTGATGGACAAAAATATTTCATTCAGCAAAATGGCATTTTGCTTGTTTGTCCATCATTTTAATTTAATTTCCTTTGAACACGAAATATAATATTTATTTTATCATAAATATGATACCAAACTTTTTGATTAACGTGTCAATCATTATTATGGCAAAATCTAAATTTACCACTATATTCTAAATTAGTATGTCTTTACAACTTCCAACTGCAACCTAATGACCGACCCTTAGAGGTCATGATGATTTCGTTTGTTGATTATAAAAGATACGTCCTGAATGATATTTGTCATTTTTAAACGTAACAAGCGATATGTTAAGGAAATACGTATTTATTCGCAACTGTCCTATTAAAATTAGATGCACCTGAAACGGTTCCAAGATATCGGCTTTTATGAGTGACCAACAGAAACTGTATAAACTCATCTCGGACAGTCACCGTCGCCTATCTTGTTTAAGATATAACGTAAGGCTGATTAAATGCTTCATGTGGCTGCGTCTTCCCTTTTAAACAAGTACCATAAAAACATGTTTCTTTGACTAAAACACTATCTTTGACAGTTCTTGGGTCTACTTTAACGGGGCGCCAAAATACGGTTTAGAGGTGTGTGAAAAGTACTCGCGTGACCTTGTCTGGCGGAAGGGGTTGAGTTGCGATCTCCTGACTGCAGCCGGCCGCGGAGTCAGAGGGGACTGAGGCGCTCCAGTCACGGTCTGCACGGCCACTACGGTCGGGGGTTCGAATCCCCCCTCGGGCATGAATATTTGTGCCGTCCTTAGTATAAGGTAGTTGATAAGTAATTTGTAAGTTTAGGGACTGATGACCCCGTAGTTAAGTCCCATAAGCTTAAAAAAAACATTTGAACATTATTTTTCCTGACTGCAGCAGTTGTAAAATAGATTTTACAACTCTTTACACCAAGCTCGGCGAACTCCATGCCTCCACGGGACGTAGGTCTCAATGAAAACACAGAGCGTCATCCCAAAACCACAGTTTCCCATCTTGTTAAAGAGATTGATAGATGCATTACTTGCTAATACAAGAAAAATCTACGGAGCTCCTTCAGAGCTACAGATCTCTGTCGTTTTTATCCTAAAACCGTTCAGAAAAAGCTTCCAGCAGATCAGTCAGAGGAATATGGACATGTCCCCGACAGCAGTCTGTTTTGAATTTTTAAAGAAGACTATGGACTACAACTTGGGAGGAATTCGACACAGAAGTGGAAAGAAAGTCGTTGTCAAACCACGAACGCAGATAAGCGTAAGATTCGAAGATGTCCCAACAGTCGATGATGCCCCAGAAATCTACAACAGTGTCTCAGATGCTGAAGTTAAATTTCCCGACCTTCGAGTCAAACTCATGTGGCGCCTTCGACAGATCAGAGTTCTTCCAATCAACAATAGAATAACAATCAAGGAGAACGGCAACTAGAAAGGCAAGAAGAAGAACATCAACCTCTGTAAATGATTCTGTTCACAGATGGGTCAAGATACTGTGTTCATTATCGTCCCCTCATCTGGTGAGAACGATGAATTCGAAACAATGTGCCTATGTGCGGGAAACATGACCATTTTGGTGGACGAATGGTGTGTCGTTTAGAATGGTGCTTTCACTGCTCAGACGAGACCTACCATCCTTTTTTTCCGTGTGTGTGCTCTACACTGGTGCCATAGTAGATGGGTTCCTTCTGGTGGACGATAAAGCTCGTCGCTACAGAGCTGCACTGGTGGACAACATGGTTGACGATGATGGATTTGAATGTATGGAGAGGCCAGCTCATTCACCTCACTTAAGCCCGATTGAGCATGTCTGATAAGTATTGTAGTCAGACAAGCACCTCCCACAACGCTTGCAGAGCTGGATTTTGCACTCACTGAAGAATGGCCAAATCTCCCTCAAGAGCTGATTGATAGCCTCATACTGTCCATGCAAAGCAGGTGCGCAACTGTACTGGTCGTTCGAGGTGATCATTCACCATATTAGAGGGCAACGAAAATGACTTTTTTACTCCCATAGTCTCTCGCTGTAATTAAACGCCGTGTAAACCTTAGGTAACGAGTTGAGACGGCAAAATACCGTACTGCATCAGACACAAATCACAATTGTAATCAATATCTGAATAAAATACGATACCATATGTATATTGTGTATTATATCTCACGTGGGTTGGTAATAGAAGACAGCAAAATGAAGGCCGAAGTCTAAAATTAAACATTTAAGAAATCAGTCACGCACAAACTCTCCAAGGAAGGACATAGTAATAGGCGTAGCTGGTGTAGAGAAGTAGCTGAGAGAGCTAGGGCCACATGGGGTACCAATTCGGTTTTACAAAGAGTACTCCGCGGCATTGGTCCCTTGCTTAGCTTGCATTTATCACGAATCTTTGATCCAGCGAGAAGTCCAAAGCGACTGGAAAAATGCACAGGTAACTCCCATCTATAAGAAAGGCAACAGAACGGACCCACGAAATTACAGACCTAACATCAGTTTGCTGTGCAATTCTTGAACATACTCTCAGTTCTAATATAGTAAATTTCCTTAAAACGGAAGAGCTTCTGTCCGTGGATCATCACGGGTTTAGAAAGCATTCATCGTGCGAAACCCAGCTTGCCCTTTTCTCTCATGACATCTTGCGTTCTACGGATAAAGGGCAAGAAGCGGACTGCTTGTTTCTCGATTTTCGAAAGGCGTTTGACACGGTATCACACTAAAGACTGCTAAAGAAGGTACGAGCTTATGGAATAGGTTCACAGATATGAGAGGGGCTCGAAGGGCAGAGTGAAACGACCGCTATTATTTTTTACCCACATAAATGATCTGGCGGAACGATTGAGTTGCAATATGCGGCTGTTTGCTGATGATGGTGTGGTGTGTAAGAGGGTGTCGACATCGAATATCTGCAGTAGGATGCAGGATGACTTGGACCAAATTTCTAAGTGGTGAAATGAATGGCAACTAGCGCTAAGTGTATAAAAATGTAAGCTGATGCAGATGAGTAGAAGAAACAATCCCGTAATGTTCTAATACAGCATTAGTAGAGTGCTGCTTGCTCGAGTTACGTCAATTAAATATTTAGGCGTAACGCTGCACTGCGATGTGAAATGGAACGGACATTTAAGGACAGTCATGGAGAAGGCGAATAATCGGCTTCGGTTTATTGCAAGAATTTTGGGAAGGCGTGATTCGTTTGTAAAGTCGACTGCATATAAAACACTTGTACGACCCCGAAATGAATACTGCTCAAGTGTTTGGGATCCCTACCAGATCGGTTTAAAGGAGGACATGGAGGCATTTCGAGAGAGATTCGATCTACGGGGGTGAGACAAATGAAAACCTTAAATTTGTAATAACAAATGAAATTTCGCGCCGTTATCTTGTCAACTGGTAAGCGTGCTACAAAAAGCGTGCACAGTGCTTTGTAGGTGGCAGCATAGTGGAGATGTACACATACCGTCGCTGTATCAGTATAAAGATGGCCTTCAAACTTGCGACTTTCACCAGGGAAGAACAGTGTTTAGTTAATTGATTTTTGCTTAGTGAAAGTGTGAAACCTATTGAAATTCATCGACGAATGAAGGTTCAGTACGGTGGTACATGCTCGTCACAGCAGCAAGTCTACGAAGGAGGAAGTTCGCAAATCGTGTGACTTCAGTGGAAGATGCTCCTCGACCAGGTAAGAACATTGCAGCAGTTGAAGCCATAGTGAAAGAAAACCGCCGAGTGACACTGAATGCCATTGCACCATGTTTTCAGATTAGTCATGGGTCAGCACATCACAATGTGCATCATGTGCTCCAGTTTCAAAAAGTGTCTGCAAGATGGGTGCGAAACCTGGATTCACTTCCACCAACCGAAAACGAACAGAGAGAGCAAGGAATGGCGCCATTCCTCATCACGAAAACCAAAGAAGTTTCGAAGAGAACCATCAGCAGGGAAGGTTATGCTGGCACTCTTTTGGAACGAAAAAGGCGTCATTTGGTAGCATTACATGCCTAGAGGGACCACTGTCACCAGTGCATCATACACAGATCTCCTAAATATCATATGCGGCCTGCAATCAAATCAAAGCGACGTGGATTGCTGTCAGCAGGTGTCCTTTTGCAACGTGACAATGCAAGGCCCCACACTGCCCGTACAACAATTGCAACAAACACAGACCTGCAGTTTGAGTGTATTCCTCATCCATCATACTCACCAGACATTGCCACGAGTGATTTCCACATGTGTGGGTCACTCAAAGAAGCAATGGGAGGAAAGAAGTTCCGTTCTGATGAAGAGGTACGCCACGCGGTGCATGAGTGGCTGCGAGGACTACAAAAAGAATTTTTTCTAAAGGAATTTATGCACTTTGTAAGAGCTGGAGGACTTGCATTGAGCGTCGAGGAGATTATGTTGAAAAGTGATATAGCTTTGTACCACAATAAATAATATTTTAAAAAAATGTTTAAGCTTTACATTTGACTCACCGTCGTATGTGCGAGTGTTACATAAATGCTTAGGGAACTCATGTGGGTAGGCGACGTTCTTTTCCAGAAACACTGTTGAAGAAATCTATAGGGCGGACGGCAGAACGATTATACTGCCGCCCACTTATATTTCGTGTAAAGATCATAAAGATAAGATCAGAGTGAATAAGGCACGTACAGATGCATACAAGCATTCGTTTTTCCCTCTTTATATATGGGAGTGGAACAGGAAAAGAAGTAACTGGTATTCGTACTGAGTACCATCCGCCGCGCACATTTGAGTGAATTGCGAAGTATTGTTGTAGATGTAGATTATGCCCTAATTGTTTTGAGGAGTGTATATGCAAAGTAGACTAGTTCTGAAGTAGGAGTTATGATGGTAACGGTAAGTTATAGTCGTCGAGATCGGTAAACTGTAGTAATTCCATCCAATTTGTGCTGTGAATAAGAAACCTGCCAGCGGGTCGTGGCCGTGGTGGAGTGTCCGAGCGCTCCGAGGCGCCCTGTTGCGGAGCGCGCGGTTACTTATCGTCGGTAGTTCGAGTCCTACCTCGGGCATGTTGTTGTTGTTGTTGTTTTTAAGCTTATGGGACTTTGCGGGGTAATCAGACCCTAAATCACAAACTACTCTGGAACTACCTTATACTAAAGACAGCACAAACATCCTTGCCCGAGGGAGGATTCGAACCCCCGACGGGGAACGGCCTCGTGCACCGGAGCATAGCGCCTCAATGCGCTCGGCCACTCCGCCTCGGCACCTCAGGTATGGGTGTGTGTGTTTGTCCTTAGGTTTAAGTAGTTTGTAAGCCTAAGGACTAATAACAAGAGTAGTTGAGCCCCACACATTTACAAACATTTGAACATTTTGAGCGGGTCGTGTAGGCACCAGGAGGGCGTTCGGCAGTCGGCTGTTCCCGCCTTCAGCCTCGACCGCCCTCGGCCCTCGACTCTTGGCGGGTATCGGCGGCGCGAATCTGGCCAGGAAACGCGGCGGGCCGCGACCACCGACCGTGGATGATGCATCGTTGCCGCCATTACTATTGATCATCATCACCACCAGCATCATCATCATCAGTCGTGCGTCCCAGGCCGTGGCCAGCGGAGCCCGTCCGTAATCAGCGGCCATTGCGCTAATTAGCGCCGCCTAACGATCTGCGCCTGCTAGGCGTTTGAATGTAAATTCCGCCGTCGCCGTCACGTACGACCGTGCGCGGCCGGGAAAGAAGCGCGGCTTCGGGAAATGCCCCGCCGTGTGGAAACGCGGCCGCGCCGATGGTATCGCAGTTCCGTGTTGTGCCGTCCGTGTTAACGAACCGCGCGCGCCTGCCTGGCGGATGCAAGCGGCCCTTTTGGAAGAGCAGCCGCCTCTTCCCACATCCGTCAAGAACAAGCGCCAGCAGCCAGTCTCTAAGCTTGAGCTGAAAATAGCTGTGACGTACTATCACAATGGGGCACAGTTAAGTGTGGGGTGCCACAGGGGTCTGTTTTGGGACCATTGCTGTTTCTTATTTATATAAGTGATATGCCTTCGAGTATGACAGGTGATTATAAGATATTTTTGTTTGCTTGATAGTGAAGGACGTTGTTTGTAATATTGACCAAGTATCAAATAATGCCGTTCAAGAAAACAAATTGATGATCCATCACAGTAAAACTCAGTTTTTACAATTTCTAAGACATAATTTAACGAAATCTGATATTTTGATTATACATAATGGACATATGATAAGTGAGACTGAACAGTTCAAATTTCTAGGTGTTTAGATAGACAGTAAGCTGTCGTGCAAACCCATATTCAGAATGTTGTTCCAGAACTAAATTCTGCTTTATTTACCATTAGACCAATATCTGAAATAAGTGATTTTTCAACACGAAAAGTAGTCTACTAATCTTACTTTCATCCACTTATGATGAATAACGTTTTTTGGGGGATAATTAGACTGACACAAAAAAGGATATTTTTGTCTCAGAAACGGGCGGTTCCAGCAGTATGTGTACGTTCACGAATGTCGTGTCGACTCCTTTTCAGTAGCCTGAGAATTCTGACACTGATGTGACAATACGTATTTTGTTTAATGTCGCTTGTTATTAATAATACCAGCTTATTTCCACAAGTTTAGTACCTTTTTCTCGGTGAATACTAGACAGAAGTCGAATCTACATTTGCATCACACCAACTTGCTGCTGAGGAGCGGCCGAGCTCATTGAGGCGCTATGCTGCGATGCGCTAGGTCGTTCCCCGTCGGGGGTTCGAATCCCCCTTCGGGCATGGATGTTTGTGTCGTCCTTAGTATAAGGTAATTCATAAGTAGTTTGTAAGTTTAGGGACTGATGACCACGCAGTTAAGTCCCATAAGCTTCACAAACATTTGAACATTTTCACACCAACTTGACAGTAGTGCAGAAAGGTGTACAGTATTCTCCAGCATCCATTTTCAGTAAGCTGCCACAAGAACTCAAGAATCTTAGTACTAACCCACGCGCTTTCAAATCTAAATTGAAGAGTTACCTTCCTGTCTCACTCCTTTTATTCTGTCGAGGAACACCTAGAAGTTAAACAATTAAGCTAATTCCTTTATTTCGTTATTGATTTTTTCACCTAGATTGTCGTATGCATAGGACTACTTAAAGTTTTTCTATTACCATTCTTGTATTAAAATTTATGTATTGACTTGTTCCATGACCATGGAGTCTTACTCCTCAATTAGGTCCTGCGGAACAGAAAGCCATATAATTATTATCATCAGCCGGCAAACATGGAGCCCAGAGCACTGAATTTGATGATGGTGGTACTCTTCCTGTTCAGTCTATGTGTTAACGTAGCTAACTTTCTCCCGACGGTGAGTGACTTCCAGAAGGCCTCTGTTGTAGAGCTGTGCTGTTGCTGCTGTTCAGGAGACGTCCCAGTTCCGAAATTACGTCTCATTAACAGGGATACTAGCACACTACCAAGTACTTTGGGCACGACATCAATTTTAAGACAGAGTACTACACTTCATCGTCAACGGGATATCAGTACCGCTTTGGTGCCGCCACTTCCACGCGACGGACAGATTTCGTTGGAATGTCAGACCACACAGGAATGGGTCGGTGCGGGCTGTGGGGCGAAGGAGGGCGCGAATCGCGCTGCAAATAGGGTGCGACCACTCTGGACCTTGTTACGGAGAATCCAACAACCGTGCATTGACTGCCGCTCTACATACTATATGGTGTCGGCTACGTCCAGAGGAGTACCAGGTACGCGTGGACTCACTCCTGAAAATGTGAACCCAAAAGCATATACGGTAGCTTGAAATGTTTGGCAAAGTTCTTGGCGCTGCTCCCGTCCATGGCTACAAGAAGACACTCAGTATTTAACGGACATGTTTCTTCGACACTTGTAAACTAAGTGATCCTTCTAGTTTCTTTTTCAACTCCAGTGGGGAGTTATGCTTACCTTAGGTCAATGGGAGATTTATTTCTCTATGTTTTTTCTGTCTACTTCTTACTTCCTTTTCGTTTTCTTTTCGTATTTAGAGCCACTCTCTTTGCAGAGAGGTGTCCATGTCCTTAGGAGATAAATATTTGTGGTTGCCTTTTAGCCTGCAGGGAAAGTGACTCTCTAAGGGATACATTTGTGTTTGCTGCTTGAGACATGTTTTCCCTCTTAGTCACTGGATATAAGGATACTTCCAGCCATTTGTCTTCCTTCTACATGTTAACAGCGTCCTACGTTTAACATTCAAGTTTGTTTTATTGTCGATCTGTGCATACCTCGTATTAACGCTACTGGTCATAGCGTACCCCTAAAATCTGGGAAACTGTTGTTCTTGTCTCTGTTGATTTGTCAGCGTGTCATTCCTCTCTGGTTATCTTTTCCTTTCTATGCACAAACTTCTTTCCTTTCGTTATAGCAATAAATGGCCAAGTTCTTTTCAGAAGTTTCTCCTGTGTCGATCAGATGTGGCCTACACAATATTAGCTGGGTATCCCAAAAGATGTGCCAAATTGGTGCGCCTCGCTAATCCTTCGTAAGGGCACGATATGAGCTGACAGAACAAATAACGAGGCATACAGAAGGTAATTTATGCTGCGCTCCACACACAAGAAAAGAGTATGAAACTTCCTGGTAGATTGAAATTGTGTGCCGAAACCGGAACTCGAACCTGGGACCTTTGGCTTTCGCGGGCAAGCACTCTACTGACTGAGCTATCCCGACATGTCTCACGATACCGCCTCACAACTTTACTTCCAGCAGTACCTCGCCTCCTACTTCCCAAACTTCACAGAGACTCCTCTGCGAAACATGCAAGACTAGCACTCCTGGAAGAAAGGATATGGTGGAGACCTGGCTTAGCCACAGCCTAGGGATGTTTCCAGAATGAAACCTTCAATCTGCAGCGGCGTGTGCGCGAAAGGCAAAGGACCAAGATTCGAGTCCCGGTTCCGGCACACAATTTTAATCTGCCAGGAAGTTCATATCAGCGCACACTCCGCTGCAGAGTGAAAGTTTCATTCAAGAAAAGAATAGTACAAAAATCACTAATATTGTTACTATTGTCGGCCTTGCAATGTATGACTTGCAATTTATGTAAGTAGATGAGGTCAGAGTATGTAATAGCCTGATATTTCTGTTATGGTAATCATACAGTATAACAGCTGGACGAATATTTTGACTTCTATTAATGTTGTCGCGATGGAATGGGCGAGCGCTGTAATGTGCTTTGTTGCGGAGCACGGCTTACTCCCCGTCGGAGATTCGAGTCCTTCCTCTGTCATGGGTATGTTGCCCTTACGTTAGTTTAAGCCTAGCGACTGATACGCTCAGTGGATAAGTTCCACAGCTTTATAAACATCTGAACATTTCTGTTAACTGAACAGTTTCTGTTCGCGTTCATGTTCGTAAATTCTATTGTATCGCGCTTTTCTTCCTGCTGTACATTCTCACTGGCACTACTGAAGTAACTGAAGAATAACTCGACAACTTAGGACAATTGCTGCACCTTCGGGGCTATTGTTTATTTCCCACAACTTTTGTGACGTAAATAGAAAGGAGAAAAATCGTTCTAAATCTACATCTACATAGATACTCTGCAAATCACATTTAAGCGCCTGACAGAGTGTTCATCAACCACTTTCATAACTTTTCTCTACCGTTCCATTCTCTAATAGCGCGCGGGAAGAAAGAACACCTAAATCGTTCCGTTTTCGATATGACTTCTCTTATTTTATTCGGATGGTCATCTCTCCCTAAGTAGGCGGGTGCTAGCAAAATATTTTCACATTCAGAAGTAAAAGTCGGTCATTGAAACTTCGCAAACAGATCACGCCGCAATGAATAACGTCTTCTTTTAATGATTTCCACCCCAATTCGTGCAACATTTCCGTGACGCTTTCCTCCCGGTAACGTGCTGAAACAAAACGAGCTTCCCTTCTGCGAAACTTCTCAATGTCTTCCGTCAGTCCCACCTGGTGAGGGTCCCACAATGGACAACAGTACTCCAGGAGAGGACGCACAAGTGTGATGTAGGCCGTCTCTTTGGTGGAGCTGGTGCATCTTCGAAGCGTTCTGACAATGAAACGTAATCTTCCCCACAATATTTTTTATGTGTTCTCTCCAGTTTAAGGTGTTCGTAATTGTAACTCCTAGGTATTTGGTAGAATTTACGACCTTAAGGTTTGCTTGATTTATCGCGTAATTGAAGTTTAGCGGATTTCTTTTAGTGGTCATGTGTATTACTTCACACTTTTCTTTATTAAATGTCAATTGCCAATTTTCGCACCATGTAGAAATTTTGTCTAAATCGCCTTGCAGTTGCTTTTGATCCTCTGCTGACTTCACTAACCGATAAACGGCAGCATCATCCGCGAACAGTCTAAGGGAGCTATTCAGATTGTTTCCTAAATCGTTTATAAACACAAGAAGAGTAGGGGACCTATAACGCTTCCCTGGGGAGCGCCAGATATCACTTCTATTTTACTCGGTGACTTATCGTCAATTACAACGAACTGTGTCCTTTCTGATGGGAAATCGTGAATCCAGTCGCACAATTGGGGAGATATTCCATAAGCACGCAATTTCATTAGAAGCCGCTTGTGGGGTACAGTGTCAAAAGCCTTCCGGAAATCCAGAAATATGGAATCGATTTGAGATCCCTTGTCGATGACACTTATCATTTCATGTGATTAAAGGCCAAACTGAATCCGTGTTGACTATTGGTTAATAGGCCGTTCTCTTCGAGGTAGTTCATATTGTTCGAACAAAGTATATGTTCGAAAATCCTACTGCAAATCGACGTCAATGAGATTGACCTGTAATTTTGGGGATCACTCCTATTGCCTTTCTTGAATATTGGAGAAATTTGGGCAACTTTCCAGTCCTTGGGTAAGGATCTTTCGCTGAGTGATCGTTTGTAAATTATAGGTAAGTACGGAGCTATTGCATCAGCATACTCTGAGAGGAATCTAGTTGGTATACAATTTGGCTGGGAAGATTTGTTTTTGTTTAGTGAGTGAAGTTGTTTTACTACTCCAGGAACATCTACTTCTAAGTTTCGCATGCTGGCAGCTGTTCTTGGATTGAATTCTGGAGTGTTCACTTCGTCTTCTTTGGTGAACGAATTTCGGAAAGCTGTGTTTAGTAATTCTGCCTTAGCAGTACTGTCATTGGTAGTATTACCATTGCTATCGCGTAGTAAAGGTATTGTTTGTGTTTTGCCGCTGGTGAACTTCACGTATGACCAGATTCCAAGCTGTCTCCTCCACTTTGACTTGCAAAGTTCAGATGCTGATCGTTCACTAAAGCGCGCTTCTGCACGTCATTAGCGCCAGGATCCCCGCAGCTAATCCCGAAGTGTTCGGCTTAGATTTCCACCGCCTCACGCTCTCCGGACTCATTCAACACGCAGGCCGCGGCGACCGCCGTCCGCTCCTGTTGCAACAGATCCCATTTACCGTTTCAGCGGGGAAACCATAAAGGCATAAAACAGAAATCCATTTGGCCCTAAATGACTCCCGGCCAGGTGCCTGATTGTACGTCTTCATAAAAGCGCGCGGCTTTCGTTCGCTCGCCGTGCTCTTTTTCTGTCTGCCCCGCGCCGTCCCGCAATCGAATGAAACAAGTCATCAAAATATTATGACCTCGAAAACGGCGTACTTGAGTTAATTTATGTGTTTTCCAAGACAGCGCGCAACGCCCAAGAGCAGATGGAAACGATACGACAATAGGGAGCAGCTCCTGTCATTACGGAGTAATTAACAACCGCCTCCCGCGTCCTTTGTACAAGTGCTTCGTCAGCTGACTTGTTATTGCCCTAACCTTCAACTGTACAATTCTCGCCGTTCGTAAATGACGTAATGCGTCCGGAGCGCAACGTATCTTTGTCAGCTTCGCAACAGCGCCTATCACGGAAACGCTGGAACTATCCATTTATCGCTCACATTGATATGCCACTAGTACTGGCAGCATCATTACGTCCAAGGCTACGAACTAAATTTCATTTCCGATTCGAGTCACTTACTTTATCACTGTAGTTTCAAGTGTAGTAATACCAATTAAACGTTATCATTAAATCCCTTTCTACCTACTTTTCGGTGAAATACTGCACATGAATTGAAATGTATACACTTTATACGTGGAACTGACCGGAGTGCTCTATCTTAACTTGGACTATTACCATAAAAATACACACATCAGCAACAGGATACCCCTCGTAATTCGTTGCAGAATAAAGGCCTTTCTAAATTACACCGTTAACGAGTCTTGGGTTATACACATTAATGTCACCCGTTAATGTTTTCTGATATCATCTGTTCAAATCCATTAAGTTGTTGTCTCAGTTTTTTCTGATGCCCCTTATTATACCGCACGTGCAATTACACTTGCTGTTCACGATAGTTACAGTTAAATCTCTTTTATTAACTTGCTTTTCTGTTCCTCCTTGCAATTCTCATCATAGACGTCTCTCCCGTTTGGCGAGCAATCCTCACATTTAGAATAACGTCTCGCAGTAAAAGTACATTTCTCATTATAATAAAGTTTCTAATAGACACTATCTGAAAAATTAATTTTCTCGAACGTCAGAGATCTTATTTTGAAAAGTTTTAGTTTGCCAAAAGCACTCATACTTCTAAATAAGCATCTACACCACCCACCTCACTCTGTGTGATGGAGGGTGCCTCAGGTACAATTTTCGTTTTATTTTCTATACCTTTTGTATTTACTTCTTTTTCTGTTGTATTGCACTGCCCTAAATAAAGAAAATAATCAGGTCGTTCAACTGGGTTTAATGTTAATTTGTTCCATTTTGTTTCATAAATGTTGGTTATAAATCATGCAACGTATGCAGCGAGCAAACACAGTGCATAGAGTGTACCAGCAAAGGAACTGAAATCGGGAAGACGACAGGGACAACAAAACGGACCCCAACATAGACACCAACACGAACATGGACAGTGATCAACATTTAATAGACAATAATTAGTGTAAACATAGTAGTAAGAACAAATAGGAAAGTGTCGCTTTTTGTCCCCAGCAAAACGGCACTATAAACCAGTTAATAGATCAGAACAAAACAGAAGATCACTATAATCTGAATTAGTAGTTAGTATACAGATAATACTAACGATGTTTGAAGGTTGACGACTTGATGTGAATGCCAAGTCCTCCAACCACAAGCATCACAAGGTGCCGGACTCCATCTTCTAATAATTTCTCTCACCTATAATTTTCTTCTATTAAAGATAAATCCGTGTTATTCTTTCACTATCTATTTCACACAAACCCCTCTGTACTTGTCCTTATTCTTTACTTCTTCTTATTAAGTGTATATTATTTAATTAAAAAAATTTCTATTGTTATAGTTTTATATCATAAGTTAGTTAAGCTGTATATTGCTAAACTTAACTGGACATAAGAAGAAATTATTCAATGTAAACAAAAAAAGCAATTAACAGTGGAAAATACGACCTGTTTTAGCATCCAAACGACAGGTCATTGTAAACGAAAGCAAAAATAGATAAATGAAATAAAAATTGTAGCTTTATAATTTTTAGTTTTTGGACTAATTTCAAATTTATTCTGTTCATCCCTTCTAGTTGATATTTCGCTCTGTCTGAATTTCTAACTACAGTGGCGTCATGGTGAGGGGGGAGTTGCAACTAGAGTCTATTATGCCCGACGCACTATTCTCAAAGGGCAGCCAAATGGTCACCAAGACAAACAAGATTTTCCAAAAATCTGTTTTAACTCTATTTTTCTGTCTCAAATTGAAAGCATAATTTGAGCCTGTGTCAGTATTTTGTAAAAGGGTTGCTATCTAGATTGTGACTGTGCGTAATAAACCTCATCTACATCTACATCTACATGGGATACTCTGCAAATCACATTCAAGCGCGTGGCAGAGGTTTCATCGAACCACCATTATACTATTTATCTCCCATTCCATTCTCGAATAGGGCACGGGAAGAAAGAACACCCGAATCTCTCCGTTCGAGCTCTGATTTCTCGTATTTTATTATGATGATCTTTTCTACCTATGTAAGAGAGAGCCAACAATATATTTTCGCATTCGGAGAAGAATGTTGGCGATTGGAGATTCGTAAGTAGCCCACGCCGCAGCGATAAGCGGCAATGTCGTAACGATTCCCGCTCCAGATCCTGCATCATTTCCGTAATGCTGTCTCCCCTGTATCGTGACAATACAAAACGAGCTGCTCTTCTTTGGACTCTTTCGATGTCCTCCGTCAAACCCACCTGATAAGGATCCCACACTGGGCAACAGTACTCCTAAAACGGACGGACAAGCGTAGTGTACGCAGTTTCTTTAATAGTTCTGTCGCATCTTTTAAGGGTTCTTATACACTGCTAACCATCCAAAATGCAACACAAACAACAACCAAAGATACCATATATAAATTTATTTTTGGGACGCCATGCTGAACGAATATCACTTGTTTGATAATAGCGCCCCACTTGAAGTGACGGAGAGAATGATAACACTGTTGCCGCCATTGCTAGCTATAAGTGCTGCTGGATGCCTCGTCATTGAATCAAGAAGTCCTGGTTGTGCTGCTTCTTTAGATTGCCAAAGTGATCTGGTGCAGCAGCGCGCGATGCTTCCCAGACCAGACGTTTTCGTTGGACGGGAGATGGGAAGAACACGGAGACCAAGCTAGCTAGCAATGTATTCCGTTGGCCGACAAAGTCGTCTTGGAAACCACACGCCACGCGTGGTAGCGCTTTAACCCACTGCAGTGTGGCAGTTGTAAAATTCCTGAGGTATTGCAGCACAACAGGTTCCAACTCTTCGGAGATGTAACGCCAGATTCTTAGTGTACTGACAATACGTACTAAGTGGGGGCGAGGGTGGAGTCCAATAACACGGAAACCGTAAAAGCGGGTGCAGGACCAGAATAGTGACACATAAGGAAGCAGTTCAGCAGTCCGTCATTAGAGCGTCTACAAATTATAACCAACCATAGTGGTGGAGCACGCAGAATCGGGGTTCATCGTCGATGTCGTTCCATTCAGCTGTCCTTGTTCATGTCCGTAGTTGATAGATCCACTGCCGGCGCAAACTCCAGTGGCATTGCCTCAGTGTGAATGGCAGCGATCCACTCTGCTGCGAACTGTTAACACTACAATGGTCGCGTAGGATCCCACAGATAGGTATTCCAGGAATACGCAACCCGCACGTCAGTGGATCTAAAGATAACATTGTTAATTTTCATAAAATAAATGTTCCGTTGCTGCGATTGTAACATTTACATGTTTTTCCCACGTAATATGTAACTTCTGTATGAAATATATATATGTAGTTGCTTGATCCATGCAGCTGTAAACAGCAAAAAAAGAGACTGAGTTGAAAATTGTTGAAAAATGCTAATATCTCAAACAAATATATATCTCATATTAGGAAAAACAAAATAAAGTTTTTAATATTTTTAATTATGCTATTGTGTAACACATTCCCACAATCGAATGAAGCACATACATTGATCACCCCCTCAGTCTGTCATCAGACTGATCATCGTATTTAAATAATTTGGACCGTAAACATCTCTACGAAATTATTCGGTTGCAGAGAGAGTAGATACCAATCCCTCGTACTTTGAGACTCATCGAAAGGTCTGCTAATTTCTTCCCTAATACGAATGTTGGTTCTGCAACGACTTTTCTCGGTATTGTGCAGCTGTTCACAGAAACTGGCAGTGTTAAACCTACAGAAAGGGTCCGATGTATATTGGTTCGAGATTTTAACAAGTTTCAACTCATTTTTATTTTTGCCGATTATAGCGCCATCTATCATGACAAGAAAAAAATGTTTCACACAAAGTGTTACATTGTTTTTTCACAAAGTATCCAAATCTATAATAAAAAATACTGGTTCCTAATTAAGATTTTAAAATAGCGGGAGGGGGGGGGGCGGAGGGGATCGAGCTTTATGTTACTGAATGTCCCTCTTCGAGGTGAACAACTTTACTTTCAACTGTTTTCAACCCTATTTGTAGTTTTCCCAGTATTCAGGAAAACAGTTTTAACTGCCTCACCCAGTATATAAAAGACCGCGGACAGGAGACGTGATGGACGGAGGAGGCAGAAGAGAAGACGGAAGAGAGTGAAGTGGAGAGGAACTGAGAAAGAGGTGAGAAGGTAATAGGAGGTGGGCTAGCATAAATAAGTACCAGGGAAATGGCGGGTCCTCAGCTAGTTACACATAAGGTTGATACTACATTCCATTATTATTTGCATTATATTTTAATAAGGTTATACTGTATATATTATATTACTATATGTGTCTGTGGAGGAGGAGTACAAGAAAGCTGATGCCAGGGGACAGACACAGTATTGTCGCCCCCCAAGTTCCGGCGGGGGAGAAGAAAGGGTGTCAGTAAACGACCCACCATGAGCGACAATTGAGTACGGGGTGGGAGGGGGGGGTGTATTGATCCAAAATATCTTGCAGTCCTACGTTTTAGGTTCAAGAAAAGCGTCTTGCCAAATTTGAGCTAAATCGCTTGGCTGTATCTGAGGCCTTCTCCTTAGACTAATTTGTTACTGTGTTCGTATATGCGGGTGAATAATTCATGTGGAGTAATTTCCTGTTCCCCAGGCGAGTGCTGCGGCTTCCCATGTGTGTTCAATATCCGCTGACCTTCCATCGCAACGCGGGTCAGGCAGCTAGCTTCGGATACCGTTTAATAAATGTGCTGGGCTGGGCAGAGTCCAGTAAATGACTGTAAATTACATTGCCGTGGAAACCTGAACTATTGTCTTTCTGAACAACTTTTCCTGCTGAATTTGTACTTGTTACCGTACCCAGTCGTCAGATCCCAGAAACAAATCTGAAACTTACATTGTTATCGGGGACTGGATTTATTGCTAGTTCAGAAGTAACAATTTGAACCCTGCCGCAACCTTAACGACCATCTACATTTACATGGAATACCCTGAAAATCACATTTAAGTGTCTGGCAGAGGGTTCATCGAACCACCGTTATACCATTTACCTCCCATTCCATTCTCGAAAAGCGCGCGGGAAGAAAGAACATCTGAATTTTTCCGTTCCAGCTCTGATTTCTCGTATTTTATTCTGATCTTTTCTACCTATGTAATTGGGAGTCAACAATATATTTTCGCATTATGAGGAGAATGTTGGTGATTGGAGTTTCGTAAGTAGCTCACGCCGCAGCGATAAGCACCGTTGTTGTAATGATTCCCATCTCAGATTTTGTATCATTTCCGTAACGCTGTCTCCTCTGTATCGTGACAAGACAAAACGAGTTGCCCTTCTTTGGACTCTTTCGATGTCTTCCGTCAAACCCACCTGATAGGGGCTCCCACACTGGGCAGCAATACTCCAAAAAAGGACGGGCAATCGTATTTTTTTCAGTTTCTTTAGTAATTCTGTTGCATCTTTTAAGGGTTCTGCCAATAAAACGCAGTCTCTGGTACGCCTTTCCCACGAAATTATCTATGTGTTCTTTCCAATTTAAGTCTTCATTTTGATAATCAGTAAATCGGTCTAATACCAATGAGAGAAAATTCTTTCTCTGCTGTAATCCTGCCCGCATAAAACTGGCAAACAATACGCCTTGTAGATTTGATCACGGACACCATTTTATTTTGGTTGTGCAGCGGCAATCATTCAGCACAAACTGAGAAAGAAGTACTCTGCCGAGAGCATTACCCGCCCTCCCCACTCTTTATTTATGTTCGACTGTCGATTTTTCTGCTTTCCCAAACAGTTTGAGCCATTTCTGTCTGATCCACATCGATGTCATACGCTGAAGTTTCGGACTTTGCTCTTGTTCCGGCAATACATCGAGCAGGCGCCACAGAGAATTACGACAGGTGATACACAACGCTTTAGTCTAGTTTAGGGGTGTCCATCTACATGTTATTAAGCATTACGACGGACCACAGTTATGAAAATGAAATACATTTGCCTCCGTATATGGACAGCTGTTGAAGAACTAACATGGACAAATTGGCTGTTTTAAGTCTTTTGCTACTTCGAAGCTCAATTCAGACTTCATCAGCTGGTATAAGATGGAATATTCAGTCTTAAAATGATTTTGGAACAGTTTCATAATTATGTTGTCATTGTCACCTTCAGTTCGCAGACTACTTTAATGTAGTTCTCCATGCTACCCTGTCCTGTGAAAGCCTCTTCATCGGTGAATAAGGACAGCAGCCTACCTCCTTCTGAAGCTGTTTACTGTATGGGTCTCTCGGTCTCCCTCTACGATTTTGACAACACACACTTCCTTCTAATAATTAAGTTGCCGAAGAAACGCCCCATCACGCATGCTTTATTACGTCTTTGGTAGCAACTCCATTCGTAACACGTTTCGCAGACAGTTTTATTACAATCAAAGAACTTGGAAAATCATATTATTGTAGAGCACATACTTCAGAGATAGTACAAGGATTGAGCTGAACTGCAAAAGATTTTAAAGTACTGTTGTTGTAGTCTTATTGATATAAATGATTGTGATGTACATACAGAAAATAAATGTTACTTTTCTATGGCACACGAAGCTCTTGCTAAACATTATTATCAAAGATTTTCTATGTTGTCGCACAAACAAAGTTAAACAAAATTGCTTCAGGAACTAAGAAAAAAAATGATGGAAAATTGACTATATTTATTTTGTATTTTTCACTGCTAACCATTTTGTATTGATTTTTTATTAAAACTATAATCTTCTCCTCTACTTCGTACAATTTAAGAACAAATTATAGTATAAAGTAAAATAAAAATCCTTTCAATTGTATATGGTTATCTCATTGAAAATTTCAGATTTCTCGGTGTACGGTCAGTAAATAATCAGACACATTACTGACTGCCATTCTCAAGAGTTGGGGTCAATTTCGGTTCTAAGGTGGTTAATTAAATGTTTTGCCTTAAATAAACATGTTTAGCTTTATTTCAGCGTTGAATAGTTAATGTTTAGGTAAGAAAGTAAGTATTATCTTAGGCGCGTTAGTGTTTCAAACAAATAACAATCATAAATTTTACAGCATTTCTCCCCGAGTGACGGTCATCAACTCGTTACCCCCACAGCGCGATGTCCCATTGAAAACCACTCGCTACCAATCACTGTACAGTGGCGCCGCCCTTTGCATCGTCTCATGTTGTTGTTGTTGTTATTGTTTAAAGGGGACTAGACTGCACGGTCATCAGTCCCCTCATCGTCTCATATGGCGCTGGACACTGTCTACAGAAGTGTCTGGCTTATGATGACTCGGACAATCGTAGCCATTCTTCTTCACGCAGTACCATTCAACGACTCTTCGCAGCGCTCATCGATTGGTGGACGTCAGGACGTAATGCCTGCACGGTCTCGGTTTAGCTGTGGCTGTTCTTCGCTTATCCACTTGACAGTCACACCGCCAACAGTCGAGACGTGCCTTATTAGTCCAAGCATTAGGGAGAAGTAGTTGCAAAAAATTATCAGCTGAAAACAAAGAATATGTGCGTGTAGGAGATTAAATTTCAAACAGACGTTCTATTTTATGGCCGGCCGCGGTGGCCGAGGGTACTGAGGCGCTTTAGTCCCGGTCTGCACGGGCACTACGGTCGGGGGTTCGAATCCCCCCTCGGGCATGGATATTTGTGCCGTCCTAGTTCGTAAGCAGTTCATAAGTAGTTTGTAAGTTTAGGGACTGATGACCCCGTAGTTAAGTCCCATAAGCTGTACAAACATTTGAATATTTGATCTATTTAATGGAACTCGAGGCTAGATGGCGAAATTTGCCGAAAAAATTCGCAAAGTTCCCCAAAACGGCTTTTATTAAATAAATAAGAAACGATAACTCCGATGGGAAAATGTTACATTAGAAAGTTGTAGAGCTTAAGATTATCTGTCGATGTATAGCTCTGTCGATGTATAGCTGTGAAGATGATATCTCTGACATCGAAACCGGTCATCTTATAAACAATCTCAGGAGATCACGACTGTTTGCATCGAACTTGTTTACTCTTATGTTCAAATATTTGTATAGCTTATGGGATTTAACTGCGGGGTCATCAGTCCCTAAACTTACAAACCACTTATGAACTAACTAAGACTAAGGACGGCACAAATATCCACGCCCGAGAGGGGATTCGAACCCCAGACCGTAGTGGCCGTGCAGACCGTGACTGGAGCGCCTCAGTCCCCGCGGCCACCGCGGCCGGCCTTTGTAGGTTCTATTCCAGGGCTTGGCTTGCCACATTGTCTTTATCACGCCGTAATGTATGCCCAATCCACTTCCGTTTCCTACGGCATATCTCAATATCGATGGATGTCTAATGAGTTCTTCTCCGCAGTTTTTCATTGGAGATTAGTTGTGGCCACCACATCCTCAATATATTCCTCAAACCCGTGTTCCCAAATGTTTGAAGTCTGCTAATCAGCTGTTTCCTAGTTTTCCATGGATCACACACATAGACCAGTACTGACTAGACATTTGAATTGAAGATGCGTTATACTGAATATATGTTAAGTTACCTTGATTTCCAGATTAGTCTCAGCGTTGTAAATGCCCTTCAGCCTTATTTATTCTGTTTCCTATATCTTCGATAGTTCCCCCCCTCTGGAGCGACTATAGTTCCCAGATAGCAAAACTGATTTGCTCGATCACTTAGTTTCCTTAAAAGTAATAACAAATAAATAAAATAAAATAAAAATAAAAATAAAGAGCGCATCTTGGATTAAAGAAGCCGCGCGGGAGTAGCCGAGCGGTCTGGAGCGCCACGTTACGGATCGCGCGGCCTCCAGCGTCGGATGTTCGAATCCTCAAAAAAATGTTCAAATGTTTGTATAGTCTATGGGACTTAACTACGGGGTCATCAGTCCCTAAACTTACAAACTACTTACGAACTAGGACGGCACAAATATCCATGCCCGAGGGGGGATTCGAACACCCGAACGTAGTGACCGTGCAGACTGTGACTGAAGCGCCTCAGTCCCCTCGGCCACCGCGGCCGGCCTTTGAATCCTCCCTCGGGCGTGGATGTGTCTGTTGTCCTTAGGTTAGTTTAACTTAGTTTAAGTAGTTTGTATGACTAGGTACTGAAGACCAACGTAGTTAGGTCCCATAGGATTACAAGGATTACAAACATTTGAACATTTTTTTTATTATTAAACACAGTTAAAAACGGCATCACAGACGATGGATGATGTTCTGCACAATCACAATATTTTTACTGTAACTACGGCACAGACTTCGAAACCATTACGGTCATATCAAGTCTAATATCTCGCCTATTCCAACACTTCCAACTGTAGAACCAGAATGACATAGCTCGCGTGTGGACACAGCTCGGTTGCGTAACACGCCTGTAACTGGAGGTAAATGTTCTGAAGAGGTGATAGTAATTTGTGGCGCGTAATTGTGCCAATTATTGTTTACATTGACAAATGGGCGTGCGGGAGCGCGTGATGAGCAATTTATGGTGGCGGCGGCCGTCAGTTCGACGACATTAATGGCTCTGCGCGGGTCAGGTGCCCGCGGTGGTCGGGAAGGCCGGGAAAAGAGCCGCCACAGCCGCCGCGACCGCAAAAACACTCCGTCTCCAGGGCTGCCCTGGCCGCAGAGATCAGCTCCCTGCGACGGGGACCGGTGCCCCCAGTGAGAAATCGTTAATGAATTCCAAAAGGTGCCTGGACTGTAAAAAAAAAAAAAAAAAATTGAAATGCTTGTGCATCGGTGGAGTAGCCGAGCGGTCTAAGGAGCCTCACTGCGGAGGGCGCGGATGCTCGCTGTCGGATGTTCGAGTCCTCCCTAGGGCATGGGGGTGTGTGTTTGTCCTTACGTTAATTTACCTTAGCTTAAGTAGTTTGTAAGCTACGCACTGATGACCACGCAGTTTGTTCCGATAGATTTACAAACATTTGAACTATTTTTTATTTTTTTATTTTATTTTATTTTTTTTTTCAAAATGTGTCTAGACCTTATGGGACTTAACTACGGGGTCATCAGTCCCTAAGCTTACAAAATACTTATGAGCCAGCTAATATTAAAGACGACACAAACATCCATGCCCGAGAGGGGGAGTTCGAACGCCCGACCGTAGTGGCCGTGCAGAACGGGACTGCCGCGCCATAAGCTGCTCGGCCACTGCGACCGGCGCCTGGATTCTCACCCACTTTAAAAGCCGTCGGGTGAAATACTGGAAATACTGAAATTAGTAGTCTGCTGAATTAAATGTCAAAATTAGCGTAATGTTGGCTGGACGCATACTAATCAAACTGATTAAAACTGCCCTGTGTAGAATCGTTACAAAAATGTATCTAAAAATGTTTGTAAAGCTTATGGGACTTAACTATGGGATCATCAGTCCCTAAACTTACAAACTACTTACGAACTAGGACGGCACAAATATCCATGCCCGAGGGGGGATTCGAACCCCCGACCGCAGTGGCCGTGCAGACCGTGACTGAAGCGCCTCAGTCCCCTCGGCCACCGCGGCCGGCAAAAATGTATCTGTAACCAACACTGTCACTGATGCTTGTTATTAATCAATTCCATAAAAATAATTTATCTTTGCCCTATTCATAATATATGTTAATTCAGAAGAAATACTTTTATTATGTTCTGTGCGCATCAAATATTTTCTTTAAACAGTTGCAGTACGTAGCGTGCATTTGGCTGACGGACTGAGATAAAACCGACTGAAAGAAACAATTCCGCTGTATCAAAAATGTAAAGGCATGCACTTTCACCTAATAATGATTTTACCTCGGGAACAGGGCCCGTGCGAGCTGCTAAATTGCCGCCTCCCCTCCCCCCCCCCAGGCCGTTTTTTTTCCTTTTTTTTTTTTTTTTTTTTTTTTTTTTTTTTTTTTTTTTTTTTTTTTTTTTTTCCTAGGTTTCAGCCACTGAGTGGCCAGTCTCAAAGCTTTGAATATGTGCTTACATCTAAACCGTCATGTTGACAGTTACGTTCAGCACGACGGTATAGATGTAAACATAAAGCATTGAGAATAGCCACTCTGTGCCAGAAAACTATGAAGATACGTCCAAAGAGTGAGGAGGAAGACAATGGAGAGAGGAATAATAAGGAGATGGAGTAACATATTGCTGCAATAAATACGTACTCGGTAATCGACGGGTTCTGATCCTAGTCGAAATATATTTACTTGCTGCACTGCGGTTATTCATTTCAAAGAACTGACGTATACAGTATATATACAGTTCCGTACAGTAAATGGTACAACTCCAGTAATAAATATAGGCTTTGAACAGAAGTCTGTAGCTAAGATAGAATTTTCAAAATTTTTAGGTTTGTGCATTGATAAGAGATTAAACTGGAAGCAACATATTGTTGGTCTGCTGAAACGTTTGATTTCAGCTACATATGCTGTTAGGATTATTTGAAAATTTTGGCGATAAGAATCTCAGAAAATTTGCTTACTATGCCTATTTTCATTCACTGCTTTCATGTAGCATCATATTCTGGGGTAATTCACCGTTGAGTAAAAAAGTATGCATTTAACAAAACCGTGTAATTAGAATAATCCTGCAGACATCTATTTAAGGATTTAGGTATTCTCACAATAACTTCACAGTATATGTATTCCCTTATGAAATTTGTTGTTCAAAAACTAACACGGTTCAAAAGTAATAGAAGTGTGCTTAGCTATAACACAAGTAGAAAGAATGATCTTCACTATGCAGGGATAAATCTGACTTAAGCACACAAAGGGATGAATAATGCTGCCACAAAAGTCTTCGGTCACCTACCAAACTGCATTAAGAGCCTGACAAGTAGTCACCTAGCATTTAAAAGTACATGAAAATAATTTCTGAATGACAGCTCCTTCTACTCAATAGATGAATTTTTAGATATAAATTAGTATTTTTTTTTATTATTCTGGTTTTACAATGTAGGTACATTTTTTCAGCACCTAAGTTAGATAACATTAAGTTACGAATTATTATTCTCCACTCTTCTCTGTCCTCCCATTAGTCCTCAGGAATATTGTTCTTCCTCATTGCTGACTGAACTTCCTGCATCCATGTGGTAGGTGGTCGTCCCTTTTTTCTTCTTCCGTTCGGTGTCCAGTCGAGTATGTATTTTTTAAGCCTTCTTGTCCCATTCTTCTAACGCGTCCATACCATTTAAGACGTTTGTGCTCGATGAATTCAATAATTGAATTTTTAAGTTTCATTTTTTCTCTGATTACTTCATTTCTTATACTTTCTCTTCTTGATGAACGTCTCCAGAAATCCATTTCTGTAGCCAATAATTGTGATTTCAGTTGCCATTTTATTGTCCACACTTCTGAACCATATATAATAATGCTCCGAACTATTTTATATCAGAAGAGACTAGACGAAAAACTGATAGAAACAGAGTTTGATAATACAGAAGATCAGTTTCAGTACATCACAAGTACACTACATGAATCTGCCAAAGAAGCATTAGGAGAAACAGATGAAAAACATACCAACCATTCATTATACTACTGGGGTGAAGAAATCAAAAAGGAAGTGAAATTAAAGAAAGAAAAGTTTTAAAATGGTTAAAGACCAGAAATGTTCAAGATAAAATGGAACTTAATGCACAACAAGCCAAAATCCGGAAAAAGGTAGCAGAAGCAAAGAACAAAGCTTGGTTACAATCATGTCAGAAAATAGAATCCTATATTTGTGGCAAAAGGAACACAGAAGCATGGAAAACAATAAAACATTTAAGAAGGAATTCTAAAGAAACAACACATCAAATATATTACTCATTACTCTTGGTAAAAGTATCTTCGAAATGTATTATCAGAAAACAGAGAATAATTCTTGCGAAACCGTGAATATAATGAAATTACAAATGAACTACCAGATAATTACATTCATTTGGAAATAGAGACAGTTAAAAGTGCAATAAAATCTTTAAAGAATGGAAGGGCTACAGGAATTGGAGGTATTCCCACAGAATTATTAAAATTTGGAACAGAAAAATTAATTGAATTGTTAAGAAATCTTTTCGAAAGATGTTTAAATGGGGAAGATGTACCAAATGATTTGAAAGTAGGATATATTTCAGTGATACATAAAAAAGGAAGGAAACAGGATTGTAAAAATTATAGGGGAATAATAGAAACCAATACCTTCAGTAGATTATGTGGAAGAATTATTAAGTACTTCTTAGAAACAAGAATACAAAGAAAAGGTCGCTGAAGAACAAGCAGGTTTTATAGCTGGAAGGTCAACAATTGATCATATTTTTTGCCTACAACAAATAATTGAAAAATATTAGGTCGGGCACAACCTATACATTTGGTATTCGTAGACATAAAAAAAGCCTATGATAGTGTGCCTTTACCCAATCTATGGAAAGCTTTACTGTCAATAGGAATTAACCCAACAATAATAAAAGCAATTAAAATTTATATAAAAATTCTACTTCAAAAATAAAAGTTGGTAAATTTCTGTCATCTGGATTCCAAGTCACAAAATGATGTCACCTACATCGTATAAAATATATACAGAGGTAACCTTACAGAATTGGAAGAAAAAATGTCAAACTATGGGAATACCAATAAATGACAGAACAATATATTCATTGCAATTTGCAGATGACCAACCTATTACAGCCCAAGATTAAAAATTAGTAAACCTAATAAATAAATAGTAATAAAATATATTTGTGTCATGTAATATTTTGTGTAATGTAATATCTCGTACAGACACCTTTTATTAACCCGACACGTACTAGCACATCATTGAAGTTTTGTATTCATGATCTTTAGAACAAGTATTAATCTAATCTAACCTGGAACGTATGAGCACCTGGACGGAAGTCGTCCTTTATAATTGAATGAAAATATTCTTTTTTTCCGCTGAGCTCGTTAATCATCCTTTCTGCGATGTATGTGACAATCATCGCTCAAGACAGCTCTCAGGTCACAATTACCATTTGCTCCCTGACAGGAATCACGCAATGAAACATTAAATTTGTCGTTATTTCGTAGAAATTTATAAAATTTACCCATCCGCTTTGGCGCAGTTTTTCACAGAAACGAGTACTGAAGTGGAGGAACAGTACCGATGCCAGTATTTATTTTCAGCCGTAAAAACGATTCCAGAAATTTGAACAGTCGACTGTGACGAGCACAGATGATAGCCGGCCTCCTCTTTATACTGTTTCCCGAAAAAAGGAGAGAAAAAAAAAGAAGAACAACCGAAATGTCTACGGGCCACTTTTTCTCTTCCACAGTATGTAGCTTTCATTTCTTTCTGATTCTTCCTGTATGGCGTACGAAAATATGGAATAGTTACGAGTGAAATCTTGCTTGAAATTAAACGGGTCGGGCGTAAAATGTTTTTTAAAAGAAATTAAACTCTCGGTGGATCAAAATTTTACACAAGCGGCGCGCGCTCGCTTATTCGCCTTTTGAGTTCCGCGCGCGGCCTGTTTCCTTGTCGTCGGAGTGGGTGTATATATATTTTCTTGTGTGCGCGCTCGTTTGCTCTCGTATTTTTTTACACGTGCGCGTGTATGCTCTGCCAACCGTAGGAATTACAATAAAACGGGGTCCGGCCGCACAAGGGCACGCCGAGAAGCAGACACGCCATGTGAGTATGTGTGTGTGTGAGAGCATGTGAGTGCGTGTGTGTGTGGGAAGGCCCCGCACCTGTCCGGCCCGGCCGCCTCCAAGTAATTCTCTTGTTTCCCCTGTATCTGATTTGCGGCGACGTGACACGGCGAGGGCTGCCTTGGAATTAATTACGGCCTGTTTCAGCCGGGAAATAATTAAGGCTTGTCGTAAAGTGAGCTTGCAGTTTGACTTATTAATAGCATTGGAAATAACACGTTTCGTTTGGCAGAGACGGGGCCGAACTATTGGAATCGTCAAACTTAAATGTGTACATGTTTTTAAAAAAAAGTGGCTGGATCAGTTCTGTGACAGTTTTACGAATTTTCGTATCAACAGAACTTCCTGCAGTAGTTGAAATGTGTACATGTTAAAACAAAAAGTGGTTGGATGAGTTCTGTGGCAGTTTTACGAATTTTAGTATCAACAGAATTTTCTGCAGTAGTCACTTGTGATTTTAATTAATGTTAAGTTTAACAATTATGAAACACTTCAGGCAACTGTATTCTAATAGTGGTTTCTTGGAAATGTCGAGTGCAGAACCGCGCTTTCTGGGAGTGTTGGTGCTTATTTCATATTTCACCTGGGATCATTGGTTTATTCGCGACCAGCGGCCGTTTCTATAAACTATACAACAACCGTCTTACTGTCTACTGAATGAAATTGTAGGGAGTACGAATCGGTTCAAATATTGCAGAAATAAAGCTAAATGTATAAAGTGAAAGTGATTTTGTTTTATTCTTCATTGAATAACCATTGTTCGTTGTCGAGTTGTCGTGGTTTAAAGTTCAACTAAATTCAAATTCAGCGAGTGCGAAGACACGTTGTACCTACAGACAATATTCGCCTTCAAAATTCACAGTATTTATCAAGTAAGTATCACTTTTTTGTTTGTACGTTTGTTGCAGTAACAATGAAGTATAGTAAAATAATCGTGAAGACGGCGTTTATTTAATTTTACTTTAAGAAATTTTGAAACCAACCGAGTTCATAACCCCTATCATCAACAACGGAATCCAACCTGGAAACGGTTTAAAAATGCTTCTATCACTGCTCAACCAAAGGCGAAGATTGCTCCTAGCATCCATGATGGCAAACTCGACGAAAAAATTTCCAAATTTAGAAACAAACGGTTCTTCTTAATTAAATAAAGAAACTATAGCTCCAATTTAGAAGTGTTACATTAAAAAGGTGAACAGCTGCAACTCTGTCAATTATTCTTATGTAAGTATTCATTGCTTTATTACATTTCGAGATATATCAAGCGCTATAATCCCTTAAAAATCAGATTTTCTCTGCTCCAAACTTATTATTTATGACAAGTATAGCTCGCCGTAAGCAAGAGAAGTAAAGTTGTGAGGCGGCCCCGTGAATCGTGTCGGTATAGCTCCGTTGGTAGAGCGCTTGCACGCGATAGGCAAAGGTCCCAGGTTCGAGTCCCGGTTCCAGCACACAATTTTAATCTACCTGGAAGTTTCAAAAGAAGTACTTGTTTGAAAAAAAAAATTAAATTTAAAAAAATTATAAAAACCTCAGGAATCATCGATTTTATTGTTTTGCGTGTTTTTCACGAATTTAAATAAAAATAATGTTTTACTATATCGCTATGAGACCAAGAAAAAGTTTACCTTGAAAAAAAATTATGGACGTAATTAATAATTTATAGCAATGAGCTTGAAGGAAGTTCACACTGAATACCTTTATTTTCAGAGAAAGAAAACTGTTTTGGTGTTATCAGTAACTGAGTAATAAAGTGAAGCCTGCCGAGATGTCTTCTTTTTTATATACTGAGTGTCCGTGTGTTTGTGTGAATGTAAAGCATACAAATCTACAGTTTTGTTCCAACCTTGATACAATTTTGCACACTTGACCTTCAAACAAAGAGAACGATCGCCGTAGGTATAAGGATCACGTACAACACACAGTTCTCGAGGTATAACGTCAGAAACTATGCGCGAAAAACTTCTGCATGTTGCAAATTTCTTTCTAAACCACTGGACCGATTTCAATCAACTTTAGTATACATACTCTTTACAGTAAGGTAACAATTTCTATAGAGGTAAGAACTACATACGATAAGTGGTTCAGGACACATAACGCCATAAACAATATGCCACATCATGCGACGAGACTTTATTCAGAAACTGTTTGACAATGAGAGTACTCAGTGACTTACAAAAAACTGAAAACATAATTTCAAACCTTTATTATACTTCTTCTCGCTAACAATATCAAAATGATGAAAGGAAAATTGTTTCTCGCTTATTACTTTTCCGCTGGTCATGGAATAAAACTACGGCATTCGATATGACGTTAGAATTTATCATTTCTACACTACAAATTTGACTCGCAGGAAATTTTACAGAAGTACACACATACAGCTGACTGTACATTCGAAATTGTATGACACGTAGGTCATGAGATATGTGCACATAAACGTTCATCTAAAACCTCCCTATCAAGCATCAGGTTTTAATCTATTACTTACATTATTATTTACATAAAAGATTTAGGGGAAAATCTAAGTAGCTCTCTTAAGTTGTTTGCAGATGACGCCGTCATTTACCATCTAGTAAAATCATCTGAAGATCAAAACTAACTGCAGAACGATCTGAGTAAGATATCAGTATAGTGTAAAAATTGGCAATTGACTCTAAATAATGAGAAGTGTGAAGTCGTCCACATAAGTACGAAAAGAAATCCGTTAAACTTTGTTTACAAGATAAATCAATCAAATGTGAAGGCCGTAAACTCCATAAAATACCTAAGAATTACTATTACTTCAGACTTAAATTGGAAAGAACACGTAGATAATATCGTGGGAAAGGCTAACCAGAGTCTGCGTTTTATTGGCAGAACCCATAAAACATGCAACAGAACTACAAAAGAAACTGCATTCACTACGCTTGTCAGTCCATTTTTGGAGTATTGCAGCCTAGTGAGGGATCCTTATCAGGTGTGTTTGACGGAGGACATCGAAAGAGTCCAAAGAAGGGCAGCTCGTTTCGTATTGTCACGATACAGGGGAGACAGCGTTACGGAAATGATACGGGATCTGGGATGGGAATCATTACAACAACGGCGCTTATCACTGCGGCGTGGGCTACTTGCGAAGCTCCAATCGCCAACATTCTCCTCCGAATGCGAAAATATATTGTTGACTCCCACTTACATAGGTAGAAATGATCATCAGAATAAAATACGAGGAATCAGAGCTCGAACAGAGAGATTCAGGTGTTCTTTCTTCCCACGCGCTATTCTAGAATGGAATGGGAGATAAATAGTATAATTGTGGTTCGATGAACCCTCTGCCAGGCACTTAAATGTGATTTGCAGAGTATTCCATGTAGATGCAGATGTAGACTACTTTAGTACTAACTGTATTCGAAACAGATTTTACCGACGTACACCACTTATACAAATCAATGTATACCTTGAAAGTTATATGATTGTACTACATGTAATTAAATAAAAATGAGATCATATATATGGCGATGGGTAAAAACATTTCACAAACATTTACGTAGTTACTACTAAGACACCCTTGTATTCCAGTCATCTAACATTGGAGTGTACTAATTTGTACCAACTATGTACCGCGAAGCGCACACGGCTGCAGGCAAAAGCAACAAACTTCAATAACGCTACAATGGCAGGAGGAGAATGAAAGTGTACATCCTAAGAGTACCCATAATTTCCGATAGATCTACCTTTTAACTTCAAGAGACTGCAGAGACTTTTGTATTACGATTGATAATCACAGGGCAGTCTGTTAAATACTGCGGAGTGAATTTGACAGCTCCATGTTTCTCATATGGACAGCTTTACTTCGGTTTCCTCACGGGTGGGCTCACTAAAGAATTTATTCGTATTAGATCCTGGACAAGTGACAAGAAATAATCTTATAATCAAGTTCTGAATTAAATGAATGTATGAATGAAATAAATCGCAATTTGCGATGTTATGGCGTCACTGTATGAGGTTTAGATGGAATACCAAACTGTGGCGAATGCCTAGTAAGCCGGAGATCCCGGGTTCGAAACCCGGCCGGTCACAAATTTTCATTCGCCACAGTTTGGTATTCCATCTAAACCTCATACAGTGACGCCATAACATCGCAAATTGCGATTTATTTAATTCATTTGAACTCTGTAATTCGACATATATATATATATAATTGAATGTATGAATGTTGCATGTCACTTCTATTTTGATTACTACCTTTCTTTGTTTGGATACTGCACTTATAATTTTGTTCATTCTGCATTTATTTCTTAAATGTAAGATGTTTTTAAACAAAAAGAAGGACAGAGGGATAGGAGACTTGAATAATTAAATAAATACCGGGGCAACGCCGGATTTTCAGCTAGCATAGAATAATACGGAAACGTGAAACGCGAAGGTTGTCTGCTGGTGCGGGCAGTGGGGTGCACATAACCGACGCGCGCTCTCTCTGTAACATCCGTCTATGCTGCATTTAAATTTGGTACCAAAACATAATTAAGTAACGAAGTAAATGTTAGAAAAATTTGCTGCAATTATAGTGTATCATGGATACACGTACGGAGGTAGTAGTACAGAATTATTGAAATGACTATAAATGTAAAAACATGCAAAGAAAATAAAATTTTTACTACTTTCTAGGCTGTTTTGCTTCTGAGGCGAAAATGACTAATATTCACGATTATATCATCAAGCTAAGCACGAGTAACTACAAAAGAACATTGTAACATGGCGAGGAGCCAAACTGTCTCGGACTTAACGAGCCCAGGCGTTCAGGATCAGTTCCCGGCCTCTGCGTGCGCCGTCCCCTGCAGCGTAGGCGCAATTGCCGTGCTATGACATACTTCACTAGTGTCTTCTTACCGGTAACTGGGGTACAAACCAACCTAAGGACAATACACCCTTGCCCGAGAGAGGACTCCGCGCTCCGATACTAGGCGTCTTAGAGCGCTCGGCCATTCCACCACGGCCCGGCAGGTAGAAGAGCAGAGAGACGATAGAGCACTGCTTTGTCAATTACTTCGTTGATGATGAACTCTTCCCGGTTGGTCAGCCGAGTGGTAGCGTCGCCTCATCACAACGTTACGATGAGTTTCATACCCATCTTCGGTTCAGGATAATGGGTACGAAGCTTATGGAAACGTTGCGACAATACGAAGCCACCATTCGGCTGAGCACCCGGGAAGTGTTCATCACTGGGATGCGCCGAGAAAGCTGGAAATCGCATATACTTCTTTTATATCAATAAAGCAATTGTTTTCAGTGACTAGGGTTTAAAAAGTATCTAAATTTATGGATTTGTAGGGAAAAAACGTCAATCCCCACGTGGAGCACACGAAAACAAAGACTGGTGTCAAAGTCTGAGAGAGCCAGTTGCTGACCGGGTCAGTAGTGAAAAATTTTTTAAGCCTTCTGTATGAGGATCAAGTATTCAAGAAGCAGTTGACCCAAAGAACATGGAAGAATAGATTGTAAAATGATTTCAGTACAAGAATGAATTTTTAGATAACCAAAAGCTGACAGGGGTATTAAGAAGTATCCATTGAAAGTAATGGTATTATTTTCTTTTCTGACATCACTTAGTGGTGTGGCATTCGTTTGTTTCTGAAAATCTAAGAGATGAATTTTTAAAAGAGTAAGTGAAATTAAATTAAATTAAATACTAACTGGGCGTCCATTCTTTATCAAAAATAAAAGTGTTGTACCACTATTTGTAATATCTCTCATAGCATCTGTACTATTTGAGCAGAACAGCATTACTTAAATTTAAACACTCTCTTTGTTTTGAATATATGCTGTTCCTAACGTGTGAAGTGTCCGATATTTATTTGAAGTTCAAAGTTAAAACAGTGAAAAGCAAGAAAAATAGATACTAAATGAATGCGTGATCATCTGGAAATGGGCATAAGGACGAAAGCGGTCCTGGGATAAATAAAAGGCGGCCGCGGTGACCGAGGGGACTGAGGCGCTCCAGTCAAGGTCTGTACAGCCATTACGGTCGGGGGTTCGAATCCCCCCTCGGGCATGGATATTTGTGCCGTCCTTAGTGTTAGCTAGTTCATAAGTAGTTTGTAAGTTTAGGGACTGATAACCCCGTAGTTAAGATCCATAAGCTATACAAACATTTGAACATTTTTTTGATAAATAAAACTTCAAGAAATTGTGGCTGATAGACGAAAATATAGTATATCCTATGAACACAATGGCGGGACTTGGATTTGAAATGAAGAATAGATATATAGATGTGGATTGTCATTGCTAAATATTGCACATTTTATATAGTTTGTCGGCATCTTCGCGTGTTTGAATTGCATACAACTCAACAGTTTTGTGCCCATCTTCATGAAATTTTGTGCACTAGACCTCCAAAACAAGAAAGAAGGTCATTGTGTACAAAATATTTCGTATAGTTTATGGTGGAGGGTACTTTACCTACGAACGTCGATAAAATCTACAGGTTAATCAGAGCTTGGTGCAATTTTTCGCACTTAAGCTTCAAAACAAGCGGAACATCACCGTCTAACTAACATTCCATACGGTGCATGGCGGAGGATACCTTGCAATAACCTTAAGTTCCACTTTACTGATCATCATGAAAGTTAGAAGTGATGTACAATTTTTCATATACGGAGGAGGCAAAGGACTTAAGCGGTGGAGGAGTTCCACAGAGACACGAGGAGGTTGTGGCGGACTAAGACTGTCGGAGGCAAAACAAAATGAGGTTCCCAGTCCAATTCGAAATACATGTATTAGTATTAAAAAAATAAGTTTTGACGAGATGCACGGGACAGTCTAGTTTTTGGAGGGTTCAGAGAACGAGCAGCAAATAAATAAATAAATAAATAAATATGTTTTACAGGTATTTGGACCCCCCTCCCCTCCAAGACGAAAGGCCCGAGGCGGTCCGCCTCCCCTCCCCCTTATTCCGTCACTGCTGAGGAGGTGATAGGCATAGAATGGGGAAGGTGAAGATGGGCAGACAGGGTTAGGAGGAGATAGATAGAGAGAGGGAGAGAGAGGACAGATAAAGGGACAGAGAAGTTGGACAGAGAGAAAAGAGAAGGAAAGATGGACTCACTTTGAATCAATGTCTGGATGACTCTGGGTGTTCAGCTAGTGTACTACACAATTGTTGACTCTCCGTGGACGTTAGATATTAGAGAGATCAGAAAGGACTGGATGTTGCCAGTACTAGAGGCGGTAAACGTAAACGAGAAACGGTAAACGTGAACGATGACGACCTCCCACGGGTTGTGCTGGCTCGCACGTGTTGCCCCTTCAGTCTTTAGCACAAAGGAGGCGGCCGTTAGCGATAATGTGGACCATTGTCGCTCGGGAAGTCTGCGGGTGAAGAACCAAAGACGAGCGGGATGCGGGAAGGCGCGACAGCCCTTCTTTTTGCCGAAATGTCCGCGGCGTGGCGGGCCGCAGCCGAGACGTCGGTCACGCCGGGTATCGCCCCACAAAGCAGCCGCCGCGGACAATGGCCGATTGTTGCGGAACTGCGCCGCGATGCTCTTTTGTCGCCGCAGAGTCCTCGAGCCGGCGGCGGCGCTGCGGGCCGCGCCAATGGCCACTCCACGGGGGGCAGCTGTGGCCGCCGCCAGACCAGCTGCCGAGGCGACGGCGGCGAACCCATCGCTCTGTTACTGGTAAAACAACGGTCGCAAAGACGGGCGCCCAACTGCGACGCGCACATACAAAAGACGCTCGTACACACAGACTATATGGTTTCGGCCAGTATCGTTCGTCAGAAAAGACACTATTCACACAACCACACAGGTACTTCACAGATACACAACCTTCGTCTCCGGCCGCCGCACTCTGAATCACGCTCTGCGGTGATGGTACAGTAGCAGAGGAGAGTGGAGCGGGGCATCAGGAAGGTCGTAAGGTAGTGGTTGGGATGGACACAGAACGGCATTACGGAGCATGTGAGTACCATATGAGGAAAGTAATGTTCCAAGGGAACAGACGTTGGCGGTGATACGCAGCTGAGATAAATATATCCATGTATATACTTCGCAAATCGCGAATTTTTCCGACGCCTGCTGGTCCGGTAAGATGGACAAACGATCTGCAACACATGAAAATTTGTGCCGGACCGGGACTCGAACCCGGGTCTCCTGCTTTTCGCGAGCGGTCGCCTTAACGACTCGGCCATCCGTGCACGCTTCCCAGCCAGACCCAAAGAGTGTGAGGGAAAGAGACAAGTGCAACATATGGAAGTTTGGGTCTGGCTGGGAAGGGTGCACCTGCGGCCGAGTGGTTCAGGCGACCGCTCGCGAAAAGCGGGAGACCCGGGTTCGAGTCCAGGTCCGGCACAAATTTTCATGTGTTTCAGATCGTTTGTCCATCTTACCGGACCAGCAGGCGTCGGAAAATTTCGCGATTTGCGAAGTATATACATGGATAGAAAGACATGTAGAAATGGAGTGGGGAGGAGGAGGGTATGAGGGGAGCACAAATACACCCACACACACACACACACACACACACACACACACACACACACACACACACGCAGTGGGATAGATGGTGGAGTACGATAGAGGGGGCATAAACTTTGGGTATGGGCAAAGAAGGGTTTAACTTAGATAGAGGCCTCGGTAATTTCGGGATCGGAGATTTAAGGGGGGGGGGGGCAATCCAGATGACTCGGAATATGAAATAGCTGTTGAAATCAAGCATGTGCTCAGCTGCATGTGCCACTGAGCAGTACACCTTGTTTATGGTCACAGTTTTGTGGTGGTCATTCATCCTAATGGACAGCTTTTTTTTTTTATTTGATTTGATTTTAACAGGGAAGCCAAAATAACTTTTGTCCAACCCGCCACTGCCCGCACTGAAACTGAGTTCATTGTGCGGCATCGCCCCCCTATATATCTAGTAAAGCGAATCAATGTACTTTATACAGTGCTAGGAGTCCCTTTATCAGTTCTTTATTAAACATAATTTCTTCGTGTTTGCTTGTCCCGAATATTCTGTGCATCTTGCTCTCCAATGCAATGCATTCGAAGATTAGGTTTAATGCAGTTTTCTCACCATCGTCACAGACCCTACATTTAGTGTCCTCTTACGTTATGCCCATTGTATTTAGGTGTTTTGGAAGCTCCCATGGCCTGTCATCAGTCTAACCACGAGTGTAATCTCGTTCCTGAACAAGCCCAGGATTACAGAGCTTCTTTTAAAACATGGATTTGGCATCATCTCCTTACCATGTTTTCGTTTATTGAGCTTGGTACAATATTCTATGAGCAAGTTACATAGCTCCACTTTGATCATTGCTTCGGTAATTTTCAGGACAGGATCCGGTCCAATAAATTGAGTCTCTGCCCCCATCCTGACACCGATCTCCGAGTGGGCAGGGACCCACAAAAAGTTTACCCTATTGCTTTCCCCTAGCTCCATCAAAACCCTGTGACAATCTGCAACGATCTTAGATCTTATTGCAGGATCTACAATTGAGACAGCTGGTTAGTGTTCATGCCAAAGTAAAAAGCTGTGCAGTGATTGCAGCAAAGTTGATAAAACAAATGGCTGCTTTCACAGGTGGCCCGGTCTTTTGTTGGATAGGATACGCTTCTGATGGGACTGGGTGATTGGATGGAGGTCTACCACAGGGATACGATCCCTGTGGGTGACTGGAATTGGGGGTGAATTCCATTGTTCTTGAGAAAAGTAGTTTCCAAATCAACGATCTTTCGACCGAATCCTCTTCGCCCATAGCTGCTACCGCCCTGCTATAGGTGCGTTGCCTTCTGTGACGCTTCAACGCCATAGATGGTAAAGTTTACACCGCAAGACTCCAGCGCCCTCTTCGACCTTCCGATGGCCGGGTCCCAGGCTGTGTTTATGTGCAGACCACTGTCTTTCTTCAGGAATTTTCAATTCGATCGCCTATTTTATAACGTTGTCCAAGAAATTACTTGTCCGCTTAATGAGAGATGTCTCGTCGACTCAGCATGCACTCTTACCGTTGATTTCTCATGTTAGCGTAGGCGGAAGCATCTCTTGTGTTCTGCAGGGCGCTGATCAAAAGGCCGTATGGACTGTCAGACATAAAACTGACCAGAACCACAGGCTATTTTATTTACTCCTGGCGTTCTGAGGCCTACGTCGTATTTCATTGGTCTCATAAGTGGGGGAAGTTTTGCTGGAGGCCTGAATACCGAATCGATTTTATGCCACAAAGCAGCAAGAACGCAATCTTCTTCGTCTAATGCTGTTCGCGATAGGTCACAGTGGTACGTTTTCCTTATGAACCTTTGGCAGGTCGTAAAAAGTAGATGGTTTAGGTGGCTTCATGAAAACATCTTTAATGGTATTATTTTTGAGTGAAGATCGTTTGAGGAGCTTCCACGTTTTCCTCATTACTCTACTCCGCTTGACTTTTCCTTATTGTCATTCCTGCATCACGCTGTTTCTATTGTTCTACTTAAAATCCCGCTTAATCCTTTAGTCCAACATCCTGTTTTTTTTTTTTTTTTTTTTTTTTTTTTTTTTTTTTTTTTTTTTTTCGTGCCTCTAATACTACGTCTATCTATGTGGCAGTTTGTGGTTTTGGAACATTGACTTTGTAATACTGAACATCCACCTTATATACTGACACCGCAAGGCCCAGTTATTGTGTTACGATCCACGCCCCTGCATCCTTCATACAAATCGTTTCGTGAGGTGCTACCGCATCGCTACACCGTTGCCTGCAGCACCCACGGCTTTTAAGTATTTTGAATAAACCATTTTAAGCCTCAAGCTGTATGTTATCCCTCTTTATTATTCAGCCAGTTTCACTTGCATCATCAGCAATTAACAGCACTATTCAGAAAGACTAAAAATAACATTAATCCAAACATTACGGTTTGTCGCTTGTATAAAGAATTATGTAGAGGCTTATCATTTACTCCAAATCATCTCGTACTAGATCATGCGATCCCTCCTACAGTTCCACTTACACCCCACATGTACTTTTTGTACACGGAATCGTGTTCCTCAGTTCCAAGAGATATTTGAAGCAGCTGTCAGGGGTGGAATACCTATGCAAATCTCTTCGTCTCTGAATTACTACAAATTTTATCCACGGTACAAAAACTTATTTTCAGTGCTTCCATATACTGCTTATCGACCGTGTTTCACTTTCATATAAGATCACACTCCAGACAAACACTAACAGAAAAGACTTCGTAATACTTAATTGTAAATTACTTGTCAATAGATTTAACTTTTTCAGAAATGATCGTCTTTCTTTTGATTGCTTACAGTTTGTATTGTCTCTATTTCGACCATCGTCCGTTAACTTTCTGTACTATCATCAGTATTCTGCTAGAACGTTTAGTCTCTTCAGTTTTGATCCAATTCCCAAAGCATCATTTGACACGGAACAATTCCATGAACTATTTCTCTATGTTAGTGTTTCATCTCAGATTTAATGTAATATGTGGTATGAAGTCTTCCCTGCTTGGCCAATATTCGTCTACATCTGTCTACGTAAATTACCGTAAGAACTTCGCAGGTGTTCCTATTTGGGTCCCCCCCCTCCCCCCGCAGATGAAATGTTGGAAAAATATTGTATAATTTCTTGATGGGTGCTCTAAATTATTCTATGTTCATTATACGAGACGTATTGCCTCCTCAGTTTACTTCAACAGGGTGTCGAAGAAATAATAGTAGCTTTTTTTATTTTTTTTATTTTTTGGAAACTCGTGAAAAACCTTCGCAACCATATCTTCCTGCTAAACTGGCTAGGCACCAGCAATCAACAAAATTCGTTTCATCTTCTTCGAGATCCGGAATGCTAATGAACACATTGACTAGAAGACGCACAACTGTCTTATCGTGTTGTCTCCTTGCGTGTGCACTATGACATGCCAGAACGGTCTCGATAAACTTGCCGTCTCTCTTTCCTCTATACAAATGTTTTGACTTGCCGCTATCTCCTCTGCATATGTAACTTCAGAAGAGAAGACTTCGATCACTGTACTGTTGACTGTCACCTAATTATTCAGTTTATCGAGTAGTTTATTTCATTATGTTACTATATCTGACTTTCCACGGCGAAATTTCGCTACTTTGGTACACTTGCTCACATCTCAGAACTCCTCAGGTCGTTCGCATATCATGAAATTTCTGTACCTTTTCTTTCTTTCGCGCCGGCCGCGGTGGCCGAGGGGACTGAGGCGCTACAGTCACGTTCTGCACGGCCACTACGGTCGGGGGTTCGAATCCCCCCTAGGGCATGGATATTTGTGTCGTCCTTAGTATTAGCTAGTTCGTAAGTAGTTTGTAAGTTTAGGGACTGATGACCCCGTAGTTAAGTCCCATAAGCTATACAAACATTTGAACTTTCTTTCGCTTGTGTCACTAGTGCGAGATTTCTTTCCATTTAGTTACTCCGAGATTCGATAGTGTGTAGTAATTATTACTTGCAATACGATCTTATTCACGTTGACGAGACTGGTTCTTAATTGAATATCCGAAAGAAATAATAACGTTTAATATTTGACTATTTATTTAATTCTAACTATAATGAGCGAAGTTTTGCTCACACAAGATCTAATTTTTTACTTGCCAAAATTTCGTTTCAGTTTCTCAGCTGTACCGTACGTTTAATTTCATGCTAAAAGCAAGTATTACGTTTGTATTCATTCTGAAACAATAGTAGCGTCGCTTGTTTATGTAATAATCACTTCAGAAGTAATATCCCTGTGAAACCACATAGGTTGCCCAGTGTTATTTTTAATCTCAGAAGACTCTGACGTCATCTTTTGAAATAGCGAACAGCTGCGTCGTCGCACTGCGCTGTTTCCTCAACAAACAACCTAAATTCTTATTTCTTTCATGTGGTTTCTTATTTCTGGCTACGGAAAACAATAGCGGAAAGCGATAGTTGACGAACTAAATGGATAAGGAGTAAAGTAAGTTTGTTTTCTCATCAAAGAGTGTTTTGGTGCGTGATTATTGGACTTTCGTACAGTTACCACAGCTTTCAGACCTCTCCAATCCCCTACTTCCGTAATGATCAGGAACAAAAGCAGAAAAATAAACAATTTTCATTTACGCTCAGTGGTCAGAAGTTACTGCAGGGACGCGTTGCACAGGACGCCAGAATAGTGTGGCTCTATGCTGCGTACGTCGCGAGTATGACCTCAGTTCCTCAGCAGTGATAACAATTTCGTGTGGCTCATTGGCCTGGTGCAAGTCTTTCAATTGGACGCCACTTTGGCGACTTGCATGTCCCTAAGCACAAATCAGAAAGATTAAAAATAATATTAACCCAAACATGGATGGAATTCGGACAGAGATCTTATAGTGTGTTTGCTGCGCACGCGCCCACCAAAAGGTTCAGATGTTAAATTTTCAACGCGAGCGTTGACAGTTCTTTTGAAAGGTATCTTCTATAATGTAAATATTAACGATATCAATTTTTTTCACTCACACATTCATTTATCAGTGACAATATCTAATAATGAAATAATTTCTTTGTTTAAAATGCATTTATTTCAACCGGAGGTTTTTCCGATGTTGTCAGTGGCGATGAAATAATGGTAAAATTAAATTAAATAACAGATAATGAAATAAATATTTTTTATTACTACACTAATTTTTATGAAATAACAAAATACAAAATTTAAACATAAACTTATTCGTATTCTGACTCGTCAGAAGTGCCTATCTAAAAATAAAATTCTAGTTCTTCATCGATCTCCTTGTTTTTCGATTCCCTTAATATATCGTTAACTTGTAAGGGTGTCGGGTCCCCTTCAAATGACATAGGCTTCAAACAGCCATCAAAAAACCAACCACAACCTTCAGGATTGATTTTAACGCAGCATGCATCGGTTTCATAACGCCACATTGAATTAACATATATTTTGCACAAAATTTTCTGTTTTAGTGAGATCCAGCATGGAGTAGATCCTTTAACCGTCTTTATAAAATGCTCTTTATCTTTGTTCACTGAATAAGTTATTTGGAACAACTGATTGCTGCATTACATATTTGTTGATTTGTAAGTTATGGGCCGGTATCAATTGACAGTGTCTATATGGGGTGTGTCCCCTATATTCTGTTGGGTATCTCAGTATTCAAACTGTTCTTATTACTGTCAAACAAGTATAAACACTCAGATAATCCGAAACGCACACTGTTTACACTCGCTAGCACCGAGATGAAGGGGAGTAGCTCCGATCACGACCGCCGTGACAGCGTAGAAACGTTAACATATTAAATCTAGGCAACCATGGATGTAGCAAACTTTTTGATTAGGAATCTGTTACAGTTGGATTTGGAATAAAATAACCTTTCATTTGAAATGTAAGAACGTATGAGGGTATATTAACTACGCTCACTTACCTCTTCATACTAGCCAACCCCATAGTTGGCAGCAGATGAAAGTAGGCAACCTTTATTTTTTCAGTTGATTGCGGTATGTTCTCTCAGCTGATGCTTGACTTTCATAAATAATAGATGGTGGAAGTTGACCGAAAAAAAATTAATGAAACATTTTATTGTTTAACATCATCGGCACCAGATTTAGCTAGGCAACCTATTAGCGATATATCAATTTATAAATTATCTACCATACATACGTCATTAAAATTAAATCACAGATGATGGTATATATTTCTTATGCCGGATCTTCTCCTTAGTAGGAATTTGCGCTACCTACTGCACCACCCTGGCACAGTGGCTTCGCATAACCGCACGGGTTCATCCCAGCACACCTGCCTTCTCACCCCAAATGCTCGCCTCTGCACAATCTGGCAGTGTTTCCCCTGAACTAGAACAACGCTGCAAAGGCTCTTCACATCACCTGAAACAGCAGAACGAAACGGGTATGTTGCCTGGAAATAATCTGAGGACCCGGGTTCGAATGTCAATTTTTGAAACAGTTTTCCCACGATGCTTCAGTTTGTGTTTGTGTTACACGGGAAATGGACGGCTAGTGACGCCAACCCTTTCCCAGTATAAGCTTACCATCACTGAAATGATCGGTGAATGCTTAGTATAACAACCACAAATTAACATGTCCCATCACTAGTTCCAGTTAGTGGAAGTATACAGTTACAGATTGTTAACGGTGGGAGACTAACGTATTCGCACGAAAAATGGACCACCCATCAGCATGAATGGAATTGACGTTTACTGTTACGCTATCGAGTAGTGCAGCTACGTGGGGCCTTGGGGAGGAATGATGTCCTATACGATTTTGGTTGAGTGTATTTCTTTTATTTATTATTTGAATTGTTCGTGTGTGACTTCACTTTCTGATGCCTTTTTAAAGCCCGAAAATTATTGTTATGAGCAAGCTACCATGGAGAACGTGCTGCTCATAATTTTGAGTACATTAGTCCACATCTCAAATTGCTGACTGCCGAAAGAAAACGTTCCTACTCTCTATTTATTGCAGAGCGATGCGTAACTCGGCAATAAATAAAATCTACATTGTAATCTACAGTTTTCGATTTTTCGTATGTGACTTGCACGGGCATCGTTAGACTCGCGATGCTTTGCTCTCTGTTTATATTATGAACAACTTGGGATGTACAGAGGAGTAGTGGCTTTGACTATCGATTAACTTTTTATAACAACGCACTGTTTCTCAGCAATAATCTACATTTATAAAAATCATTGATTCGTTGTTACAAAAGCTGAAACCGCATGCAGTACATGTTCGAATAACGGCCCTGAATCAATGATAACGGTATGGACGTTGTGTATTCCTCCTATACGGTAGAAGTTGTGGATTTCCTCACCGGTTAATTAAAGTAGGCAATCATTATCTCTCTGGATACAGAACACAACTGAACAACGGAAAGAAATAATACACCAAGTAGTATGTAGTCTTATTTTTAGAAAAACTCGTTTTTCCTATAACTTGAAGCTAAAATATAAAGTGGACATGACACTGGAACTTTGGAGCACAGGTAACGAAAATCTTTAGGTCAAATCCCCAATAATTTCTTAACGAGAAATACAAAGCAGACTGAACATTTAAAGGAAAATGCAGCGTCGACTGTAACAAGTATCACAACAGTACTTGGTATAGAAAAGAACTCCAGAGTGCACGATTAAATGTGCAAATGTTTGTAAATCTATGGGACCAAACTGCAGTGATCATCAGTTTCTAGACTTACAAGCTACTTAAAGTAACTTACGTTAAGAGCAACACACGCATCCGCGCCCTAGGGAGGACTCGAATCCCCGACGGGGACCGGCTGCGCACTCCCCAGCAAGGCGCCTTAGAGTGCACGGCCACTCCCGCGCGGTAAAAACTGATGAATTTAGAACACATGAACAGAGAACCATAGAAGAAATGATGATAAACAGGTAGAGTGGTGATTGTACAACACATCAAAAAAATGAATCAAAGGCACAATAATGATCGTACAGAGTTTTTCCGTACTATTAAAAATTTCAGGTGCTTGAAGAAGGGATACTGCAACTAAGCAAGGAAGAAAACACTATCCTGCAAATGTCTGAGGCAAAAATAACTAGCCAAAGAACGAAATTTTGAGAATTTTCATTGGTCTGTTGATAATAAAAAACGAATAGGAACAATTTTGTAAGTATTTTTATTTATCAACAGAAGACGTGACATTAACAACAGGGGCAAAGTTTATTTTCGTTAAACAACTAGCACTTCGATTTTTCTCTATTATTATTATTATTATTATCATTATTATTCGTTGGAAGACTCACTAGTTTTCATGCTTAAGATTCGCTTTGAAGTTGGATGCCGACCTGTGGATGCCTACGAGTTGAAGGAACAGTCTGACAGCCAGAGGGAAATCTTGTCCTAGACATTCCTCACTGTCGACAGGTGCATCTCGTTCAAGACTGTTCACGGGACAGTGCACGAAGAAAGCGACTGAGGTGTTGGGAGAAAGGTCTCTTATGTTGAATGCCGAACTGTTGGTCATATTTTGCCTACCCTACAATGATAATGATTGCATTTGTAACAAACTAGGTTGCTACACGTACAAAAACTGTTGTTTCTCTTATTCCACTGATTGACTGGCTTAGTACTTTCAGTCGTTTCAGGATCAGGATCCTTGTGATACGTTTGGTCAATTTCCCTCTCTCCATTGTCCCTAAAATTTGTATCGTAAGTAGTGGAATACTCTGTATCAGGCCAAGTTTTGTGGAGTCAATATCATGAAACATGAACCATATGGAAACGTGAACATAGTTGACTTGTCACAACTTCCTCTCGACCCTTGCAAAGGTTTCCGAGAATAGTTGTTGATACTTCAACACACAATCCAAAACTAAGAATGACTTACCATTTTTGAGGAGCAATCAAAAGCTAATGATATGGAAATGATATAAAACACAAACTGTAACGAAGTATCTCGTACCACATGAATAATGGATTTTCGTTCTTTACGTAGATACTTTTCTACTATCTCAATGAGACAGACACTGATAAATCTATAAGAAGCGAAATGCTTTAGGGTTAGAGTATGTGCTGCTTGTGTAATATTGCTAAAAGGTGCGACAAAGCTAACTCGAGTCAGCCGTGAAGGAGAACAGCAAGCGGGGAACGTTGCTTCAGCATACTCTTTGCAGAGCGGAAGCGTTATCGCATCTTCGGCGAATGTCTGACCTACGTGGAGTCGAAAACAGAGCTAAGTTACGCTCTCTTGATAAAGAGAGGTAGTAACAAAGAACTCTTTTATCAGTACTGATGCGTCTGATAACAACTTCCGTAGTGGCTACCTTGAGAAGTTACTAAACCACTACGTCGGGAAAAATGAACAAGAGACGTAATTCGCTTTTTCTAACTTGGATTGATAAATCCGGAGTCGTGAAACAGCCTGGAATTCCCACCGTATTTATCACCCAAGCCTTGATAGAACGCTCACTTTGCTACCGCGCCGCCTCTGACACAGCATCTGTCGTAATGCCGCGCTGCATCTCCGTCTCCGAACGGAGAGTCATCGGCAGCCTGCGCCCAACAAAACACCAGTTCTTTAGCGCGTATGTCGTCTTCATCATCAAGCAAAGGCAGCAAGAGCGCTGTGTTGAATATACTTTGATCTAACATCGATGACGCTGATGTATCTAAAGCTATGGAATACTCCTGAGTAAAACTGAAAAACATACGTTAATTTCATTGCCAGGGTTTTTCAGTTAATATTTTTTTGTGTCATTAGCAGGTTCTTGTCCGTCTTCTAAAACTGAAACAACTTAGTTAAACCCTAAGCAACACACACAAGTGAAACACTATTTAACACCACATAAACAGTAGATGAACTACACATAGAAGAAGTATCAGAACGTTAGCGAAAAACAGCAAATAGACCGACAGTGGAGACTATTGCCTAATGAATTGGGTGTTAGGAAAGCGAGTTAGTATTATAATACGAAAAACAAGGATCATATTTCTCTGCATCGTGTTGTACTGAAGAAGGCTGTGGACGAAGGTTATGTGTGTCTCTTTGTGTGTGTGTGTGTGTGTGTGTGTGTATCTGATCGTCTCTTTTGCGTTTCTGTCACCTGCTCAATGATCTTATTTGCGTTGGGAGGTAAGCTATCCCTCTTGTACTGAAAAGTATTTTGTCATGTATGAACACAAAATAAAAATCATATGTGTGTTATTCTTTAAGACAGAAAGAAAAATGTAACTCATATTAAGTCTTAATAAGCGACTTTCGTGTATAACTATGGATCCAAAAATCAAAAGATAGAAAGGTAACACCCACTCCCATGAACCACAGACTGCCGCGGCCGAGCGGCCGAGCGCATTGAGCTGCTATGCTACGATGCGCGAGGCCGTTCTCGGTCGAGGGTTCGAATCCCCCCCTCAGGCATGGATATTTGTACCGTCTTAAGTATAAGCTAGTTCATATGTAGTTTGTAAGTTTAGAGACTGATGACCCCGTAGTTAAGTCTCATAAGCTCCACAAACATTTGAACATTTGAACTACAGACAATGCCAAGGTAGGGTGGCTTGCGTGCTTCAAGATACAGATAGCCGTACCGTAGGTGCAGCCACAGAGGAGAAGTTCTGTGGAGAGGCCAGACAAACGTGTGGTTCCTGAAAAGGAGCAGCAGCCTTTTCACTAATTGCAGGGGCAACAGTCCGGTCGGGGACCACTCTGGAGAATGTCGTCATCAAGAAAAACAAAACAGGTATTCCACGGATCGGAGCGTGGAATATTCTATCCGTTAATTGGGTAGGTAAGTTAGAAGATTTGAAAAAAGAAATGGATCGGTTGAACTTAGATATGGTGGTGATTAGTGAGGTTCAGTGGACAAAATTAGTTGGTGGTAACGCAGGAGTAGATCTGACTAAGCAAATAGGAAGGTGGGTAAGTTACTATTAAGAGCATAGTGAACCCATTATCGTAGGAAAGGTAGATACGAAGCCAACACCGACCATAGAAGTACAGATTTACATGCCAACTAGCTCTACCGATAATGAGGAGATCGAAAAAAATATTCAGACTGTTAAGGGAGAAAATAACTTGATTGTAATGGAGTACTGGAACTCGGCTAGAGGAAAAGGAATAGAAAGAAAAATAGTAGAGGTATATAGACTGGTAGAATTTTGTGCAGATCACAATTAAACCTTAAAAAATACATGATTTATTCATTATGAAAAACGGTTGTATACGTGGAAGAGACCAGGAGACACTGGAAGGTAGCAAATTGACTTTATAATGGTGAACCAGGTTTTAAACTGTAAGACTTACCCAGAGACTCTGACCATAACTTATTTATGTGTGGTAATTATTCAGCAGTCAGTCGTCCGAAATATAAATTCTTTATTTATTGGCAAATCCGGATTTCGACCACTGTGTGGTCATTATCAATGCTTAAAATAAATTAAAAAACTTAAAATATCTCGACCTCCATGTAGGAGGTTGCGTTTGTACTGACAGGTCAGTACAAACGCAACCTCCTACATGGAGGTCGAGATATTTTAAGTTTTTTAATTTATTTTAAGCATTGATAATGACCACACAGTGGTCGAAATCCGGATTTGCCAATAAATAAAGAATTTATATTTCGGACGACTGACTGCTGAATAATTACCACACATAAATAAGTTATGGTCAGAGTCTCTGGGTAAGTCTTACAGTTTAAAACCTCCTCGTTCTATTTGGGAGTGGATTAGGAAAGGAAATGGCTAGTAGTGGTACAGTGTACCCTCTGCCACGCACTTAACGGTGGAAACACAGCTTGCCCTTTATTCACATGAAGTGATAAGTGCCATCGACAAGGGATCTCAAATCGATTCCATATTTCTGGATTTCCGGAAGGCTTTTGACACTGTACCCCACAAGCGGCTTCTAATGAAATTGCGTGCTTATGAAATATCTCCCGAATTGTGCGATTGGATTCACGATTTCCTATCAGAAAGGACACAGTTCGTTGTAATTGACTGTAAGTCATCGAGTAAAACAGAAGTGATATCTGGCGTTCCTCAGGGATGCATTATAGGTACCCTACTCTTCCTTCTGTTTATAAACGATTTAGGAGACAATCTGAATAGCTCCCTTAGACTGTTCGCGGGTGATGTTGTCGTTTATCGGTTAGCGAAGTCAACAGAGGATGAAAAGCAACTACAAAGCGATTTAGACAAAATTTCTAGATGGTGCGAAAATTGGCAATTGACACTAAATAAAGAAAGATGTGAAGTAATACACATGACCACTAAAAGAAATCCTCTGAACTTCAATTAGTCGATAAATCAATCAAACCTTAAGGTCGTAAATTCTAGCAAATACCAAGGAGTTATAATTACGAACAACTTTGACTGGAGAGAACACACAGAAAATATTGTGGGGAAGGCGATCCAAAGGTTACGTTTCATTGGCAGAACGCTTCGAAGATGCAACAGCAACAACAACAGACTGCCTACATGACACTTGTGCGTCTTCTCCTGGAGTACTGTTGCCACTTGTGGGACCCTCACCAGGTGGAACTGACGGAAGATATTGAGAAGGTTCAGAAAAGGGCAGCTAGTTTTGTTTTATCACTTTACCGCGGGAGGGGGGAGCGTCACGGAAATGTCACACTAATTGGGGTGGAAATCATTAAAAGAAAGACGTTATTCATTGCGGCGTGATCTGTTTTCGAAGTTTCAATCACCGACTTTTACTTCTGAATGTGAAAATATTTTGCTAGCACCCACCTACTTTGGGAAACATGACTAACCCAATAAAATAAGAGAAATCAGAATGAAAACGGGACGATTTAGATGTTCTTTCTTCCTGCGCTCTATTAGAGAATGGAACGGTAGAGAAAAGTTATGAAAGTGGTTAATGAACCCTCTGCCAGGCACTTAAATGTGATTTGCAGAGTATCGATGTAGATGTAGAATGCTGAGTATATATGTAGATGTATATGTAGACGAGTCAGTTTAAAACCGCACATGACGCTTATAATATAGTCGTCGAAAGTGTCAGAGGGGCGGTAAGTGACAGATTGAGAGAGACACACGCCGCCTGCGGGTCGCTCTTGTGGACGGCGGGTGCTGCTCTTTTGTGAGGCCGAGTATGCGGGCGACGGAGGCTGTGGAGCCTCTGAGGGGAGCGGTGCGGGCGGCCAGGGGCTCTGCTACGTCAACACGCGCCAGGTGTCCAGGGTCCGAAACTACTACCTCAAGAAAGAAAATGTCACCGATACGAAACAAAATCTTCATTATTTCTGAGAACAGGATGGATTAACAGCTATCTTATTGAAACTTCCTGGCAGATTAAAATTGCGTGGCGGAACCGGGACTCGAACCTGGGACCTTTGCGTTTCGCGGGCAAGCACACTACCGACTGTGCTATCCCGACACGACTCACGATGCCGCCTCACAACTTTACTTCCGCCAGTACCTCGCCTCCTACTTTCCAAACTTCACAGAAGTTCTCCTGCGAAATTTGCAAGACTAGCACTCCTGGAAGAAAGGATATGTTGGAGACATGGCTTAGCCACAGCCTAAGGGATGTTTCCAGAATGAAAATTTCACTCTGCAGCGGAGTGTGCGCTGATATGAAACTTCCTGGCAGATTAAAATTGCGTCCCGGAACCGGGACTCGAACCTGGGACCTTTGCCTTTCGCGGGCAAGTGCACTACCGACTGTGCTATCCCGACACGACTCAGGATGCCGCCTCACAACTTTACTTCCGCCAGTACCTCGCCTCCTCTTATTATTAATTCATGTAACCAGGCAGTCTAGATTCGACTTGCGCATAATAGTTCGCGATAGGGATCGGTCACTTTAGTTCGCGCCTCTGCCACGAACTAGTTCGCTCTTTTAGTTCGTCCACTCCCAGTGACGTCTGATCGGTGTGGTCTGCGCGTGCAGGTGGAGGGCTAAGTTCCCCCACCTAGCTGATTCGTGCGCTTGCTGCTTGAGCCGCTAACGATATCACGCAAACCAAAAGAAAAGAGGACACACTAGTTCCTCCCAAATGTGTCAGAAAGACTTAAAATGGGATACTTCCAGCCAAGCAGAGGATTGATCCACTTTCTCACCGGACACGGCCCGTACCCGACGTATCTATGTCGGTTCAGGAAGCAGGCGACTCCAGAGTGTGGCTGTGGAGCTCCGGAAGGAACTCCAGAACACGTAACTTGCGAGTGCCCTACATACGATCATCTTGTCTCTCATCTCAGACTACAACTACCTCACTCAGACACATACCAACTCATCAGACATGAAGCACATTTTCAAATTCTCAATGAATTAACCGACAAAATCTCAAACCACATCAGACATGAATTTATAAACCGATTATGAGACATTTTTTCCAGGCATAACTGCTGCACCAGGCCGTGCCGCCGGGGTACTCCGCCGTGCCCTGGATCAGGAGGACTGAGTGCAGCCAAATCACCGATTGCGACGCTAGATATAAGTTAGATTAAGTTAGGCTTAAGAGAAAACACGAAAACAACACAAGGACTGCAGTGCAAAAGGCCAGCCCAGTGCCAGGGGCACGCCCTCCGGAATTAGTTCGGGGGGCACAGGCCAACAAGTAGGTTTGTACATTACTGGCACACCTGTGAGCACTGCAGGGGGGGGGGACACAAAATAAGACACTAAACGTAGCAGTAGCGACTTCCACATGGAACACAATATGCCAACGCACCCTGCATGACACAGCACATACGGCACACACAACAGCCAAAACAGAACATGTCATGTAGCTCAGTAGAAACATTAGAAGTAGCACAAAAAGCACAAAAAATGTAGTAGCATAAGAAGACCCATTTATGTATAGGTATTCGGTTATTGTATAATTAAAAGAATAAAAGAAGTTGTATCAATAAAAAAATAAAGAAAAACAAAAGAAACAGTTTGTGGATAATTTCTCGTCTTTAAGTTTAGAGTTATCTCTGTATCTTGGCATTGTGGAATTCATTAGTCAGATATTCCAGAGTGCAGAACACTTCAAAACAGAAATTTTATAGCACTGAGCTATGTAATCTAGCAGGCAGACGCTCACCTCGAAATGACTCACATCAGCAGAAGACAAACACGTGATTTTTAATTCTGCTACGTGCCCTCTCGCTATTGCCCGTCGGTCTTGGGAAAAGAATTCAACGAACTAAGAAGCGAGATACGTTTGGCATAATAGTTCGCGACCGATCACGCATATTTTAGTTCGCAATAGGTAGCTCTCTTTTTAGTTCGACCGCTCTTCTTAGTTCGACCGCTCTTTTCAGTTCGTCCGCTCTTTTTGGCTTTTGCTACCGCTACTAAAAGAGCTCTTTCTTTTTTTATGACAGCTTTTTTATATAATGAATCAGTGTTGCTAAAGCGACTGCTATTACCCGTATTTTTGGGCAATTCGACATCAAATACTTAGACAAATAAACCAGTTATTTACACTAATGGGTGATACAATGGTATTCAACTACTTTGCATACAGAGTACTCGTAGTAGTTTATTTTTAAAATGGATTTCTTGTGGCAGTGAATTATGAAACTACAGCTGAGCTGCATTTCAGCTCGAAATGAAGGTAACTGACAGAAGGGAATCACGCGATTCTGCGCGCTCTCACATCCTCTCTCTGTTCCCCGTCAGTCTTCGGAAAAGGAGCGGACGAACTAATAGGCGAGGGATCTGCGAACTAGTTCGCGTAGTTCGCCTGTGGGAGCGCTCCTCTTGTTCGCGAACTACACAAGACTAGTGTGGATAGCAATTCCTTTATTTCCCTGGTAACCGGTTTCGGTCACTTACATGACCATCAACAGGCGACATCCGTGATGTTGGCCAAGGTTTGTTCTCAGCTCGAGCTGCCTAAAAGCAGTCTACAGTAAAACTTTAGTGGTCTGTTGATGGTCATGTAAGTGACGGAAACAGGTTACTAGGGAAATAAAGAAATTGTGATCTAGACTGCCTCGTTACACGAAGATATACGCCGTGCAGAAACATCCGATTATGATGAACGAAATGAAGTTGCATTGCCCTTCAATGACTGTCGTTCAGTATATTTGTGAAAGACAAGTGTGGAATTAAGAACGGGATAATTTCGAACAAGGAAACCACTGAAAAGCGGAAGTACACGTACACCACATTTTCAGGTCACTTTATAGAACAAAAATGTTCAAATGTTTGTAAATCTATGGGACGTAATTGCTTATTTATTAGTCCCTAGCTTTCAAACTTCTTGAACTAAGTTAAACTAACCTGAGGACAACACACACATACACACACACACACCCATGTCCGAGGGAGGACTCGAACCTCCGACGACGAACGGCCGCGCGTACCGGAGCACGGCGCCTCAGTGTGCACGGCTATTCCGCCACGGCTCTTAGAACAGAATCACCAACAGAACGGCAGAACCCGCAAGAATAATTTGTGAACAGCTAATACCAATTATCACATTGCACTACAACGTAAGAGAGCCACTACAATAACATTAAGATACGCCACAATTCCGAATTGAACACATTTCATGAGGTTATAATTTACGCCTGAAATTTCTGAAAAAGGGGTTAACCCCTTTGCGGTTTCCAATAAACTCTAATATCAGACCATAGATTCCGAACTATATCCCGTTTGTTTTGTTTGTCGTCTTCAGGGTGCCACAATCTCTTTCTTTGCTGCACTAAACGTATGTTTCTTACTGTCCACATCTACCGTATGGCAACCTCGGTCGATTTGCCTGAAGAAAAGAAACTGATTTGAATTGCACCAATGAAGAGTCTAAAGAAAGGCAACTCGTTTCGTATTGTCACGATTCAGGGGTGACAGCGTTACGGAAATGATACAGGATCTGGGATGGGAATCATTACAACAACAACACTTATCGCTGCGTCGTGGGCTACTTACGAAACTCCAATCGCCAACATTCTCCTTCGAACGCGAAAATGTATTGTTGACTCCCACTTACATAGGTAGAAATGATCATCAGAATAAAATACAACAAATCAGAGCTCGAACAGAGAGATTAAGGCGTCCTTTCTTCCCGCGTGCTATTCGAGAATGGAATGGGAGATAAATTGTATGAACCCTCTGCCAGGAACTTAAATGTCATTTGGAGACTATCCCATGTAGATTGTCGTCCGGAACGGAGCGAGGTTTCGCAGTGGTAACACACTGGCCGCGGTGGAGTAGCCGAGCGGTCTAAAGCAACTCGCTGAGGAGCGCGTGGTTGCTCGCCGTGGAGGTTGGAGTCCTTCCTGGGGCATGGGTGTGTGTTTTTGTCCTTAGGTTAGTTTACCTAGGTTTAAGTAGTTTGTAGGCTATAGACTGATGACCACGCAGTTTGGTCCGATACATTTACAGACATTTGAACATTTGTAACACACTGGACTCTCATTCGGAAGGATGGTGGGTCAACTCCACCTCCGGCCATCCAGATTTAGGTTTTCCCTGGTTTCCCTAAATCACTCCAGGCAAATGTCGGGATGGTTCCTTTGAAAGGGCGCGGCCGATTTCATTCCATATCCTTACCCAAACACTCCAACCGTAAGGTCCGTCTCTAATGACCACGCTGTCGACGGGGCGTTAAACTCCAAGCTTCCTTTCTTTGTCGTCTGAAGTCACTACGTTCGGTTGATGAGATCGTCTGTACTGTGTCCGTGCCGATAGTGGGGTACTGAATTGAAATGATGGACCGTCTTTCGCCGATGCCGTTCGTAGGTAAAACACACCGATATGGGAGCCAGTGTGAGTACAACTTCGGCATGACGGTCGCGTGTCGGCTGAAGAACGGCGACCGCCCATCTCGTGGCGTCCAGCCGGTCAGCCGGCGGTGAGTCGCGCCTTGGAGCGGCGCCCGCGGCAGCTTAGGCCGTGAGGGCGTGACTAGGCGCGCCTGTTTGTGTGGGCGGGGCGCAGCGCAGGTGGCGCCGTCTGGAGCCGGACCGTGCGCTCCAGCGCCAGGGCGACCGCGACTGCTGAGTACGACGCGAGTGCCTGAGCGTCATACATGCGATCATGCGCGCTCCAGCGGCCGTTGCCGGCTGTACCACTTTCACAAATTACACAGTGTAGTGGACGGGGTGAAATTCCTTGTTCAGCTGTATTAAAACTCACTCTTCCGCCCCGTCTATATGATGCTCACGTCGTTCTGCATGATAAACATAACACCAAAAGGGAATCATACAATGTAAACTTTCACGGCCGGCGGTGTCTTCAGGTAAAATTTCCGGACTGATGGGCCGTGGTCCAGATGTAAAACTTGCTTCCGACCTTTCGTCTCCAACTGCGGGAGACTTCTTCAAGGGTCTCCCGGCTACTGCCACTGTTGGCCGAGGGGCCATAGAGGGCACCACCATACGTCACGCGTAGCTATCTCTGGATGACGTCGTCATTCTCGATTAAAAATAATCGATTGTCGTTTTCTTCGTGCAGTGTCGACATCCATGTTTTATCTAACTTCAGACCTTCTTCTTTCTTATTAAAATTATTCTCGTGTTTGTGGATCTCTATTGCTTCTCTATACATGCCTGCATGGTACTGAGATGTCCTAGCTAAAACGCTCGTCTCGTTAAATTTTATTTAATGATTTCCTTTTTGAAAAACATTTTCAGTCACTGCCGATTTTTCTGTGTGGCCCAGACGACAGTTTCTTTTATCTTCAGATATGCGAGTGTTGACGCTTCTTTTTGTTATACCAATATATACTTTACCACAGTTGAAGGGATTTTATAATCGCCAGGTGTTGCTAGGGGGTGACATGCGTCTTTTTCTGATCTCAAACATTCTTTGATCTTCTTCGTGGGTCTGTAGATGGTTTCGACGCCATGCTTGGCCAATACTTTCCCGATTCGATCAGTGGATGTCGAAACTGCACCAACAAAACGACAATCGATTATTTTTAGTCGAGAATGACGACGTCATCCAGAGATAGCTACAAAGTCAGCATCACGTGACGTATGGTGGTGCCCTCTATAAATGCGAGAGCTCCTCGGCCCACAGTGGCAGTAGCCGGAAGACCCTTGAAGATGTCTCCCGCAGTTGGAGACGAAACGTCGGGAGGAAGTTTTACATCTGGACCACGGCCCATCAGTCCGGAAATTTTACCTGAAGACCAAAAGAGAAGTTGTGTGTACAGTCAGCAAAGATACCGACTCATAAAAGTTTCCTTAGGAATTTTGCTTTACAAATTTATAATAGTGCCGCGAGACCCCAAGTTAACCAACTGGCCGGGCGCTGTGGCTCAGCTCCCCTGGTCAGGGGGCTGAACGCCCTCTGTAATAAAAAAAAAGCTAATCCAACCATTCGACGAACAACCACGACTAAACTGAACGAACGACCGCGAACGATAGATCTATCAGACGGGAAGGTCGTCGGTTCAATCCCGTCCCCGGTATAAATTTATCTCTTTGTAATTATCATTTCCAGAATGTTCTACACGTTTCTTATGTTCACTTGTAATTTCTACTTGTTTCTTATGTTAACTATGCTTCTAATTTTTGGTACATTCGGTCTGTGCGTGTATGTTCATTTCGCAATAAACCTGTTTTCAGTATAAGTGCTGTGTTCATTTGACAACCCTGCCTTCGAAGTCATGCCTGCTTCCATTTCAACGTGAGAATAGTCCATATATGATAAGCATTATTTGCTCATTGTTGCTTTGTGGTGAAACTGTAGAGTTATTCTTACTAGAAAACTGTTCCTATTCAGTAGCAGGATCTTTATAACGTGTGAAATACAATATCTGAAACAAGAAAATGGTAAATATCCTGGTGCATGAAAGGTTCTAGAAGTACTGTAAATAACGTCAATCGAACAAACTCACTCCTCAGAGAGAAAGCACTTACATTTTAAAAAATCTAATATTACACTCCATACTCACATTATCTTAACAGAATAGCCTTAGAGGCAATAAGAAGACGCGGAGGGCAGAAATCAACATCTGAACATTTGAACTTGTAAAGAAAAATTTTTGAGAGCAGCGAGTTGTGTATTCGGGTATCACATTTCAGCTGCTGCTTTCTTCCGTCTACACACCCATCAACACAAACACAACTTTATAGTCCGCAGGGACCCCTCAGTGCTAACTCAGTGCACTTTGTATGTGTCGTTCACGTTTCAGGAACTAAATAAGCAACTTTATGAGTGACGGCTAACCTTTTCAGCAGGTCAATAATTACTTCTGGTCTTTGACACGCGTCTCTCTCGTTTAAAGAATCTCTGTGGTATCTACGACCACCAACCGTTGTTTCCAAACAAAGTAATTATTAAATCTTTAATTAACTCTTATTTATATATTTTCAAAATACTCTTAATTAAGAAACATCAAGTTACATTTACATTATTTCAGGAAGATTTGGAAAGCTAACAGATTCGAGGAGACGTTAAAAACAAATGAGGGAGGATACCTGCCTTTGGACTGGTTTACTGTAAAAGACAAGAGTGATTTTATACTTAAGCTTGTTCCACTGATTTAAGTTGTCAATCCCATATTTGGTGAAAGTGGTATCGCGACGTAGTAAATCACGACTTTACATTGAGCCACATCAAGACTAGCAATAATTGTAATAAACATCTTTCCTTATGAGGGTATTACATAGTGAAATGTGTGAGCACTCATAGGTAACGTGTGGCATATGAACTTTGGGTCGATCCGGAAGGAATGCACAGATAGCGTAATGGTTAAAGTGACCGCACGAGAAAGTGGGAAATCTGAGTTCAAGTCCACGAACGGCACGAATTTTCATATGTCAGAGTTAAATTATACAGCTGATGTTAACTCCTATTTGCATAGCGAATACATACATGCCGGCAGACCAGCTGCAAACCAACTCCGATATGGATGCAAATACCCTTGCTGGAGAATATGATATTCACCATCATAAAAAAGTAATTTTGGACGCCATAGATTATTATTATAGTGAAAACAATTATTGATATGGTATCTGTTCTTTTCGGACATATCAGAATCAACAGACAGCATTTGTTGACTTTAACGGCCGTAATTTTACGAATTCGAAATATTTAAACATCTAGACCGTTTCAGGGCAATGGACTGGGTATTGGGTAAATGCAAGTCAGCCGAAGAGTGTATAAATAGGAGGAAAATAGATAACGCCTACAGCAAAATAAAAGAGACACTTGAAGACAAGAAAAGCAACGTATTAATATTAATAATCCAGATGGAAAGACAGTTCTGAGCAAAGAAGGGAAAGCTGAAAGGTGAAATGATTATATGGAGATGCTCTACCAATGAAAGTAGATGAAGATTGAATAGGAGATACTATAATGAATGAATAATTTGGCAGAGCACTAAAAATCGAAACAAGGCCTCTAGAGTGGAAGATATTTCCTCAGAGCTGCTGAAATCTCTGGGAGAGACAGCCATGGCAAAAATATTTCACCTGGTGTGCAGTATGTATGAGACTGGCCATAGACCCTCAGACATCAAGAAAAATGTAATTATCCTAATTCCAAACAATACAGGTGCAGGCATGTGTGAACATTACAGGACCATCAGTTTAATAAGTTATTGTTGCAAAATTTTAACACGTATTATTTACAGAAGAAAGGAACAAACTGGTAGAAGCCGACCTCGGGAATGATCATTTTGGATTTTGCCGAAATGTAGTAACACGGGAGGCAATACTCAAATTACGACTTATCTTAGAATACAGATTTTACAGATTTGGAGAAAATTATCCACTATGTTGAGTGGGATAAACTCTTTCAAATTGTATAGTCACCAGGGCTAAAATATAGGGAACTGAAGGTTATTTCCAAATTTTACATTACCCAAACAGCTGCTATTAGAGTTGAAGGGCGTGAAAGGGGTGCAGAGGATGGAAAGGGAGTAAGACAAAGTTGTAGCCTTTCCCCATTGTTATTCAGTTGTACATAAAGCAGCTGTTAAGGACAACAAGGAGATATTTGGAGAAGGAATTTAAGTACAAGGGCGAAGAAATAAAAATTTTCCGTTTTGTTGATGACATTGTAATTTTACACGAGACACCAACTGAACTGAATGAACAGTGTACTGAAAGGAGGGTGTAAGATGAACATTACAAAGAACAAACCAAGGGTAATGGAACACAGTCTTAGAAAAATCAGGCGATGCCGAAGTAATTAGGTAACGAAATAATATAGGTGGTCTGAGACTTTTGTTACTTAGGCAGTAAAATAATATACGATGGTCGCAGTACAGATTATATAAAATGCAGTATGTCAAAGGGTAGAAAAGCGTTTTTGAATAACAGAAATTTGCTTACAGCGAATATTAATTTAAGCGCAAGGAAGTCTTTTCTGAAGGTATGTATGGAGTGTTGCTTTGTACAGTACTGAAGCATGGAGTACAAATAGTTGAGACAGGAAGAAGAGAGGAGCTTTTCAAATGTGGTGATATAAAAGACTGCTGAAGATTAGATGGGTAGATCGGGTAACTAATGACGAGTTACTGAACAGAATTGGGAAGAAACGAAATTTCTGGCATACCTTAACTAAATGAAGGGATCGATTGGTAGGATACATTCTGAGATATCAAGGAATAGTGAATTTAGTATTGGAGGGAAGTGCGTGGCGTAATAATCACAGAAGAGCTGTATCAAACCACTCTCCGAACTTAAGACCGCAACAACATACTTGTTATTGTATATATATTTTACTGATTCCCGAGTTCTTTAAAACACAACATAACTCTTCAAATACGGTAGAATCGAAAGATTTTCGCAGATATGCTAAACTTTTATCTAGTTCTCTTCCCTCTGACAAATATTTTTCTGTTATAATTTTCGAAGTGAATATATTCTCTGTTTGAGATCTTCCTACTATCCACTATGCTCTTCCAGTTCATTAATCTTTTTCTCACTACCTGATTTCAAAACTATACCATAAAATTTCCCCATAGCAGGTGTTAGGCTTATTGTTCTGTACTTACAGCGACCCTTTCTATCTATCTTCTTGTAGACCGAGAAAATACTGGCATCTTTCCACTGTTTTGGTAAATATTCTTCCATTAAATAAGTATTAACAGTTATACAAATTATTTCCAAAGTTCTCGTTGCAGCATTCTTAGGCACCTCTCGATAGGCTGATCATCGGGTCACGGTGCTTTATTTATTTTTTTCCTTTTTTTAAATATTATTCTTACACCTCCTTCACATTAATATTCCCTATTGTGTCATTCCGAATTTTTCATTAATTTAGTATTAAATATTCTACTCCATTTTCCATTAAATTAATCGTTTTAGTAATCTTTCTATCCTTAATTTTTACTGGATATCAAGCCATTTCAGATTATTTAAAACAACCGAACGGCTGAGAAGACTGAAAAACGTTGATTCTCAGTATTCTGCCAGGTTGAAATTCTGTAAGTTACGGTACACTATTTATTCCGTAGAGTAAAATCCTAAGCAAAGAGAAGAAAAACTGAAGTGCAATTCTACGTCGTAAAAAGAAGATAATGACATACATTAAGGCTGCAACTTGAAAACTCAGTACAAAGTATGAAAATATCATAAGGACAGATGAGTTACGTATATAGAAGACATCATTTCTAATGATAAGAGGGTATAAGATTGTAGAAATAAGCTATCACAGACCGAACATGGATTCAGGTTAGGTATTTACAAAGAAAAAATACAAAGTGCGTCTGAATAGTTGGATGTATAGTCCCATATTTTACAAACCGGGTATAAGATTGTAGAAATAAGCTATCACAGACCGAACATGGATTCAGGTTAGGTATTTACAAAGAAAAAATGGATAAAAATAACTGAAAGAAAAGCCATGCCACACTGACAAGGAAAAATGTATACTGTTTAAAATTTAAACGGAACACCCAATAGGCTTGGGAAAGTGGATGAAAGTGTAGAAGAAATAAACAAGAAACTGGAGCTAGATTACAAATTAAAAAAGAAAATAAATAAAAAAAACTTTTCACAGCAAAGTAACTCAATAATGCAGAAAGAAAATGGGCAACAGAAGAAAGGAAACGAAGGAATAAAAGACCGAGTATTTGCGAAATTGCTGAGAAAATTATTTTATTTACTTTTACTTAATTCATGGATGTACTTATCCTGACAGGATTACACAATTTCTGACATGTAACCACACACTCTAGACATTTTTTATTTTGTTCATAAAGACACACATGTTACAAAAATACTTTTTAGCAAATATTAGGAATAAATGTTAGCAGTAAATGCAGCATAAAAAACGGCAAATACAAAGTGCGTCTGAATAGTTGGATGTATAGTCCCATATTTTACAAACCGCGCTGGCTTGAGGGACATGTCAGTAGCGCCCCCTGTCATGCAAAGCACTGCAGTGAAGCGGTGTACACGCTGCGACCCAGCTAACAGGTTCACTGTGAGAACTCGTGCGAGCGATTCCTGAAGAAGCGTTTGCTGATAGTCTCCAACATGTTAACAACCGATCTCAGAAATGTTTTGTAGCCACTGACGATTACTTTGAAGGCCAGTAAAGGTAACTTGTTTGTAACTCTTGTTGCCTATATTTCCTGAAACTATTTACCGAACTTTTCAGATGCACCTTGTACTTAGAAAGTCTGCAGAAGAAGGCCTAGTTTATGGCTGCAACAAAAGAAGAAGAGATAAAATTTTTACTGTGCACTTAATTTAAATATACAAAACATTTATTCACAACTGCGAATATGAATCAGCTGCAGAATTTATTACTACTGTACTTCACGCACCAGTTGTCAATATATATGTAAACACGACATGTTTCGGAACGACATTATCAAGTTCTGTAAAACAAGGAAACGTAGAATAATAAGGGCACTATATACAAAAGACTGTACCATAAATACTACAATGAAACTAACCTCCTACCTATCATAAAACTTATCTGCTGCTAGGAAGCATCGTTAAACACAATATCTGTGTATGTACATGTACATGATTATGACGCGGGTTTGATAGACAGATTAGAAAAGTCGGTAACACCTAAGAATCAACTACGTGAAGGAAATTCATACAAATATAGGGTTATACCATTCTCGGGACCCGTCTCCTACAAATTGTCGACACAGTTTAAAAAGAGAGACGTTAAAATTACTTTTAGAACAGACAATAAATTAGAACATAGGCTAAAGCATAAGATTGATACGGGTGAGAACTGGATGGGGAAAGCGGGGATATACCAAATAAAGTGTAATGATTGTGAAATGAAGTATATAGCACAAACGGGAAGGAATTTTAAGGTGCGGTTTAAAGAGCACAGTAATAGAGAGAATGGCTCATCTACAGTGGCAAAACACCTGAAAATTGAGCGACATTCGTTGGGTTCCAAAAATGACTGTTTGAAAATCATGCATTATGGGGACAAAGGTTGGTTATTACTAAATCTAGAAGAAATTGATATCTTTTGTGCGTCGAGAGAGGATTCCAGCAGCATGCTCAACGAAACGACAGAACTATCTAAAATCCATTACTGGGCACATTTTAGCGACCTCCTTGAGAAACACTGATGTGTATGCATGTTTTAAATATCGACTTCTTCCTTTAACTTCACTGAAAATTTAGAGCGTAGTTCCGTTACAAAACATTTAATTTAGTGACTGATTTTATGAATAAATGTTAGGTATCTTGACTAGAATATCTTTGGCCGCCAATGACAGCGGTTAAGCATATGGACAATCTTTGAAGTTGGATCAGCTGTCCGTTAGTGCACAACTTTTTGCCATCTGAGAAACATACGGTAGTGCGCAAAGTTTTATTTTTGACAATTTTCATACACAGCTATTGTGTTTAACGATGCTTCTTAGCAGCATATAAGTTTTATGGTAGGTAGGAGGTTAGTTTCATTGGAATATTTGTGGTACAGTCGTTTGTACACAGTGTCCTTATTATTCTACGATTCCTTGTTCTACAGAAATTGATAACGGGATAATGTCGTCCCGAAAGATGTCATGTTGACATATATATTTTATTATTGATAACTGGTGCTTGAAGTACAGTAATAATTGTGAAACAGTTGTGTGATGGCATCTAAACAGATGATGCAGAATTTATTGGTGGCATTTGTGTCTGACGGATTATGAACCCGGATTTCCCACTTATCTTCAGAGTTCCCGTTAACCATTACTTTATCCGTGAATGCTCTTAAACATGCATGACAGAAGGAACGGACTCGCACGAAACTAACGACATTTAATCTGAGACAGATTACAAGTCTTTCTGAACGCACAGTGGGCTCAACACAGCTACCAGAAATACAGTTGCGAGCATGAAACAACATTAGTTTAACAACTTGTTTTTACTTTTATTTATTTATTTATTTGTTTTAATCGGTGGTGAGACCAGCTATGTTGTATGTTAATGAGATCAGGCCGTTAAAGAAAGTGCAGGAGAATAAATGTGGCTGAGATGCGTATTCTGAGTGGATGATGGGGAAAACGAGGATGGAAAAAATAAGAGATGATCTTATCAGAGAGTGTAGTGGAGGCATCGAAGAAAGCCCAGGAACGAAGAGGACAGAGGTACGGGCACGTGATGCGAAAGGATGAGGGTCACCTGTTGCAGAGAACAATGGAGTTACAGGTTGATGGCCGGCCGCAGTGGCCGAGCGGTCAGAAGCGCGCCAGTCACAGTCCTGTCCGGTCGGAGTTCGAATCCCCCCTCGGGCATGGATGTTTGTCTCGTCTTTAGTATAAGGTAGTTCATAAGTAGTTTGTAAGTTTAGGGACTGACGACCCCGCAGTTAAGTCCCTTAAGCTTAACAAACATTTTTGACAGGTTGATGGGCAGGAGAAGAAGAAGAGGCAGGCCAAAGAAGAGATGGGTGGACTGCATCACTGAAGGCCTGTAAGAGAAGGGACTGAGATGGGAGGACACGTGGAAGCGAATGGAAGGCAAAAATTCGGAACAGTGACCCTTGAACTGGGACAAGCTGAAGAAGAAGAAGATGATGATGATGAAGAAGCAGTTTAACAATCTATTGGTAACATACGAAAGTGTGTGCCGGACCGAAATGCGATGCAGCTTTTCACGCCACCGCGCTGGGTAGTGGACAGTGCTTGGTATATCGAAGTATGGGTCGGCCCGGTAATCGGGTACGGTTAGCGTAGCAGTTAACGCGAACGCCCACTGAAAGCGGCAAATCCATATTCGCGTTCCGGACCGGCAAAAAATTTTCACATGTTATCATAAAATGGTGCAGCTGGTGCTGATTCATATTAGCAATTGCCAGCACATTCCTTGTATTCTTGGCACCTGTAGACGTCGCAGGGTCCGTTCGTTCTGACATGCGTGCATGTGTGAAAGATACCTGCATTGATTACGCCGTTAAATACGACATTGCACACCGCGAACTTAAAATCTGTTGGCAGGTGAGCAAACTTTCACGAGGGCAATGTCTCCCACGAATGCTGTAAACTACCGGCCTCTTTATTCTGACAACCGTGGCGTGGGAGAGGACATAGCCGAGCAGGAGAGGCCGCGTCATCTAAGACAGTGCTTTTCAACCTTTTGGAATAAGCGACCCCCTTCAAATAAAAACTATTCTCACGACCCCCCCCCCCCCCCACACCTCACGAACCGTAGCAAAACTGTGTTATGAAATAATTTATTGTCTGAATGTCAGCCAACAGTTGCAAATAGTTTCTTTTTAACATTTACATGTTTCGATCCTATAGGATCATCTTCAGAATCTTGTAGTTGCGATTGTAACACGTCTCTTCTATGTTATGACTGAAAACCCTAAGAGAGTTTGGTCCTATGTTAAATGTACTAGGGGCAAAACACAAACAATACCTTCACTACGTGATAGTAATGGCGATCCTGCCGATGATAGCGCTACTAAAGCAGAGTTAATAAATATAGATTTCGGAAAATCATTCACCAAAGAAGACGAAAACAATATTCCAAATTTCGAATTACAAACAAAGGCCAGAATAAGCAACATTGAAGTAGATATCCTCCGAGTAGGGAAGCAACTAAAATCACTTTACAAGTCTTCTGGACAGGACTGTATATCCATTAGATTTCTAACTCATTATGCTGAAGCGATACCTCCTTACTGAACAGCCATACACAACCGCTCTCTCAAAGGATGATCTGTACCAAAAGATTGGAAAGTTGCATAGATCACACCTATATTCAAGAAAGGCAGTAGGAGTAACTCACTAAATTACAGGCCTATTTCATTGACGTCAATTTGCAGCAGGGATCGACAAGGGTTCGCAAATCTATTCCGTATTTCTTGATTTCCAGAAGGCTTTTGACACCGTACCTCAGGGCTTTTAATCAAACTGCGTAGTTATGGTATATCGCCCCAAATTTGCGACTCGATAGGGATTTCCTGTCAGAGAGGACACAGTTTGTAGTAATCGATGGTAAGCCATCGACTAAAACAGAGGTGACATCGGGTGTCCCACAAGGTAGTGTTATTGGTCCTCTGCTGTTCCTTATTTACAAAAACGATTTGGGAGAAAATCTAAGCAGCTCTCTTAGGTTGTTTGCAGATGAAGCCGCCATTTACCGTCTAGTAAAATTAGCTGAAGATCAAAACCAACTGCAGAAAGATATAAATCAGATATCACTATGCTATAAAATTGGCAATTAACTCTAAATAATGAGAAGTGTGAAGTCGTCCACATGAGTACGAAAAGAAATCCGTTAAACTTTGTTTACAAGATAAATCAATCAAAATACGTAGAAATTACTATTACTTCAGACGAACTGGAAATAACCAGTAGATAATGTCGTGGGAAACGCGAACCAGAGACTGCATTTTATTGGCAAAACCCTTAAAAGATACAAAAGAACTACAAAAGAAACTGCATACACTACGCTTGTCCGTCCTTTTTTGGAGTATTCCTTATTAGGTGGGTTTGACGGAGGACATCGAAAGAGTCCAAAGAAGGGCAGCTCGTTTTGTATTGTCACGATACAAGGGAGACAGCGTTACGGATATGATACAGGATTTGGGATGGGAATCATCACAAGAACAGCGCTTATAGCTGCGGCGAGGGCTACTTATGTAACTCCAATGACCAACATTCTCCTCCGAATGTGAAAATATATTGTTGACATACATAGGTAGATACGACCATCAGAATAAAATCGGAGCTCGAACGGAGGTAATCAGGTGTTCTTTCTTCCCTCGTGCTATTCGAGAATGGAATGGGAGATAAAAAGTATAAAGGTGGTTCGATGAACCCTGACAAGGCATTTAAATGTGATTTGCAAAGTATCTCTTGTAGATATAGATGTAGATATGACAAGTTCAGTACATGTCATAACATACATGAGACGTGTTTACAAGATTTCCGACAGAAAAATATATTTTGTTTAAGCATGTTTCTCATTTCATGTATGACTCGCCGGCCGCGGTGGCCGAGGGGACTGAGGCGCTCCAGTCACGGTCTCCACGGTCACTACGGTCGGGGGTTCGAATCCGCCCTCGGGCATGGATATTTGTGCCGTCTTTAGTGTTAGGTAGTTCATAAGTAGTTTGTAAGTTTAGGGACTGATGACCCCGTGGTTAAGTCCCATAAGCTATACAAACATTTGAACATTTGAACATGTAAGACTGTGACACGAATTACGCTCATTAAGAAAGGACGCATTGTACAGACGATTTGTAAAGAAGTACATTTTTTTCGAATTTTTCAGAATTACTTATTGTATCATGCTCTTTTACCTATCGGTCAGTCCCTGAAAACTGTTTTCAGGCTTTGCGCTTCTTCATCATTAGCTGACTGTATTATAAGATAATTTATGATCTATTTAATTAACAATCAGTGTTACACATGAACTCCGTAACTGTAAGATTAAGTAAATTTCACTTAGACATGTGTTTTTATGTTACTGAACTCCTAGCTATTTTATGGTGCAAGTAGTTTCTTCTGCGACAGCGACCCCCCTCCCCCCCCCCCCCCCAAGCAAACCTTTGCGATACCCCTGAGGGTCGCGAGCCACAGGTTGAAAAACACTGGTCCACGGTATCATGATACAGACTGGACGTTGGTCCCGCCGGAGGTTACATTTTATTCTTCGTGTAAGTTATTTTAAGTGGTTTGTAAGTCAAGGGGCTGATGACCAAATATACAAAAATTTGATGCGGGCAGCAAAGACAGCGCCGCGTGCCGTTTGTCCATAACATTTACAGATCATCTTTGCCAGCTTTCGGCACCTCTTTACGTGCCCAGACGCGCCCGGTGGACACTTCCGTCCAATCACGGTCGCAAACGGCTTCTTCTGGTCTCCCCGCGCAGCTGCCAGCAACAGCCGACGACGGGGCGGACCGCATCACCCCAGGCCAAGCGGACGTCCTTCACATGCGCCACTTATTACTCCAAACGGAGCCGCGCGCGCAAGAACTGCTATTTGTGTAATCCTCCCTGTCGGCCGGCGACTTCTGAATGACTCCGTCCGTCCTTCCTTTCATTATTATGAGCTTTTTTTTCCTGATTCGGGCAGGCTAATGGAATTACTTTGCTGCCTTCAGATGTGGCACGGGCACGGGGAAGAAAATTATGTACGAGTTTCTCCCACAAATTCAACACGAGCGAGGCAACGGGAGAACAAGGGGGTAAAAAAATCGAGAAAACGACTAAAAGGAAGGAGTAGGAAGCCCGTCCTGTCTCGGGCAGGTGTATTTGTTTCCTGCGGACGGAGCACTAATTTCGCCGGGCACTCTGTCGGCAAGTAGTCGGCGCTGGCACATCTGCCGGGACGCCACTTTGCCGAGCGAGTCGGAAGTGCGCAAACCGCTAGTAAGTACCGCATAACGCTCAAATATTAATGAACAACACCGAAGTACTCAACAGGGTGGACAGACCATCCAAAACATATTAACGGAGTTTTCTCCTAGCTACAGAAGGAAGTACCGAAGTTCCTAATGAACACTATTAATTCGGCATACATATCTACAGAATTACGACATCGACTTTCTTTCAGATTATGCAAACATATAATTTTCTCAGTGGCGGTGCAATGAGCTATATAATAGGACTTCAACGAAATACGCTTCGAAGATGCACCGGCTCCACCAAAGAGACTGCCTACATCACACTTATGCGTCCTCTCCTGGAGTACTGTTGCCCCTTGTGCGACCCTCACCAGGTGGGACTGACGGAAGACATTGAGAAGGTTCAGAGAAGGGCAGCTCATTTTGTTTTATCACTTTACGGGGGGGAAGCGCCACGGAAATTTTGCAAGAATTGGGGTGGAAATCATTAAAAGAAAGACGTTATTCATTGCGGCGTGATGTGTTTGCGAAGTTTCAATCACTGACTTTTACTTCTGAATGTGAAAAAATTTTGCTAGCACCAACCTACTTAGGGAGGCATGACCATCCCAATAAAACAAGAGAAATCAGATCGAAAACGGAACGATTTAGGTGTTCTTTCTTCCTGCGCGCTATTAGAGAATGGAACGGTAGAGAAAAGTTGTGAAAGTGGTTAATGAACCCTCTGCCGGCACTTAAATGTGATTTGCAGAGTATCTATGTAGATGAAATACCGTGCATCGCCAGTGATGAAGTGGTAACTAATGACGGCATCCAGAACGAAGCAAAATTTGATTTGCAACGATTCCCGTGATTACTCATATATGTTCAAAATAAATAAATAAAAGCAACAACAACTGAAGGCTCTTACACCTTCAGCAGTATCATCTTGTGAAAAGTTCAACACAAGACAGGTATTCACTGTTTCTCTTGCAGCTGATGGCGTTCAAATATGCCAAATTCGTTCCTCCATTAATCGTTAATAATAAGACGTAGCTACTTCCAACAAATATCACCTATAATTATTTCCAACCTTTTCGAAACTTTTCTCGATGATAAGCCCACAAAATGAGTAAATAATTAAAGTTTTGCAATCCACGCCGTCAAACTTTAGCACATTTATTACTTTTCAACTGCTACCTCTACTCGCAACGTACTTTGCAGACAGTATGTGAATACACAATGAAGATCAAATGCATGACCATTAGTTTGGTTTCAGAAAAGGTACAGGCAGCCTCATAGTGGAAGTAAGACAAGAAAAATCAGGAACATTTTATTGGATTCGACGATCTATAAAAAGCGTTCGACATTTCGAGATTTCAAAATGGTACAAGATATTCCAAATTCTAAATAAACCAGGGGGAACGTAATACACAATTTTTAAAAGAACCAAGAGGCAAGATTGTAAGACCATGATGAATTGTCCTGATTAATGGCGAGGAGAAAATTTACGGAAATGGGAGAATAGATTCATTTTTGGGATTTAAATTCTGGGTGAGAGGATATCAGTGATCAGACATGCTGATGAAAATGTTATCCTTAGTAAAACTAAAGATGAATTTCACGACTTGTTCAATGCTATGAAGTGTCTTATGAGTACAGAATATTGATTGCTAGTAAACCGGAAGACGACAAAACTAAGCAGTAAGTAAGGAGGAACGTATATGAGATTAGCGAGAAACTGAACGTGAAGATTCGTTATCAGGATGAAGATGAAGAGAGGGATTCTGCTATTTTAGAGCAAAATAACCCACGACTGAAGAAACTACGAGGATTTATAAAAACAGACTACCATAGGTAAATAGGACATACCTGGCCAACACCATTCTAGTGCTATCAAAAAAAAGTCCATAACCTCCCAAGATGCTTGAGGGAGTTAGAGAGGGAAAAACCGGTTGGTGGAAAAATAAAACTGGGATATAACCAACAAATAATTAAGGGCACAGGGTGAAGTTCGTCTCGTAGATGAAGAGTTTGACGCAGAACAGAAGTTGCTGGCGGGCTACATGTAACCAGTCTTCCGACTGACACAAAAGAAAATAACGCCTCTGGACCCTCTAAGGAGAAAATTGTAGTAAGATATCTTTAAGGGAATACAAACGAGTCTCGAAGGCATGAAACGCAATACAACACGAGCCTACGCTGCGATATGTCCAGGTGAAGTTCAGGATCGCTTTTAGCACGTGTTAGTACTCAAGATCGTATTTTGATAAGTTACTATGACAAGCAGAATGACAAATTGTACAACGGTGCAGGCGTTTGGAGAACCTATTCTTCCTATGACAAGACACTGCTTTTGCGATGTTGTCTTGTTCCTATTTGATCGAGTTCCACTCATTTGTGGCGGTTGAAGTACTCTTCTTTGGCTCTTTACGTCACAGAAAAAAGTATGCAGTGCCGTTTGATAAAGTCGGTACCTTTTGGCATTTAGGAACGTTAAAAATTACCTATACTCATTCATGTATTCAGTCAATCGTTCACTGTGTTCTGCAGGTCACATGAAGGAGGAGAACATTCAAGGAAGTGGAAATATTCTTAACGTTTGTCCCGCCTGATGGCAAGGTTCACTGTGATGATTCGTTGTCTTCACTTACTTCGGTGTGAAGCCAACTCTTGGTGTAGTGCATCAGGCCCCCTCTGCCTTGGTTGTGTCTTGGATCACTTTTCTGTGACTTGGATGGTGAATGCCGACTTCTCAATTGAATTTGCCTGTCATTTTCGTTAGTACTTCTGTTTTAAGAGGTTTATTATCGCGTACTTGGCAGATTTCGTTTGTGCTACTGTTTCAATAGTTTTCTCGCGTATTTAATAGGTATTGTTGGGCGCCAGACACAGTCAGCAGCATCAGCAGAATTGCGGCTACGTAGGAGCGACCTATTGTGATTTATTTGTGGGCTGAGTGGTGTTTAATTTTTATTAATTCGCGCTAGTAACAAGTTTATAATTAACTCTCTACAGACAATTGTTGACTTGTTAGGTGCGGACGCAGGAGGAGCTGGCCGCTGTTCGCGAGCAGCTGAGCGTGCTGTTGTACACATCAGCTGTTTTCAGGCTGCTGCCTCGGAGTGTTGCGGCAGTTTGGGGGCTCTGGTGCGACGCATGGGACACCACAGGTCTTACATGCTTCATCCACTGCCCCTGCTGTAGGGACACCTTCGCGTGTATCGGACGCGGTTGAGCCACCCTCTCCGCAGGGGGTGAGGCGGGTTCAACAGCGTTCGCGTCGCTCGGGGAGGAGGGTCAATGTGAAGGGTGGATTTGCGGCATCGCCCGTTCTGTCTGTGAGGACTCCGTGCAGGAGCACGTGGGGTGGGGTTTATTTAGTGATTGGGAGCTCTACTGTTAGGCGCGTGATGGAGCCCCTTAGAGAAATAGCGGGAAGGTCGGGGAAGAAGGCCAGTGTGCACTCTGTTTGCTTGTTGGGGGGTCTCATCCGAGATGTGGTGGGGGCCCTTCCGGCGGCGATAGAGAGCACTGGGTGCACCCGACTGCAAATTGTTGATCATTTCTGCACCAATGACTCCTGCCGTCTGGGTTCAGAGTTCATCCTCTGTTCATACAGGCGGTTGGCGGATTGGTGAAGGCTGAAAGCCTCGCTCGCAGGATGGGATCTGAGCTAACTATTTGTAGTGTCTTCCCCAGAACCGATCGCGGTCCTCTGGTTTGGAGCCGTGTGGAAGGATTAAACCAGAGGCTCAGGCGATTCTGCGGAGACCTGGGGTGCAAATTTGTCGACCTCCGCTATCGGGTGGAGAAATGTAGGATCCCCATGAATAGGTCAGGCGTACACTACACGCAGGAAGCGGCTACAAGGGTAGCGGAGTACGTGTGGTGTGGGGGTTTTTTAGGTTAGAGAATTCCCTCCTTAGGCCCGACAAAACGCCTCCTGAGCCGCGACAGGGTAGCAGTAGGCAGAACGCAACAGGAAATAAGATCTGTGCAGTATTAGTTAACTGCAGGAGCGTCTGTAGAAAGGTCCCAAAACTGCTCTCATTAATAAACGGTCAAAATGCCCACATAACACTAGGGACGGAAAGTTGGCTGAAACCAGATGTAAATAGTAATGAAATTCTAAACTCAGAGACAGGCTGGATAGTGAAGGGGTAGGCGTGTTATAGCGATAAAAAGTGCAATAGTATCGAAAGGAAATTGACGGAGACCCGAAATGTGAAATAATTTCTGTAAAGGTCACGGTTAAAGCAGGCTCGAACATGATAATTGGATGTTTCTATAGGCCTCCTGGCTCTTGTGGCAGAACACCTGAAGGATAACTTGGAAATTATTTCGAGTAGATAGCCCGATCTTATTACAGTTTTGGGAGGAGATTTTAATTTACCGGATATAGAGTGGGAGACTCTAACGTTTATAACGGGTAGCATGGACAAAGAATTCAGTGAAATTGTTTTAAGTGCATTATCTGAAAATTAACGTGAGCAGTTAAGCACACTCGTGGCGATATTAAACCTTCTGGTAACAAACACACCCGAACTATTCGAAACCGTTAACGCAGAACAGGGAATCAGCGATCATAAAGCTGTTACAGCATCGTTGATTTCAGCCGTAAATAGAAATATTAAAAAATGTAGGAAGATTTTTCTATTTGTCAAAAGTGACAAAAAGCAGATCACACTGTAATTAACGGCTTAACAAATAAATTTTATCTCAAGGAGAGATAGTGTTGAGGAACAGTAGACAAAGTTCAAAGCCATCGTACAATATGCATTAGATGAGAATGTGCCAAGCAAGATCGTAAGAGATGGAAAGGAGCCACCATGGTAAAACAACCGAGCTATAAAACTGCTACGGAAGCAAAGGGAACTTCGCTGCAAATATAAACATAGCCCAAGCCTTGTAGAAACAAAAATTACTCGAAGCGATATGTAGCGTGAGGAGGGCTATGCGAGAGGCGTTCAACGAATTCGAAAGAAAAATTCTATGTACTGACTTGGCTGAAAATCATAAGAAACTTTCGTCTTATGTCAAACCGGTAAGTGGATCAAAGCAAAATGTCCAGACACTCTGTGACGAAAATGGAACTGAAACAGAGGTTGACACTCTAAAGGCTGAAATACTAAATGCCTTTTTCCAAAGCTGTTTCACAGAGGAAGACTGCACTGTAGTTCCTTCTCTAGATTGTCGTACAGATGACAAAATGTCAGATATCGAAATAAATGACAGAGGGATAGAACAATAATTAAAATCGCTCAAAAGAGGAAGGGCCGCAGAACCTGTGGATCGCCAGTTAGATTTTACCCCCTTCTTGCAGTGGTGTATCGAAGGTCTCCAGAATAGCGTAGCGTTCCAAAAGATTGTAAAATGGCGCAGGTCATCCCCGTTTTCACGAAGGGACGTCGAACAGATCTATAGGCCTCAATGGCTTCGACCATTTCGCCGCGGCGATGTGGTTTTTAGGCAGTTCTCCACAACCCCTTAGGTGAATACCGGGCGGGTCCCCAAGTACCACCTCATTACACGATTCGCAAACATTTCGTAACACTTTACACTTCACACATACAACACCATACGCAGACATTTAGAGATACACAGTTCTTTACGGGGGCATGGGGTAGCGATAGGAAGGGCATCCGGCCAACCTGTAACTATTAACACGCCAAATCCGCATTTAAGAAAGATCCGACCCTGCATGTGCGGGAACATGGCGAAACAGAAAGAAAGAGGAAGAAGATCATACTTTTCCTGGTGTTATAGCTGTGCACACTGTTATTACTTTTGAATTGGGTTGGATTATTAACAACAAATTTCATGAGTGAATATATCTACTGTGAAGTTACTGTGAGGTTACCTAAATTCTTAAATAGATGTCTGTAGGATGATCTTGGGTAGGCTCCAGCAATTATTCTGATTACACGCTTTTGTGCAATGAATACTCAATGATGAATTGTCCCAGAATACGGAGTCATAAGAAATCAGTGAATGACAATAGGCATAGTAAGCTAATTTACTGAGATTCTTATCGCCAAAATTTGCAGTAACCCTAACAGCATACGTAGTAGAACTCAAACGTTTCAGCAGACCATCAATGTGTTGCTTCCAGTTTAATCTCTCATCAATGCACACACCTAAAAATTTTGAAATTTCTACCTTAGCTACAGACTTCTGTTCAAAGTCTGTATTTATTTCTGCAGTTGTGCATTTACTGTACGGAACTCTATACATTGTGTTTTATCAAAAATGAGAGTCCGTTTGCTGAGAACCACTTGTGAAAATCATTATTTACGATTACATCACTTAGTTCTTCTTTTTTGTATATGATTACTTTGTGTCATCGTCAACAATAACTAACTTTACATCTTCATCAATTTAGAATGGAAAGTCTAACAGTCTATGGAATGGTGGCATGCGAATTCTCCACCAAAAAAAAAAAAAAAAAAAAAAAAAAAAAAAAAAAAAAAAAAAAAAAAAAATAAAATAAAATAAAAAAAATCGAGACACAGCCGTCTGCAGGTAAGGTGATGTGCTCAGTCTTCTGGGATAGCCAGCGTGTGGTTCTTTTGAGTGTCCTCGAACCTGTAGAAACTGTCAATTCAACACGCTGCAAGACGACACTAAGCTGTTTCGCCTGAATTTCCAGGGTAAGGACAGAGAAGAAGTCCAATCTTCAGCTGCAACATGACAACTACAGACCCCACGCCAGTTGGGCGACCGCACGCTACATCCACCACACAGTCGCCATTTAGCGCCTCCATACTTCCATCTCTTTGAGCCTATGAAACATGAGCTACGCGGCGAACATTCTCAAGACTGGAATGTTGTTGTGCAGGCTGTAAGGAAGTGGTTGGCCTCATCTGGCTCTACTGTTTAGAATTCCGGCATGCAGGCTGTGGTTCATTATTGGCAAACGTGTATAACTAACGGTGATGACTATGTGGGAAAATGACTGTAGGTAAAATACTGCACAATTTAGCTGTGCTGTTGTGATTTATACATCTCATGTAGTTTTCAAGAATAAAAATAGGAATTATTACGTTCAGAACGACTCTCATATAAATACTGATCCATGTTTAGTAGCCAAAATAAAAGAAACATCTCACATCGCCTACCAAGCGAAAACCTGTTATTTCATTATAATTCTGTGGTGGGCTGGCACACAAAATGGAATCTAGTTACATGAACATTATTACTTGTTATACAGTTTTATAACTCTGACTGCTATTTGCCCTGTTAGGCCCTACTAACACAAATTTTAATCGGTAAATGTAAATAATCAGATAATTTATATAAAGGGGGGTCGAATGAAATACTTTTTTAAATTTTCTTTCGAACTGATAAAGATTAGCAGTTTCTTCATTTATATTAGACGGGAGCATGAGGAATGCTTACTTACCACCAGGGTCCTTAAATGCACTGCAAATCCTAGTCTGCGTGAAAATTATGTTTGTCTTCTAATGTAGCTCAACATATCACAGTTCAGTTGAAACAGTTTTTACGAGCATAAAAACTAAGACTATCATTGTAAAACAGAAGGCGAGTGTGTCTTCGACAAAGTCTAACATGTAATGAGGAGAACTAACTGCTGGAATAGAAGCCTCCCCCCCCCCCCAAAAAAAAAATAAATAAATAAATAAATAAATAATAAAGATAAGGAAAAGAAAGAAAAATTAAACTAAATCATATTCGCGAGTTTGTAAAGTAACACGATTCATACTGCCAGGTAGTATCGCTTGACACCTGGCATATGCCAAGAGGGCGTTTTTCAGATCGGACAGTATGACACCACATGTCACTGAAGCATAGGCCTCATGAATCCCCACTCAATGATACTTGGTGTTATACTTGCACCCGTATGTACAGCGCAGTGCGCTGAGAATGTCGGGTTAACTCGTAACAAAGAGCGATTGTGTATTTAATGTTTCTGAAACTGCCAGCAAAGTCGAGAAACCGGTTCTCCTCTTTTACATCTTTGATTCTGGCAGGGGATATTCGACTTTTGTAGTTCTGTCGTACAAACTTTTTCGTCCTGGTTTCCAACTTTCCCTCTGCCATAGTTAATTAGCTGTCATAATCTACACGGGTTGTGCATTAGAAAGCTTGCTTCTTTTCTTGTACTATGAAGAAATGTAACGTGTGAAAATAGGGTTTCATTTCAGGCACTAACGTGAATTAGAAGGTGTGAGTCTTGATTCGTTTAACCAGCTGCGTATCAAGAAATTGTACACGCCGTGCTTTACTCAGTATATAACCATTAACGTCTACTTCTGATATTACGAATTATTGTTTGTTTGAAACTGCTTAATATATGTCTTTGTGAGATTAAAACTTCAACTGAAATATCTGAACCTCTAATCAATCTCTTGATCGATCAACTTTATTGTGTCACTTAGTGCTCAATTGAGCCTCAACTTAGCAAAAACCGTACTGGCTTTTCTTTAGCTATTCTGGATTAATTTATGTGCCCAATATCGGCTTCTTCACTGCATTTTTTATCACTAGAGACCAGTAAATTTTGTAGAGAGGGCATCTTTTTCCAGAATAACGATTATATTCGGAATACAAGGCAAGCAACAGATCACACCTACTATGGAGGATATGACTCTCTCCATTCTGTACAAAGCCCTAAAGTTGTCACAAAGCTTTGGAGTCAGATTGATGCAGACGTTAGAAGACCTTAAAATATGTTGTAGAAATGAAGTAACGATTGGAAAAAAAAGTCTTGGCGGTAGGCAAATCTGACAAATGCCCGGAAGGCACATGTTTGTTTATGTTTCATACCAAACAGCTGGCTGCTGCTTTGTTGTTGATGTTACGGACCACGAAAAACGTCATAGTCGTCTAGATTTATCCATGGATTAGTTTATCACAGTTAAACTAGTAATTGTAAATGGAAGATTACTACTTACAATCATACGGACTATTTAAGCATTGTTACTGAATTTAGTTTACGACTATAGGCCATCGAATTCCGTTTGTGGGATACAGGTAGATCGGCAGCAGTATTGATTCTCGCGTAAGTTGACGATATTTATTTATAAAATTGGTTAACACTTGTACGAAAAAACAACGACACCGAAAAGCAAAGAGCGTACTGAATTGCCGTGTAAAGCTTCACAGGTATAACTAAACTAAAAAAAAAGTCTGACGAAGATAGTTACACAGGTTTTTATACAAAATGAACTGTTGCTCGGCGGGGTAGTATCTACATGATTTTATGTAATAGGCTCATGTTCATGTTAGCTCAAGAAATCGTTATTTTAATTTTCCTCTTATTAATCTTATGATGGATGTAAAGCCGTGACTGGGTATTGGTCCAAAATAAAATACAGCGTTAAAAAAGCGATGAATTGCAGAAACTTCTTATAGAAAAGATTTCAAGTGTAGTACAGCTGCATGAAATTCCGCAGACAGCGCAGTTGAATTCATAGCGAACACTTTAATAAAAAGTTGTTAGAACGTACAGGAGGACTTCAAGATGATCAGTGCTCGGTGCTAAGACTGGAAGATGAATCTAAATATAAATTAATGTAATACAGTGTGCGGAAAGAGAAGGAAAGACGTCATATTTAGTTTGACAAGAAGGTCGGTGAATCGTACAAGAATATTTGTCCAGAGAGCTTTCAACCACAGTGACAACCAAACTCTGACACCTAGGAATGGAAATAAACCTTACACCTGATATCAGAAACATTATGTCTCTGTTAAAAAGTAAAACTGAAAGCGAGAATTCTAAATTTTGTAAATGTAGGAAAATTACATCTTTATAACTTAGTACATATAGCACTGCGTACAGAATTATTTTTCTTGATCTTCTTTGCTCATTGATTACGTGTCGACCTGAGAGGCAGTGCCAAGCTGCGCCTTGGACCACAATCTCCTAGCGAACTACAAAATTGTAGTCTTTGAAACATACAAACGCATTCCCATTTGCAAAAATGTATGTCGGAAATGAATCCCTAAATTTCTTCATTACAAAAGGAAGAAGAAACAAGTCAGTGTATCTGACAATGTTCCACACGAGTTCCACAGTCCTTGTTGTTAAGACGTAACTCAATACAGCAAAGTACATTTGCTATAAATGGCTGAAGTCAGTTCATTAAAAAAGAAAACTTTTATCTCAGCTCAGATAACAAGAAACAAAATGAAAATAGCTCCAGGGTGCTTCTACTGTAATTGGCATTGGTAGCTACGCTGGAGTATGTATCGATGTGTTATGTACAAACCCTCTGGCGAGAAAATTGTTTACACCAAAGTGCACTGCTTTCACTACTTCGTATTCTTATAACTTTGTAGGGTATATATAAAGTTCAGAATAAAGAAATATCCTACCTGAAACGTTCTTTTCACTTTTTTCCCACTTTCGTCGACCGTTGGTATCAAATAGCAACACATTAAAATACTCGAAGGATGTCAGTTTCCTTGCCAGTTTCCTTACACTCTTTCTCTGGCGATAAATATTGCACATTTAACAGTACGGGAGCTGCACTTTACGATGATAAGCATAGTTTTCTTGGTCATTTCAGTATCATTAAACCTTTTATGTGCCGTGTAACGGGAAGAGTTCGAGAACAACAAGCTGAAAACAGCTGTAAGATGCATCAGTGACTTAAACTTCTTTCCGCTGACTTCATTCTTTCAATTATCACGTTACTAGTTTGGTACTGTGTGAAGTATGTGAGAGACATTTGCGGAATCTGAACACAGTTTCTTTGAGTTTTGAGACACACACTCAGAGGGAAAAAATAGAGCAAATATTTTTATTATGTGTCAACTTCGACTAAACAACATTTTGAACCACTAAGCAAGGAACTATATTTTCACAAATGAAACACGTATGTTACGGGCCCATTTCCATATAATTTGCGTTTGAGAATGAACAGGAACTTCGGCAATATATGTGGAGTTACTGGCTGATCAGGTTATCTGTTCTGATAATTCTGCTGCATGCGTAAATAATGACGCTGAATAAGCTACTAACAAAGTAGACACGAACTTTTGTTTTTGTCTTTTTTAAATCCTGCTAATTTTCAAGTTCGAAATTTCACAAGGATTTTGGGGTAGCTCCCATCGTTGAAATCGTTGTGCCTTCATCGGTTAAAATCATTGTAAATGTTAGCAAATTACACCCAATTTACCGTAGATATTACAGTTGTTCTGTTATTCAAGAAACCACTTATGTTTAAATTATAATATTACAAATGTAAATCAATAAAAGCTACATTGTCCGATACAGATTGTTTACACAAGCTGTTCGCAGTTAGCTTGACTCTCAGACAGAACGTTTAGACTTCGGCTTACCAGAGTTTCATAGGAAATGATAAGTAATTTGTTTTATGATGTACATCAGATTCGGAAATGTTCTCTTTTGTTTATCTGAGATACCTCGCTTCTGTACAGACAATACTTTACGACAGTTCAAGAGGAGTAAAAACAAAACACAGTATAGGTATCATGCATCTGTTGATAATTTACGCAAATGGTTCTTTATTTACGACCACATATGCATTTACGTGATTAGCTAATACTATAGAAGTTTTTGTGTATAGGGACAATTTAATGATGTGAAAACCCGCATAGATAACAACAAATTATCACATATGTAAAAATTACTATCTCAAAAGAAATCCAATTATAAAAGCAACTTGCAAGAAACAATGACAAACTGACAAACTTCTTTTGTAAATACCCCTGTAATAAAAAAAATGTCAAACAGCACTAAAGAGCAAAGCGGACAGTCTCGCTGATTGTTCAACGAAGGAACCATGAAAACCACTGACAAACTTTAATATCCGACGAAGATTCGTATACCTTTAAGAGTACCTTGTCGAGGACGAGGATCAAGTGCTGAGCTCTATCTAGTTGTTTGCAAGACACGAACTAACTAAATAAACAGCTGCGTAAGAGTATTTGCCTCATTAAAACAGCGGTGAGACAGCATGAAGTTCGTAACCTTTATTCTTTAAGGGGAATAAATGTTATTTTATTTAGCTTGTGCATTGTAAGTGCTGTGCTACTGGGGCTACGGTTTCATTCTTTAGACTTCAAGTCCAAGTCCTCAGAGACAAGAAAAGATAAAACGTGGAAAGATATTTCGTTATATAGAAGCATTGTGGATTCCGCTTGCAGCAACACAAAGAAATCTTGCGGAAAAGGAATAAGAATTTAGCTGAAATTAGACACCTTGCATACACTCGACGATAGTGTTATTAACACATTTGTCGGGAACGAAGAACTGAGAAACAATGAACTGGGGGGGTGAGGGGGGGGGTAGTATTAAATAACGCAGATATCATAACTACAGAATGCTCGAAATTCAAATAGTAACCACCAGTTAATGTTGCCCAATGTTTTAAACTGTTGTAAACCTTATTTTTGACAAAAGTGTTTTCAAATAAGTCGTTTTTAGGATTTAATGTTTTTAGTTCGAAAATGACATTGTTCAGTGAAGCAACAATTCAGTACAACAAAAAAACTACCATGAAAACCATCACAGTTCTAAACAAAGACGGCATGTAATTTCATCAGTTTCGCATTCTTTAGTAATTATGCTATTCACTCCTCTTATGGGACGTTGTGTAATACAACCAGATCTATAATCGACCAAAATTGTACTCAACGCATTCTCTGAGAATTGCTTCGAACAATTAGTTCATGAACCAACTAGAATTGTAAATGGATGTCAAAACACACTTGATATCTTAGCAACAAATAATCCTGAGTTCATAACGAGCATCAAAACGGATACAGGTATTAGTGAACACAGAGCTGTCGTAGCGACATTGAATATCGAAAATCCCAAAGTTACCAAAAATAGACGAAAAGAATATTTGTTCAGGAAAGCAGATAGAAATGTAATACATTGCTTCTTGAAAGACACTTTCCACTAGTTCCTAACATTTACATTACAACAACGGCGCTGCAGCGTGGGCTACTTACGAAACTACAATCGCCAACATTCTCCTCCGAATGCGAAATAATATTGTTGAATCCCATTTACTTAGGTAGAAAAGATGATCAGAATAAAATAAGAGAAATCAGAGCTCGAAAGGAGAGACTCAGGTGTCCCTTTCCGCGCGCTATTCGAAATGGGAGATAAATAGTATAAAGGTGTTTCGATGAACGCTCCGCCAGTCACTTAAAGGTGTTTTGCAGAGTATCCCATGTAGATGTAGATAATCCATATTCCTATAAAGCAGAGAAATTTAGGTAGCGAAACGTGGTGATGCAACCCCCGTCAAGCTTCGAACATTTGGGATATCCTGTGGTTTACAAAAAGCGCTTGAGAGAAATGGCGAATGGCGAAGTCAATCACTTACTAACAATCCGGTGGAACTCCTCCAGCACCCTTCCCCAATACGAAATGTACAATATGTCTAACGATATCTTCATCAACAGGACTTGAAATCCTGATCCTCATTTCTTCTTAAAAACTACGTCCACTGAAGCGTGATTCTCTTTACGGCCAAAGATTGCTACTGGTAGCTGTAGTGTCAAAAGTGTTGTTGGGACAGTCTCCTACGCAGGATACACTTTCTCTACTGTCGATGATACTACTTAAAGTCTCATCGACACAGCAGAATTTTCCGTTGCGAAAAGGCGACGCCGCTGTAAGCTTGATGAAACGTAATCGCTTATGAACACGAAACTCTGTTCATTGGAAATAAACCACAGAATCACTGACACTACGGTTTCTCAGCAACAGCTTCTTGTTTTTTATATACCTTTGAGGTAGATAAAGAGGGGGAAGGGCGAACTAGCGAAATTACTCGCAATAAAACTTTAAATGTATCTTGGTCATGATTGGAAAAATATTTTTCGCTGTAGTTTGACACCGCGCCCTGAGACGAAAATAGTTGGGTGTATCTGTGTTTGGAATAAGAACAAAATCTGTGTATTTGAAGTTTTCGCTCTCTTATTTTTCATCACAAACCTGTTCTATGACCGTCTGTTACTACAACGCAACATAGAAACATTGTACCATATATAGCCTACTAGCGAAGCCGGCAATACTTCGGAATTGCTAAATATGGATGGGGATGGGATATACATCGTACAGGGGCCGCGGTGGAGTGGCTGTGTGCTCTAAGGCGCCTTGATGTGGAGCGCGCAGTTGCTCGCCGTCGGAGGTTTGAGTCCTCCCTCGTGCGCGGGTATGTGAGTTGTCCACAGCATAAGTTAGTCTGTAAGCCGAGGGACTGATAACCGTAGCAACAATGATCCCCTTAGATTTACAAACATATTTTCATTTATTTATTTTACATCGTACCGTCCAGGCGTTAATTTGACCTCCCGTATCTCTAACCTTATTTCTTACCTTCTTCCTTGTGCTCTAAGCCTTCTCTCTGTAATAGCTGCCTGAAAAACCAACGTTGCTCTGGTATTTATTTACTCCCATAATGTGTTAGTCCATGAGCTCCTCCCTCTCTATCTCGCCCTCTCTTTGTACATCCCGTTCCTTTTCCTCTATCAACCTCTGTTTGCTCCTTGTACAACACCTCCTCTTCTTCCCTCTTCCTCCTCCTCCTACCTCTTTTATTCACCCGTCCACCCCCTGCCTCTGTCATTACCTACCCCAGCTCTACGTCAATCTACTCCTGTTCCCTGTCTCTGTTATACCCGATTTTACCAAGCGTCGTTTATGACTCTGACGATCGTTTAATCTTTGACGTTCGTTTAATTTTCATTTTTGCGTTTCATTGATGCCTGTTTACTGTAACGATCGTTAAACTCGCCATCAAAACCACGCGCCCATTTTGCGTCGTTTATACAACACAGGCGTACTGTAGTTGGAATATTCAGGAGTTTTTGTAAGGGTAACATAGATATTTCACGTCTTATGGCTGTGAAGATGGGAGATAATTTTGATGCGGAAGTATTGTACATATTACTTGCTAGAAAATCAAGGGTCTGAACGCGTAATTTCTGAGCGCATTGATCATTTATACACAATGAATGATGTAAATTTCATTACAAGATACAGTTCATCCAAGAAAGTAGCATTAAAACTTCTGGAACAAATTGAAAATAAACAAGAGTATCCAATTAACAGAAACAGACCATTAATCCCAATACGACAGCTGCTTCTAACTCTGCGATTCTATGCTACTGGATTTCTTCAAATGGTAATAGCAGACTTAAATAGAGTTCGGAATCAACCATCTGCCGTTATATCAAGGTTTCAGAAGCAATTCCTTCGCTGAGACCCCCATAAATCAAATTCCCGCAAGGAATTACGTCTTTCATTTTCTAAATAAGTTCCACAAACATTTGTTCAATCGAAAACTAGAGAACAACAATGAAAACAAACGATAAAAGTCGATAGTATCGATTTGATACACGATACTAGACGCTGTTTCGTTTGGAGAGTCTGTTAAAATAAACGCCTCGTCAATTCATTGACCTTGGCGATGATGAAACACTGTAGCTTTAGACAGTACGTCAAAAATAAACGAGACGTTGAATTTAACGTATGTCTAACATATTTAGACGAAGTTTGGTGAAACCGAGCATTAATCTCCTCTATCCGTTGTACTTGAAAATTTACACAACTCTGCCAAATTCCATGGTGGTCGGTCAGACGATGTAGAAGTCTGGAGTGAGGTACTAAATCTAACGCATTGGGTGTGGTTATCTTGTTTTCAAGGTGAAGTTTGAAGAATTTCATCAAGATCGGAATAACACTATAGAGTGGTGTTGAAATCTATTGTGAAGTACCCTCCGCTATGAACGGTACGAAATCTTATTTAGTCGGCGATGTTTCTCTTGTTTCGAAAGTCAAGTGCTCAAAATTTTTTCATTATCTGTAGAACGGCAAGGCATAAAATACGAATCTAATCAGGAGTTAATAAGCATACTAATTTCATTTATTCCGGTCTTGCAGCATCACGTATAAAAGTAAACCATTCAGGTACCTACTCATGAAACACGTATAAATTTCATAAATGGGACCAGCCGTTTAGGAGTTCAGTTACGTACACGGCAATGTCGTATTTAAATTTGGAAAACACGTCTAACGAGAAATAAATTTTATCATCAAAGAAAGGTTTTAAATCGTAATACGTGGCCCTCTATTGGATGCTTACCCAACCTGAACAGATGGAGGTTCAGCGTTTCTGCCCTAAATGCTTCAACGGTGTCCGACAGGCCGCCACTAACATTTAATTTGCGCTAAAAATATTGAGGTCACTAATAGAGATAAAAACTATCCTACCTTTTAAGTTTCATCAAATAAACACCGTGTGCAAAACATCATTAAGATCAGTTCAGTAGTTTCGGAGTTTATCGCGGACAAACATCGTGACTCGGTATTTTTTTGTTTTTAAAGATAATTGTGTCCCTCGAACCACAGAAGTCTTCCGCTGCCTTGCCCGACAGGCTTGGTGAGCATCTACATTTGCCTTCAAGCGTGCATTTCTATAGGTGTTTTCTTATTTTTTTCAACTTTGTAAGTCTATGTCACAGTGAATGGCGAGTAGTCATATAACTTTTTTCTTCTTGCCATAACACAAGTACTTAACCGTTAAAGCTTTCCGGTTTATTTTTCTGCTATTAGCTTTTTCTTTCACCACTAGAAATTTCTCAAACGCCTCGTGATTGCGATGTATTATGTAACAAACGCCTCTCGCTGTGCCGGTATTACATTATAGAGCGTACGAGCAGCAGACAACGGGTGGGGTACAAAAGTGTGGGTCGCATCGGGAGGCGTACACGGTTAGCGAGACGACTCGCAAAAAGTGACAAATCGGGGTTCGAGTCCCGATCCGGTGCGTCACCAATAAATTTTGCGGCTGGTGTTGATTTATATTCTCTGTTGTAAATTCGTCTCTTTTACTTCTCAAAAACGTGTAATCGCAGAATGTTACTATTGCCCTGTGCAACGGTTACTTGGTGGAAAGCCGGCCGCGGTGGCCGAGGAGACTGAGGTGCTTCAGTCACGGTCCGCACGGCCACTACGGTCGGGGGTTCGAATCCCCCCTCGGGCATGGATATTTGTGCCGTCCTTAGTCGTAGGTAGTTCATAAGTAGTTTGTAAGTTTAGGGACTGATGACCCCGTAGTTAAGTCCCTTAAGCTTAACAAACATTTGAACATTTTTGAACATTTTTGAACTTGGTGGGGAAAAAAACCATCAAATGCATTCAACTGATTACGCCTCGAGTGGTAATGTTTTTGACAGATTCTTGTCTGTTCACAACAGTGAAAGACCCATTCAGAGAAAGGACCTGCAACACAATTTGAGTTCTCCGTTGTCTCGCCCAAACTGACGAAAACGTTACTCCCCAGTACCACTCCCTTTGCCTGTTTACGCATGGCCATCTCCGATACTTCTGAATAAAGGAGGACGCCAGAGGCAAAGTGTAGCAGAGTGCGATGGCAGATCGCAAGCGGGATACTGCGCAAAAATGCACGACGCACTGGCTGCAGGCACAGGCTACAAGTAACTGTCTAGCTATCGCAATTTCCGTTTTTAGTGGTTTCGCTAAATCATGTAAGGTAAAAGGCGAAGTGTAGTTTGACGACCTACATACAGCAGAGGGGTTAAACCCTCGGAAGAATCCTCCTCAAATGTATTCTCTGTTAAAGAAAGTGCACAGATACTAAGTGGAAATCAAAATTTACCGTCGAACAAATGTAAAATTTGCTTAATTTTTACGTTAATCATCTTACTTGAAAAGCCTATTTAACTTGACTATATTCATCTATGGCGTACCATTCGTCGACGTATTTAAAAATAAATACATCTGACCAAATGTTTCCTTTATTTTCAGTGTTACGGCTAATTCTGAAATATTATACTTGCAGTAAGCAATAAATACCCGAATGCAGTCGCACGCGCATGTAGTGATATATGGCCGACTAGAAGCACATTACTCGCATACAAATCTTTTTCTGTCTCCTTGGTTTTCTCAAGTTTATGGTTCAGCTGAATTTAATGAAAATGAAAAAAATGTACCAGCACTTACCGTAAGCTGTTTACTTAAACCAGACTGTCTGGATGAGACCAACTCTACCGTTCATAATTTTAACCTATCGTAATAGGAGAATGCACGTTACGAGAAAATAAATGTCGTGATTTTAATACGAGATTACTAAAAAAACTGTAGACATTTAATTAAATATACTCCTGAAAATTCAAATAGTTATAAAAATTAAAAGAAATTATTTATAGACTGCTGATGTTAAACACTCACTTTTCTTCTCTTTACATTAAATAATCTATAAAATCATTATCCCAATGCTGCCGAACGAAATAACTGTCATTTAAAATTTAGGTTCTGTTTTCTGTGCTCCATGCATGAAAGTAAAATTTTGTTTTAATAATACAATGTAGCTGTTACTCATTACACTAACACATTACAGTGTTGGTTCCAGCTCCGACTTCCTTTGAAATTATTTTTCTTTCTTTTTTTCAAGAACCCTTCATACTCAAATGCAGTTTTAATTTTTGGATTCAATGCCGCCTTACACCGTCGTTCGCAAACCACGCTAAACCGCACGTTCCCTTATAACTGGCTGGACAAGTCCGTTCAGATGTCGGAGGAAAGCAAAGTCATATCACTTTTGCCACGACCGTGTCAAGGAAAGCAGTAGGTGGTGTTTAAACCAGTATTAGAACTAATAACTTCTTTATATAAAATTTTTTTCCTATCATTTGTTAACGAGATTTTTGCAAAGTGAGATGTATTCCGATACTTTATGACAAGAATTCGCATCATGTAACTGCGCAAATTGTTTGTAAGATCGTATTTGTTGGCGAATTTTGCGGGTAACGTAGTAAGTGTATGTTAAATACAATGTCAGAGCAGGTCGTCGCACTTTTATCAATTCTAAAAAACGTTCAAATGTGTGTAGAAGTTATGGGACTTAACTACGGGGTCATCAGTCCCTAAGCTTACAAACTACTTATGAACTAGCTAAGACAAAGGACGGCACAGATATCCATGCCCGAGGGGGGATTCGAACCCCCGACCGTTGTGGCCGTGCAGACCGTGACTGGAGCGCCTCAGTCCCCTCGGCCACCGCGGCCGGCTTACCAATTCTATTCAGAAATGTAGATGTCCGGGAAGGTAGTGACGAATCCCCCACTTCGCTCAACAAGTGTCAGCAGAAAGATTTTAGTTACATCGTGAATAAATTCGAACTTCCGCCTTCCTTTGGCTGGTACATTCTGTACCTACTACCATTCTGCGGAAATTAAATTCTTTATTACTGCTGGATTTACTACCCGTTCTCGGAGAATTCCTAATATTTTATCATATAATTTCTTCTTCAGCCAATAGCAGCCTTTCTCCTTATTTATGGATCCGGGCGACAAACGCCCATTAATATTGTTAGAGCGTCTGTCTGTAGATTTGTGCCGAAGGCTCCGCAGCAGCGTAGAAGAACTGAAGAATTCTTCGCTGCACTTTTCTGATTGCAGCGGAAGCTTTGATCAGACGTAACCTCTGGGCCCAAACATTAGCACCTTAACCCACAGTCGCTATTGATATAGACACGTGGTAAAGTCTAATTACATCCAGGGACAAACGGAACTTCCCTTATCCCATAGTACCTTTTTCATATTATAATTCGCTTTCCTTGCAACAGGTTTCGTGTGGGCATTCAATATCCAGTGTTCGTCGAGGTGCTCTTCACGTACCTATTTTCGGAAGGTTTAAAATTATTTCCAGATTTATTTTAATCGCTGGAACCCTATTAAGTCTTCCTCTGTGTAACATATATGTCAGTTTTCGTGGCGCTACCTTGAGTCGCACCTGCAAGTATCATTAACGTAAAATTCGTAGGAATTTAACGCATTTATTTTCTTTCGATTTTCTACTGTTGGTGTGCATTAAAGGAACAAATAAACAACGAAAGCAACATATCCTAACAATTCCTGGTTGTTTTGTAATCCATCCAGAAGTGGTTCTAACTTAAAGATCCAGAATTCTAGACCGTAAAGGCACCCCTGAGGGCACTTTTTTGTGAGGCGTTTGTTAAGCGTTGGTGTGGAACTTAACGTCACAAATCGATCTTTTTCGTAGTTTAACGTTCTTGGACAGCCAGTTTGCCTTCGTCTTTTGTAAAGGATAGGTAGCATTAATCTCTCATTATACCAATTAGATATTTCGTGTCTTCTGCGTCTATCCAATACTTTCGTCACAATTGCAGCCTCAGTGCATTTCCCATTCCGGAATCTGTATGGCCCGTTATTTAAGTTTGTGGCATTTTAATCCATTGATTAACAAATTCACAAAATCTTACCCTCTACATCTTTTAGATAAATAGGTCGGAATGATTTGCTACAGCAATCTTGCTTCCATCTAAGTGACGACCCTTCGTCGCTGTTTTAAAATATTGCTGCCAAATCTTTTCACACCAGACTGTATACAGCTGGTCGGCCAACTGCAGCGTTAAATCGGACATACGCGATCCCTTACGCCGACGTTCGGACTGAGTAGGACCATTTGCTCTTCTCGTCTGCGGTCTCAATCAGTGGCCAAGCCAGGACGGGCGGTTTTGGGGTGCAATTCTCCCCCCCCCCCCCCACCCCTTACGACTACACTTGCTTTTCTGGGAAAGATAGTGAGAGAAATCTTCTTAAGCTACTGTTATTTGATATACCCTCCTTTTCTTCGTGGGGGATGGAGGACTAAGAGACTCAACCTTCACCCCCCTCCAGCAGATCAAAGTCCTGGCTTCGCCGTGCGAATACCCAAGTATGAATCCTCGAATGAAGCGAACGGAATTTTAAAATCAGAGTGATAGGGAGGGGGGTCCGACAGGGAATGAACTATCAGAAGCCTTTCTACAGAAAGAGAATGACCAGTGCTCCTTATACCACAGGTAATATGTACAGACAACCTCCATTTTTTACCAAAATTTGCGGGTAAACCTTGCTACTTGCTGAATAAGCAAGATATTAATCTGATGCTCGCGCAACAGCGTAATTTCTAGCTTGATATTTAGCATATGCCTACTACAAATTTAATATACACTAAATTAAAATACGCCGTAATGCATTTATTACAACGTTGCGGGAAAACGGGAACGGATCGTGGAAAATGAGTTTCATTTGCATTTGCGTTCTGAAATAATTTCATTGTCTCCTACTTCGATATTCATTGTTCAGGTTAGTAGCCTCTAAGATTAAAATAGTTTTTCTTTCTCATTTTAAAATATTTTATATGGTATCATTATTCTATCTTTATTCCGTCGAAATCCACAAAACAAACTTCTGTAATGATGTGTAGAAACACTTAAGAATGGAATCATTGCAAATGATGTACTCCTGTAATGATGTGTAGAAACACTGAAGAATGGAACATTGCAAAATAATTTCAGAGAAGCTTATTTTCGAAAACAGAACCTCTGTTTTTATGAATACTTGCATTCGCCTACGATTAATAAATAAACATAAAAGAATACTGTCCCACATTTGTTAATCGATATTCCAATTCGATAAATCTCATTCAAATGAAAGAAAATAATGACTTGTTGATAAGTAAATTCCAACTGCCGACAGCACAATCTATTGCCTAGAACACTACGAACTGAACTATTCGCGACAATACAAGAAATTTCCTGAATTTTAATGGACGAATGTCATTAAAATTTTTCGAAGCCGTTCTTTTTCTTCTCTCTTTCCGATATAGAAATTTCTGAACAAAGCACATTGAAGACTGACAGAGTTTCTCAAAACGATTAGTTCAACAAACGGACATCCTGTTACAATGAATACTGCCTAAGCATGGAACTACAAAAACGAAAAACACGTACTGGAAATTAGCAGTGTTGTGGGTTAAAATGAGTGAAGTTTCATATCATACACTTCGTCTTAAGTAGACGTTTCTAAGTGCAAAAATACTTGCAGAGGCATTAAAGATGGACAAATAGATAAGTTACAACTGATACCCTTTCTTATTTCATCACAAAATAAATTATTACTTAAATTGGAACTTAAGCCCGCACGGGTAAATTTTCCGCAAAACGCAGACCAGCTATAGTTCGCGCACATACACAGTGCATAAGAACTCTATAAATCACTGATATTCATCCTCATAGTTTCACAAAAGCCTCAGAACAGTAATATAATTGTGCGAAAAACACTGCAAATACTTGAATCGTAGCAGAAAAATGGCGTCGAAGCGGATTGGCCAATCACGCGTGATTTCATCTGTGGCCGGTGTCTCTCTCTCTCTCTCTCTCTCTCTCTCTCTCTCTCTCTCTCTCTCTCTCTCTCTCTCTCTCTGTCGCTGTCTGTCTCTGCCTCTGACAATTTTCAGTAGAGAGCGTCGGACTTGACGGGATAGTAATTCAATTTTACACTGATAATGCGACGGAACTTGGCCGCCTTGTATCAAGAGGAGCGAAGCGTTCCTAAGAATTATAAGAAAGCACAGGTTATTCCCGTTTGCAAGAAATGTTGTCGATCCGATGCGGAAATTAAGATGGTGCCTTTGAATCTCATATCGGTCAGTTGTAGAATTTTGGAACACGTTTTATGTTTCAGTATTATGACATTTCTGGACACCACAATCTCCTTTGTATGAATCGACACAGTTTCCGTTACCAACGCTCATGTGATAAACAACTCGTGCTAAGTCAATCTACGAGATCCAGGCGGCAGCAGGTAAAGGATCCAAGGTGGACGCTGTTTCTTGACTTCCGGAAGGAGGACGATACCGTTCTGCACCGTCGACTAATAAACAAAGTGCGAGCATATAGGATATCAGACCAAATGGAACGAAGACTTTCCAGCTAACAGAACGCAGCCCATGTCGTTGTAAACGGAGAGAAGTCCTCCGACGGGAATGTGATTTCTGGCGAGAATCAAAGGAGTGTTACAGGATCGTTGCTTTTCACAGTGTAGGTAAATCGGCTTGTAGATAACATCGGAAGTTCAATGAGGCGTTTTGCGGATGATGCTGTAGTGTATAGAGAAGTCGCAACATTGGAGAAGCGTAGCGAAATGCAGGAGGATCTGCAGCGTATCGACGCATGGAATGTCGATTGAGTTTCAACAAAAACAAATTTAAAGTGCTGCGCATACAAAGAAAGATTCTTTATTTAATATTTACGAAAAATCTGGATAAAAATTGGAAGCTGTTACTTCCATAAACCGAGCGCTCTAAGGCGCCTTGCAGAGGAGTGCGCGGGTGCTCCCTGTCGGAGATTAGAGTCCTCCCACGGGCATCGATGTATGCTATGTCCTTAGCATTAGTTAAAGTCGTTTGTAAATCTAGGGATTGATACCACTCAAGTTTGGTTCCATTTGGCTTCGATACTATATATATGGAATGAGATGTAAGGAGCGAATTGAAATGGAACGACCACATAAAATTAATCGTAGTGTAGTCCGTCAACAAAGGAAGTAGGTTACAAATCATTACTTCGGCTGACGCACGAGGATCGCTGATTAGTGTGCGTTCCATACCAGACAGGGTTAAAAGACGACATAGAGTAGGTCCAGCGGAGAGCAGAACTCTTCGTTAAGTGTTCATTTAGTAAGCGCGAAAGCGTCGCTGAGATTATTAGGAAACTCCAGTGGCAGACGCTGCAAGAGAGGCGTTCTGTATCGCAGTACCGGCCTAGCTGTCAAAGTTGCGAGAGTATGCGTATGTTGAAAAGACAACCAATACGATTATATCGCGAAAAGGGTCAATTCAAATGTTTTTACATCTATGGGACTTCTACGGTTATCAGTCCTAGGCTTATAAACTACTAAGCACCGACCGAATATTAGGCTTCGGTCACGGCCAGCTTCGGCCGAAATATTGGTTTCGGCCTAAAATCATATGAATCTTCGACAGTACCGAAATTAGCTTTCGTGGACTTACTGATGAAGTCCGGTCGCGTTCTGGATGGATTCTGTCAACAATAACGGTGTACCTCAGTTGACGGTGCGCCGTTTAACCGCTAGGAGTCCCTCCTCCCGAGTAAAAATTGTGGGTATTTTGTTTTTAAGCATAATATAAATCAATCGTACCTTATAGCCATATACTATGTTAGTAACAATTTAACATAATCAGTATTCCAAAAAATCAAATGTTCAAACGTTTGTTAAGCTTAAGGGACTTAACTGCGGGGTCATCAGTCCCTAAACTTACAAACTGCTTATGAACTACCTTATACTAAAAACGACACAAACATCCAAGCCCGAGGGGAATTCGAACTTCCGACGGGAAACAGCCTCGAGCATCGTAGCATAGCGCCTCAATGCGCTCGGCCGCACCGCCGCGGCTAATTAGTATTGGATGTAATTGAACAGGTTAATGTTATGCTGTAAAGTTTTACTAATGAGTTTCTTTGAAAGCGAGGAGCTTTTTTAAGTAACTAATATGGGTTTAGGAAACATTGAGCATGTGGTAGACACCTTTTGCTATTTAGTTTGCGTAAATTTGTAATGACAACAATCATACCGTTAGTGGGAACTTTGACTTTATTTTTAATATACTTTCTGCAGCACTCATTTAAGCTGCTTTGTATTCAGGGATGTCAAAAAGAAGATATGTAAAGTTGTTTGTTGGTTGCAGAAAACTAAAGTGGAGATGGCAATATAAAATCGTAAAGGCTACTTATGGAAGTCTTTTGAATTGTGGTCGCATGTTAAGGCTCTGACATTTCGCAATATCTATATGGAATGTTTGTTGTATACCTAAAAATGTTCAAATGTTTGTAGAACTTATGGGACTTAAGTACGCGGTCATCAGTCCCTAAGCTTACAAACTACTTATGAACTAGCTAATACTAAGGACGGTACAAATATCCATGCCCGAGGGGGGATTCGAACCCCCGACCGTAGTGGCCGTGCAGACCCCCCACTGATGCGCCACAGACCGCTTGGTCAACGCGGCCGGCTGTATACCTAAATACTAAAGAATATCTTGCTACAGGACTGTGGAATTTGTGGTAGCTGTACAGTAGTTTCGTTAATTCGAGGTGAACGGAACCGGGATCACATCGAAGAATCGAAAAAAAAGAAAGAGAAAAAATTACCTTTTTTTTAAAAAACAAAGTTTTTAAATACTTCTTTAAATTGGCAGCCTAAAGGTTTTAAAGTCTTTTCACCATTACTTCGCGTTATAACGGCGGAGTGCCTTTTTCTGTGAAGATAGAGAATGTACCCGCAGTTCTCGTTTTGTTTTATGGCGATCATAGGTGTGCAAAACTTGTAATTCCGAGTCTCGAAATATCGAGTCTCTACTGTATCGAGTTCACTTTACTTATTGTTATCACTTTCTTTAATTTTTTTTCTTCTTACGCTGAAAATGTCTTAACGAGGAGAAAAGAATCCAATTTGAAGTACTTTAATGAAAATGTGCCATCGATTTGTCTAAACTTGTTCGCTTCCTACATCATCTACGGACTCCAGATTATGCTGACACACACTCAAGAGGGCTTAGTACAGGGAGGGATTCTTGAAAATGTGGAAAAACTAGTGATTTGTAGTGTAACTTAAATATACAGAAATTTTAACTTAATTTGGGTTACGGTTTTCTGTTTCGGCCATAACGCATGTTTCGGTCAGGCTCTACAAACTACTGAACTCCTAGAGAAAACACACCCATGCCCGAGGGAGGACTCGAACTCCCGACGGCGAGCAACCGCGTGCTCCGCAGCAAGACGTCATTGAAGGCTCGGTCACTCCACCGTGGCTCGCATAAAGGCCACTCGGATAAAACTGGAGAGATTACATCCGACACGGAGGCATATCTGCTACCTTTTTTGCGCGAACCTTATGTGACTACAATAGGAGGAAGTGACGACAGTACACAAAGTACTCCACAGCAGACACCGCGAGGTGGCTTGAGGAGTACGGATGTAGATGTTCGTCAGCGAACGGTCTACATCTACATCGATACTCTGCAAATCACATTTAAGTGCCTGACATAGGGTTCATTGACCACTTTCAAAACATTTCTGTACCGTTCCATTCTCTAATAGCGCGCGGGAAGAAAGAACACCTAAATCGTTCCGTTTCGATCTGATTTCTCTTATTTTATTGGGAAGGTCATGTCTCCCTAAGTAGGTGGGTGCTAGCAAAATATTTACACATTCAGAAGTAAAAAGTCGGTGATTGAAACTTCGCAAACAGATCACGCCGCAATGAATAACGTCTTTCTTTTAATGATTTCCACCCCAATTCGTGCAACATTTCCGTGGCGCTTTCCCACCCGTAACGTGATAAAACAAAACGAGCTGTCCTTCTCTGGACCTTCTCAATGTCTTCCGTCAGTCCCACCTGGTGAGGGTCCCACAAGGGGTAACAGTACTCCAGGAGAGGACGTACAAGTGTGATGTAGGCAGTCTCTTTGGTGGAGCTGCTGCATCTTCGAAGCGTTCAGCCAATGAAACGTAACCTTTGGTTCGCCTTCCCCACAATATTTTCTGTGTGTTCTCTCCAGTCAAAGTTGTTCGTAATTGTAACTCCGAGGTATTTGGTAGAATTTATGACCTTAAGGTTAGACTGATTTATCATGTGATTGAGGTCCAGCGGATTTCTTTCATGTGTATTATTTCACACTTTTCTTTATTTAGTGTCAATTGCCAGTTTTCGCACCATGTAGAAATTTGGTCTAAATCGCTTTGCAGTTGCTTTTGATCCTCTGTTGACTTCACTAACCGATAAAAGACAGCATCAGCCGCGAACAGTCTAAGGGAGCTATTCAGATTGTCTCCTAAATAGTTTATAAACACGAGGAAGAGTAGGGGGCCTATAACGTTTTCCTGGGGAAGAGGTGTTCGGTGTCGGGGTTGTCAGACGCCGCGGCGCTCAGCTGTTGCTGATCCCGCAGTGAGCGCACCTGCCGCGGCGCTCACAGGTGGACAGCGGCAGCCGCCCTTCCCGCGGGGTGGCTGGCCGCTCCCCTTCGCCCCTTCGTCCCCCTGCACGCCCGGCTCTTCACTTCGCACCTCGCTCTCCGCCCTTTCTTCGCGAGGGCAGTAGGGCGAGCGCCTGAGCAACCTGCAACCCGCGCGCCACCAGGCCTCCCGTCGCTCCCTCCCAGGAAGGGTCCGCACCACACCATCGCCTATCCCCTCATGAATTTCTGTCTATTTCTAGTATTCAAAGTATGTAAATGTATTACACAACATGTAAAACTGCAAATGAAAGTCCTGCCTTATATTAAAAGGCAGCAGGAATTTAAGCGAGAAATAAATAATTTCTCTCATGGATATGGCTGGCTTGGGGAGTAGTGAACTCGCCCAATTTTAATGAACACTGAACGTTCTTTCACACAATAGCACATGGAGTTGCAAACAACCAACTTAGTCGATGAAAATTAAAAAGGCCACAAACTTTTTTGATTTATCAACTACTAGCTGAAAACACGGCGTTGTCCGGGTATTTATTTATTTATTCCTGCCTTGAGTTAGTTCTTCTCCTATCCTTTCTCCCTCTGTTCATCTACTTTTTTTTCTTTTATCATGTTATATTTATCAGAGAAAATATAAGAAATAACGCTTCTTGCATCATGTACAAAATTAAAAGTGCAGATAGTAGTCAAAATACAAATGACAGCCGGCCTCAGTGGCCGAGGGGACTGAGGCGCTCCAGTCACGGTCTGCACGGTCGCTGCGGTCGGCGGTTCGAATCGCCACTCGGGCATGGATGTTTGTGCCGTCTTTAGCATAAGCTATTTCATAAGTAGCTTGTAAGTTTAGGGACTGATGACCCCGTTGTTAAATCCCATAAGCTCTACAAACATTTGAACATTTGAAACATACAAATGACATATAAAATTCGTACGATCTCATTGAATTATATCTTGCACAATTGTATAATTTTTAGGTATATCTTAATTTTTATAAGTGCTGTATGTCCGTAAAATGTCTTGGGAATACAATTAGTACTAGAAGTAATACATTAAAACTTGGTGCGTGATGGGCGGTTTTCCATGAACGTTACTATTTATATACTCATATCTCATGAACTACGTATCGTACTGTGATAGTATTTAGAAGGTACATTCAACTATATGTGTATAACAGTATGTAAAATTTTCTGCGGCTACAATTTGTAGTGTAGAAATTATACCGAATGCCGTAGTTTTAGTCCATCAACTGTTGTGGTAGTTTCTTGCATCTCCTATTGTTTATGACGTTATATCTCCTGAACAATGTGTCGTGTGTGGTTCTTACCCTTACGGAATTTGTACGTCTCGGTAAGGAAGATGTCTACCAAATTTGGTTGCAATCAGTCCAGTGGTTTAGGAGGAAATGCGCAACATTGTCGCGTAATGCAGCAGTTTTCCTCGCATCTCATTGTTTATTACGTCATATCTCGTGAACTACGTGTTGTACGTGATCCTGGCACCTACGGGGACCATTCTCACGGGTTGAAGTTAACGTCTACAAAATTTCATAAAGATTGGAACAAAACTGTAGATTTGTATGTAATACGTACACACAAACACACACTATTGTACGGACGCTCTGCTTTATACATAATAAAAATAAAGATTGAGACTGAAGAGGAATATTTTTGTCCGCTTGTCTAAAACCTGAAATGTACGGCATTTATTTATCATTGGTTCAACATAATCCACGGTTACGAAAATTCCAAGTTATGTATGACTCTAGAGCAGACGACAGACATTCCATGTCCGAACGAAGATTATCATATCAAATTCATTATCTTTCCTGCACGAATCTATTCTACGACACTCCTTTACTCTTTGGTAATGACATAACACAGATGTGACATTCAAAATACTAACATAGTTTATTAAAATGAAATCACAGCTCCGAAACTCGTTTAGTTTAAACAGAACATTACAGTATCGCAACTTGATTTTTCATATTTGAAACCTAAAAACATCATCCTTGAATAAACTTCAGTAAATCAATGTATGTAAAACCATTTTTTTTTTTACTTTTTAATGTCTTCTGCATTATTGAATTACTAATTATTTCCTTCTCAGAATGTTTGGTAGCTATTGTCTGATGTCGAGAAGTGTCACATTTACAGCGTTTCCGTTTTCCGACTTTGCATTGTTAGTACATTTTAAAAGGAAGTAAAATTAATTACGGTGAGTTCTAGTGAAACCTCACAGTGAGTTGTACAGATATGACGTATATGCACTCATGTAAACATTCGTATTAACCCTTTCAGTCTCACATTATGAAATCAGCGTTGGAAAAATTGAAATTCAGAGTTTTCTGTATTAATACAGTGCAGTAAACATCAAAATATGTGTTTTAAAATTTTCTGTCGAACTATTGATTTTTGTCATGTTTTTCATACACAACTAGACGTGAGGTATTTTATTACTTGGACGTTGTTTTGTTGATAGTTAACACTGCCAGATCAATAATGCTAGCATAATCTTCGCCACAGCACCAAAGACAAGACAATTCACTACTGGAATAAAATAAAAGGAACCATATTTACGCTCACTCTCTCAGCCACGTATAGACGGCAACGCAACACAACCTCCAAGATGAACAGATTAATGCCTCAGAACTGGCTACAAACCGTACCAAGCGGCAAAATGTCGTACTAGAAGCATTTTGTTCATCAACAACAATGCATCTTAAAGGATTGATACACAGAATTTGGTATAAATCAACTTTTAATACGTTGTTGTTCAGGAAAAGCACTGGGAATGAAATGGTTAACAGTCGCCTGCAGACCCATATAGCCGATAACATGCACAATAAATGACCTCCTGCAACAGGACAGCTATGATCGACGCCTTGATAAATCACACAACATAGTAATCCCAACCACGAAAGAATGAAGAGTCTCCCATACCAAGGAATAACGACTCATACACACTGAAAATCAAATATTGACGTATCTGTGATAGGTATAACTCGACGAAGAACTATAGACAGCAAATATGTTGTAAAGCATTTCTGTAGATCACCAGTGAGCTGTTTGAATGAACATCAACACACGTACAAAGAAAACCAGAAACTGTATTCATAATTATTCATATCGTTATCAGCATTTTCGTTTTCCTAAACATTTGCTGTTTCATTACGTGAGGTAGTACATTAACAATCAGTGATATGCCGCTGCCTGCGTTTTTTGCTTCCTCTTTTAATTCCCATTTTTTCTTATATTTTTTACTTGCTAGTTCTTCTTATACTAATTTGATTAATTAATTATATAAATATTATAACGCTGTACATACGTAGAAGGATCCAAGGTAATGTCATAAACGTTTTCGCAGAATTGCGTACTGATTCTTGAAACAGATTCAAAAATTATTCCCTTACTACTAACCATAAGTATTAAAAGAGGTTGCAAATTTGAGATATGATACATATTTTTCCTTTCCCACGGTTAACATAAACTGCGCTTCAGCCTGGTGATCCATTCTAACTTCAGTCAAAAGACACTGGTGAAACTACCAATAGGGAATTCTATAACGTTTTACGTAAATACGGAGAATTATTCGGTGCTCTACATCGCCTTCCGGTACTGTGAGAGTATTGTCGAAGATGCACATTTATAAGCAAAGTATTCATCGCCTGTGTTTCTCAGAACACATGGAAGACTGTTCATTGCAACACTGTTAACAGATATAGTCCTAAAATCTCTGTTGATCAGTTCACAGAAATACATACGAAGTATAAACTTGTCTTCCATCATTTGTAATTTCGATTATATACTTTTGTCGCAGATCACAAGCGACACTCATTCCATTTAATATTTTAACAATGTTTCACTATTTAACTATTGCGTAGCTGACACCCTAATTCGAAGGTTAATAATGCGTCACAATTTCCTACGTTATGTTGTTTTTTTCGTTCATGTGCGATGACTTAACATCTGTTTGTCTCTGAAGAAGCTAAATCATTTCCACGATATCAAAAACAATTAAATGTGGAATATTTTTATAATCTGACGATAACACGAACATTATAATCGAAGGAAGAATCTGCATTAGATTAAGACACAAACGGTGGATAGTTTGCGATTCCTTTACTATCTTCCTCTTATTACAATGTTATCCTCACATGTAACAAGTACACGCTTCCTCCGCCGCTCTTGTTGGTATTACTATTCCCAGACACTCCGTTTTACGTCTTCCGTTATACGAGTAAACATCACCAAATTCTACTCTGGCTTGCCTCTCGTTCCTGCGTCATCTCAAACATCTCTCTTTTCTTTCGCGAAATGCCTTCTTCACTCTCTTCTCCAGTTTCCTGCAGTCTCTTTAAAGATACCTCGTCTCGAGGATCAATAACACGTTAATGTATTCTCCAATGAAACTTAAAGTATTTCTCCAAATTTCGAACCTATGAACCTCACAAAATATCGTCTTAGACAGTAGATACTTTGGTTCGTAGTCGCTGCTACAATGTATCTATTAAATCTCTGAAGTAGGCCTACTATCTCTGAAACTTAGAAAATGACAGCTTCGTGCATTACAATCTATACGCTACAAATATAAAAGGCGTTTTCTTTTAACTGGCCCAATAAAAGTTGTCACTTTTGTAAGTACTTGTTACGCACCTTCTTAACAAGTAAGTTATATTTCAATTGATTTCAAAGAGATAAAGTCCTGTTTAAAAGGTGACAAAAGATAAGTGCTCAAGAAGTTAACTACTGCACACTCAGCTACAATATCTTTAACAATTTGTAGACGAAAGTGATTCCCACGTTAGCACAAATTGTTTCATTGGCGTAAACTAAAATTTTCTGTTTTGCTTAATAGAATTTACACACATTATGAAACAATACAAAAATATTTCAGATGTGCTTATGAATTTACAGTAGTGCTTACATAAGACAAAGACCACATTATTGTCGTCCGGTAGGTCTGTGTACAGTGCACTGAGATGCATGACGCTAAATTTTATCTAATGTGTAATTTAAAAAATACTAATCATCGAAATACACATAATGCCAAATACTTGCAATTCTAGTCATAAATTCAAATAAATATAGAGAAAAAAACTAACTAGTCAACGGACCGGTTAGAATGCTAAAAGCTTTACGACATTGAGAAGATCAAAAGTAACTAGTGTTTTATTTATTTCTTTAATGTCTTCAGGTCGATTGAAAAAAATCAAGTCTCTGTGTTTTATTATACGTGAAGTTAAAAATCTTTCACTTATAAAACAGCGAAATACGATGGCGAGTCATAATAACAACTGGAATATCGTAATTTTAGCAAACTGATCCATAATATTAAGGGTAAAAACACGTATACACTTAAATGAACTATTACTTACTTTGGAGGACAATAATCTATTTACAAAAAATCATCTGTACGGTACTATAGTTGTTTCTATTTCCGTATTTACTGAAAAATTGGATAAATTTGTTTCGAAGTTCTAGTTTGTGGCGACGTGTTTTTCATAAAGTGGAATTTCGATATCACTTTCTCAGCTTCATTTAAATCTTTTCTAGGTAACAGCGTGGCATAGTCTGGTAAAACACTGTAATGTTCAAATCAACCGTCTGGAAGAACAATGTAGAGTTCAAATCATGTGTTGCACACTTGTATTTAAAGAGTCATCATATAACTCATAGAACTGAAGATGTGGAATGTGACGTAAATAATAACAATGACGAACTATGTAGTTATTTCAGTAATATTTCGTATTCCTGGATTGTGTCTTCGAATCAGGCTGAAGAATAACGAGGAGTCGTCAACTATCGTTATCTACCAGACCTATTAGTGTACCATATTAGTACACGAATTTTTATAACTGACTTTCCCAGAACTCGGACCCATTCAAAACGTCATACTCAGTGTGAGTAAAACATATCTATCTGTCTCAGCAATGATTTCAGAGAAACCGTGTACAGTATGAAAATAGATTTTAGCGTTTGCTTCCAAGGACATTCCTCATCTTGATCATCACCCGCATTAAAACAGCATGTACTTCAGGTTTGATGTGTTCCATATAGTTGTAAAACTACAAGAATTGGCATTACAATATTGTAAACTTTTACAATTTTGTCGTGTATTTCATTATCTGACTTCACCGTGTCTTTAATTCCAGAAGGGTTCTCACTTTGTCGTTTACATTGCAGAACTTCGAGTCATTGCTTGTTTCAAAGCCTAGCGATAAATGAAAGCGCCAGGTGCTGAGATTTCTGAGACCTCTCGTCACTTGGAATGTTTTCAGTTGTAAAATATTTGGAATACCTATAGGTACCTTCCGATATCTTCCATAAATATTAAATATAATCATTAAAGAAAAGCATACAGTCTGAAAATACTAATCGCATACACAACTGTAGAATGGAACATTCCTACTTCATTTTATAGACATTCATTCAGCTGGATCTCAAAGTTCTAATAGTCTTCGACTTATTACACATAAGTTTTCCTATGACCTCATATAGTGTCACAAGCGTTAAAATGTTGTATACTATTTTTATATAATCTACTGTCACTCCTTCGTAGAAAAATTTTAGACTTTATAGAGAGGAAATGCGACTGAAGACAATCGGTAGTTTTGAATCGAAAAACATGCCACTCCGATTACATAGTAATAAGACATTACAGTTTTGTGCTTCAATTTTTAAATCTTTAGAACGCCACGGTACCCTTCTTGAAAGTAAACTGAAAAGAAAAAAGGCCCATTATAGATAGAAGCGACTTTTTTAAGGAACGACGAACAACTTCGGTCATAGATAATTTACATTCCCCTATTGTCTATAGGAACTTTGAATGATTAATTTACTGAAAAACGAGGTAACATTGTAACTCGTAACATTTTATTCAAATATCTTAATTTTCCACAGGGTGTATTCACAGTTCAGAGGATTACCTTTGATATAATAAACAGTTTACGTACGGTTGTTTTCTCTTTTGTTTAAGTCTGTTTCATTTGCCTGTCCCTTTATCATACACTGCGAGATAACCTGATACTTGTGGTTGAATACTTCCACAGCCACACACGTCTGTCCTTAATCTCTAAGATGATATACGGTGTTGTGGAAATGGATAAAGAATAGTTTTTGTACGACACAAGGTGAAATTTTATTTGAATTGTAGATACGGATCGCATCAAACGTTCACAACGTTGTGGAATGAACACAATAAGAGTTCCTTTCACCCATGTTTTGGAATTTCGCGCAGGCAAGGGAATGTTTGGTGCGATGTTTCACCTTTGTTATTGAATATTTCTATCATTCCTGAGCCACCGACTGATAAAAGAATTATTATTATTATTATTATTATTATTATTATTATTATTATTATTATTATTATTATTATTATGTTGAACCTATTACAAAATGGCAATCGATCTTGAGCAGCAGAGCTGACACGAAACTTGGATCACTGGAAGCTATGTTGCATCAACAAGTGCCTTCCACAGTACATATATTACAACTCTGTCTTTTCTGGGATGGTAACAGAGGACTGACATGGAGCTACAAATGAGAATGGTCGACAGAGATTAACTCCAAAATATGGATAACTATGTTGATGAATTAGTGGGAAATTTGATGCAGAGGTCAGAATAATATTTCCCAGAATTATTCAACTACCAAACCCCAAACGTTCGAGTGTCATTCTGTAAGACCTAAAGATATAGCGTTTATTGTTAAATCGCCAGTTTAAGGCAATACTGATAATACATGTTTTCACTATTACAGTGACTTACTGAAGTAAATATTTTTATACTAATCTAGTTACTATGTGAAATTTGTTACGAATTAAAACATGGTCCATAGCAAGCAACTTGATAAATATTTTATCGTACAGAGCTAATTTCTACGCTGTTATTTTTAAGTACATATATTATCAATTATATTTCACATGTATTTTTGTGTTACAATATCGAAATCCAAACAATATACTTCACGTTACATGAAATTTTTTCCACCTTACACAGTTTCATGTAACGTGTATGATGTTTGGATTTCAACATTGTAACTAGAAAATGTCTGTGAAATACCATTGTTAATATATGTGCTGGTCGCACAATCAGATATTCATAGTAGAGCCTACTATGGACTATGTTTTTGTCGTGAGTTTTATCGTTTGAGCATTACATAGCGTTCACTTGAGAACGGCTGAGAGTTAAACCGAGATGAAAAATACAATGCATCATCATTTAATTTGTGCAGCACAACCAAGAGCTCGCACAGACTGTTGTTATGTTGTTGTTATAGTCTTCAGTCCGGAGACTGGTTTGATGCAGCTCTCCACCCTACTCTATCGTGAGCAAGCCTTTTCATCTCCTCATAAGAACGGCAACCCACATCCACTTGAATCTGCTTACTATACGAGTCTCTTGGTCTCCCTCTGCGATTTTTCCCCCACACACTTCCCTCCAATGCTAAATTTACAATTCCCCGATGTCTAAGAATGTGTCCTACCAAGCGATCCCTTCTTTTAGCCAGGATATGCCAAAAATTCCTTTTCTCACCAATTCTGTTTAGTACTTCTTCATTGGTTATGCAATCTACCCACCTAATCTTCAGCATTCTTCTGTAACACCACATTTCAAAAGCCTCTATTCTCTTCCTGTCCGCACTGCTTATCGTCCATGTTTCACTCCCGTACAAGGCAACACTCCACACAAATGCCTTCAGAAAAGACTTCCTTACACTTAAATTAATATTCGATGTTAGCAAATTTCTCTTTTTCAAAAATGCTTTTCTTCCCATTGCCATTCTGCATTTTATATCCTCTGTACTGCGACCATCACATGTTATTTTACTACCCAAGTAACAAAACTCATCTACCACCTTCATTGTTTCGTTACCTAATCTAATTCCTTCAGCATCGCCTGATTTTCTAAGAGCGCATTCCATTATTTTTGTTTTGCTCTTGTTAATATTCATTTTATATGCTCTGACTACCTTCTCAAAATTTCTATGTAGAAAAATATCGAAATATGGTAAACAAATATGTAGGAACTGTTCGTAATAACAGCGTAATTCAGCAACAAAGTGTGCTGTTTTCCAGAAGTACTGACTTCATTACTCATACATGAAAAGAAAGTAACACAACTTTGAATGGTTCTTTTTGTAATGTAGTACTACCATCAGAATGGTGTCTTCTAAATCCCTTTTGAGATATTCGGGGAATCAGATGATAGGTTTCGCCTGTAGTCTTTTCTATCATGAATGACAACGCAGACGTAGCGCACACTGGTGACCTGTGTCTCAAGGCAATGTAGAGGCAGCTATTTAGCGGGGGTTAACGAAATGGAATTCCCAAGTGATTCCCTGGTGATTACTGGATACAAAATGACATACCGGTACTTAGGGAACATTTCAAGAACAATACTAAGCGACACTGTATTAAACGCTAGTATTCACGCAACGGTGTAATGAGGAATGCATTTATATTGCCATTTTTGTGAAGAACGTTGTGTTGTATTACGTATGCAAATCATATGGTAAAAAGCTAGCTGGGGTGTTATCGCTTAAAAAAGAAAATGAAGCAAACGAAACAAATGAGAATGAGCAGTTAGTCTTCGAAAACTGATACTCTTTATGGGATAAACAGTGCAACGGTAAACTAAAGACAACCAAAGAAACATAACGGTTGAGTCTGTATCATTTAGCGTCATCATCTACTGCGTTCTCTCATAAAGTTTCCCATTCTATGGACGTTTCTTCTCCGTAAAGATGTATTCCAGACTTTTGTTTTCAGCGCTTATGAATTAAACTGCTATGATAGTCGGAAGTCGTAGGCAATTTAGTCTCAAAATTCAGGTCATTTTAGTGTAACTCAGTCCCCGGGTGGGGGTGGGGAAGCAAAAAATACGAAAACGCTGTGAACACGCATTCACATCACATCAAATCACATGGCACCTATACGCACATTCGTACGTATACACGAAAGCCAAATGATAAACTTTCAGACAAGTCAACAGATTACGCAAAAAGATTAGCTTCGATTTTGGGGTTATAACTGCATTACAGCAGTTCTCAACGACTATACCTGGGGCCTGGTGGTCATGATACTGGCCTCTGTAAGCAAAGAACAAGAGTTCAATTCGACGCAGTTTTTTAATCCAGTACATCAGTCACGGCGGCGTACATTCCGCTAGTATGTTTAATTTCTAATTGGAATTGTTTTCATTGCGTTCCGAACACGTATGTACGTCGTAGAAGTGATGAAATTGGGTTATTGCCCAGAAGGCAAGCATCTCTCGGCGGATGCTAATGAATGGAAAACGATTCGCTGAAGCCACGTTGTATTTAAAAGAGCTGAGATCCAGTTCTTGAGGAAAATTTCGTGCGGTATCGATGGAAAACTCTGGGATCTTCAGAAATAATGTCATTTTCTCGTTAGTCCTGTGGTTCTTGTTGCACAAAAATATCAAAAGTGTCCTAAGCTCAGGAGGTCAGCAGGAAAAGTCTTTAGATGACATACCGAAAAATGAAGAGCTTCGTATACCAGGGCCGCGGTGGAGTGGCCAAGCGCATTGAGGCGCTATGCTACGATGCGCGAGGCTGCTCCCCGTCGGGGGTTTGAATCCCCCCCTCAGGCATGGATGTTTGTGCTGCCTTTAGTATTAGTTCATAAATAGTTTGTATGTTTAGGGACTGATGACCTCGCAGTTAAGTCCCATAAGCTTAACAAACATTTCGTATACCAGGCATTAGTTGCCACCTACAGAACAATTGTAATGAACGGAGATAGTAGAGAATCGTACTGAATCGATTACTACGTCAATAAATGCCAGGTACGAGTTTACGCCGTTCAGGATAAGATTGACAGCATGCTGCCCTTTGTAAATGCAGCAGTTGTATTGCAACGTACCAGCATTCGTGGAAGTAAACCCCGAATCTATGGCTTTGGAGAAGATAAACCTCCGCAGCTTGCACGAGTTGGAGTTTTCTGTCGTTAAGATGAGCTGCTGAAATAAATATCAACAAAAGCGAATTTCGCAACACCCTGAAGATCTAAGTTGTTGCCTACCTCTGTGCGTGTTACGAGTCCAGCAAATTTGTCACACACCTCAAGCCTTTGCTCTTTTTCTACGATACCGTGAAGTGATCTCATAATAACAGAAAATATTTAAATTTCGAATTATTCGTCAGAATAACAAATCAAATTTATGTCTGCAAAGGAGTTTCTTTCCTCTTCATAGATAGATCGGTCAGTCAAAAATGAAAGTCATGTTTAATAAATCAAATTCCAGAATAGTGTATGTTTTTTGCAACAGAACTAGGGGCCTAATTCATTAGCCCATATATCGAATGTCGTAACAGCCAAAGTTAGAGAAACAGGTTTCGTTATTCATCGACAACTACGTCTGTATCACGCTGGGCAGAGCACATCGTCAAGTCATCCAGCAGGTGAACAAGAGTTCGAAATATGTGAATTATATTTACTACGACCTAATGTCATCCATTCCAAGAATCAACCCAGTCGCCAGCAGTGGATATCATTTGGTCCTACAGTAGAAAGCATAATTTACATTTTTCGAACACTTGTTCACCTGGTCGATGTTTTGAAGATGGACACTGGCGCACTCGATACTACCGTAGTTGTCGATGAATAACGAAACCTATTTCTTCAACTTTGCCTGTTACGTTGTCGGCATAGCAAAAATGTATCAAAATAGACTCAATCATCCAGCAAACGAACATCGGTGTCAGAGGAAGAATAAAGTAACAAAACATCACATCACTGGGACCGATACACTTTTCTCAAAACCCTCACCTCTTTCAATTTTTTGTACAGGACTCAGCATGTTTGAATATCTACGTCAAGCGGGAGGACGAATAAATTTTGCAACGAAAATATAAAACAATAGATAATCAAATGACGACGAGTCCACACTGATTGAGATTCGTAGAAGAACTGATTCCATCAACAGCAAATTAAATACGGCGCAGAATTAATAACAAAGTTCCACACTTGTTAAACGTTATTTTCGATAATGCAGCCTTAAGTGTTATTTTCGATAATGCAGCCCCAAACGACAGGGAGGATCGAACTACAGCAGCCGCTGCAAGCCAGGATATTTTGGAACTAACGCAACACAACAAGAATCGCCATTTGGCACGTGGCATAGTTAAGAGTCTTCCTTACTGTAGTTTCACTAATTTACGGTGTGTAGTAACCTTATGCACCACTAAAATAAGAAATTCTACAAACAACGACTGATTCCCGCTACAGGTAACAAACTGTTGAATAATCTGATAAAATAAAACTGCCGAGCAAGTAGTTTCAACACGTATTTCAGATTCGTAACCTTTAATATTCCAAATACTGTGCAAAATCTGAATTACATTCTTTCGTAACCCATTCTCAGATGAAGACTTTTTCCTCAAAAACTAATATTTCCTCTATAACATGATAGTCTAATGATTCTCCAGTAACGCAGTGCACCAACCGCGACAAGTGAAACGTGACGCATTCTCCAGTGCGAATTTGAAAAAAATAGCTGCGATCAAGAATTTAGTGTACATTATCCTTAAGCGCGTTGAAATAACGAATATTCGATATTTTTAATAAATTCGAAGAAGCCTAAAATCAAATTTATTCATTACTGAACGACTTATTCCCTCGGAACAGACTTTCGTAATGGCATATTTACTTTAAAACTACGTAAACCACAGCTCGTCATTTTATTAATGACGAAAAAGTAGTTGGTAATGTGCACCCAACAGCACAGGAGGCAAACTGAAGTCAACCACTAGAGCATTACTTCTTCCACGTAGTATCATTTGACAATTACACTGGAGGTGATCTATTGATCTTGACAGACGAAAAAATATTCTCGAACAAAAGAATCACAAAAAAATTGGTGTTGCTCGATTTCTTGGAAAAATTATCTATATTTCCTAACAGACGATTCTTAGTCGTTGACTCAGAACACCGTAATATCGCTTAGGAACTTGCAGATTGCGTCAGAGAAACACTTTACGAAGACTGAAAGTCTAGAACAAACAGTTGGCCGTCGCATTTTCCCTTTCAATGTTTATTTTAGCAGTCTGCACCTTTTATAAATCGGAAAGGTCATCAGCAGACTGCAAGCAACGTTTATAGCTGTTCAAGTCGTACAAAACGCCGAATTCGAAGAAGTTACAGCGCCGAAGTACTACATAGACACTATTAGCTTAGAAAATAAACGTTACTTTTTCTTACAAATGACAGCAGCTTTCAAGCAACTTGAATGTATTTATTTCCATCCGTCCCAAAATTTTTTTGGTAAAGCATTCACAGTTTGCGTTTTTAGAATCGTAAAATTAAAAAGATGTTTTTTTTAGTGGAAAATGAATCACTGAAATACACATCTACGAAGGAATACGTTTATTAAATATCTCTTAGCGCTATCAAGCTTTACCAGAATTGGTAATGCGATCGTTAGTGGTAAACTGTGAAAGTGTGCACACGTAAATCGACTGGGCTAGTAAGGTTAGCTGAGGACGTGTTGGCTGTTACCTTTATTGTAGTATGTCTAATAACAGCATCTTTCTGTTGTCGTTTCCTACTAGACATACGGGGTAATTGCTTAATGGATCGCACGTCAAGTGATTATAGATTTACCAAAAGATCTGCGTAAAACTGAGGTTCTTGATGCAATTGTAGCTTTCAGTGTCAGATCTTAGATATCTTAACGGATGGTAGAGGAGAATTAGGATTTAGGAATGTGCAGTTTCCATCAGTAAGTTAATAATCTGTAGGGTGTAGGATGCAACTGAAATTCGGTTATCGAGAACGTCTGGTAGCTGATAGTCAATGTAACTTCATGTGGAGGAAACTGCGAGCTATTACAAGTCTACAGAGGCGCAGTGCTTAATGTAGAATGTTTTTAATCACTGAAAGATGTCGGTACCGGAGATTTAACGTAGTAGACAAGTATTAAATAACAATCTAACTATAATTTATTGCACAGCCGTTAGGAGAGAACGGGAGAGTACGTCATCCGAGTAATGCAGTATGCATCTTTATGAAGTTCTAATGTGTTTCTTATTTGTAGTACGGTAATCAATTTCAACATAATTCAATCCACTTTGTAATACAACTAAATGAGAAGACGAGGAATTTACAGCTAACTCAGGGTCTCGTGTCGCATTGTGATTTATTATTCTCAAATCTTCGGGAACTGTGAATTGTACGTGTCCCATTGGGGCTAAGAATATCTTCATGCTCTGTTAATTAACACCTGGCAGGCTTTCACCGAGCAGTTTCTACATCTACATGGGATACTCTGCAAATCACATTTAAGTGCCTGGCAGAGGGTTCATCGAACCACCGTTATACTATTTTATCTCCCATTCCATTCTCGAATAGCGCGCGGGAAGAATGAACACCTGAATCTCTCCGTTCGAGCTCTAATTTCTCGTATTTTATTCTGATCCTGTATCATTTCCGTAACGCTGTCTCCCCTGTATCGTGACAATACGAAACGAGCATTGTGATCTATTATTCTCAAATCTTCGTGAACTGTGAATTGTACGCGACCCATTGGGGCTAAGAATATCTTCAGTGTCATGCATCGCTAAATGCTTTGTTAATTAACACCTGGCAGGCTCTCACCGAGCAGATTCTACTATCTCAACATTGCAACTGCCATCAGTTGGAAGCATCTACGCCGCGGTGGAGTAGTGTCTCGCTGCGGAGCGCACGGTTGCTCGCCGTGGAGGTTCGAGTCCTCCCTCGAGCATGGGTGTGTGTGTTCGTCCTTAGGTTAGTTTACCTAGGTTTAAGTAGTTCGTAAGCGACGGACTGATGACCACGCAGTTTGGTCCGATAGATTTACAAACATTTGAATTTGAATTTGGAAGCATCTACTGGTATCGAGCAGAAAATGGGGACGTGGTTTTTTACAGTAAGGGGAGGGGTCGTTGTGTGGTTGAAGATGTGCATCGTTCCGGCAGCTAACATTGTAGGAATTAGGCACTGCGTAGGCGGCTTACGGAGCGGACTTTCGAGACCGCGAGAGCGCCGTCGCCGAAGACGACGACAGCGACGCGCCCATGGCGAAGGAGGCGGCGGTGCGCGTGCGCACACGATTGACAAATACAGGGCTACTGAAGCCGCCCCCTCCCCTTTTTTTCCGCCGCCCCCACCGCCTTCCCCTCCGCCCCCTTCCGTGTCGTTCCACCTCCGCCTCCGCGGCCGCTGCCCCGGCCGCGGTGCTCTGACGGAGCGACCGATGTCCCTCGATTCCTTTTCTTCCTCCCCCTCCCCTCGCCCCTCCCGGCCGGACAGGCGACCAGTTGCTGGCGCGGCGACCCCCGCCCCCTCCGCGGCAGGTAACGACACCGACAGCGACTCGTCGAACCCGCGGCGCCCCTCCGCCGGCACTCGGCCCCGCGAAGCCGGCTCGAGAAATGCAGAAACGCCGCCGCTGTACTCACCTGCGGTGGTGCGGCCGTCGGAGGCGGCGTCGGCGGCGGCACTGTGCCGGCGGCGGCGGCGTCGCGGCGCCCCTCCACCTCCACTGCGGCGGCGCGCCGCCCGCCGGTGCCTCTTTCCTTCTTTTTTTTTTTCTCGCTCCCTCCGCCGTCTTGGTCTTCTCCTTCCCCGGCTCTCCTTATTCTTCCTCTTTTTTTTCCCTCCGACGCTTGGCAAAAGTCTCGCGGCGTCTCGGACCGCTGACCCCGCAAATCTACCTGACTCTCAGCTGGGCGAGCCAAAGGAAGAGGTCGAGACGAAAGAACCTCACTATTGGCCCTTACCGACATGAAAACTATTCGTTCGTCAAATAACAGGACTCAACTGAAAGGTCACGGAAACTGGCCTTTTTTCCGTAAAAATTAAAAAATTTCCTTGCGTACGACAAATAACAATAAAAGATAATGAAGTGAGGAATTGATTGCCGAACAATATAGGGCATGCAAACCACCTTAAGTCCAACAGAATATGCTATAAAAACCTGCTAAGGATTTCGGTTCTATTATTAGGGTCTTAGTAATGAGACATTTCGAGTGCTACTGCGCCTGCAAGGTACATAGGACTTGTTTAATGTCGTGGGACTGTGTAAGGGAGACTGTAACGCGGCTGTCAGTGCGTTTTGCCGGCCCTGGGGCGCCCGGAGTGTGGTGTTGCGGCCGTGGCCGGTGTGGCACTAGTGGTTTTTTTGTGCGCGGGAGGCGGCGCGCCGCGTGGCCGCCACGCGGTCGCCGTGACGCCGCCGCCGCCCCCACCACCGCGGCCGCACCCCGCCCCGCCTTATCTCGGCGCGGGCGCTTCGCGCGGCGGCCGCGGCGCGGCAGCACCGGCAAGGCGCGCCCGCGGCGGGCGTGTCGCCGGCGCCCCCCACCCGACGCCCGCCGCTTCCCCCACTCCGCGACCCGGCGCCCTCCCCGCCCCCCGCGGCCCCATCCCCACCAATGGGCTGCCGCGACCCCCCACCACGCGGCGCGCGCCCCCTACCACGCCGCACCCTAGCGACGGAGGCGCGCCGCTCGGGCTCTCAGTCCGAGGGAGGGAGAGCTCACGATCGGACGATCCTTCCTCGACGCACGTGCCTCTGCTTTTCACGTCACGTGTCTGCATTACGAGAGACTGTTACGACCAACACTTAACCACTTTTTTTTTCCCCTGCCTGTCCTCTCTTCGAGTTCGTCTGCCTTCGAAGCTGAGACCACGAGAATCACACCGCCGCCTCCTTCCGGTGCATCGCGTCGACTGTCAACCGAGACAACACGCAGCATTCTGTTCGTCGCCGTCGTCCGAGACTTCATCCTCCAGGCTGGTGTTGTCATGGCAACGGTGCGTCCTGCGGGTAATCTCAGTCCGCAAACGAATTCTGGCGCTTCGGACGAACGATCAACGGGCGACAGCAGCCAGAAGCGACTGTCGGACGCAGAGTGATTCGGGCGATGACACCGCCGACGAACGCACCAGGAGGTGGACCCGAGAATCCGTCAGCAGACGTCAGCCTAGTGACTACTCGTGTTGCGTGTGCTGTCAAGAGTGCGTCTCACGAACATATACTGACAACCCGTTGTTTTGATAGTTCAATTTCTGATGAAACTCTGTGATACGACCTGCCACAGAGGACATTGTTGTGTGTGTGTGTTGTTGAAATGAGAACAAAGCATCGTGTGACGCACTTGCCCTGTTATTCCTGAGACAGATCTCAAGAAGCGCATATCATTGTTATCACTGACAACTTTTTATACTGTAATTTATTTGTGACCGATCCCTAGTCCACGAGAGTATTTGAATCCTATACAACCACAAAACAAAACTGTGCAATCTTTATTAGGAACTTAAGTACAAAATTCCTCAAGAAGACTGATAGTAGAGAGAGTGCGAACAAGTGGCGTGGACTGACAACATTCTGGGAGCAAACTTGTGATAAAAGTGTGTGTATGTGTGTGAGTGTTGATACGAGACCAAGTCTGTCACTCTCGCCAATTGGGTCAGAGACCGGACCGATTGCTTCCCGGCATATCGCGTGCGAATGCTAAATTTTTTTTTATTTTTTGTGACGCTCTGCCTCCTTTTTCTTTCGCCCTCGAACGACCGTCACGCGATATACGAACGCGCGCGCGGGGCACCTGTAATTTTTTTGGAAAAACGAAATCTTGACGACGGCTTAGCCGCAACGAATTTGGAGAAATTTGTGCCGCCAGTGGGACAGAGAGAGAGTGTACGTTTCCCGCCTGTCGTGCGCAGATAAGGTAGCGGGTGTGCTGTTTTGTTTTTTTACCTGCTGGTGTGTGTGTTTTAGTGAACTGTTTTTGAGGACACATTGGAAGCAGTTGCGGTGCTTTTTTTTTTTCGTGGGACTGTACCACCGAGAGGTGGAGTATATCGGGAACGGAGCGGCACTTTGATGGGCGGCGCTCGACTCGCCGGCGTGTAGCGGCGCGCTGGAGCGGGCCGCGGTCGCGCGGGGCGCGCCGCGCTACTCGCCGCTGAGGAACCTGGCCGAGCTGTGCGACTGGCGGCGGCCCGGCTCGCCCTCGCCCTCCCGCCCGCCGGCGGCCGCGACCACGGCGACCACGACGGCCGCGCCGGCCGCCTCCACGCCCACGACGCAGCCCTGCCTGCCGCCGGCCACCTGCGCCGCCCAGGGGGCCAAGATTTTCGGCACCGCGCTAGATGTGACGACGCCAGCCATGGACATACAGGCCATGCAGTCGATGGACTGGCTCTTCAAGAAGGAGCGCATCTACCTGCTGGCGCAGTTCTGGCAACAGGTAAGTCCAGTCCCTCTCCTGCGCTGTGGTCGCGCGTAGCCTCGTGTGCCGGTAGTGCTCCCGTCGTCACTGTCACGAAACACGATGTACGGTCCTTTCGTTGTGAAGCGAAAACACTGTGTCACGCTTTGTAAAAGAAACGATAAAAGTGAGCCGTTACCGCCAGTAATTTTATTCAGAAATTTGACATAGATTTTTTTACTGCATTACGCACCTAAAATGTAACTCATATCGTCTTGTCATCTCCCCAAAGTGTTCCCTTCTCGTCGCCCTCCCTCGGTTACATTCTCTTTCCGAACGTAATAAATACTGTCGTGCTCTTTCTTCATGACGAACACTGTTCATGCCTGCTCATTCCATGTACGGTAGTTTAGCTCTGGAGGTAGTGTTCGGCCATAAACCGTCATCCACGTCAACTGCCAGGACCACGCTCCATAACTGAAGTACTGAAACTACGTCAAGACTAGCCAGTAATTTCGTTAAACAGCTTCTGTAAAAAAATGTGAAAAATTGTTTGTAGTACAATACGGACCTAAAAACCTCAAACGATTTCTTCCTCCAGCGAAAACAGTGAATTACACACGTAGTAGTGGATTGTTACTATAGACAATCGCCTTTTGTTCGACATCCATCATTTCGCCTTGACACTAAAACAATGGCATTTTGTTGACACGTATCGTGAAGGAATATCGTCTTGTCCTCTCCCCAAAGTGTTCCCTTCTCGTCGCCCTCGCTCTCTTTCCTGACGAATACTGTCGTGCTCGTTCTTCATGACGAACACTCTTCATTCCTGCTCTTTGATGTACAGTAGTTTCGCTCCGAAGGTAGTATTCGGCCATAAACCGTCATCCACGTCAATTGCCAGCGTTAGTTTTATGAAACCTAGGACCACGCTCCATAACTGAAGAACTGAAACTACGTCATGACGATGCCAGCAATTTTATTCAGACATTTGACAAAAAAAATTTCCGCATTACGCACCTAAAAAAGTACCTCGCACGATTAGTAACTCGTATCGTCTTGTCCTCTCCCCAAAGTGTTCCCTTCCTCGGTTACATTCTCTTTCCTAACGTAATAAACACTGTCGTGCTCTGTCTTCATGACGAACACTGTTCATGCCTACTCATTTGATGTACGGTAGTTTGGCTCTGAAGCTAGTATTCGGCCATATACCGTCATCCACGTCACTTGCCAATGTTCGTCGGAAAATCTTTATGAGACCTAGTACCACGCTTCATAACTGAAGTGCTAAAACTACGTCATGACGAAGCCAGTAATTTCGTTAAACAGCTTCCGTAAAAAAAGTAAAAAATAGTTTTTAGTACAAAACGGACCTAAAAAATTCAAACGATTTCTTCCTCCAGCAAAAACAATGAATTACACACCTAGTAGTGGATTGTTATTATATCCATCATTTCGCAATGACACTAAAACAATGCCTTTTTGTTGGCACGTATCGTGAAGGAATATTTTGGCATGATGGTGTGTGCCGCCAAAATTTCCTGGTCATTTGACGTACGGTAGTTCCGTTCTAAAGGTAGTTTTTACTTATAAGTCGCCATCCAAACTTAAGCATGTCAGTTGCCAGGGTCACTTGAAAAATCTTTTTTGAAACCTAGGGCCATTGGATATAAGTGAAATGCTAAAACTACGCCATGACACCGCCAGTAATTTTGCTAAACAGCTTGTGTAAAAGAATGTGACAAATTGTTTTAGTATAATACGGACCTAAAAACCTCAAACGATTTCTTCCTCCAGCAAAAAACTGAATTACACACCTAGTAGTGGATTGTTACTATAGACAATCGCCTTTTGCTCGACATCCATCATTTCGCAATGACACTAAGACAATGTCATTTTGTTGACACGTATCGTGAAGGAATATTTTAGCATGACGGTGTGTGCCGCCAAAATTTCCTGGTCATTTCACGTACGGTAGTTTCGTTCGGAAGGTACTTTTTATTTATAAATCGCCATCCAAACTTAAGCACGTCAATTGCCAGGGTTATTTGAAAAATCTTTTGTGAAACTTAGAACCACGGGATATAAGTGAAACGCTCAAACTACGTCATGGCACCGCCAGTAATTTCGTTAAAACAGCTTCTGTAAGAAATATGAGAAAGTGTTTTTAATATAACAGTGACCTATCATAATACCTCACCCGTTATCTTCCTCCAGCATAAACAAAAACACACCTAGTCATCGACTGGTACTTTCACTCTAAAACTAAATTTCATCTGTGAAACGCCATTCAAACTGCCCACGTGAATCCCCAAATTTCTTAGGAAATCTCTTACAAAACACAGACACACGCTATATAAAAGAAATGGCAAAGGTTCCCCAGTACAGGGTTAGTAATTTTATTCAGATATTTTTGGCAATTTTTTTTACTGTATTTCGACCTAAAAATACCTCGCACGATTTCTTTCCCCCGCAAAACAGTAGCTGGTATCGTCGTGTCCTCTCCTCAAAGTGTTCCCTTTTCGTCGCTCTTCCTCGATTACATTCTCTTTCCGAACGTAATGAACACTGCCATGTTCTTTCTTCATGACGAACTCTGTTCTTTCCTGCTCCTTTGATGTACGATAGTTTTACACTGAAGGTAGTATTCCACCTATGAACCGCCATTCAAACTTAAGCAAGTTAGTTGTCAGGATTCGATGGAAAATCTTATATGAAACCATGGTCCACGGTATATAAGTGCAGTCCTAAATCTAAATCATTACAAGACCAGTAATGTCGTTAAAACATCTTCTCTATAAAATATCTGACATAGTTTTTGTAGTATAATATGGATCTAAAAACCTCACAAGATTTATTCCCTCAGCAAAAACAGTGAATTAGACACCTTATCGTGGATTTTTACTATAGACAATCGCCTTTTGCTCGACATCCGTTTTTTCTCCTTGACAGTAAAACAACGGCCTTTTGTTGACATGTATCGTGAAGAAATATTTTAGCATTACGGTGTGTGTCTTCAAAATTATTTTACACCACCTGTAATTATTAATTCTCAGACTCTGAATTAAGCAGAACGGTTTTTGATGGTTGACATTTATTACATCTGTCTGCGCTCTGGTAAAGTCACAGTGCGACAAAGCGTATGGAAAGCCGAATCATTGTAACCACGTACACTATGTTGCTACGTTCGGTAGTCGGAACTTGGTCCATGATGCTGTATGAATCATGGAACGTGTGGCAGGAATTGACAAGTGACGGAGAAGCAATGCACACGCTCCAAAAGCCAGTGCGTTTTGTAAAATCGAACTCGAGTGACTACCGATTAACGACTGTAGCGTCACATTTATTTTTAACGTCAGGTGTACGCCGAGATAGCGATGCCACGCTTACTTCTTAACATTTCACGAAACGTTTAGAGTGTTGACATTGCTGAATGCTAGTTCTTACACTCGGATCATTTCCTAATTTTGCTGAAATGTTAGGCGTAAAGACAAACCTCTATGCACTGCTAATAGTATCACGTGGCGCAGTCCATTATTCAAGAAATGTTTATCCGTTGCTTACGTGTTTACGTTAAATACATGTTGAAGTAGCGGGATGACGTCAGAATTACTGTTATTCCACGAATGAAAAAAATATCTGTATTTTTATTTTGCAACGCTATTAGATTTTTCTTGCTTTTTTAAACTTTTTTTTCTTTTCCTGTAGCGCATCAGTACTGAAAAAAGCACAAAACGATACGGTACGTCCCAATATCAGAAAAAATATTCTGACGCAATTGCGCTAATAATTTCCAAAAAGAAATCTGTTTCATTTTGTGGGTCTGATGGTTAAGTGTTGTTTTTTTTTCGTGCAGTTTTGCTTTTCCATGCGGTCCGCTCTGCCGGTAGCACGGGTGACAGTTCTAACAGGACGGAATTAAGACGAGTGTTGGACGCGTCCGGTATCGCGTTCGCCGGTGTTGTGCGTTTTTTGCTTCGCCGCTGTGTCGCCAGAGCAGGCCGATAGCGCCAGCGCCTCCGCGTTTATCGGCAACGGACGGCGGCGTCCCCGCGCAACGAACCGGTTCTCTCGCCTGAGCGGACCTCGCGCGCCCAACACTCGTCAGGATTTCACCGTTGCCGGCGATGTGTGTTAAGTCGCTGCTTACAAGCGGCCCACACTTTGCCCAGCGGTCGCCTTTTCCCCGCGTAGCTCTTTTCCCGGTGACGGCTTCGTCGAATGCTTTTTATTTATTTTTATTTCCCTCGAGAAAGATTGTCTCGCCGTGAGTCTTCTCTCCGCTGTACAATTATAGCGGCAAGAGCGATGCTTTTGGCCACTACGCAAGGACCAAGTCATTTTTCTAAGAAATGCTATTCGCGAAAATAGCTGTCACGCGGTGTAGCATACACGGCAGGAGCTAGAAACGGATTCTTTTCTTGTTTGACGTTAAATGAGTTTGACAGTCTTTTCTTTCTCTCCGGGATGGCTAAACATTTCACCTATAGCAGCGTGACTACGTTTTCTTGGCTTAAACAAAAGACAAAAAATTAACATTGTACGAGCTGAGTAATTTATTGTCATAGCCATGTTTTGATAGAGACTGCGGCAACTTCTACGTTGTCACAATATTGCTGCAGTGGTGCTACTTACAAAAATAAATTTTAAGAAAATAAACAATGCATAGCAAAGTTCAAGTTGTTCGCTCGCTTCGCTCTCTTCACGTAAGTACACTTACCTCTGAGGATTCGTGAAGGCAGTTTATTTTTATCGCAGAACAGAGCCTGTCTCATCTCGGCGCGAATCCTTCCTTTGCGAAACTAACAAAGTAGGCCTATTTGTTTATGACAGAAGATTTGTATTGTTAATAGAATACTTGTTTTAAAGCTTATATATATTTTTTCTTTAAATCGCCCCCAAACCACAAATACTGTGACACAATGTGACGCAATCAAAGAGCTACTATTTTCCAGAATGCAGCATTTCAGTTTTTGTTAATTTGTAATTTTTTCTTTAAATATTGAACATTGTCACAATGATTAGCTTGTTATATTTCTCTTAAATATTCGTGTCATGTTGGATATAATTCCTTTACGAGTTTCTTGGTTTCGGTACAAGATAGTTGTTTTCACTTCTTCTTTTCTTTCTAAACTAAATTGTTTTATATCTGCCTCGCGTCTTCAGTAGAAGTTCACGATATGTAAATTTTAGGCTGACATATTGTGTTACAAATAGAATCCAAAAAACGTCATCTAAGCGATTCTCTCTGAGTACTGTCAAGTGTCGTAAACTCAACTTTGTTACGGAAAGTCCATATCAGTGTTCACGCGTTCGTTAGAAACGCAAATATTCGACATTATTTTTTATCTTTTCGCCTACTCGTCAAGGCATCAAATATCTAAATTGTTGTAAAAACACTTTTATGTAAACATTTTGACGAATAGACTTACATTCCGAGACCTTATCGTTATAAAAAAGTTTTGCCGCCCAAGGAAAAATTATGCTTTTATGCCTAGATGCTAAGAACAAATAATACTCTTCCCAATATCCGACGGCATTTACGTTTCTTAATTTATCCCTTTAAAATGTTAGTTTTACGTTGTTGCGATATATTTTCTAGTCCAAATTTTTTGAAGTTTGGCCTAATCGCTTGTGACGTTTGTTATCATCACATAATGGTATCTTGTCAGACGTACAATCTTGCACTTCGTCAATTTGTCATCTAATTTTTAATGTGAATGTGCAAGATGCGGACTAGAAATCTTTCTGTTTTTTTTTTTTTTTTTTACAGAAATTATTGAAATCATTTTAAGTGTAATGTACCAAGCTTCCAAATATATCCACTACTGATACTTTTTTCCCCACAAGTAGCAGAGAGATATTTTTCCTTCTCGACATCTAAACAACTGAGTAAATTTTTTATTTGTTTCGGAGGTTAAGTACGATAGATAATTTATCAATTATCTCTGCAGCTACATTATTGTGCACTAATTTCTGTGTTTCGAGTGATCTCTTGCTTGCGTTCGTTGTTGCGCGAAGACGTCTTTCACTTCGGTTGTGTATTGAAACAGTGATAAGCTAGAACTGAGCAGAAAAATTTCTCTCTCTTTTCTTCAGTTTACCCACTTAAATTTGGCAGTCATCTTGGTGGTTCTTACCTTGTTATCCTGCAAAAATCTCTTCATGAATTTGTTACGTGCCTTTTTCGTTATTCGAACAATTTTTTCCAGTCTCTAGTTTAGGGGAAAAGAAGCTCCCCTGTTTATGTCTGGCTCGCAGCTACATTACTGTGGACTAATTTGTGTGTTTCGAATGATACCTTGCTTGTGTTCGTCGTTGCGAGGAGGCGTCTTTCACGTCGGTTCTGTATTCAAACAGTGATAAGCTAGAACTGAGCAGACAAATTTCTCTCTCTTTTCTTCGGTTTACCCAATTAAATTTGGCAGTCAGCTTGGTGGTTCTTACCTTTTTATCCTGCAAAATTCTCTTCATGAATTTGTTACGTACCTTTTTCGTTATTCTGACAATTTTTGCCAGTCATTGTATTAAGGGAAAAGAAGCTCCCCTGTTTATGTCTGGCTCGCAGCTACATTACTGTGGACTAATTTCTGTGTTTCGAATGATACCTTGCTTGTGTTCGTTGTTGCGAGGAGACGTCTTTCACGTCGGTTGTGTATTCAAACAGTGATAAGCTAGAAGTGAGCAGACAACATTCTCTCTCTTTTCTTCGGTTTACCCACTTAATTTTGGCAGTCAGCTCGGTGGTTCTTACATTGTTACCCTCTAAAGTCTCTTCATGAAATTGTTACGTGCCTTTTTCGTTATTCGGACAATTTTTGCCCATCTCTACTTTAGGTGAAAAATAGCTCCTCTGTTTATGTCTGGCTCTCAACTACATGACTGTGGACTAATTTCTGTGTTTCGAATGATACCTTGTTTGTGTTCGTTGTTGCGAGGAGGCGTCTTTCACGTCGGTTCTATATTCAAACAGTGATAAGCTAGAACTGAGCGGACAAATTTCTCTCTCTTTTCTTCGGTTTACCCACTTAAATTTGGCAGTCAGCTTGGTGCTTCTTACCTTGTTATCCTGCAAAAATCTCTTCATGAATTTTTACGTGCCCTTTTCGTTATTCGGACAATTTTTGCCAGTCTCTACTTTAGGTGAAAAATAGCTCCTCTGTTTTATGTCTGGCTCTCAACTACATTACTGTGTACTAATTTCTGTGTTTCGAATGATACCTTGCATGTGTTCGTTATTGCGAGGAGACGTCTTTCACTTCGGTTGTGTATTCAGTGATAAGCTAGAACTGAGCAGACAACATTCTCTCTCTTTTCTTCGGTTTGCCCACTTAATTTTGGCAGTCATCTTGGTGGTTCTTACATTGTTACCCTGCAAAAGTCTCTTCATGAAATTGTTACGTGCCTTTTTCGTTATTCGGCCAATTTTTGCCAGTCTCTACTTTAAGGGAAAAGAAGCTACCCTGTTTATGTCTGGCTCGCAGCTACATTTCTGTGTTTCGAATGATACCTTGCTTGTGTTCGTTCTTGAGAGGAGACGTCTTACACTTCAGTTGTGTATTCAAACAGTGATAAACTATAACTGACCAGACAAATTTCTCTCTCTTTTCTTCGGTTTACCCACTTAAATTTGGCACTTAGCTTGGTGGTTCTTACCTTGTTATCTTGCAAAAATCTCTTCATGAATTTGTTACGTACATTTTCTATTATTCAGACAATTTTTGCCAGTCTCTACTTTAGGAGAAAAGTAGCTCGCCTGTTTATGTCTGGCTCGCTAATAGTATTCCTACGGCTAGATCATTTGTTGTGATTTTTTTTAAAATATTTACTGCAGTACAATCACTGCCGCGTGTAGAGCTTAGGCAGGCCGTACCTCCTTGAGACGGCCACAGCGCGCAGGTGCGTCGAGAGGCGCGTGATGAGGGCCCCTGGGGCCGACGCCGGCGCCAGCGCCGCCCCCGCAGGCTGCGGTGGCGGTTTTGGCGGGGGCGGCGTCGGCGTCGCTCGGCGGCGTCTGTTTGTTGAGGCAGCCGCCTGCTGTCAGCGGCGGCGGCCAATGCATCGCCGGGCTGGCACCGCTTGCTCTCGCTCACCCCTCCGTTTTTCTGCAGCCACGGCTTTCCGTCAGCAGAGCCTCACACCATGGCAGGGCCTGCACGCACATTCGGCGGTTGTCAACCTCTTCAGAGGACCCAGTAACTAATAGCCCGTTTTACGTACATGTTGTCATGTCTTTGCCGTTTCCAAATCCGTTAACTGCTGAAATGGAATAGCTGCGGTTCGACCTCGAGTTGTAAAATTTAGACTTCGGATCCTAGGACGAATAGCATTTATTGCAAAGAAATATTTACATCATTGTGAATAGTAATGGACAAGATTGTCTCGGTTGCCCAAACTGTTCCTTTTTTTCTGTAACGTTTGTATTGAATTATAAATTTTTTTTTGGCTAACTGTGGGTTCTCGGTGTACGCTGTCTGCCTACAGCGGTCTTCCTGTAATTATATTAATCACATTTCCCTTATTTCTTTTGATGAAGTTATTGGTTCACTTCGACGTGTTAGTAAGTACTGTGAGCTGGTGGTGTGCATTACTGCTTTGCCTTTCAGCACAGATATTTTCTGTAATTATAGAGACTATCAAAGCAAGTCATGGAAAGAGTTTGCAGTAGATTTGAAAAAACGGAGTTGTTTTAATTTCAATTTATTTCCATACAAATGTCGACTATTGGAACAGTAGCTTTTCCCGGGAGAAATATGTAAGGAGGGGGGGGGGGGTTGCAAAAAATACTCTCCGCTCTATTTTGTAACTGTCGATATCGATCAGTGCGAAGCACTATGCGGATGGCTAAGAGCAGCGGTTCGGAACCTAAGAGACACTGTTCACAAGTGGTCGAGGGACAGAGTGGCATCTGCTCGACAACGCTTATTTTCGGTCGCAGACCGCAACCCCAACGGATTTTTCGATTCATTCCGATACGTTACCTGTGAAAGTTACATGCAATATTACACACAACATACTTTCCTGCCTTCCTATTTCGTAACAACTAATATTGTAAATCTCAAAGTGCTAATCTCTCAGTATAAATTGTGCAAAGCTGCAGAAATTAATCCTATTAGCTGACGGATATGGAGAATATTTTGTTAAATACCAACTCATCATTATCTTCACGTTGGTAGAGTGCATTCGAGGGAAGAGTGTTCAGTTTCCCGGTCATTTTCCAGATATCGGTTTCTTTGCAGTCAGCCAGAACACTTCGTGGCATCCGTGACCGCTTCCCACCCCTCTACGTTGCTTCTTGTTGTCTCTGAGTATTAAATGAGCAAATAAAAGGAAGGCGTTCTTAAGAAGTGTTCAGTCAGAGAAAATACCAATCCGGCGAATTACGATCGGATTATGACAGCCTTGGTCATGGTCAGCCTCAGCGACTATTTTAGTGTGTTATTCCTCTGTGTAAAAAGAAGGGGTTGTGGTCTTGCCACTGAAAAGCAGCGTTGTCGACCCGATGCAACGCTGCGGTCGACCACTTGTGAACTGCGTCTCTTAGGTTCCGAACCGCTGCTTTTAGCCATCCGCCTCCTGCTTCGCACTGATCGATATCGACAGTTACAAAATAGAGCGGAACGTATTTTTTGCAACGATCAGCTATGTACCCCTCTCCGTACACATTTCTCCTGGGAAAAATTACTGTTCCAATAGTATGGAAATAAATCCAAATTAAAACAACTGCGTTTATTCAAATCTACTGCAAACTCCTTCCACGACTATCTTTGATAGTCTTTATAATTACAGAAAAGGTCTGTGCTGAAAGGTAAAGCAGTAATGCACACCACCTCAAAGTAGTTACTAACGCAATGAAGTGCAACAATAACTGCATCAAAAGAAATAACAGAAATGTGATTAATATAATTACAGAAAGACCGCTGTAGGCAGACAGCGTACACCAAGAGCCCACAGTTAGCCAAAAAGAAGTTAATAATTCGATACAAACGCAATAGAAAGAAAAGGAACAGTTTCGGCGACAGAGACAATATTGTACATTACTACTCACAGTGATGTAAATATTTATTTATAATAAATGCTATTCGTCCTAGGATCCAATGTGTACATTTTACAACTCGGGGTCGAAATCACAGCCATGTATGCACTTCAATCCCATTTCAGCAGTTAAACATTTTTAAAAGTTCGTTTATAATTTAACAGCATAACGGAAAAAAATTCGGGAATCTTATAAACGACTGGACGCATTTGTCTGCTTTCTCTGTCATTGTCATTTGATTGTTAGATCCATGGACTGGTTACAATGTGATCAATCCCATTATAAGTCCTTAGCTGCGGAAACGAGACACGAATGTAAATCTTTCTCTGAAACATGTGTTTCTGGAAACAAGTCATTTGGTAAGACAACTGAAAGAGTTGCTTCAGATCAAAGGGAAAACATTCTTTGAAATTTTGCAATTTGAAAATCAACAAGCAATAACAGGAAACATACCAAAAATATTGTATTAGTTAATATAAGAATAATTATGAAATGTTTGCTTAATTTCACATCTCGGCTTGAGTGTTTCTTATTCAACCATGAAAATGTTTGCGCAAAATTTTATTGTACGGAGATAATCTTACAAATCTGCATTTCGGGATTAAGACTCTAACAATGTCTTCAACATTGCCAGCCTCTACAACAAATTACTAAAATATTAATTATGAGAGTTAAAAATGTGGATTTTAATAACTAGAAATTTATTGGTACAGAAGACTACATAAATACCAATGCAAAACGCATACATACATAGATACATAAATATCACGGTGATGTTTCGCAGATTCATGTCTAGCGTGAAGTCTTCTTCATGCACTTAGCTTGGAATTACTCAGAATTTCAGAGTTCGCGGCTCATATATTTTTAGCTTTGGTTTCTGTGAGCCTTACATATGTGTTATGGCACTCTTAATAATTACGTTTATTTCATTCAGCCTTTTGATATACTTTATGATGCAATACTTTTTCTAACGATATGTTACATATTTGTCTTCAGTTTATTTTCAAAAATATGTGACTATTTCCCAGTTCCCCTAGAATTATCGTCCAAGTGCAATCTCAGACGACATCCCTCTCATTTCAAAACGGCAGTTCTAGTGTGACGTGTGTTCCAAACTACTATTGCCGTATTACGCATATGTGCACGATACATGTTGTGTTCTTCAGAGCGAATACTAGTTTGCTGCAGCTCTATCCGGCTCTGTCTTCGTCGTCTGCAGCCCACACCCTTCTGAACTCCCCTCCCAGTGCACATCTCTCGTTCCCCCTCAACAGTTTTTGCCACACGCACTTTCTTCCAGTGCCGAATTGGCAATCCAATGTTGTCTCAGAATGTCCCCTACGAACCCATCCATTCTTTTAGTCAAGTAACGCTATAATTTTCTTTCCAATTCTGTTCAGCACCTCCTCATTCGTTACATGATCTAGCCATGTAATCTTCAGTATTCTTCTGTAGCATCAAATTTAAATTTTCTTCTTGTCTGAACTTTTCATCGTCCGTGTCTCACTTGCATAGAATGTTGAAATGCCGACAAATAACTCCAGAAAAGACTTCATGATAGTTAAATCTATTCTTGTGGTCAAGAAGTTTCTTATCCTGATGATGTTTTTTCTGCCCTTGCCAGTCTACATTTAATGCCCTCTCCATGCCGTCCATCGTTATTTATTTTTGCTGCATTAATAACAAAACTCATCTATTACTTTTATTGTTTTGTTGCGTAATGTAATTCCGTCAGCATCGTCTGATTTAATTTTAATACATTCAATTACTTTCATTTTGTCTTTTGTCGACGGTCATGTCACTACATTTGTCCATTCCATTCAACTGATCCAGATTTATTTGCAGCCTCTGACAGCATGACAGTATCGTCAGCAAATCACAATCTTTTTGTTTATTCAAATGTTCGAATGTTTGTATAAAGCAATTGGAAAAATTGGTGCAGTCTTCAGTCGCTCGACCTACAAACTACTTAAACTCGTTTATACTGAGAACAACACGTACACCAGTGCTCGAGGGAGGACTCGAACCTCCTAATCCGTAACAGGATACCTTAACCTACGCGGCTACTCTCGCGCGTCTTATGTTTCTTCCCCATGAACTCTAACTCCTGCTCCAATTTACTCTTTGTTTCCTTCACTGTTGGCTCAAATTCAAATGTTCAAATGTTTGTAAATCTATCGGACCAAACTGCGTGGTCATCAGTCCGTAGCTTATAAACTACTTAAACTAAGGTAAACCAACATAAGGACAACACACACATCCATGTCCCAGCGAGGACTCGAACCTCAGACGGCGAGCAACCGCGCGCTTACTGTTTGCTAAGCGTTCAGGAATTCGTGAGGTATATGGATCCCACCGATGCAGTTACATGGCTAATCATATATATATATATATATATATATATATATATATATATATATATATATATATATATATATATATATATATATGATTAGCCATGTAATATATATCTTTTTTTTTTTTTTTTTCGTTGACGATTGGTCAAGTTCTAAATCTGTCGATCAACAAACTTCTTAGCTGAGCCGATACCTTTCCCTCTAAATGAGACGCCCTGCTCGACAAGACGCCCCCTCTCGTATTATTTTGGTTTCTGGGAGCGGCCGGCGCCTCAGACCCTTCCGCGGCCAATTGTGCCGGGCGCGTCTTATTCCTGGTCGCGACACAGATCGAATTGCTCTCCTCGCGCGCCGCTCGCCTCCGCGCCGTTTGATCTCTGAACACGTGCCAATAAATTTCGGACGCGTCCGTTACTCATTTTAACCCCCGGCAACCCCCCTCCCCCCAATTTATTTCCAAACCGCGGCGGAATAGCTGCCGCTTAGGCCCCTCACGTTTGATCTCGGCGCGAGCACACGCATCGCTTCGCTTTGCTCGTAATTAATCACCTCCTTCCCGTCGCTCCCCGTTTCCCGCCCCCTCCCCCCCCCCTACGCCCACCTTTCTTTTTAATCGAATACTCACTCTGGAGACCAATGACGTTTGAAAATAATCTATTCAAAAAAATCCGCGGCGGAAACTCCGCCCCGTGCCCTTTGCAGGCGGCTCGCGCCTTCGCTTTTCGCGGCTTTCCCTTCCCTTTTGCTCGTGTGACTTACTGCGGTAATTAAGAAGGCCAAAGAGCGAACCACTTATCAGGGAGGCCTCAGCGATTTCCCCAGCCTATAGCTTGTTTTGCACCTGAACGATCTAAAACGGTTTCGCTCATTCTTTCAGTGTTGGCGCTTTCGCCTAAAACAAGCAGAACGACCTCTGAGGGTGTATTCCTTGGCGCCCGGTACGTTTCCGAAAATACAGATAATTTTTCTCAGGTACAAGAGTTTCTAAGAGTAAAGCCGTGGTGGACAAATTACAAACTTTTCTCCCCTCTTCAAGATTTCCTCTACTGTAATTGAGGTTTGAGTTACATTTTTCTTTCCCTGAGCAAGATAAAAGGAACGAAAGGCGACCTTAATAATTTGCCCCGATTAGCAGGGCCGTGGCAAAAACTAATAACTGTTGTCAACAAAGCTGTTCTTCATTGGCCTTTGTCTTAATTTTTGATACATAAATTACAAAAAAATATTTATTCTTGTTACAAATACTTGTGTAGCCTCTGTCTTCATGTCTGAAACATAAATTATGAAAACAATATTATTGTTTTTGCTTAATACTTGTGTATTATAACGGCTTTTTACAACAATGTTACGCCTAGAACGTTTATTTAGTATTTTGCAGATGTTTTTCAGATCGAATCTATGAGCATGTTCAAAGCCGCCGCACTTCATTATTCACAAATTCGGATACACTCTTTGGTGTTTCGTCACATCTAGTACTGCATCCACAATATGTAGGTCTCTGGTCTTTGAAAGGACCGTATTTGGTGCTGTGAGGCTTACTTGCGAGTTGTATTAGGAGATCATGACAACCGTCTAGCACTCACTGTTGTGAATGTGCACACTATGTATAAGTTGTATTTTTATCTCTTAAGTTTTGTATAATTTCCATTATCATTAATAATAATAATGACTATAATAATAATAATAATAATTATTATTATTATTATTATTACGCCAGTCTATGTCTTGTAGTCGGAACGTGCCACACAAAAGAGAGAGAGACCACAAACGTCCATACAAGTTTCTCTCAAGTCATATGAAGATTTGTGACGGGTATAAGCAGAACACAAAAGTGCGGCATCTAGTAACTGATAATAGGTTCAGAGAGCAAGACCGATTTAAATAATGCCTCAAGAAAAATCGCGAATTGTGTCTTCAAAACTACTTTTATTGGCCAACAGTCCAAGTTTACAATTCTGGTGAGAGATTAATTTTTCAGTTTGCGCTCTAATGTAACTGACTGTGTAAGGCAGTTGTAAGGATGAAGAAAGACGAAGACACGATGTCCAGTAAAGCAGTCGGGTGATAGCAGCTTTACATGATGGAGTATAATCAAGCAGAGAGCATAAGTACTTACATCAAAATGCTGCAGCCCAAGGAAGAAATTTGCCTGTACCAAAGGACCAAACTAGGAATTGTAGAAAAAAGCCAAAACAGTAAATAAATAAGTAAAGAAAAATAATAAATCATTGATGTGCATTTTCGACGATTGTGATTATTTTAGATCTACATAAAAACTCTCTAAGTCACACTGAAGTGCATCGCGCAGGGGTCATCGAGCCGCTTCTTTGATGTTTCTCTACAGTTCCATTCTCTAATAGCTCGCGGAAAAAAGGAACACCTAAATCCTTCCGTTTTCGATCTGTAGTCTCTTATTTTATTTTGATGATCATGTCACAACGAGCTGCCCTAGTCTGTATTTTCTCTAAATCGTCTGCCAATTCCACCTGGTGTGGACCCCACAGTGCGCAGTAATACTCCAAAACAGGACGCATAAGCGTGGTGTAGGCAGTTTCTTTAGTAGAGCTGTTGCATCTTCTGAGTGTTCTGACAACGAAACGTAGTCTTTGGTTCGCTTTCCCTGCAATATTTTCTTTGTGTTCTTATATTTTAAGTTGTTTGTAATTGTTACTCCTAGGTATTTAGTTGAATTTAGGGCCTGTAGTTTTGACTGATTTATCGTATAAATGAAGTTTAACGGGCTTCTTTTAGTGGTCATATGGATTTCACACTTCTAAATTATTAATGGTCAACTGCCATTTTTTGCACCATGCAGATGTCTTATTTAAATCATTTTGCAGTTGCTTTTGCTCTTCTGGTGAATTTACTACCCGGTAAGTGACAGCATCATCCGTGAACAACCTAGGAGATCTACTCGGTTTGTCTCTGAAATCGTTTATAAAAATAAGGAACAGTACGGGTCCTATAACACTTCCCTGGGGAACGCCAGATGTCACTTCAGTTCTAATCGATGACTTTCCGTCAATACAACGTACTGTGTCCTCTCTGACAGGAAATCACGAATGCAATCGCACAGTTGTGGCGATATGTCGAAATATGAATGTGCAGACAAGAGAGCAGAAATTTTGCTGCTTAAAAATGTAATTATTTACAGCGGAACCATAATTTTACATTAAAGATTAAGCTTCGAGATTTAAAAAAAAAAATTAAAAAAAAAATAAAAAACACCAGCTGCCTTTAGATTTTGATTAACAACTTGAGATATACTGTCAGTGTCGCGCTCTCGGAAGAGACCTGTCGTTTGTGAGAGTTTATTCTCCGTTTACAAGTTTTTTGGCCCCTGCCAGTTGGCAGGCAGCTCAGGCAGATCGGCTGAATGGCGGTCTGTGCTGTTCGCACCGCGGGAACACGCTACACTCCTCAGGCCGGCCGCTTCTCAGGGATACTCACTCTACGCGAAGGACCTGCGCGCGCATCTCCTGTTATTTCGGGGCGAGAGGGCCCGGCGCGGCCGCAGTAGCGACACCGCGGACAGCCTTTGATCTCGAGACGAGCGCCAACAAACCCGACAGCTGTCCGCGGATTTCTGCCGGTCGCTTCGACTGGCTCCGACAGTCAGTGGCGAACACTTCCTCCTGCCCCTGCTGCTGCCCAAGTTGTCTATCGCCGATAGATAATTTGTAACCGGCAGTATATTCCACTACGAAGTAGTTGCCCTATCTCTTTTACCCTTTCTCGGGACAGAGATGTATTGCTTGGAGTCATTTGTGTGCCAGGATAAGGTTCCATGGTACTCAGTAGCTCATAGTTCCTTACCTATATTGCAACTCTTCAGCTCCTCATTAAACCCGTAGCAAGCTGTTTCGTACACCAAGTATCTATTTGTTCTTATAATTACCTTTCGTGCTAATAATTTCTACCGGTTGGTATTTTGTATGAAACTTGCCAATCTGTCCGTCTAAGACTGAATCAAACTCCTGATTTTGTAACATTGCGCACACTTCTTCTGTTCCGCCATAGTCCGCTCAGCCTATGACGTCCTATGTGTAATGAGGGGTAGGAGCCTCACCCTCTATGGTTGGACGTGGTTTCGCCATTTGTTGAAGAGACTCACCTCAGCAGTCATCGAGCTCCTGACGAGTCGTGCGCTTTCCGAATCATTCGCTTGGAGCCTCCAGATCATTATAATCTGACCTCGGTCAAAGTACTCGTAGCTCTTGTGCCTTCTCCATGCTACACTCGGACAGCTGGCCCACTGAAAACACAAGCAACGTGCGTGTGTCTGACTACCACTCACTCCTCGTCAGGGGACGCTGTTGAGTTTGTATCGATAGCACGTATGTGGTTATAATGTTCTGACAGATCAGAGTTCCATCATTCCGCCATTTCTATTCCCCCAATTTATATGCCCAATAACAAGTTGTTCGGCCAAGGACATTTGTTACATACTGATAGTATTTAATCACTGTTTAATGGAGGTAAATATCACTGAAAGATGATTTCCCCCTCCCTGGACAATAACAATCCGATGTGGAGCGTAATACAAGTAATCCACTACTAATCCTGTGGCATATTATCACACTTGAGGGAAAAAAACGACAAAAGAAAACAAAAACAAAAAAACACTCCATTTATTTTACTCATTTTTTTGTAAAAAACAGTTGTTAACTTGCATGTTTGAGAGGACAGTGATTGACCCTTGTCAAGACATCAGTTAAGTGACCATACGTTAGTTTCGTTCTGGCCTCTTCGGTTAGTCGTTCAGAAATCCTATCACGCTCATAATCTAAGATAGTGCCCCTGCTGCGTCTAATGTTGCCGTTGCCAAAGGAAACCAGAGTGAGTGTTCTGCACGCTTAGCCGTTGGCCGGCATCTTGAAAGACCGAGTCGGCCTTCGCCGTCTTGCCCGCGTCGTGCCGGTCGTTGCAAACCGATTTTCATTGTAGTCGGCATCCAAGGACTTATCCGGGCGTCTGCATCAATTTGCACTTCTAAACATTAGACGAGAGGGCAAATAGAAAGGAACATAAAACGTCTTAGACGTGTAATTCGATTTCTCCGACACCGAACACGCCCATTTATTATTATTATCTCCAGGCTTGTTTGTTTTCTTGCCTCCTTCCAAGATTACCTCTTCAGCCTTCCACTTACTGCTGTTGCGTTCATTTTAGTCCTTCCAAGTGTGACAAAGAGAAATCTTTACACACTCGTAGATTCTCTTGACATTCTCTCTAACGCAGAAGAATATTACCAAGACATTTGAAAATATCAAATGTCTGTTAAAGGTCATCAAACGAGCTTAAAAGTAATTTGCTACAAATAGCTCAACATTCGGCTATTGTATTAGTGCTTAATATACCACTTATAAACTGTTGAAATGAAACTCAATGAATTATGTATTTTCATCCGGACTTAAACGAAAGAAAAATTTCATAATTTTAGTCGAACCTGTGTCTGACATTTATTTACCATGAACAAGTAAAACGCAAAAAGTAAACTAATTACATTAATTACAAATATAGTAGGCTATTGCATAAGTACTGCAAGAGGATTTCCAGACAGGCATCAAAACTTCTAGAATGTTTCATTGCCGCTTCAGCAAAGAACAACCTGTATGGTACACTCTGAAAAAAATAATATTTTCTGGTTTATTTTTTCAAGATATTTGCATTCATTTCCAACTGTTGCTAAAATAGAAAACGCCAAGAAGACTAATGACTTTTTCCGAGTATTTGAGACATCTTGCATGACGGCCCTCAGTGATGATGATGTGAATCATGACTTCCTATACAATTAAGGGCCCTGTGACCTATCGGGAGAGGGACGTTTTGTCGACATCTGTAGAAATTAGTGTCTACATGATTGTTAGTAAAGTAATGCTATAAGAAAGTGAATGGTGTAGTCTGAGGATTCTTGGTAACATAGAGACGTCAAATAATTCACTGGCTGGTCGAAGCAGTTTCAGAAATGTATTCGAAATTGATTGTATGTACAAAAAAATAGTTTGTTTCCTGGTTAATATATATAGATAAATACATGTCTCTTTGAGTGTGGTAACTTGCCGAAAACCATGTTCTCATACCATGAACTATTCTGAAATTTTCGGAGGTTTATGAAATGGGGAGAGAAAAATATCAAAATTCTCTTCTGGGTATTCCCAGCTCGAACAGACGATACTTGGTGTAGTTGTAGTATTGGCCTCAGACATTCTCTCATCGTTCACCAGTCAGATAGCGTTTGAGGAACGTAAGTTAAGTTTGGAACTAGTAGCTTCATCAAGAAGATGTGTTCGAATGTTTTTTGGGTGTGCAATCATTTACAAAAACATTTTGTTCTACTGTTCATCGAAATACAAAAGAAAAGAGCACTGAACTGTACATTTAGTTATGGTAGTTTGACTCTCACGCAAACAAATAACAAAAAGAGATCTCACACGATAAAATGCTTTGGTAACTTCAAAACACTTAGGAAAAGAAGTCGAAACTTGTTTCTGATATAAAAATGAGATTATTGTTTGTTCTGCTAAATTATGTAAACATTTTAAAAACAATAATTCGTCACCTCGCCTTCATGTTGTTCATCTGATCACTTAAAAGACGCCGAGCGGTCTAAAGCGTCTTGCTGCGGAGCGCGCGGTTGCTCGCCGTGGAGGTTCGAATCCTCCCTGGAGCATGGGTGTGTGTGTGTGTTTGTCCTTAGGTTAGTTTACCTAGGTTTAAGTAGTTTGTAAGCTACGGACTGATGACCACGCAGTTTGGTCCGATAGATTTACAAACATTTGAACATTTGAAGTTAAAAGACGTCTCAAAGTAGTGAAAATATTCCTTACTGGATGGTTCTTTCCCAACATCACCTTCATTCTTAGGCTCCTCATCGTTGTCGCAAGGGCCTTCGCCATCGATGTCAATGGCAGTTCCTTTAACGCCTTTCACTACATAATTGCCAGGATCATCAACTTCGCATCAGGATCGGTCTCGAATATTTTACGGGCCTGTGCGTGTGATGCCCTTAGCATACGCTAGCTTAAGAAATTTGTAAATCTAGGGGCCGATGACCGCAGCAATCGAGTCCCTCTGCACTGTTGAAACGTTTCGGTCTCCTGGGGATGGCGCGCCGCAGTGGCCGAGAGGTCTGCGGCGCGCCAGTCACGATCTGCACGGCCGCTGCGGTCGGGGGTTCGAATCTCCCCTCGGGCATGGATGTTTGTGCCGTCTTTAGTATAAGCTAGTCCATAAGTAGTTTGAAGGTTAGGGACTGATGACTCCGTAGTTAAGTCCCATAAGCTCTACAAACATTTGAACACTTTTGGGGGATGGCGCCCTACGGCGCACGCCTCCTGCCTTAGCGGGGCTTGACAGACGGACTGCCGGCCATCGGCACCTCCTGCGCGGCTGCCGCTCGGCCTGACTAGCGGCCGTATCGACCGGAACAGCAGGAGCGCGAGCGAGCGCGCTAATTCGCAGTAAGAACAGTGTTCTTCCTATAATTCACTTACCGATCTGCCTCCCCGCCGCCTCCGCCTCCGCCACCCCCAGACCGCGCCGCGGCCCGCCCCGGCACTCTCGCGATGCCGATAAATACGGCCCTGCAGGCGGCGTGACTGCGCTGGCGAACTGCAACCGGCAGGCAGCGGCGTGCGTCTGGAGCAACTCTTCAGCTGAACACACTGTTCGGAAATGCCTGTTACGTACTAGGCACGATCACTATATTTTAATTTTATATCTGACCTGCGAACCCGGCAATAGCTAAACGTGCTCGGGGGTTGGCTTTTCATCCTACACTCCTTCCCTTCATCTCTTTACTGATCTCTCTTCCCTATTTCTTGCTTTCCTCTTGGGCTTCTCTCTATATATCAGATAGATGAAAACATGTCACTGCACGGTTATTTTTCTATTACAGTATTTAGTTAGTCCTTCCCTCCTCTGCTCTCTCTCTCTCTCTCTCTCTCTCTTTCCCTCCCTCCTCACTCTTTCTACCTCTGTGTCGTCCTCCTCCTGCTCCTCCTTCGCACCTCTTTCCTGACCCTCCTCTCATACCCTCCCACGCATCCATCACCCTGTCATTACTTCCCCCGCTCTCTGTTAAGGTCTTCCTTCCCCACCCCCTTCCCCTGTTCATCCCCTTCCTCTATATCAGGCAAATTTCACGGTGATCGCTCGAACAGTGTCCAGGTCTCAAGTAAGGTAGCGTCCGCGATGCACAGTACGAAATCACACTCCTCTTAAGGTCAAATTTGCAAAAATTAATACGATCAACGGTATGTTGTTGTGGGCTCCAGTCCGCAGACTGCTTTGATGCAGCTCTCCAGCTCCATCTCTTGTACAACCCTCCTCGCCTGAGAATACGTTCGGCAATCTACATCCTTTTGAATCTGCTTACTGTATTTTTCCCTCGGTCTCCCTCTACGGTTTTTACCCCACACACTTCCTTCTAATGCTAAGTTGACGATGCGTTGATGTCTCAGAATGTGTCCCACCAACCTATCCCTTCTCTTAGTCAGGATATGCCAGAAACTCCTTTTCTCCCCAATTCTGTTGAGCACCTCCTCATTAGTTACGTGATCTACTCATCTAATTTTCATCATTCGTCTGTAGCACTACATTTCGAAAGCTTCTATCATCTTTTTCTCTGTACTCCTTATCGTCCACGTTTCATTCCCATACAATGCTACACTCCAGAGAAATGCTTTCAGAAAGGACTTCCTAATATTTAAACTAATATTGGATGTCAACGAATTTCGCTTCTTCAGAAAGGCTTCCCTTCCTATAGCCCTACTGCATTTTATATCTTCTTTACTTCGACCACCAGAAGTTATCTTGCTACCTAAATAACAAAACTCTTCGGCTACTTTTGTTGTCTCACTACCTAATCTAAATCTAATTCCTTCAGCATCGCCTGATTTTCTGGAACTATATTCCATTACTTTTTTTACTCTTGTTAATATTCAATGTATGTAACCGCTTAAAAATACGAATCTAATCCGAAGTACCCGTACAAAATTTGCAAGTTTTGATTTTTCAGTTCTTCTTTCGGTTTTTCATTTTTTTTAACCAGCCCTCTTTTACAGGGAATAAAAGAAAAATTATTGGAATCGGTCTAGCCACTTCTGAGTAATTCTTTTTTATATGTTTCGGCAATCAAGGTTACCATCCTCTGATATGATTTACATTATCTCACAGTGCACTTCGACAGCATATGTTGACTACTTGTAGAGAAGAGTTAGTACATGCCATTTTCGTAAGGAACCTATGCCTGGAAAGAGATTTTTTTCACTGGAAGATATTTCCTGACATGGACTCCGTACCAAAATGTACTCATTTCCTCTATACGTCGACGACACATGTTGTCGAAACGCACTGTGAGATAAAGTAAATTATATCAGAAGATAGCACCAAACGTCGATTTTCATCTCACCCTTAACGAAAATTGGAAACTAAACATTTTGATTTACTTACAGTCACATGCACCGATAAGCGTTTATCGTTAGAAATCTGCAGTGATCCAAGCTATTCTGTGCACTTGGGAACTTGTAATATTAGGTTTTCAAATACTTATATACTGGGTAAATGCTCAGAAAATAATTTTCACCATTTATACATGTCTAAACGGTCACACACTAATCTCAATTTTGAATGAAACACGGTGTTTCACAGTTACCAGTCACTTTTATTTCCCTTGCTAAACGCATTTCTGAGGTTTAAACCTCCATATTATTATTTTTTGTGTGTGCTAATCAGACACGTGTGCATTGTGTTAATGACATTAGGGTAACCTGTGGCATTGTCTACTTCAGTATGTGGCTATGTACAGGTATTTTACTGAAGATTGAATGTAGTGGTGTTCATAATTTTGTGGCATTCAGAGAATGCTCCAGAAGGAATCTTGTGTTTTCTAAATCGATCGCAGTATAATTTCTCAGAATCACAATAATAATCACAGCTGAAATTAAAATATATTTAGCGCCATAAATACAAGTAAATGACTACTTTTCACCTTGCAGAAATGTTCATCGGTGTTCTCTCATCAATTTACAAGATAATATTTTCCGTTCCCTTGCCCAAAATAAAGTGTGATTTCTATGCAAAGTTTCGATGCACAGCTTGGTCTCTTTGACGCGTCCAACTTACTGTTTTGTTATTATATTTTTTTATTAAAATGTTATGTTGGAAACCATTTACTTGCTCTAAAAAATGATCTAGCATTCTGCACAAAAATGAGTTTACATTCATTTTTATCCCGCAATTGGTTTCTTCTTATGGGACGATTTAAGCCGAAAGAAAGAAAGTCCACTACATAGGCAGATTTTAAACATTAGTGATATTGCTTAGAAAACTGTTCGTTGTCAAATATTAAAACATCAGTACATGTATTCATTAGACGGTCGGGCAAATACATAATTTTTATTTTACGTCTGGCTTAAGTTTAAGTATTTATTGTGTGACTCGCGAAATCTCGATGACCGCAGGGAAAATATAAATTATGAGTACAACCATGGAGAGTCTCGAGTGTTGAGAGTTATCACATATCTGAAAGCAGTGTTATGTTTGTCTCTTTTCTGAGAATAAAAAACAATAATTATTTGTTGGCCAGGATTTTTAATCGTTAAACAGCTATTTATTCTATTACGGTCTAACTTCAACCATTCTTTGTACTGGTGTTTCTGTTAGGTATTAGATATAAAGAAAAAGCCTGTAACACAATGACAGCTTTTACATAATATTTTAATTGCTATAAAGCAGAAGAGAAGGATATTCTTCCAGAGATAATGGGAAAAATCTTCTAGAATCTCTCCAAGGAATAAATACTGGTAGAACTGCTTTGAGAAATAACATCGGCCCTCAACCACAAGAAATATAGTATACATCCTTTTAAATTATTATCTTAACTATACAATCATTTATGAGCCTGTAAAATTCTAAGTAAACTGAACAATTTAGTTTTATGAAAATAGTGTCCTTGAGTTTTGATTTTACCTGTTAGTTGTTGGATTTCAATGTAATGTATTCTAATGAGGTCAGTAACAGTACTGTGCGTAACATATTTGTTGCTTGGTGCCACATGTTTATGGTGTTATTTCTGTTTATTATATTATTTTTATCGATATACTGTGTGGATGATTGTACAACTGATATGTGTATCACGTAATGCATTTTAACGGTTAGTAGAGTGTAAAGTGAATGGAGACGCACATTCATGAACAGCCTTTTTATTATTTTTTCTAGTAACATTTCGTTTCGATTTCCGAAAAAGTTGACCCACTGTTAGAATTCTTTGAGACATTTTTCCGCTGGTCTACCGGTGAACAAGAAGTAATAGAAGACACAGAGCAGTAATTGGCGGGAGGTAACGGATAACGTTAGTGAATTATTTAGATCGCGCACCCAATGTGTAGGTTTGCACGTCAGTGCTATTTTTTTGTATGATTCATTTTGCTTGTTATTAATAATACCTGTTGCTGAATATTTCCTATCACCTCAGTACGAATTATGACAAGTCTTGCTGTATGAAATGAAAATTAAATTACTGCGAAAAGGCCTAATGTGCTACTAAACGAAAATGTGCGTCGGTTAGTGTCATTTATTTTACTTTTTCCCAGAATTTTATGATATATAAAATGGCGCCATAATGAAATCAGTTTGGATGAGGATGGGTGGTTAGGGACCGATATTCTTTTATTGGAAGAGCTATTGATATCCAACTGAAATGAAGAAGGAAACCATATTGATTTAAAATTCTGTTCTCCCGAAGATGAGGTCATCTGATAGCACTGTTACAGCTTCGCCGACCTTGCTGCTGCTCGGAAATTCCTTTCGTCGAACGAATGATTGGGAAAATACCAGAGGGCGCGGATTATACTTGCCTCGCAACTACAGCTGTAATAATATAAATTTCAGTTGGCGGAATGGCGACTGGGATTTCTATAGAGCTGTCACGAATTAATTCGGGGATTTCCGTAAATCATTGTAATGGATTGCTATACTCCTTACTTCATCACACTTATCAAGGACATTTTTTTTTCTTCCTGAACCTTGTCGAAGAAGTACCGTGATCGTGGACGGTGATTAGTTGCAGATAGTTAAGCGGAAAAAGTGCTGTTTCTGTCGTTTTGCCTCATCTCTGTAATGTTCTTTTCTCTCTCTCTCTCTCTCTCTCTCTCTCTCTCTCTCTCTCTCTCTCTCTCTCTTAGCAACCCTTACAAAGGAAATCGATGCTGATATTTGTTTTCATGTACTTTATTTCGCTCTGGCTTATGTTTGTACCATACCTTACCGTACCGTACATGAAATACACAATTCTAGAATGGTTGTAGAAAATTCATGAATTAGTATGTTTCCAACGGGCCAATGGTACAATAAAAAGAAATGCAACGAGGAGCTCTATCCCACGCCCACAATAAAATGGTCATTCGCTGTAAACTGACGGTTTTACTAAGAAAATTACTTCGGCAGTGCAGTTCCTGAAGGGCGCATCTGGAGTTTCTTCGAACAACTGTAGCAATGACTTAAGAGATCAAAGGAAAACCTACACAAATTAACGACAGTTCGTATGACCATACCAAAACAAAATACACTCGCATAAGACAACATTGTAAGGTTGTAATAAAGAAGAATGTTTGGTGGCAGTACACTTAAAGATCATTGTAATTTGACTGAATTATGCATATTGGGGAAATTGTAAAAGTAGAAACCAGTAACACTTTAAATACAAAGAAACAGTGGTTTGCTGATCATGATACGAGCAAATTAATTGCAACATGAATAGGCATTGTGCTATCTGTAAGAATAATATTCGTTTTGAAAGAGCATCTAATATGAACAACTTAGGTAGCCGACGTGGCGTCCAGTTGAAGGACTAAACCAAACCACTGAGCCATACGAAATTACTATTATTAAAAGGGGAAACAGCATTAGAAGGAAAAGAAACGGAAGACGGGTGAAGTTGATGTAATGAAGAAACTCGTTATAGTAATTACGCGTTAAAGGACGAATAGCTGCATGCAGCGATAGATAAAGAGCTGCAACTGGGAGGTAATAGAAGGTGTCACTTGCAATAAATTAGAAGGTGGAGAAATTTCCGAAGCACATTTTGTAGTAATAGACATTTCCTTTGGACCTTATTGGTGGTTTATTAATTATCAAAGCAGACCAAAGAAATGAAGTAAAGATCTGTCATGTTTATTATGTATGGTAATTAGTAATGATGCCTGAGAATGATATGTATGCAGTGGTGCTACCACTTATGCTGAAATAGATGACTAATAAAAGTTAAAGTAAGTACATTTTACAAACAAACAAGAAAAAGTGAAAAGAGAGAAAGGTCTGCAGTAACCGAAGAAATGATTTTTGTTGTTTCTGTTGTTGTTGTGGTCTTCAGTGCGCAGACTGGTTTGATGCAGCTCTCCACGCTACCCTGTCCTGTGCAAGCCTCTTTATCTGAGAATACGTACGGAAACCTACATCCTTTTGAATCTGCTTACTGAATTCGTCTCTCGGTCTCACTCTACGATTTTTACCCCACACACTTCCTTCTAAAGCTAAATTGACGATTACTTGACGTCTCAGAATGTGTCTCGCCAACCTATTCCTTCTCTTAGTCAAAATATGCCAGAAACTCCTTTTCTCACCAATTCTGTTGAGCACCTCCTCATTAGTTACGTGATTTACCCATCTAATGTTCATCATTCGTCTGTTGCACCACATAATTTTTAGACCTACATAAACGAATGCAAACTCTCACATTCGGTTTTGTGTATTCAATGAGGATGGTGGTAGTCAAGCAGATGAGTAGCGAATTGTGTCTATTATACGCTTTTCTTCGGAAAGAACATTTCTAGTAGGAATAATATGTGGACTTCCGCTTCAACTGCTTGTTCAGTTCCCAAGACTCTACCTCACAGTAGTAAATATTATCGTTATTTGAGTTTTAAGCCATGTCATTGTAGCTCCATAGTGCCGAAATCATTTTTTCCATATTAAGATTAGCTCTGAGAGTTCTTATTGTTCACATTTTACAATTTCATGGAAGACTGACAATCTCTATACCAAAACCAGATGAAAGCCCTTAATCCCCTCTCTTTGTTTCCTGATTTTATGCTTCATCATATTCTCTCCGTTGATGGCCTGTTTTCGTCGTCTTCCTTTTGATATTCCATTTACAACTATTTTCTCTCTGATTTCGAAAAAGATTATTTGAATGTTCCACAACCGCAGGTAAAGTCGCATGATCATGATGTTGTATTAGTTTTTCGGCCGAAGAGTTCAAGCAGCTCTCGACCCTAATTTGCATTAATATTCATTTGCATTTAATATTCATTTGAACGTCCCTATTGCATTCAACCTTTGGACTCATCTACAAATTTATTCGCAACTGCAGTTGTTAATCGGCATCAGCCGTACAATTTATTGGTGACATATCAATATTTTTGCCGGACCGGGCGTCCGATCGGTTTTCTCGATTTTCGCGAGCGGTCGAGTTGACCATTACACTACCCGAGCACGCCTGCCGTTGTGTTCCAAATCTCCATTTGCCACACTGTATCTACTGCCCAAGAGTGCTCGTATTTTCATTCCCGCTCAGAGAGGGTTAGTTGGCTGCTCGTTAAATATAGACACTTCATATCGATTTACAATTTTTTTTTTTTTTTTTTTTTTTTTTTGCCACTCATACACATCCAACTTGCTTATTCCTTGATGCCTCTGGATGCCTCTTAATCAAATCCCTTCTTTTAGGCATTATTTCTGTTTTCGGAAAGAACTTTCTTGGAGATTAAACCTGTGTGCTGGACCACGATTCGAACACGGGCCCTTCTCATTTCGATGGCATATCAGCACATACTACGCTACAGAGTGAAAACATTCTGTACTAATCCCGTAGGATGTGGCTAAACCAATAAACCCAATACCTGCCTTCTACGAGTGCTAGTCCTGCACGGTTCGCGGTAGAGCTGTTAAGTTTGAAAAGTAGGAGGCGGGAATGAAGCTGTGAGGGCGGGACGTTTGGTGTAGTAGGGTGGCTCAGTTGGTGGAGCACACAGTTTTAATGTACCAGGAAGTTGTAATATTTGTGCTATAAAGCTCTTTCAGTCACGATTCGAATCGGTGCCAATTCACTAGGTACTCGACCTACTCTGCTCGTGTTCACCATTTGGCTACAACATTTCAAAAGCTTCTTATCTGGTTTGAAACGTGCTCTTCATTTGACCTCCACAGAAGACTGCAGAAAAGGGTACGACAGAGTGCGTTCCAGCAGCAGAGTCGCTGGCACAGTAGTTGCTGGAGGTCGGTCACGCCCCGGCACCTGTCGCCGCTGACGGACTGCGCACAGTGCGGCGGTTAGCGCCCCGCGCGGCGGCCCTGACCCCTCGGCGAGGGCGTGCAGAGCGCCAGTGGCGGCGGAGGCACCTTTTTTCTGCGCGGAGGCGCGCGTGGCTCGCGTGTGTCCGGTGACCGGTGGGCGTACCCGCTGACCCCCCCCCCCCCACTGCCCCTCCTAGAGTCCCCCAGTGGTGTCCCTCCGCAAACACGCCACAGTCTGCCTAGCTCGCCATCCGGCGCTCCACACACTTAGCGCGTCTGGTTGCGCCGCTAATAGTTGGCAAGGTCCAGACGCGGCGTGCAGCCACTACCGATCGTAATACAAGAGTTTTTCACCTGCTCGCAATACCGACATGTACTTGGCAATCCACGTCACTCTGTGTGGCGAAGGATACCTCACTCCCACTTCCTCCTTTTGCTGTTCCAGTCGCGAATGTTTCACGGGAGTAAAGACTGCAGGTATGCATCCGTGTCGGCCCCAATATCTCCAGTATTACCCTCGTGGCCTATTCGCCACATAAAATTAAGAGCAAGAATTATATTGTTTGACTCTTCAAGTTAAGAAACCTCTCAGAAGTCAGAAGCGGATATCGTGATGCAGAATGTCTTTCCTGCAGCTTCTACCACTGTTGATTGTCGAACATCTGCGAGACACTTTCCCGTTTACTAAATGAACAAGTAAAGAAGCGTGCTGCTCTCCTTTGGATTTTTTATACCGTCCATATAACTGGATAGGGATCTCACAGTGATGAGCAATATTAAAGTATTTGCCAGTTTTGTAAGCTACTTCTTTTGTTGTTGGACTAAACTTCCCGAGCATTCTCCCAATAAATCTCAATTTGCCATCTGCCTTAGCCACGGTTAATATCCTTTCTTCCACTTAAAATCGCTCCTTGTATCTTTTAATTAACTACTTCCAGTAATTGTTATGCAATTCCTATAACAAAGAATTCTTTTTATATACATTCATTCGCAGTAAGTTTTATTTTTATGTGAATGTCAATTGCCATTCCCTGCACCAAGAGTCGATATGTTGGAAATAATCTTGCATTTCTCTACAATTTTGCAGCGTTAGGAAATAAATACCTTCGTACGAAGTTATATAATCATTACTATCATCTGGCGGTGCTCACTGTAGTCCCATAAGAGTCATGATAAGCCCTGGTATAGGAACATTTATATATATATATATATATATATATATATATATATATATATATATATATATATATATATAATGGAAAAGACTATAGTGTTAACGGAAAGTAATACTGAAGAACGAAACATGCCAGTGACCTAAGATCTGTTCTTTTACAAGCCGGTCAGTAGATAGTCCGATATAATGTGGGTCGAAATTTATTACTTAATCAATCTTTATAAAGAGGCCAACATATTATTTCCTAGAGTTATTGTGCACATTTTGAATATTTGTAAAGGAAGAAATCCCGTTCGTTCCTTACCACGTCAAACTGTGAAGCACTGTATGGCACAGAACTGAGAAAATTTGACGTAATAAAAGACCGACACAAAAAGTAGGGAGCAAAAGAATTTTTGGTGAGCTACAGTTTGAGGATGAAATTGCTATTTCTTCTTTTTCCTGGGCTCGTAGTGACTGTCCCAATAACATGACACTGCTCTTTTGTATCATTTAGGATCAATTTAACTCCTTTTGCTTTTGACGTATTTAGTGACCATAATAACATGAAAATATGATTATCAACATATATAATTTTACTACATTTCATTTTGCGTTTTAATAGCTACGTTTCTTTAGATAATTATATCGAATAGTTTTTTTTTAATTTTTTTATTTTTATTTTTATTTTTTTTTATTTTTTTTATTTTTTTTTATTTTTATTTTTTTTTTTTTTTTATTTAAAACTCGGTACATTTAGACATGTTTTCAGCGAGCATTGTGTACATGGGCATATACTTGGTAGAAAATATTAAATCGGTAACTGTTGCTAATTGTTGAATATTGTTCAATAAAAAATTCTTTGTTTCTTCTTTCCTAGAGAAATAAAAACAAATCCAATCATGAACTGATCTAACGTCAGATTCACCATTAGTCGTCCCAATAATCATTTTTCCATGGTGTTAGAGTAAAATCGCCTTCTATTTAAAAATTATTTATTTTCTGTTGAAATTACAATATTTTTGTAAACACTGTTGCTTCACACTGTATTGTAGATATTAACTGGTTATTTACAATTTAAATTACTTTGTTGGCCGGACCGTTCGCTAATTTATTTATTAATTTTTATTTTTTTTTATTTTTTTGCGTTTCGTTATTTCGCAGTGATAGCTTCATATTTGTTTTATTTTGACTCGTGTTAAAGAATGGTAATATCTCATGAAAGTTAGGAAAATTTTTTATATGGTTAAGTGATGAGCGTCAACTGTTGTCTGAGATTTTTATTACTTTTATTTACGTATTTTGTGAAAGGGAAACGGTGGTGTGATTCTTGAGGTTGATTACACCGAGATGTGAATGCACATGTTCAAGAAACTGTTTCCATTGGTGACTGGTGTTCCCGTTAAGCACGAGCTCGATTAGTTCGTACTCCTATAAAGAATATTTGTAAACCAATTGCCGGTTTACGCATAATTTTGCAGGGGCCGATAGAGGAATAGCAGGGAAAAAATGATGCTGTCGAGGCCCTTTCTTCAGCTGCCACCATAATGGGGGCGGGAAGACGAGCGCCTCAGTGGAAACTGTCGTTCCCCGCATTGGCTATCGAGCCCGGCCTCTTCCCTCGAATGACGTCCGAACCTCGCGTTTGCATAGATGATTGAGTGCGATATAAACGCTGACGCCAACATTTTCAGCACACCATAGAATCGCTGACAGCTCTTTTGCCGCGCCTTTCATCCTCGCCGGCCATCATTAAGTGAATTCACATCGAGCACACCACCATTCAGCGCGCCGACGCCCGGCTGCCCGCTCGACAGGAGGAGAGGGGGGAGGGGGTAGGAAAAGAAACACTGAAATAAAAATAACCGAATTCGAAGGCGCGGAGAGGCCGCAGCACTTAACGGCAAAGTGTTAATCGATGGCCGAGCGCGGGGAGAGAGTGTCGGATTGGAAACTAATTATTCATTAGCGGGCGGGCCGCGCCGGGCACGCAGCAAGCACCCTCCGCCGCGCGCCTCGGCCTGGCCTGGCCTTTCGCGGAGCCGTTCCATTGATCGCCTGCGCAGAATGTCAGCCAATAATTCGTTATGGTGTCAATTAGCGGGGCCCATCTGAAGGTTAATATCGCGCGGGCGCGGGCGCCGTCGACTCCGGTAGCGGCGTCCTCGAAAATTTCCCCGGGGGTACCGCGGCGGCGTAGCGGTTTCGCCGGTAGTGTAGCGCGCCCTTATTAGGAGACAGGCGGGCCAGAGTACGCGATTGATGTCTGAGTCTCGAACAAAGTGTCAGCCGACGTCGCCGGGTGTGAGATAGCTACTGGCAGACCCAAGGTAGAGAAGAATAGGGTAAGGTGGTACAATTTCGATATAGGTACAATTCCGATCAACGAAAATTTTCGCGCTATTTTTCTGTCTCGTAGTGTCGCGTTGTGTCGCGATGTAGAGTAGCATGTTTCTACAGCTCCTCCTGTCTTTTCCAAGAATATACCGCTTTGCGGTAAGGAGATATAAATTTTTTCCCTTTAAAGAGGTAAGTGAAGCTACTTAGTCTAACGCGCTGCCAAAAATGCAATGTTTGGTACCACGAAGTATGCGTTGGAGCGTGACAGAAAAAGTGCTTTTTATGTGGAAGATGCCCGTAATCAAAATTGTACGAGGAAGTGATCACAATTGTACCTAGTGTGATACATTTTCGATCGATTTTTCTCAATTCCCTAACCTTTTGTGTTCATACCAACATTTGTAACTGTATAATATTTGTGTTACATATTCATTAAACATCCAAGAACAAGTGTCATAGTTAAAATTATTCCTTTTCTCAATTTATTTCCAGTTATAACAACATTTGTCCAAAATTATCGAAATTGTACCACCTTACCCTACAGCTTCAACAGCGCTCTGGATAAGAAGAAATGGGGAAAAAAGGAGAGGGATTACTTATTAACATCCCGACGACAACTTGGTCATTTAGGATAACGAAGGAAATCGTCCGCGCTTTTCGAAAGGAACCTTCGCGGCATTTACGGAAATCATGAAGAACCAAAATCTCAATAGCCGAAGGCGGGTTTGAGCCGCCGCCCTTACGACTACGACTCCAGCTAGATGATCGCTTCGTCGCCTCGCTCGCAGACGCTGTGCATTGCTTACTGTTTCACTGGATTACGTAGCAACTGTTTAGGGCACATTTTCAAACCAGCGTCAAAAATGCTCGCAATGGCTGAAAAGAATTAGCACCAGTCTAATAGGAAATTCTGTCAGACTTATTTGCCCGAACAATGTCGCCCCAATTTAATATATCCTAGGCACCTTCCAGCACAAACACAGTGCTGGGAAAACATCACAAACCTGGGAGGAAGTATAAGTTACGGAAACCTAAATCAAAAGTAAAACAAAATTGAATTAACACAAAACGAAACATGGAAGTCTGACATTGCAACACATCGTAAGTGGTCGTTTTGTGTACAGGAGGCTGAAGTGTAGGAATATTGTGCGTCTCCCAAATGAAAGGCAAATGTTAGAATAACTTCAGCAACCATCTGCCAAAGAAACACCCAGGAAAATGTACAGCAAGTAGGGATAATTCGTACACTTAGACAATGTTAGAATAACTTCAGCAACCATCTGCCAAAGAAACACCCAGGAAAATGTACAGCAAGTAGGGATAATTCGTACACTTAGACCACGATAGCCGATCGCTGCCCCCTAAATCGATTTCTATATTTGTACAGACACACTGATGGACTGTTAGTGGACGTAAAGCGAAATGTACCAATTTTTCCTTCGCCAATTTAAATAAATATTACCAGTCTAATAGGAAATTCTGTCAGACTTATTTGCCCGAACAATGTCGCCCCAATTTAATATATCCTAGGCACCTTCCAGCACAAACACAGTGCTGGGAAAACATCACAAACCTGGGAGGAAGTATAAGTTACGGAAACCTAAATCAAAAGTAAAACAAAATTGAATTAACACAAAACGAAACATGGAAGTCTGACATTGCAACACATCGTAAGTGGTCGTTTTGTGTACAGGAGGCTGAAGTGTAGGAATATTGTGCGTCTCCCAAATGAAAGGCAAATGTTAGAATAACTTCAGCAACCATCTGCCAAAGAAACACCCAGGAAAATACGATGAAAACATTATCCGTCATCGATTACCTCATTATGAAGAGCAAATTAAATACTAATATAACTTTTTAGAGATGTGATTCCATTTTCAGGAAATTTTGCTCAACGACCACATAATGATGATTAAACCCAATGTAATATGTAGTATTGGTCGAAGCTTTATTACTGTAGCAGCAGATCGATTTTGATAACACAGCGACCATTTTCAATGCACCTTCAAGCAGGCATTGTGAATGATATCAAAATACCTGTTGAAATAACATATACGACTATCGTACGTTTGAAGTGAATCTCCGAACATTAAGATGAAGTGGACTCCATTCACAATTCCTGCTTGAAGGTGCATTGAAAATGTCACTATGTGAACGAAATCGATCTGCTGCTACAGCAAAAAGCTTCTAGTAACGACCAATGTTGCATATTACATTTGTTTTATTCACTAAGATGACTTTCTTCTTCCTTTCTTTCGCTCTAACAAAATTTTCAATCCCAAATCACAAAATAAATCTATTACAAAACAGCAAATTGAACCTTTCCTTCCAAGGCTGTAACGCGCGCTCAATACATTGATTTAGTTATTTATTTTAAATTGTTCGCGGCATTGATATTGATTTTTGTGTTGCTAACGATAATGGCAGGACGGAAAATAAAGTAGTAGGTGCAACCCGTTGCCGAACTTTTGTCTGATAGCTCAACGGAGGAATACTCTTCTGCCACTGTAACAGTCACTCATTCTAACGCGCATGGTATTTGATACAGAACAAAGGGCAGCATGAGGATGAAAAAGTCATACCATCGCATAATGGTGTCAAAGATTTCCCCCACCTTCAGTGTTCGAACTTCCTCAGCTGCTGGTCGTGCTCATCTACACCGTCATTTATTAAAGGCGCGGTACAGAGGCAGCTGACGTCACATCGTGTTCATTGCCAAGACATTAGAACGTTATTTACATACTAATATTTACTCTTTCGCCTTTTTCGTGCAAAAATTGTACACTTTGGTGGCAGCAATAAATGTCCCGCAACTTTTTGTTTAGATGGCAGTGACGAATATGTGGGATACTTTCACTTCGACTGTAGAGATACGACACAGAGAACCTGCTAAGACGGCGACGTTTGTATGAACAGCCACAACACTCTTTCTAACCCAGAGCGCTGTAAAAATGACATCCAAATCCCTGCTTTATCTCCAGCGTTAATTCCCACCGCTCAAACTTAACATTTGAAAATTTCAGATTAATTTCCTTGCTTATTAGTATCCTGTACAGGTGAAACTATAAATTTTGCAGAACTATGTTCCCGAAGTAGTTCTTGGAATTGAGAAGAGTGATTGTTACCCAGACCATTCCTTTCAAAGCCTGTTATGCTAATTTGAGAGCGCTAGTTAACAAGGTGGTAGAGAGTGCTACTATGCTAAAAGTAACAGCTTAGTATTACCTGCATTTATGATGTATTTCTGTTTCTTTTAGAAAGTTTTGCACAGTTTTTATGATAACTAATATCTATTAATTTAGAGATGCAGCGTGGAGAAAAATAAATCCTATCTGTTTTGATTTAGCTGTTTGGAGCTAAATACTAGGCGACATGGTAGAGGAGCAGATGGGATCCCAACTAGGGCCGGCCGCGGTGGCCAAGCGGTCGGAGGCGCATCAGTCACGCTCTGCACGGCCACTACGGTCGGGGGTTCGAATCCCCCTTCGAGCATAGATATTTGTGCCGTCCTTAGTGTTAGCTAGTTCATAAGTAGTTTGTAAGTTTAGGGACTGGTGACTTTGTAGTTAAGTCCCATAAGCTCTACAAACATTTGAACTTTTTTTTTCCAACTAGGGATAAATGGCAGTACCAGTTGCGGTACTTAGCTTACAACCCCGGCCGGCCGCGGTGGCCGAGGGGACTGAGGCACTCCAGTCACGGTCCGCACGGCCACTACGGTCGGGGGTTCGAATCCCCCCTCGGGCATGGATATTTGTGACGTCCTTAGTCTTAAGTAGTTCATAGTTAGTTTGTAAGTTTAGGGACTAATGGCCCCGTAGTCGAGTCCCATAAGCTATACAAACATTTGAACATTTTTTTTACAACCCGGGGAGACTGGTAGAATGGACATTGGAACTGGGCAAAGAGAGGGTGTTCGCGAATCTTAAATTACTTGCCGGGAGACACACAAAGACAGATAGGGAGCGCCTGTGTTGGCCAGGAGCTGGTCCGGTGGCCAGAACGTAGAAACAGTGGTTGCGCTACCTCGGCGAGGGCGGGAGGCGGCCGCCGGAATGCGTCGGTCCTGGGCGGTCAGGGGGCGCTGGCGGCGGGCCAGCCTCACCTGACCACCAGGCCCGGCGTCGAGAGTGCTCGAGCCCTCCCGCCTGTTGACTCGGCCGGGTAAACACCGCGGCCAGCTGGCGCAGATGGGAGGGGCCGCCGCGTCCACACCTCCTCCACGGAAGAAACACACGCGAGCCACCTGTCAAATCTGGTGTCGTTGCCATACTCAGTTACGAATGAGCTCGTTCATAAAGCGACACTTCGTTCGTTCTTCAAAATTTCTTTTGCAATTGAGCGGACTTTTGTTTTTCCTGAACCCTTTTACAACACAACTTTCTTCTTTATATAAAAAGCAGAGTGTCCGTTGTGTTTCTATTGCACACAAAACTACTGATTTGTTTCAATCTTGATGGTATTTTGCACACTGCATCTTCAGGACGAGACGAAGATTACCATCTAATAATATTTTGTACGGTGCGGTCTAACGCACCACTTTCTGAGACGGGGAGGCTTACTGGCCCCAGTTCGAATCCGCCCGGCGGATTAACGAAGGGGGTCGGAGTGCGGCCAGCCTGGATGTGGTTCTTGGGCGGTTTTCCTCATCCCCCCTAGGTGAATACCGGGCTGGTGCTCAAGTCCCCGCCGGCCGCGGTGGCCGAGGAGACTGAGCCGCTCCAGTCACGGTCTGCACGGCCACTACGGTCGGGGGTTCGAATCCCCCCTCGGGCATGGATATTTGTGACGTCCTTAGGATAAGCTAGTTCATAAGTAGTTTGTAAGTTTAGGGACTGATGACCCCGTAGTTAAGTCCCATAGACTCTACAAATATTTGAACATTTGAACCCAAGTTCCGATTCGCAAACATTTCGTAACACTTTACACTTTCGCATATGTAATGCTGTACGCAAACATTTGGGGTCCACATTCCCTTCTAGGGGCATGGGGTGGCGACAGGAAGGGCATCCGGCCACCCCGTAAATATTAACACACGCCAAATCCGAATTTAACAAGGCCGACCCAGCGTGTGCGCGACATGGGCAAAGAGAAAGAAGAAGAAGAAGATGGCAGACGACACATTTACACATCACTAAGAGTTTACTACAATCTTGTAGTAATTTTAGACACTTGACCTTCAAAACCAGGGCAAAATCAAATGTTCCTAAATCTATCGGACTCAACTGCTTGGTCATTAGTCCGTAGCTTACAAACTACTTAAACTAGCGTAAACTAACCTAAGGACAACACAAACACCCATGGCCGGGAGGGGCCTCGAACCCTCGACGGTGAACGACCCACGCAGCGTAGCACGGCGCCCCAGTGTTCACGGCTAACCCCCCACGACAGCATTTTGTAACGTGAGTAGAGCAGAGTACCTTAAACATATTCCGATGTCGATGTAATGATGCATCCTGTAACTTCTAGGCAAGAGGAACAGCGCTGTCTGCACAAAATTTCTTAACGTGCACGGCGGAACATACCTCTTAATAACTTCCCACACCTTTTCACCGACCGCCAAGAAAATTCGTAGATACGTCTTGCGGCATAACGCCTTACAACTGTACTATATAGAAAATGAACTAGCTGATACGACAGATGGATTGCATATTAGCTACGGTGCAGATAGTTGTTTAAATGTCCAGCAGATGACACTAGCGTACGGACATTCTAAATTTAATGAATGAAAACAGAGATTTATGTTTGACAAAACATAAATTTAATAAACATTATATTTTATTAATTGTTACTGATTTTTGTGTGTTAATTACTGGAGTGAATGAAGTGTGAATGGGAAATTAAAATTCCAGAAACTAATTGTACTATTGATTCTATATTTCGATTGCTCCGGAAGGAAAGGGTGATTTTTATTGGTTGTTGATGGAACGCGGGTTGTCAAGGTATGGTGCTTGTTGACGATTTTGTTTCCAGCCAATGGTTTACTCGGTCAGGCCAAGTGTAGATGAGCAGCCCAGGAAATGCCCTCAGGGTGCGACCACGTCAGCGTTCTGACTGTCGGTTAACTATATGACACTATAAAATTTGTAGTTTCTCAATCATAAATATATATTTAAAATATCCCAGTGTAAACTGATCGTGATATGCACCCTTCTAAGTGAAAACTCTAGTAAAATTACGTAATTACTGGTAATTGCTACGCGAAAGCAACATTCAGAATTTAAGACATTAGCAGAAGACGGGGATATGTGTCAGAAAGCATTATGTAGGTAATAAAACTATAGTAACATTATGGCAGAACCGCTGCTGTCGGCCCCATATCGAACAGCCCGCCCAATTCTTTCTCGTTACCACCACGACCTTATACAGTTCCCTACAAAAGTCAGTGCCTCCCTGAAAAACAAGTCGTTCCAATATGTCCGGTCTTCCTACGACCTCTCTGTTTCTTCCACCGAGCGAGTGGTAAGACACTGGACTCGCATTCGGAAGGACGGTGGTTCAAATCCACCTACGGCCATCCGGATTTAGATGTTCCGTGATTCCCCTAAATTTCTCCAGGCAAATTCCGGGATGGTTCCTTTCAAAGGGCACGACCGCTTTTCTTCCCCATCCTTACCCAAAACCGAGCGTTAGCTCCGTCTCTTAATGAGCAAGCTGTCGACGGGACGTTAAACTCTAGGCTTTCTTCCTTCCTTCCTCTCTGTTTCTTCCGAACGCTTTCATCCACTCCTGTCACTACTTACTTTCCCTTTGCCCTTCTTCTGTTGCCCTCCATCTTCTGTGACCTGAAAGTATGCTCTTTCAGTGTAAAAACGTTGCCCAACTACTTCAGTCTAAATTTCAGACTTGGCTGCGTTTCTTGAGCGACCGTTTATGAATGGAATTGGCAGTAAGACATCCCTCGATCACAGAGATAAACTGTTTTTTATCGGGCTTCGGCAACTACTAGGAGTGCCTTCGTCAGAAAGTACTAAAAATGCATGTCACGCGATAAAATAAAGTGTTAGCAATAAGACTGTAACATGAAAACACGTGAGCAGCCCTTACTGGCTAGCCTGTTATTTTTCATTTTAAACTAATCTGACTTAAGCTTTATTGTTTACACGGTATTTTATCACGTGACAGGCATTTTAAGTAATTTCTGATAAATACACTCCTAGTACTTGTCTGAAACTTGGATAATACCATGCCAATTCTCTACACTTGGAATACAAAATTACGAGAAATATATATATATATATATATTCCTTTACTTCTTTTGCTCCGGGATACTAAAATAGCTCAAAATATGGAAAGCAAAGAGCCTTCAGGACAAGAGATGTATTTTTCACGATAGCGAACATAAATCTTCTCAAAGATCTGAAGATATGCAACTTGGAGCATATTTTTACCAGACTGCTCTTCTTCTTCTGTTCCATATTATACATCAGTATGAACAGCAGGTAGAGGGAACTTAGCAGTCATTGTATTACACGTTGGTGTTTCCGTGGGATATAATTTGCTTTGTCTTCTCTTTGCGACATCTACGGGAGCGATCCGCAGACGCCTCCTTTAATACTGATTCTCGGCACCTCTTTCTCTGAGAAGAGCTCGGCTCGCCTCTTCGTCAGGATGTGTGCTCGGCGCAATTTCTCGGCGGGACAGCAGGGCGCCGAATTAGCAAACAATATATCGGCACGCCCAGATTTGGGGAAAGCTGGGGACGGCGAATCAGCCGTGTGGAGCGACGCTCTAGCGACAAGCGCCGGGGTGCCAGTCGAGGCACACGACACGGAAACACAGCGCGTGCACCGAGTCCCGCATACAATTGGGACGAAGAAGGAATGAAATGCGGCAAATAACATGTCTGATTTCAACAGCTTTCCGAAGTGACGAAATATGTCTCTAATAACAGGTTTTGGACGACATTACTCCATATCCATAACATCACCAGCCACCAGCAAATTTAATAATTACCCAGCAACAAGTGTCGTCTTTGGATCAGGTGTAAAAACAAATAAAATATGACAAATTAAACACTGAGCAGCAAAACCAGGTAGTTTAATAGTGTTCCCTTATCGACACCTAAGTCTTTTACACACCTGGTCATGCTTGTCTCCAGGCGCTAAGCCCCCATTATAGCTTAGTAGCTTAAACCCGCTGCTTCCCTCGCGTGTTGGTTGATTATGATAGATAATGCGCGAAATGTCAAATCGATTTTTTTAAAAGAGATGTATTAAAAAATGTCTTTCTTACTGCTTTACTTATTTATTCTTATACTTCCTTATTCGTATGTTTATTCTTACAGAGAAAGAGCTGAAAGATATTGTAGCACGCATAGACCAAAGATGTGGTCTGTGGCATCACGTTTCGCTGTATGTAACCTCCTTGCTATAGATTCGCAAACGTCATCGCTGGCCTTCAGTTCGATTTTCTTCATAATTTGACGACTTTCAACCACCATATCTTTCACCCCCTTATAGCTATCGGCATGGAACTGCTGTGATGTTCAACGGGAGACTTCGGACAACAATTACACACAGACCATTCGTTTGTGTTCTGTAGTTTGCGCTGCAGAGCCAAATATTAACACACACACGTAGAATTTTATGTACACTGATAGCTTTCCATCCCAATATACTCCACCCTTTTATCATTATCAACCCTCAAGCAACAATACAACCAATAAAACCATTTTCAAAGAGTAAATATAATTTTCAAAGAGTAATTATTGTTCTGCATTCGCGTTATATTCCTCAAATTACTAAATATCTACCAGATCGTTATCAAATCGTGCCTAAAACCTTCCTCGGGAATTAATTGTAGCTGTACAAATGTTTAAGTGTCTGCGTCTTGTCGTTCGGACGTGATAAGTGTACACCGAACAGACATTAACATTAATATGTATAGATAAATAGCTATCCGATCGCCATAAAACCGTGCCTAAAGCCTTTCCCGGGTAGACATTAGTAACTGTACAAATTTTTATCTCTTTATTTCTTGTGGTTCAGACGTGATAAACGTACACCGAACAGACATTCACATTTATAGATATAGATAACATTTTTGTGAGCTATAAAACGCCATCATTGACGAACATATAGACTTCCAATATTGATATGATGAAACAGTACTTTTCAGAATGGAATAAGCAGACTCGAAAAGCTTTTCGTGTAGTTTATAATATGTCTCTTGGGCACTTATAGATCGACCATAAGTAACTGTGCTGGATGAGTGAAAAATCTGCGTTGGGGAGAAGCGGTTTGCGGTAGCGCCCCTACGCACAAAGTTGCGAACGCACTTGCAAAACGCTCGCTGCCGTTTCTCCTAATTTCACAACGAGCGCGCGCAACGGTGCACGCGCTGATAAACGACCCGCACTCGGAACTTTTTACAGTTCAATAAGTGTTTATAGGCGGGCGTAATAGCTACCTTCATGCGCGCGCGCCGCAGATAACCCCGAAAGCGGCGGGACCGCGTGGCAAGCCACTGTCACCGCGGCTGACGACTTCTCTCCTAACGATCTCTCACGTAATTCACCTCTAAAAAATAGTGGCTGAACACTGTCAAAGTAAAGGGTGTCCTAATACTTCACAACAGATTCTTATCGATTCAGGTCATGTCACTTCGCAAAGAAATATTTTTTTTTTGCTATATAATTTACATTTGTATTGTTTCAACTACAAATACTGAAGCCAATCGTTTTGTCTGTTGTCGGAGTAGAGGAATCTGTCTTCAGCTCAGTGACAATCTCGAAGAAATAAGCTATTTTGATCCGACATAAAAAAAGTAATAAAAATAAAAAAAAATAAAAGAAAATTAAAAAACTTGCACTGAAAGTTGTGGCGCAGAAGAGTAGGAAAGTGTTCAATATGATGCCCGGAACTTACAAATAGAGGTGTTGCATCTCATTATCATGTAAACGTATAATAATGGGAAGGATATTCCACTGCGTCACCATCTCTGCTTTACACTACAAAAATTATTCGGTTGATCTTTCATGACTCCAAACCCATTTCTGACCCATTTACCCGAACTTAACTTAAATCACAAATTTTAGCATTAAATAACTTTTTTTTTTTTTCAAATTTAATACTATGCATGGATGTACACATCAATTTGTAAAACATTAGGACTATTCACTTGCCCTACAGCCATTGGTGAATCCAGGAGGCTATAGGCCTGTATGGATCAGGACATCCAACAACTTAACAACTTTTTTAGACATCAGCTTAAGGCATGAAATTTCCATGACGCAAAGCTCCCCCCCCCCCCCCCCACCACCACCACCACACCTGGCAAATGCCTGAGGCATTCAGACCAAAACCCTGGCAAATGCCCGAGGCATTCAGAATAAATGAAATATGTTAGTAAAACGTCACGATGGAGTGCGTATCAGATTCTAAAATACGTAAATATTCATTATCAATTTTATTTATGTAACTTTTAATCTCTACATCGATTATCCATATAATTAATTATTCCAATCATTGCTCATGCTCCAGGTGGTCGTCTTATATGAGCAGACAGTTACGAAAATTGCCTTAGCAGTCTGTTTAATCTCATCTTAATATCGCTAACGAGGAATTAATATTTTCCGAATATAAATAAGGAAAATTAAACGTGTTCTCGTCACTGGCGAGGTCATTAGAACAATTATATCACTTGAACAAGTACAGTGGACGAAATGGAGAGTGACATTGTTGGATAAAACATCCTGCAGTCATCTCAATCTATTTAAAGAAAAATAATGCTGAATTATATCTGGATGTCCGCACGGCGATTTAAATCTCGGTTTCTCGCTTACGGATACAGCTTATCAATCAACTGCGTCGCCTCAATTGCTCTATAGAGTAACGGTAATACAGTGAAGTGCCATACATTTTAATTATAAAATATTTCCCTATGTACGTGTTTGTGATGAAGAGCTAAATAAAAATGGAGAAGAGAAGATGCCGACTTCGTTGGCGCGTTTGCAACAAGGAAGACACAAAAAAAAGTGCCATCTGGAGTCGAACCCTGCTACACCAGTCATTAACTAGTGGCCGAGCTGCGGCGGCTGGCTTTGAAGTCGGTTCTGGAGGTACATTTTGGCAATAAATATCATTTCGTTTTTCTCTCCAAACCTCCGCAAAATGAAAACAAAATCGATAATTTAGCCAGGAAAACGAGAAGCCGAGTATTGTGATTCGTCGGCTGTGCATCCGAAACGCTGAGACGGTGGGAGGCATGCGTGGTATACGGCTCAGGTCTGACAATTGCGAGATAAAACAAGCGAGAAAAGCGCACGCAGTAACACATGGCCGTATGTCGGCACGTTCAGCAACCACAACAAAAAAAAAGAGCACCACCAAACGAAATAACATTATCGTTCCTAACGTGTCAGCTGACTCTGTCCGGTTTTTAATTGCAATAAAACATCGGCGCCAGCGTGTGTACGGACTTGGCAATTACTTCGGTTCACAGTTGGCGGTAATGGATTGCCGAACGGCTCTCCAACACGCCAAATATTTTTGCACGTCGCGTCCGATACGACCGCAATTAAATAATGGCCGTTTGCGGAATTATTGACCCCAACTGAGCTCCTTTTTTATTGCATACTCGCGAAGTGGTGGATGATTAGCGATGCAGTGGATACAGAAAAGAGTGGACATTGATTCTTTCAGCTGCAGAATTCTTCTATCGTCATCGACTTCGCAAATATTGCTTTAAATACCTCCGCTAAAATTGCGTAAGTTAGATCGCAGGCTTGTGTTGTCACTTGTAATTATTTTTGTGTAGCGCAGGACGCTCGTAGAATTAAATTACAGATTTTATTGTGTATTATCACTGTTTCATCCATCTTCGTCACACTCTATTCCCCTCATTTTATGTAATTCTTTCGATAATTTTAATTTTTTTTTCTGAATCGTTCCGACTATTATCCTTCCTATAAACTCAAAACTCACTTCATCACAAAATTGAAATAGAAGTCCCTGTAGTCTTATAATGCATTTGGTTTTTCTGTAGTTTTTGTTGTTTAAACTGTTAAACTTCCTGTCATAGAGTTAGCTTAACTAGCGCTGCACATGTTTTTTCTCAGAAGAGGCTATCATTACACATATTATTCTATTAGCAACCTGCCTTATTTTTATTTGTTCGCATACTGTCGATATTGTTCACCGAGTTTTTTGCATATGTAGTCGACGATCACCATTTAATAGACGTCAAAATTTAGTTTAAACGTATTCCTGGAAAACTCTTTCGCTTTAGAATTCTCTCAGTAAGCTGGTAGAAGAGTAAAAAATAAAATAAAGTCAGGCATCAAATTAAATACTAGGGAATTGTGTTTTTCATTGAACTACGGTTATTACGTGGATAATGAATAGATGCCTAATGATGATCTTATTCATTTTGCACCCAGCACTACAGTGTTTTGGTGTTCGAGTATGCTTTGTCTCTAACGTATACTTTTGCCCTTATATCTCTTCATATATGTTTTTCCAAATTATATGATTTAGACATCTGGCCATATTGTTTACTTTTTCTACTTACTATCTCACCTCCTTTTCGATGTTTTCTGTGCTGGACAATTTAGTACTAAGGTATTTCTATGTTATCAATAGTTGAATAATTTTTCTACCTAATTGGTTTCTGAGATACGATAATGCATTTGTGTTTTTGAGCGGATATTAGCGATTTGGGGTTTTAGATGCCTTATTACATGTATGTGAATGTTTCTGTAGGTCATTTTCACATTTTTGCTGCATAAGACCTTCAATGTCATGGACTTATTTCTTTGCGTTTAATCTAACGTAAAGCTACGAGTTTCGAGCATTTTCTGCTCATCATCAGGCGTTGTTACCAGACAGAAGTCATTACATTACTTTATATTAACTAATCTAAAGTCCGTTTGTTATTGTTTGTGGCTGGTTGCAGTTGGGGGCCCGGTGGGAGGGGAAGACAGTGAATGGCCATCAACTGAAGTGCAGAGATGTCTTCTGCTAGTCCTGGCGTCACCACCTGTGTGCGATGCAGACAGTATTGCATCAGGTTTTGTGATGACATGGTCAGTTGTACACTTACGATTTTCGTGTTCCATTGTATGTATTCAGATGACAATTATATATTTTGACGACGTTACAGCGTTCAAATTAATGAAATAAATCGCAATTTTTCGATCAGTTATGGCTTCACTGTACTAGGCTTAGAAGAAAAACCTAGTACAGTGAAGCCATAACTGATCGCAAATTGCGATTTATTTCATTTATTCAGAGGACATCGACGTCGTATTTAAAGCCAGAAGCGACTCCAGCAAACCGAGCGAGGTGGCGCAGTGGTAACGCACTGGACCCGCATTCGGGAGGATGGTGCTTGAAATCCACATCCGGCCATCCAGATTTTTAGGTTTTGCGTGATTTCCCTAAATCAATCCAGGCAAATGCCGGGATGGTTCCTTTCAAAGGACACGGCCGATTTCCTCCCCCCCCCCCCCCCAATCCTTACCCAAAACCTCCGAGCCTTAGCTCATTAGAAGCACGCAGTTGATAGGACGTTCAACACTAAGCTTGCTAGCTTGCTTGCGACTCCCGCAAGTAGGTATAGTTTGCAAATGATAAGCCAAGATCGCAAACTACCAATTTATGAAGTGACGACCGGTTTCAGTGCACTGTGTCACCGACCGTCATCTGGTCGTGTGTCACCGTCATCATAATAGTCTGGTCATCTTGTTAAAAAAAGTGGATATAAAATAGGAAGTGCAACATTGCACTTAGTCACTATACAAAAAAAAATACTTAAGTTAAAAACACGACAGCTGTCATGTTTTTAACTTGAGTATTTTTTTTATATAGTGACTAAGTGAAATGTTGCACTTCTTATTTTATATCCAATTTTTTAACAAGATGACCAGACTAATATATATATATATATATATATATATATATATATATATATATATATGACCAGATCATAGTGACACAGTGCACCGAAACCGGTCGTCAATAAATTGATAGTTTGCGATCTTGGCTTATAAAACGCCGGCCGCGGTGGCCGAGGGGACTGAGGCGCTCCAGTCACGGTCTGCACGGCCACTACGGTCGGGGGTTCGAATCCCCCCTTGGGCTTGGATATTTGTGCCGTCGTTAGGCTTAGTTAGTTCATAAGTAGTTTGTAAGTTTAGGGACTGATGACCTCGTAGTTAAGTCCCATAAGTTATACAAAAGTTTAAAAAAAAATAATAATAAAAACTTTAAAACGAATTGATCGCCTCCAGACCAGACGATGTCAGGTAATCTTTTCCCGCAAGTAAGAACTGTGACTCGGGACCTCCTTGCCGTGGGGCAGAGCCGCCACGGATGGCCCGTTCGCGCCCACCTGGCATCGCTCTAGGACCCCGCTGCCGCGGCAGTAGCAGCCGCGCGTTACGTAAGCGGCTTGCAGCGGCAGCGGCGGTTGCCCCGAGCAACCACCGGCCCGATAGCCGTGCGCGCAGCTGCTCGGCGTTTTTCTCGCGCAGTCGCCAGCTGACAGCTTTGTTCCAGTGCGCCCAATTAAGAACCTGGCGAGAGAGCCGATAAGGAATTCGGAATATTCGCTGGGAACGGGAGCGGCGGCCGGAGGGTCAGCGCGGCCGACATCTGCGCAGCCGCGGGGGATTCCTCGCGTCGGCCGCGTGCTTGGGCCGAGTGCGAGGGCGTGCGAAAGCGGCGCTCCGCCGTGCCACACGGCGGGGCGCGGGTGCACCGGAACTATCCCCACATAGGTTAACAGGGCCAGTGCGCTGCCTGCCAAGAGTAGTCACAACACAAGCAAACTATTTGTCTTACGTGTGGTTGTGCTGAGTTGGCGAATACGAACGCTTTGCACAGTGAGTTTCAGCATGATGTTAAGCTCATTTATGTAATTCGCGAAAAAAATGTTTTTAAGCTTATGGGACCTAACTGGTGGACTCGTCAGTCCATAAACATACTAACTACTTATATTTTTTTCATAAATGAGCCTGCAGCACTGAGTATATCGCAATATGACATTTTTAATAACTATAATCACCTTTACTGCTGCTTATTAAAGCTTTATTTAACTGTCCACTATAGCTGTTTCGCCGTATTTGGCATTGTCAAGTGGTTTTCTATTTGTTGCTAATATACACACAGCATCTGTACCTCTATATGATTTTAATAGGTACTTTCTTAGAAAGTCGTTTTTTTTTTAAATAATTTTTAAAGTAATGACTTTCTTGTTTGACAGCATCAAAATAGCCGGTTACCAAGCCCCCACAGAAAGAAGCTCTGTCTACATAGACAAACACCTTCAACCCATCATGTGCAGTCTCCTATCCTATAGGGTACTACAAGTGAAAACCTCGTAATCTAACCAAGGATTAATGAAGTCACTCAACGTTTTCCTGGACATCGCTTTAGTGAATTTATTTAATGCCACAAAATCTCTAAATGCCAGAGACTGCAGTAGCTATTGAAATGAAACGTTCCGCGGTGAGGTCTCTAGCTCCTAGTGTCCATGTTCGTGAACTGCCGAACTGTTAGTATAATGCTACAGACAGAGGGGGAGAGAACAGCTCTGCGACTGTGTCGCGTACGTTGGCCACCCTGTGGGGGCGTGGCCGGACCGTTGTCACCTCGGGCGGCAGACGGCGGGGGGCGGCGCCGGCGTTTCCGGCGGGCCAGCTGCAGCGCCTCGCAGCCGCCCTGCCCGCTCCTCCGCGGCCACACCTCCCGCACCCTCTGGGCACCACCCTCCTGCCCTCCTGAGGCTAAACGCTTGAAGACATGAAGCGAGGCACAGTGCACAATGGCAGCGCACACCGCCCAACTGGCACAAGTACCCGCCGCCGCGCGCCGGGCGCCGCGCCTTTTCTGTCAGCTCGCTGCTCCGACGTCCGATCGACCCCTTGTCTTCCCCAACTTCCCCGAGTAAGAAATAACACAACGGGACCCATCAAATGTTTGTAAATCTATCGGACCAAACTGCGTGGTCATCAGTCCGTAGCTTACAAACTACTTAAACCTAGGTAAACTAACCTACGGACAAACACAAACACCCATGCCCCAGGGAGGACTCGAACCTCCACGGCGAACAACCTCGCGCTCCGCAGCGAGGTGCTTTAGACCTCTCGGCTACTCCACCGCGGCAGGGGACCTATCCCCCGCTCGCACATCTGTCCAACGACTGATGAGGGGAAAGCTGGCTGCATTAGAAATCAGCGCAACTTCTGTTAATACTGTTACACATTGAAATGTCCCACTACTTTTTGGTTAGTGAGACACTTCAATTGCCGATAATTTCTGCCAGTAGAAAGTAAAAAGGTAAAGCAGTCAACAGTCCGAAGATTGGTTTGAACACCACAGTGCTTTACTAGCCATGGTCCTGTTTGGAGGTGGTATGCCGTTGCCTTCCTCCGACCTTCGAACTGACTTACCCAGCCAGTTATAGGGGGACTTATAATTTAACGTGGGTTCCGAACCACGGTGCTACTCGGTATTTTTCACATGAGCAATACTGCCAGAGGTGAAAGAAGTAGAAAGTGACAGATAAAAATTTTACGACCTGACGAGGATCGAACACGCGCCCTTTGGATTTGTAGTGTGGCATTCTACAACTGTGCCACCGAGACGCACTGGAAAGTATTTCATCAAAAGATCATAATTTACATAACTTTGTATATTTTTATGTTCGTTGGTTACAACTAATAACATCGTCTACAGCGCATGTGCAGAGCTGCAATCGCAGCTCTGCAGTGGAGATAAATTGAAGCGGAACTTACTTTCTGGACGCGCCTCGTATATTTCAGTCACTGTGTTACCATTATCAGTGCTTTCAAAAATTAGTTTAAAACGTATAAAATTTTCCCATCTTCATGTGCATAATTACGCTCTTACACAGCACTTAATTTTAGGAGAGAGAGAACAACAGAGGTGTGGAAGACTCAAGCTATTCGCCGGATGCTGAGTCACACAATGTGCGGCAAAATCATTTGGCTCGGAGAGCGGCATTTTGTCTTATACTATCGTCGTACTTTCATTGCAGTGCGTAACGCGTACGTCAATAATTTAAGTTGTTGCTTTTCTGGGTCAGAGTCCCGTTCTGAAGTAGGCCTAAGCAGTGTGCGCAATGGCCGTGTGGCAGAACTGCCGCCGCCGCAGTTCGCAGCGACAGCAGTGTGAACGGCACTGGGGTGACGCCCGCAGCCGGCGGAATTCGCCTCTCACGCCGCACTCCGATCTCACCTCCCCCTCCCGTCCCTCCGTCACTCGCGCGCTCTCTCTGTCTCTCTCTCTCTCTCTCTCTCTTGGGAGTGTCGCGAGCCACGAACCCACGCCTCGCGGCGCTGCGCGCTCACGTCACCTATCGGGAATAATAAGATCGCCGGCTGCGGCAGCCGCGATTGGCCGCCTCGTCGCGTGGGTGGCCGCACGGCCAGGGCAAATGCGTGCGGCGAAGGCGCAGCCGCGATTCGCGCGGCTCCACGGCGTTCTGCGCCCTGGATCCTGACGTCCGTCTCCGCCCGCGTCACGAACCCAATACGCGTTGTAAGAGAGGAGATAGACTCTGCAGCAAGTGACGCGTTTGAAGCAATTAACTACCAACGGGGAAGGAGGACGGATTTGGAAGGAAAGGTTTGACGTCAGCAGCATCGGGCCATTGAAAGTATACAATGGCGATAAGTGAAAATGCGAGCCGGGTCGGGAATCGAAGCCGGGTCTCCCGCTTCGGGCCAGCAGTCGTCCTAGCTTCTTGGCTACCCGCGCTCGCCTCCCGTTCAACTCCCGCAAGTCGTACGCTACGGCTGTAGCGCCCTCAACCCCCATGCTCGCAATTACGGATTCCCGACCGTGGTCGAACCTATGACCTCATCTGCGGGGAAGAAAATGAACCAAACGCCATCTTAGCGTGTAAATCGTTGTTATAGATTAGGGTGCTGCCCGGGAACAGGCACCGCAGCACTCTGTAACAAATGTGCGCTCTTTCTTTTGGGTCAACATTACTGTCGTCCCCACAGAGAGGATCAAATGTCCAAATGTTTGTTAAGCTTGTGGGACTTAACTGCGGGGTCATCAGTTCCTAAACTTACAAACTACTTGTAAACTAGCTTATATTAAACACTACACAAACATCAATACCCGAAGGAGGATTCGATCATCCGACTGGGAACGTCTTCGCGCATAGGAGCATAGGGCCCAATGCGCTCGGCCACTCTGCCGCGGCCCACAGAGAGGACAAAACACGATATTACAATATATAAAATTCCAAGTCTCCCATAATCTTCCATAAATACTGGCAATATCGGAAGATTATTACTGCAGCTTTTAGTACTCCCAACGTGAACATTTCTTTGGGACGACACTTCATTAATTCTGACTCGTTCTACGACCTCATCATACTAGTTTCCTGCGGCGCGAATGAAAATAGAGACCAGTAGCTGATTCCATTGTCATGTGATTGTACTGTTATATGTTATCGGCAACTGTTCTTAAGCTTCAGATAAATTAAGAACACTTCGAATCAGTGGCAGAAACTTAATTATGTTATTCTTGGCCCAACTATCGATACTGCTCTTTCTAATACTGCGAATTATGTTACTTGTAATTACATGTATATCAATATAAAGTGATACAAATTCGTATAAAAATACTTACTTGAATTACATTCCTAAACCCTGTTACAGATATTGTGTGTTGAATTGGTCCAGTCACTTATAAAGATGCATTTAAAATACATTGAAACAGGTGTGACCCTCACGCGGACAAGGGTCAAACTAGGCAAGTAGCAACTGTGTACCGTAGTATCCTAAATTTGGATAGATGATGTCAGATGTTACGAGCAAGTTATTATTATTATTCTTATTTCTAATTTTCTGACGAATATGACCGGTAGGTTCGTGGTACTGGATTCCATTGCCTCAACCCCTTCGTACGCGCATTGCAGTAGGTCAACGCGCAGTTACTCTTGGCATGCAGTTTTCAAGACTTCTTGCCCAAGCTTCCCAAGTCCTCCCGACATCTCGCCTACCGACAACGTCTGGTCGATAATTGCAGAACGAAGGCCCGGGGTATGGTACCTGCTCCAGGTATACCAGATCAAATTTGGCAGTATGCGCATGCGGCATGGACTGCTTCAATGCAGCAACACACCCAGAGCTTATCATTCAGTGTCGAGGTGTGTAATGGTGGTTATAGTCAGCAAAGCTGGCGACTGCCGACACCCATTTCATCACTTCCAAAAGAATATGCGTGTGGTTAGGTATTAATTCCTAGCAACAGGGCGGCACCACTTGCACTACAACTGCCGCCAGCACAGTGTCCCTCGTCGTTTTGGATCAGTGTTGCCAAATACCAAAGGTGAAAAACACACAGCGGGCGAGCGATGGGCTGCTTACATTGGCGGCCGACGGCCGGCGGCGACCGCCTCGATTTATCGTCGTGTTGTCGCCTCGCGCAACTTTCTGAGACGTCGGCAGGGTACCAATACACGGTCTCCCACACACCGCGCACATTAACTCACACACACTCGCACACGTACGCGGACCGTCTCCGCCGTACGCAGAGGACGCGGACAAAGGGTTCGCACCCGCCGCATCTTATTTTAGCCGCCGTGGACGAATGCCGTGCCAATAGCGGGGCGCGGGCGGTGGCCGCTAGTTTGTGAGCTTTTGACACGTCTTTTGTTCTGGCATCCACCGGCGCCAGCAGCCGTGGACGCGTTGTACGGCTGGGCGGGCGTGAAACAGCGTGACCGATCCTCCCCCCCCCCCCCAAAAAAAAGAGAAACACACACACACAGAGAGAAAGAGAGAGAGACCGGAGAAGAAAAGGTGCAACCAGGTCCTTCCAACCGTAGTTGTGGACATACAGAAGATCCCGAAAGCGCTTGACCGTGCATGTAAACATCAGTGTTAAGTACTCTATCGGTTTGGCTCACTCTTCAGCGCGCGGCGTGGATTTCCTTCACTGCAGGGTGGCCGACGGCATCAAAGCAAAGCACCTGCGCTGCGTGTATCTGGCGCGGAATACTTGGCACGTCTTCAACGATGACCGTTGTCGTCAGGTCCTCGTCTTTCCACTCAGTTCGTCTCCTTCTGCTCTCCTTTCCGCTTCGTATCTGTTCCGTCTCGGCTGGTGGGCAATTCTTTCTGGACTCTGATGCCCGATACCGCTCCTAGAATAGGACTCCCACCCAGATGCATGAGCAGGCTGCACTGAAAGATAGCTGCCTTATTTCTTCAACCATACTGTTACAGAATAGGACTGGCGTATACTTTGGCCTCGGTTATAAAAGGAGACAAAAAGTTTAGAAGAGAGAACTACTGTGCATTTACGAACAAGTGGATAAAATGAAGAAACAATGCGCGTCCTTGCAAAGTCCATCAATCACGAGAGATATTATTAATTTGAGCGCCTGCGTGACTGAGTTGTTGCGGCAGACCAAGGAGACACAGCTCATCAGACTTAAGTACCTATCATTAAGTAGTCAGTTATTTACATGTCCATAAATCAGTTGAACGAATCGTCGAATGATTCAGGTTACAGTTTAATGAACATACTTGCTTTCAATCTTACCCGTGGAACTACACTTTAAAAAACAAGATATTATAATTATATTCTCATAGACCACCACTTTTTACATATAAATAAGCCCATGGAATAGTAGGAGCCGGCCGCGGTGGCTGAGCGGTCTGTGACGTGCCAGTCACGGTCTGCACGGTCGCTGCGGTCGGGGGTTCGAATCCCCCCTCGGGCATGGATATTTGTGCCGTCCTAGTTTGTAAGTAGTTCATATGTAAGTTTAGGGACTGATGACCCCGTAGTTAAGTCCCATAAGCTTAACAAACATTTGAACATTTGTTAGAGACGTCTTCTCAATATTTTGGTATGGCCGAGTCGTGTTCAGCGGCGGCTTCCTACAGAGTAATTGCATTTTGTTTCAGTTATACCGCTGTTTATCTTCTGTATTTGTGTTACACCCGAAATATCTGCACAACAGAGTGAATGTCGACGGTGTGCGCTGTGTACCTTTTGTGCGCTTGTGTATTTTTAAATGCGAACATTTTAGGTTGAGGTTGAACAGGATCGTTAGCTATGTCAAGCAGACATATTTTCTACAACCAGCGATATTTATCACATTTTCCGGTAAACGTTTCGAAAGATTTTACCTAAATCAAAATGAGCATATAGGCCTATGTACAATGTCAATATGGCATGCATGTATTTTGTGTAATACTGATTTGGAGCTTGTGCTACTGTTCATCAGCCATCAATAGTTGCTTTTTTGGTAATAATGCCGATAGTTGCGATATCTTCGTCCGAAACGCGCAGAGAAATTGTAACAAATATGACTGCTTACAGAAATTTGTAGTTACAGCCAGTTTCAGCATAAAAAGAACAAGTGTGGGAGTGACTTCCCTGTAAAATGTGTGTTTGTGCTTCTTGTCTGAAGAACCTGTCATCGGCGAAGAGTTGCCCCTTTCTCGGCTTCTATTTATCCGAGAACACGCAAAAAAATTCTACTTCTAACACATTAAGATTAGCATAGAGACAGGGATACGCGAAGTTGTATTAGAAATGGGTGCAATCGTATGTGTTTCACTATTTCGTCGTATAAAACTGAAGAACGAAAAAGAGGGACGTAGTAAAAATAGTTTTATACCATTTTATCGAAAATTGACTCTGTGAGAAGTTAGTTCTTGGAGGAAAGAAAAAAAATGCGAGCAAGTAATATTAATTATAATCTTTATTTTACAAAAATAGCGGCCGCTATGTTTTAGATTCTATAGGTGCATCCTTCTGTTCACGTTCAAAACTGTATGTTGGTTACGTTGTAATACGATATTGGCTTTTATCTTTGATCATAAAGGCCTGTGCCGCCCGCGGTGGCCGAGGAGACTAAGGCGCTCCAGTCACGGTCTGCACGGCCACTGCGGTCGGGGTTTCGAATCCCCCCTCGGGCATGGATATTTGTGCCGTCTTTAGTATAAGGTAGTTGATAAGTAGTTTGTAAGTTTAGGGACTGATGACCCCGTAGTTAAGTCCCATAAGCTCAACAAACATTTGAACATTTTTTGAACATAAAGGCCTGTGTTTATATAAGCTAAATGTAATTTTAAATAATAACATTCGTCTGAGGATGTATCTGTCGGCACGAAACATGTAACGTTCACGATTGTAGTTAGTTATTAATAGTTGCTGGCTGCATTTTTTTTTCTGTGAATTAACGTCAAATAATTTGTTATATGTCAAATATTTTACAACTGGAACAAACGTATACCGATAGCATTACAATGCGCTCGCCAAGAAAACAGGACAGAAGTCGATAAAGGAGCAAGCTCCAGTCACGGATAAATCGAAACACCGCGATTCCAGGAGTCAGTTGCGGAATCGCGAAACCGCGAAGATGTTTACGCAGCTGCTATCTGTGCTGGCCGGAAGTGGTAGATAGGCGACGCAGTTTTCTCAAGCCTGAGTGGCTCCGGGACGTCATTTAAGTGTCACTAAAACACTTGCTGATGTCAGCCGATTCCCGTTCACGGTAGGCGCGGCTCGAGCGATAAAGCCCCGGCTGGTCGCTCGCCACCCTCCCAGGCCAGCGCGCGCCGGGCCTGCAAATCCCGAGAACTGACTCGCTCCCGGCCAGTGACAGTATTCTTCCGGAGCGCGTTCGTCATTTCTTCCTCCGCCTATCATCGCGTTTTCCAACGAACTTACAATCACTACATCACAACATGATATTTCTACTAGCACAGGCAAAATAAATGGTTGCGCCTTCTTAGAAATGCGCTTGTATAAACCACAGCTGGGTAGGTAACATAATGAAGTAAAATATCGTTATACTATTTTTTCAGATTGTATCAGATGGCTCACGCACGTCGTTTATATTAGTTACTTCCGGATACCACAGACGCTGAAGGGTTTAACTAACCAGAAGAAGAAAGGGGCTACTCACCAATAGAGGGGAGAAGCTGCTAAACGTAATACTGGCGTCCGGAAACAAACAACAGTTTATTAGCTCTAACTAGTCCTATAGCTCGTTGCTAGAATACTTGCTTGCTGTAGGAGACGTACCGGGTTCGATCCTTGGACTTGATAAAGGTTGATGTGTAGCAAAATTATAGTCGCTGACCAAAACTGTACGCAACAGAGCCAGACCAAATTAATTATCTGTAACGGCTAATTTATGATAAACAAACTATGCTACAATTTGTGCTTCAAAATAGACAATATTAAGTAATAAAGGATATAACGAATTATGTTCCTTTAAACCTATATTATAGGCTTGCAAATCTTTGTTATTAAATTATTCATAAAACAAATTACTGAAATGCTTGTCCGCGTTGAATACATTAATGTAAGCGCGTCTCTTTACTAGCATGATCATCTCTTAACACTTATGCACATCTGAATACTCACAGAATATATGTCATCAACTGCGATTGGGCAAAGCTGAAAATGTGTACCCAGCCGGGATTCGAACCCGGGTCTCCTGCTCTCTAGGCTGTCGCGCTGACCCCTACACCACTGCCTGTTCTTTCGGAACAGACGCCACATGTATATACATCTGAATACATTAGTTCTTTTAACACATTTGGATTTTCAAGTTTTTTATTATTATTATTATTAATGGTAAATACTGCAACCTAAATTACATAGCATGATAATATATTGGTTTACACTGCTTTGTACGTAAGCATTATTTTCATTTAAACGACGCTTACCGTGCGTGGGATGTGCTCCAAAATACTCAGTAACTTTCCGGTCAAGATCAGGTGCACTTCCCCTGTGTACAGCAGTAACGCGGCAAACCTTCTTGCACTACAGTAGCCGGGAAACATAAAATTATAAAGGCCACCTGGTATTCTTAATACTTTCAGTGGCTTTGTTCTCCTACATAATTGAAGTGAACAGTGTTCAATTTTGAAACAAAGTTTATTTCACAGTCCAATACTTCTACTACGTACTATGCGCTCGGGCCATCTGCAAGAACAAGTCAGCGTAAGCCAGGTGATGTTTGCTTACTGTATTTACTTCGAACTCGCCGCACGTACAGGTTGCCCGAAATTCTTCGGTGTACGTTGGGCTGTCGGCATATCAGGGGCCCAATAATCATGAGTATTCCCACCCGCCCCTTCCTATCGCGTTCAGTCTTCCTGACTTCGCATGGGGCAGCAGTTTCAATCACAGACGTAGCCAGGATGTGATTTCGGGAGGGGTTTTCAATAAATTGACATTGTAATAACGTGTACTCTCAATAGAAGTACAAATGGTACTAATACTGTATATATAATATTTTATTCCAAACGGTATACTATATTCACTATGGTTCAGAAATAAAATTAACTAGTATACTTCATAAGAATCCACGTATTCTACAAAACAGAAATAAAGCAAATCCTATCTTGAAGACGGGTACATGCGGATCTAAACACGGATGAAGGAAGGGCAGTGCGTGAAGCTTTCAATAAATTCTCAAGCATTATCACAGAAGCACTTCCTACCTCAAATTTTTACGGAACGTAAAAGTTGTCAATGGAGAAAAAAAAAAAAAAAAGAGTGCAGATACTCTTTGACTAGGGGAACATTTGTTCGTTTACTTAGAGAAATATTTCTGACTAGCGTTCTAATTACTAATAGTGGTATTGAAAAACGGGCTCAAATATATGAAACACAATGAATTTCTATGGCCGACAGGGTCATTGACAGTTTTAGGTTTGATTCCATTACTTTGAGGTGCTCCACGACCACACAATGATGAACTCACCAGATGTAATTAGCAGCATTGGCCGTTAATGTTTTATTTAAAAAAAAACACAGATCGATTTCGATCACTTAATGATCATTTTCAGTGTCCTTCCAACGAGCATATGCATGCCCTGAACGCAACTGCAACGGTAATTTGCAGTGTCATTACCGTTGCAGTTGCGTTCAGGGCATGCATATGCTCGTTGGAAGGACACTGAAGATGATCATTATGTGATCGAAATCGATCTGTGGTTTTTTTAAATAAAACATTAACGGCCAATGCTGCTAATTACTTCTGGTGAGTTCATCATTGACAGTTTCTACACAGATCTCCGCCGAATTTTGCCACTCTCTTTACCATAATTTGCCTTAGGTACCTTGAGCAAGTAATTATTTCCAGTGATTGAAAAGCGGGCAAGTCAGGCTCATCTATAAAAAGCAGATAAATTAAAAGAAGACACCTGGCAATGAAAACTAAGTAAACTGCTCTTTAGTTCAGTAGTAATCACCGTAATTATTAATTCATTTGACCCACTCTGAGACAAGACGGTAAATTCCTCCATGCACAAATATTTTCAGTTAGTTACAGGACCATGATTTTTACCCAGGAGTGCACTCCTTCGTCCGAAACATACTGTTGGCCATGAATGTTCATATGGAAATCGTATAGGGAGAAATCGGGAATGTAAGGAGCATGTGGGCTCTATACTGATACAGAATGATGTTTTTTTTTTCGTCTATATTTTGGGAGAGGTTTGATCCCCAGAACCCCCCGCCCCCTCTAACTACGCCAATGGTTTCAATCATGCGACCGAGCGAGGTGGCGCAGTGGTAACGCACTGGACTCGTATTCGGAAGGATGGTGGTTCAAATCCACCTCCGGCCATCCAGATTTAGGTTTTCCGTGATTTCCCTAAATCACTCCAGGCAAATGCCGGGATGGTTCCTTTCAAAGGGCACGGCCGATTCCCTTCCCTCATCCTTACCCAAAAATCCGAGCGTTAGCTCCGTCTCTAATGACCACGCTGTCGACGGGACGTTAAACCCTAAGATTCCTTCCCTCAATCATGCGATCTTCGCATTTTGAATGTCCGATAGTGAATGGCGCGAGCCAGATGGCCGAAAGCTGGAGAGCTTCCCCTGCGTGAGGCTGGAGGTGGTGTCGGCATCACGTGGGAGGCACACGCGGCTTGCGGCACGCGGCGGCCCCGCCCCCTCCCGTGACAGCACTGGAGGGCAAACTGCGGCCGGCCTGTTTGCAGTTTTGTCGCGCCCACCGGCTGTTTTCGGAGTGTCGGGAATTAATGATGCCGCCGCGCCGCTTCAAACGCCTCGCGGCCGCCGTATTTGCCCTTTCGCCTCGTGTGTGCCGCGCCGCCCCTCCGCCCCCGCGCGTGTCAACACGGGGGGCGCGCGGCCGGCCTCCTCCCACGCGAGGAGCTGCCCGCCTCTGCCGTCTTGGCGTCTCTGAGTCCTGCCCGCGACCGGTGGAGCAACCGGTGTACACAGATGCTCAGTGTGTCTACTGAAACTTCCAAAAAATCAAAAATGAAATGTTTGTAAATCTATCGGAACAAACTGCGTGGTCATCAGTCCGTAGCTTACAAACTACTTGAACTAAGGTAAACTAACCTAAGGACAACACAGACACCCATGCCCCAGGGAGGACTCGAATCCCCGACGGCGAGCAACCGCGCGCTCCGCAGCGAGGCGCCGTAGACCGCTCGGCTACTCCACCGTGGCTGAAACGTCCACCTCTTACTTCGTGCACTGGTCCAGGTAATGAAAAGCAACCGGTACATTTTGGAAGAGACGACCCAGGCGTTATATTTCCACAAGATAACGCAAGTCAAACCTCTGTTCAAAGAGTATATGACTGTTATTCTAGTTCCTAGATTTATTTGTTTATTTATTCTTTTCCTCTTTTCTGGTGATGCGGAAGTGCTACCGCCTTTGGCGGCTGGACTTCCTGTATGGAGGTAAAGGGTTTTTTATTTATTTCTTTATTGTCAACATTAGTAGGGCTTTGCACTCACAGGTGTCCTTGTCGCCCTACTTTCCTTATACAGGGTGTTTCACTAAGTGTGTTTGCCTCTGTAACTTATAAAATAATAGGTGACGGGAAATTTTAATGCGGTAGGTCAACACAAGAAATGTTACACTTTCTGCGGAGCTTTGAACATAGTTTATTGTATCATTTTCCAAAGAGTTACACCACAAAGATATAATTTTTTAAATGGAATAATAGTTTGTTCCTCACCCACATTCCAATGTTTTCCTTTCATGCGTTACTCACACCACTCTCTTAGGTAAATTTCGATTTTATAGGACCTTGCACATCGCTATGATTTTTACATAGCGGTCTCAACGCTATTTTTGTATCTTGAGCAATGCCTTGGCTTTCGATAAAAAAAAATATAAAAAAGTAAAAAAATTAAAAAAAAAAAACATGCGACCACGGCACAAAACCCTGTAATATTTTAGTTCGACCTAACTCTTCTTTCGATAGAGATATTAAAGCCATTTTCTAATTGTACCATGTACTTTTTACTGCTACTGTCAACAGGTGTTGGAAACTTTCTCCTCCCCCCCCTCCCTAAAAAATCGAGAAACTTACTTTAAATCGTTATCAAAGCGGCCGGATACGGCTATTACCATGCAAACACCGCCTAGCAGAGTTCTCACGCCAGGCACCGTAGTTATTTATAATGCAGCCAAGATTACTCTACTTTACTACGATAAAATCTCGTTTCCTATAAGACTTAAATACTGAATCCGCTATGGGTTTTGTATGGAGAAACAGCCGTATGTAAGCTTCTAGTGCTTCTTAAGAAACCTGTTTGAAATGTACGTACGCTTCCAGGATTTTGTAGATACAATTACAGTTTCACTGTTGCAGCTTATGTGTGAAAACCGAATAGAAACGTAGACCGTTCGTACTTCCTAAAAACAAATGGTCATATCGACGGAATGAAAGTAGCTGCTGAAGTGACTTCCTTACCACTGGAAGAAAAAGACATGAGACGCCTGAATGATTTTTAAAAGTAAAACACCTGTTGTCAAACAGCAACATTCATTGTAAATGTAGCGCATAACGCCGGAATCTGCATAAGACTGTCGGATGACGATGGAAGACTGCAGTAGTGTTCAGGAATGCTACAGAGAAGCGACAGCGAGTGCAACACTCAAAGTAGACATGTGTACCGAATAGGCGCACGATTGGCGACAAATCACTAAAAACAGCGACTACCGTAAAGTATCTACCAGTAAGTGTCCGGATAGACTTGAAGTCGAATGAGCAAGTAAAACTGATCTTTAGGAAAGCTGATGCCAGGCTGTATACTAAAGGATTTTTTTTAATACAATACACCCGAGAAATAAGATGCTGTTCCAGTGGTGTCCTGAACCCTTTCGTATCACATCATGTAACATATTACTGCCTATCATAGACAAGTGTCAAAACGAACACAACAAGAGGGTGGGAGGTATTACTGTTCACACGAAGGCCTACTGGCAAGAGACTCCATATTACAAAGTGTAGAAGCGTTGATACACGTCTGATTTTTTGTTAGAAAAATTATTCGATTTTTCAAGTGGATTCTTATTTGTCTGCAGTATATACATATTTACCTGTTTCATAATGTACTAAACATACCAGTATACTCTGATGTTCCATGGTCACTGATAGCTGTTTACTTACTCCCCCCTCCCCTGTGGCGTTTCTGTTTCTGTCCACATTTCCTCGCACGTGCATGTCGTAAAATGTAATTACATCAGGCACACGTAGAAAAGCGTGCAACACAAGACAACTTGTCATGTCATTCCTAATATATCTATTGTCAGCGTAGCAGCCTCGCTCATACCTTAGCCAGTTGATAACAACCTGTCCTACGAACAAGGAAACACCTTCAAGAGTTTTTCGATAAACGTTATTCCTGTTTCTTCTACAAACCTGTGTTACTAACGTATTAATTTTTAATTACTAGTTATTCTTGAAACAACTCTCTCTGTATCTCTATCTATCTATCTCTCGCTCTGTCTTTCTCTGTATGTGTGTGTGTGTGTGTGTGTGTGTGTGTGTGTGTGTGTGCGTGTGCGGGAAGGGTGGTTAGTAGATTATGACGTTTCACACCTGACAAGTCTTCTGATACGGTGCTCGCAAGTGTTTGAAAAGAGTGCCTAGCATCTCCCCAACACTGGACGCCGGATAACACACAGGACGAGCTCGCAGGGGCGTGTGTTATTCCCTAGTACACGGGCGCCGCCAGAAATATCTGTCTCATAAGGCGACTAAAAATAGCGACCGACTCCTGTGTTGTCTGAGAGACATCGGGCTCTAATAGGTAGCATTTCCTACAGCCATCAAGCGCGCCGGATCTGGTAGGAGCTGGGGGAGATACAGCCGCCTGAGTAGTCCCACTGCTTTGATACTGGGGCTCTCACAAGGGAAAAGTGTGTCTGCGAAAAGCATTATTCGTCATGTCAAAGCGTAACAAATGTTACCTCAACTCACTGTGTTTTCGTCGTAGATCATTTACAATTTATTTAGCGAGAATAAATTTTACGCTTAAGTAGGTGTTCGTTTATAATCCAGAAAGATGCTATAGCTTTTACAGTTTCTCAGTTTCTACGAAATGACGTGAAATATATGCATGACTTCGGTCGCGTATCTCGCAAGTCATCATCACATGAACTAAGCGCAGGAACGCACCAGCACTGTGTATGTATCCAGTGCGCCAACGACGTAATAACATACTATTATTGTACAGGAAAGAACACAGGTAGCATTTGGATAGAAACTTTGCCATATAGAGTCACAAGTAGTCAATTATGTGCGAGTGTATTCGATTTAAAATAGGAGACTATGCCTATGATATTTACCGTCTACTGTCATTATAGTTTTACAGTGGCGAATGTTTATGATCTACCCAATTATGTAACAGGAAGAAACTATTTTGATTTGTATAATTACACGTAAAGCGGAAAGAGATTTCATATTTTAATACCAATATTTGCTTTGGTAGATACACGTACGTTCAAATACATGCTAGAAACGAGTACATGCACCTACAGATCGTGGCATTTGCTGCCATAAAGTGCTGTGGCTCACTAGACATTCGACATTAAAGCTATGACAAAAAGTAATCGCTAGTTAACTATATGACAAACAACTAGGGCGCGAAGGATTCCACGTTTTAATTTCCTGTAAAATACAGATTGTACAAAGGCGTCGATTTAATTATTCCAGCAAACAATCCAGTGACTCTGGTTTTAGTAACTCACTGTATACAGAGTGTTTCCAAGAGATGAAAGACCACATCATGGGGAACAACAGTGACCTGTGTGGGGTAGAAGTTCGAAAAGGCATTGATATAAGTGAATATAATATCCAATTCGAATATTTGAACTAACTAATGTAATGAAGAAAATAAGTGAAATTAATTCAAAAAAATAAATACTCCCTTTAGTTTTCTACAGTCTTCGTATCTAAAAATAAAAAATGTTTCAAATAAAAAGGTTTTTCTTTGGGGGGGGGGGGGGGGGGAATGACCTCCATGATCCTTCCCTTGGATCCTCCACTGGTGTATGTGTGTGTTCTCTAGTAGTTTTTCGGGTATCTAAGCAACACTGCAAGGTCTGGAAGAGACTCGATGCTGATGAATAAGTATTTTATATATTCACTAAGGACAGACATAAGTTAAGTAGGGGGGTACGGCTGGAAGTTCACTAATTCGTCTAGCAGTTTGCTTCCTGAATTATTCCTGAACAAGCAGTTCGCAAGAGTTTATGCCACACCTTGGTTCGGCGCGTAGGAGAGCCGATAAAGCATCGGTTTGGCTCGTCTGCAGTCGGTAGCCAGCCGTGCAGTGGTGTGCTGCGCTGAGCTTGGTCAGGGGGGAGGGTGGGCGCAGTCTGTAGTAAATTTCCTTTTGATTGGGACCGCAGGAAACGCCGAACAGTCACGAGAGGCCCCAATCAGTTTGAGCGGCCCCGCCGGTCGCAACACTTGCATAAATTTCGGTGACGTCACTAACGGGCTGCCCCTAAGGGGTGAGGGAGGGGTCGCAAGAAAAAAGGGAACTGTTGGTCAGGGACGGGGGGTGGGGAGAGGCGGCCACGGGGCAGTGCGTGGCCTGGCCGCCCGCTGCTCCCTGTTGTCACTTCGCGACACAAAGGACTCCGGCTGCTGCTAACGCGACCGGCTGCCTCCGCGTGGATTGTCTGTGCTGTAACGAGTGTTAGGCACTTTGAGCTGTCTCAGTATGACATCCAGCAGAATTCCCGACTTCAACGAGATGTCAACAAATCGCCGGGAAAGTCTAAGAAACTGCCTCAATGTGCTTATGAAACGACGCTGACAGCTGGCTAATCCGTACCCGCATTTCCATCTCCTTACAGTATACGCAAATTGTTCACACCATAGGAAACCTACCTAAGGACCACCGCTTCTGCACACAACTTATAACTTCTGTTATCTGTGACTGGAGCGCCTCACTCCCCTCGGCCACTGCGACCGGCGTGCGTTCAATCATTAGGTAATACTACGGAATTGTGTTACTATTTGAAAAGTTTAATACACTTACGTTTTTTTAAAAAACAGATAAAATTAAATGTATAAGAAGGCGTACACGACAATAAAAAGTGGAGTTTAAAAAAAATCACATACATTTAGCAGTATTTTCCAAAAATATAAGTGAAATAAACAGTTTTCAGCACCCTCAGGCGAGTGTCTATTAAAACATATATTAAAACATCAAAATTTGCCTACGTTAACCATTAAAATTACTTTTAACTCTCTTTTTAAGAAATGTACAGTGTATTGCACTTTACAAGTATTGAACTTTTCAAATAAACAGGGCGCCAGTCACCAATTGCATGCAGGTTAAGCCGCGTATTGTATACAAGCAGCTACCTCATTTTAAACTTGTGATGTGTACTAGAAAGACCATTTAATTGTCTTATGGATATGTCTAGTGATTGTTTTATGCAGCTTACACGAGTCATAATGACCTGCAATTCTGGCATGTAATTTATTGTACTAATATAACATTCTTGGCGTATATATTGTTATGTTGTTTTAATGTCAGACTGATATTCTATCATAAGAACGAAAGCGATATGCGCATTTTAGTAAAATAAATATTTCACATCGCCCATCAAGCTGAAACTTCTTATTTTATTGCAACATTGTGGTGGGCTGGCAAAATTTCAGTAATGAAATCAAGTTACATTTCATGAAAATGATTCAGATATCGTACTTTTTTTTCTTTACATTCATTATTTCGCGGGGGGGGGGGGGGGCAAGCATCCTTGCCCCCTCCACCCTAAAATACTCAACTGTATCAAGTTATTGTGAACATCATACAGAATGATCGACTGACCACTTAAGAAGGTATCATTAATTAAAAACGAAAAAAAAATGAAGCTTTACATCTTTCGCAGCGGACCACATTGTAGTACTTGTGAACCACTTGTGATTCGTTCTGTAAAAAACCGTCTTGATTACAAATTGTTTTGTTAATTAATGACGCGTTTCGCCATTTGGCAGGGCATCTTTAGATTATCTGCGTGACAGAATTTACACAAAATTACAATCGGGTATAATGGTACATAGGCTTATTTTGTAATTCCGCCTTGAAATTTTGTGTAAATTCTGTCACGCAGATAATCTGAAGATGCCCTACTTAAGGGCGAAACGCGTCATTAATTAATAAAACAATTTGCAATCAAGACGGTTTTTTTACTGAAGGACTATTTATTCTCAGTGATTGCTGTACACCTTGGACTGGAAATCATTTTACTCGTGATTCGCGGAGCACAGGTTGGGAAGTACTGGTGTAGACTGACGTCAGCGGTATGGTCCTGTCCGTCTTCTCTTCTTCAGAACGCTCGCAGCTCGCTTCTCAGCCCGCCTCAGCACCGGCCGGGTCGGCTGACTGTGTGGCGTCGGCGTCGCGCCAGCGGAGTGCGTGTCAGGCCAGGCGTCGGCGTCGGACCTGGGACAAGGGCGGCCGCGGAGCGCGTGCGGCCGCGTGAATCACGCACTATTCCTGCCGGACCGCCGGGGGGGGGGGGGGGGCAGGGCCGGTGGCCGCGTCTTCAGCCGCTCTCTTATTTATGCGAGCGCCAGCTGACGCCACGCCACGCGGCGCCAGACACACCTCCCGCCGTTGCGGACTCGCCGCTGCCCACCCGTCGCACGCTGACGCTTCGTGCAGCTCTAAGTCCCAGTCACCCCACATCTCTTCACAGTTTGTCTTGGAAATTATCCACACCCACATCTGAACACCGCGAGTCAACTCTCAGCTGTGTCCCGGAGGGTTTTCTGCGTACCACTGTCACTTCCTATATTTACCGTTCCACTCAGCTCGCAGGAAAACCGGCTACCGGTAAGCCTCCTTGTACGATCTGATCTCGCTCATTTTTCCCTCGCGGTCTTTTCGCCAGATACACAGCAGAGGAAGCAATATATTGATCGACTCCTAGAGAAAAGTACGCTCTCGGAACTTGGGACACTAATCCCCGTCGTCACACAGAACACTTCTCTTGCAGAGTCTGCCGGTGGAGCTGGCCTGTCACCTCCGTACTGCAACTGCAACGAAGCTATATGCTCTTCTGTATTTCTTTAATCAACCCCCCCCCTGGTAATGATCCTACGCTGACGAACTACATTCCAGTATTGGTCGAGACACCGAGTGAGGTGGCGCAGTGGTAACAGACTGGACTCGCATTCGGAAGGATGGTGGTTCAAATCCACCTCCGGCCATCCAGATTTAGATTTTCCGTGATTTCCCTAAATCACTTCAGGCAAATTCCGGGATGGTTCCTTTCAAAGGGCACGGCCGATTTCCGTCCATATCCTAAACCAAATCACTGTCTGTGTCCAAACACTCGGAGCGTAAGCTCCGTCTCTAATGACCACGCTGTGGACGGGATGTTAAACTCCAAGCTTCCTTCCTTCCTTGGTCGAGGTAACCTTTCATACGGTACTTCCTTCATTTATTTTATACACTTCTGAGATTTCTTCCAATGATTCTGAAATAAAATGCATATCAAATAATCAGCAGTTTCTGTTAATTTTTATGATTATTATTATTTCACCTAGTTACACTTTTCGCGTGGTTAGCGCATCATCAGGAGGTATGGCGTGTGTTCCGGTTTGAGAATGGACATTAATGCCATCTACTGACGGTTTTGTAAATTGTTATGACAGTGCTGCCCTCATCAGGGAGTGTTGTAATTTACTTCACACTGTTTTTACCACTGTAAGATGAAGGTGTAGAAATAAAGCTGTTTGTGTGAAATTCACTGTGTTCAATAGAACTTCTTCCTTGATTATCAGAAGTCAGGATAATTCGACGCCAACCGCGAAAGCAATGCTAGATTTCGATATCGGGGGCGACTTTGGTATTAATTAAATGGGGAATGCTAAAAGTATCCTGCCCCTTCAAACCGATGATGCTGTATGTAGAAATTATCCCGAGTTTGTCTGTAGACGTGGCAAAATTAATAACATTAATTGAGTGATTGTCTGACAAGTTTTACCTACCGGACTGAGCTTTCTATCGGTTTACTCGGAATTTTATTTGCTGTTCGAAACTGTGATCAGAAATAAATTATTACTTTCGTCCTTTTGTCTTTGTGTCGCATGGACTCCTCTGAACGGCTGCTGTGGCTGTGTGCTTGAGAATGTCGCCGCATTACATCATGGGAAAATAACCACGAATGGTGTCTCGGAGTGACGTGTGTGCACGATAAGTTCGCAAGGCAGCACACGTGCAGTGCGCTGGCAGCTGAGCGACCGGCCTCTCCCCGTGGAACGGCAGAGGGCGGAGCCGCTACATAGGCATAGGCACCTGTTGAACCCGGCGTCCGCGCCTCTCGGCCGCCCCGTGCTGTTCTAACGGTAGGCGAGGGCAAGCCGCCCAAAGCTCTGCTGGCCGAATTACAGATAGGCACTGTGCAACTGCAGTCGCACAGGTAACCCGACAAAAGAGAGGCTATAGTGCGAACGGACCTATACATACTCCTATCCTGATACACACGCCGGCGGAATGCGGCAGTATGAGGCAAATATTTGTACGAAGAGCCCTTCGCCGTGCCCCGTGGAGTCTGTTGCAAATTATGTACCACGGTGAAGGTAAAACAAACTCCCGGTCGAAGACAGTATTATCAAGCTGTTTTTTATCTTCTGGCCGGAATTATCTTATTTTCATCTACCTCCCACTAAGAGTTCTGTAGACTCGATATTCTTAACAGCCTCTTTTATCGTCTTCATTTGAATTCTCCTCTACAATTTTTAACTCGTACTGAAACATTTCCACTTGTAACACAGTTTCTGCCTCTCTCTGAAAACACTGTGTATGAAATAGTTTTATTTGCTTTACCTGCTTCGTGATCGGTAATCTTCTTAGAGATATACGTTTGTTGCAATGTTTCGATATATTTCATAAACCTCGGGATCTTTTATGTTTTATTCATTTTTCTCTGTCTCTCCAATGGCTCGTTTCTATACATGCGAACATGAATAAGTATTTTTATTATCATGTAAGTAGCAACAATTACTTACACAAATAACAACCGAAAAACGTTTTTAGTTACTACACAAGTTTTCCCTAGGTTCGCAAATCAACGTGTACAAAATAAACATTTATTTATTACAAAGATAGCTAATGAATTTGAAAATTCGTAGTGTCAAATCAAGATTAGTATCAGAATTTATAAATACAATGTTCACTTTATTCTTTTTTTTTTTTTTTTTTTCAGTTTCGGGTGTTTATTTGAAGACTGACTCCGAGCCGTGTACATAAATCTACCATATTAAACTAGAGCTACGCATGAGGTCACTTCTGATAATATTATCTACTGTCTTGGACTTCACCACCTTTTCACTTACTACTTTGTTCACTCGACATGTTACAGCGGGGAAATTGCAGCGCAAATGGAGAAATAATCAGTTCAAAAATGTTCAAATGCTTTTTAAACTTATGCGACTTAACTGCGGGGTCCCTAAACTTACAAACTACTTATGAACTAGTTAACACTAAGGACGGCACAAATATCCATGCCCGATTTGCAAAATTCATTAGTTACCTTTGTATTAAAAAGAGTTTATTTTATACACACTGACTTGCGAACGTAGGGCAAACTTGTGTAGTGACAAGAAAGCTGTTTTGTTGTTATTTGTTGATACTTATATGATAATAAAATACTTATTCATGTTCGCATGTTTAAAAACGAGCCATTGGGGAGACAGAGAAAAATGAATAACACATGAGAGATTCCGAGCATAGCATCGGAGCATAGCGCCTCAATGCGCTCGGCCACTCCGCCGCGGCTAAATAGTCATTGATGTGCGACTTATTATTATTATTATTATTATTATTGTTTTCAACTAAATTAAAACATTCTTGTTGGCTGGGTTTATGTATGATTCTACACTGGAAACAGTTCTTAACGACAGTCGGCATATGATGTTCGAAGCATAACAATTTAGTTTTCTACTTCCTTACGCTTACCTTGAATTTTAAAATAGTATTCATAATCTTACTACCGATAACAATTATCTTTAAAAGCTTACATTTCACCATTTTTTCCAGTAAAATCATTTTGTATCAAAAGCAAACACACCATCTTGCATCTTTTAAGAAGAAAATTAAAAATAAACTGTGTGTGTTATCAATTAATTAAGAAATGTCAATTTTAAAACCGTGTAATTGCAGCTTAATTTCGGGCAGTAATCTCTGGCGTTAGTGCCATTGTTGAAATATACTGTAGCCCACTGCTTGAGCAAGTAAAATTTTATCTCCGGTTTTGTATACACTGTCCTGTACCGGCCATAGCTCGGTAGTGTAATGGCTAATTTGTGTTCCTGAGATAAGATTTGAGCTGTCGATTATACGGACTTTGTCGCCGCTAATGTTCCTCCTCGCCGAAACGACGTCCCCTAATTACGCCGGTGCTTCGGAATTGGCAGCGTCGCGGCCCTAGCAGAGCCGTAAAAAGCCGCCACAATCGCCGGTTACCTTCCACCGCGGCGCGGCCACTAAAAGACTGACCTTTCCGTTCGCGGTATTGTCAGGAGGTGCGATAACCCCGATATGGGGAGACGGAGCCGAGAGAGAATCATTTGCCTCGGATATATTAGGGAAAACAATCGGAATATAATTCCGCCTTTATTGCGCGCCCGGCTGCGGTTCTATAGGTTCCTTTGCCCGTAAAAGTTGGCCGTCGGATTTTTATCCTTGCTGTAACCGAATTTATTATTAGCATAAAACTGCGGCCGGGCCATTTTGATTTATAAGAATGGCTGGCGTGTTTTATGTCGTCTGCGAAACATTTAGCCGCCGCCGCCGCCGCCGGGCCGAAGGCGACGGGTGACGCCGCGGCCATCTTGGTTGCCCCGTCAGGAGGAGGCGGAGAGGAGAGGAGTCTACACTGTGGCTAATAAACGCCGCAGCTTATTGTTGTAATGCTGGGGGGGGAGGGAGTACGAGGGGGCGGGAGGGGGGGAGGGGACACGACGACTGTCTGGGTGTGGCCGCGTCGACGTGTCTTCTCCTCGCCTCCCTTCGTTCTTTTTCCCTCTCCCGGAGTTGATACGCTGCATTCTTTATTAGACGCCAAATTTAAATTACGAAAAACACAATCTGGTAACCAGACTCCATTGTCGTCACTGTTGCTATAACTTGCATCCGGTCTCTCTGGCATACCGAGCAAAATGATTGTTTATCTCGTCTAGCCTTTCGCATGTCCATCCATTACCTGGTTAGTGGCAGCAATGGTTCTTTTTTTTTTCCCCCTCTGCGTGAGACTCAATTCGTTCATATCTACCGCGCAGGTAATTTCTGCTGCCGCAAAACACTCTTTGCTTGATGGCCACATCTGCCTCTTCGTCGGGCCAGAGATACGCCGTAGAGGAAGCCTCCGTGTTTAAGTCTATATTGTTGAGGGTCCGATTTAAGATTATCGCTCGGATATTTCTCCAAAACTTCTCCAAACAGAGCAGAAAGCGCTCGCTTCCACTTTACTATAAAAATTATTAATTCTTGTTATTTCGTCGGAACAGGATCACATCTACGTACTCCTGTTGTAGCTATCGTTGTAGATGATGCTGTTGTTGTCGTTCTCAGCTAGTTTGATGCAATTCTCCACGCTACTCCATCATGGGTAAGCCTCGTCATCTCCCAACCACAAGTGCAACCCATTTCCATTCAACCTGTTTATTGTATTTCATCTCTCGGACTCTCTTCACGATTACCCCTCCCCTCCCATGTCTTCGAATGTGTCCTGTCATTCGCTTCCTTTTCTCAGTCACTAATTTCTGTTCTCTCCAATTATGTTCGTGCCGGCTCATTAGTTACGCGATCTACCTAGCTAATCTTCAGCACACGTCTCTAGCACATTTCAAAATCTTCTATCCTCCTCTTGTCTGAACTGCTTGACGTCCACGTTTCACTATCGCATAATGCTACTCACCAGACGAATGTCTTCAGAAAATACTTCCTAACACTTAAGTTAATACTTAATAACAACAAATTAAATGCTTTCCTTCACATAGCCATTTACATCTTCTCTGCTTCATCCATCGTAAGTTATTTTACTGTCTAAACATCAAATTTCGTGTACTAATTATACTGTCTCATTACCTAATTTAATTTCTTCAGCATCGCCTGTTGTCATTCGACTACATTACCCTTGTTTTACTCATTTTAATGTTCATCTTATTCCCTCCTTCCAGGACAATGTCCTAGACTGCTGAAACTAGTTGTGCAATAATAATAAAAATTGCAAAAAAGCCATCTTTGGCATTACTTCTCTATCATCTTCAAGGTCCATTGCTGTCTCCGACAGAATTTCAATGTCATCGGCAAATCGCGAATTTTTATTTCTCCTTCACAGCTTGTTCAAACTACTGTTTAAAAACTTAAGGATACAACATTCTCTAACTCCCTACACAACGACGCACTGACAGTCGTAGTATCTTAAAAATCACAGTTTTTGCCACGAGAAAATTCAAACACATATAAAATAATATTTGTTCATTTTTAACTTTTTGTGTCCCTCCTATGCATCACATTTGCTTACTATAAGATAATTTATTTTGTCATCAGCAGACATCAGTTCGGGACAGCCTTCATTATAAACGCGTTTGAGCATATCTCAATACAAACATTTTTGTAGCCTTTAATTTTTTTTATTTTTTATTAATTTTTACCTAATATCATGAAAACTTGACAGAAGAAGTTGATGACGCAATTCGCCAAAACAGGCACTTCACTATTGGCGAACTCCAGAAATTTCAAGATCAGTAGTTCATCACAGTGTCACTGGCAAACTTTACTAGAAATGAAAGTGACGGACAGGCGACAGAGATCTTCGATGCTGTGTTCGAAAAACTGGTGCCACGGCGTGACGTGACTGTGTTCACACTGGGTATTATAGTTTGTAAATAAAGTTCCTCTCAATTAATTACAAATAGGCTCTTACTTCAAAAATAACCCTCGTACAAATCGCCCAAAAACGGACAATTTAACTTTTTAGAAAATTCTTGATTGCGTTGAGGACAATGGCATGTTTGTCTTTCGGAACATCATTGCTGCTACGACGTGTGGATGTGCATTCTTATGCTCCTGTTGCCTTTCGCTGTTACAACTGTTATTTCTCGGCTACTTTAGTGATTCTAAGCACATTTTATAATTTAATTACAGTGGTTTGAAAAGAGGAAAAGGTAAATTACCTTGCATTCTAATTCAGCACTGCCAAAAGGCCGCGCAGGAGTAACCGAGCGGTCTGGAGCGCCACGTTACGGGCATGGATGTGTGTGGTGTCCTAAGATTAGTGTAAGTAGTTTGTAAGACTGATAACGAACGTAGTTTGGTCCCATAAGAATTACAAACATTTGAACTGCCAAAAGGCAATATTTCACAAACAGAAGATGTAATGTAGCTTGCAGTTTGATTCACCATTGCAAAACTTTGCTGTACTTGTTGATCACATAGCATATTTAATTCATTTTCTTACTGTTTTAATGATGCAGATGGATGATACAGTTATCAGATTATTTTTAAGATTGTTGCTGTTGGACAATCTTTCTTAGTTTTAAATTTTTGAGAACAGTGCAACTGCTGCAGATTAGTGGATTAACAGTTTATTTCCAAAACAGACTGAGCGCGGATTCGTTTCATTGATTTGACTGGAAATCATTAGTCGTAACCACTGAAAGATGAGTATTTAAGGCGTTTAATAGTTTCGACTGGATAAGTTCGTACTATATCGATGCAGGTCTAAGCAGTTCCATCTTCCACCTGTTGGTGCATACCATCAGAGGCATGACTCTTACGAATGAATCCTTGACCCGCTTCACCTCAACTGACAAGGGCTTTGTTTGTCACTAGACTCTTCGCTTTTGCGAAGAAGTGTAAAAGTAAAACGGTAAATATGATTATGAGAAAAGAATTACTGAAGTAAGCCCTCAAGGTGGCAGAGGAAGGTACTACTGAGCGGGAGAAGGCAGAAGTTCCGCTCCGCGAAAACCCAAACACAGGACTGCTGCAGCGCTGCAGACGCGCTCGGCGCGACTGGCGCGCCGCCACCGGCTGGACGCCGCACTAGGCGCTTGCACCTGTTGTTACTTGCGGCAGCAGTCGCCAGAGGCGCTGCCGTCGCTGCGGCTGTGCGGACGGGTCGTCATTCTTCCTCCAACTTCCGCAGGGGAAGGAAGGCAGGCACACGAGTTGGGCGCTCGCTGACCGAGCCCGCAATCGCGACAATTCACACAGTCGGGTGCTAGTGTAGCCAACATTTACACGATTAGGAAACTTAGCAGGCAGTCGTTCCGCAACAGACAGCATCCCATGCCATGTTCTTGTGGTAATCAGCTAATGTAATGTACTTGATTCTTGAAACAGAAGTTTTGTCTGTTATTAAATAGTGATTCAAAAGAAAAAATCTAAGTCGACTTATATTTATGTTTAATGACGAAAGACGATTAGTGTTATATTGTTTGCACATATAGATTAGCGTCTTATTACAATATTACAATATCCGTTCTGCTACTGCCCTACCATAATACCACAAGACATGATGATATTGGCAATAATTAAGTTATTTATTTATTTTACTCGAAGATCCAGCCGGATAACACTTTTCAGGCATTTAGAAAAGGTATTTTGCTGATACTGTTAATAGATTTTTCTCAAGATCTTACCCATAGGTTTTGCCTCTCGTGTATCCCTCCCCGACGACGGACGTTACTTCTTTCTGTCGTAACATATAGGTATCATACTATCTTTACTTTAGTGGAATGGAGCTGCTCTTATTGACATAATTATCATTGATGGAATATTTTCTTTATTTCATCAGATTGTATGTTTTATTTGAATGAGTAAAACTGAAATCAGTAACATTGTTGATGCTAATGATTGAATGATAAAAGTATTTTATCATTATTTATTAAGTAATCATTGGATTTCCTATCCAACGCTGTGCAGAGCTTTCTCATGTTCTATCGGATTAATTCACTTAATTTTTAGCATCTATACTCAAACACCACTCCCCAACGCTTCTATTTTCCGTCCTTACGGTTTTCATCACACGCTGTCAATAAAAATGCTGTGTTTCAACGCACATTCTAAGATTTTCGTTTAAAATTATGGACCGTTTGAGATTACTCCACAACGGCGGGTGTATTTATGGTTCAGCACCTTTATTACAGGATCTGATAGAGCTATGGCAATTTGAATAGCAACCATTCAGTAATAATTAAATTCTCTCTGCCATCAAATGGCCTAGGTTTAAACCCTTTAATGCATAGTATAGCTGATCAATTATATACCTTAGTTTTTCGAATATCTCTCAAACTGATCAACATTTTACCACAAACTCATTTGTAGCTGCTTCTATAGATAGTGTTATATACGCAAGCAGTTCGTCCCAGAAATTACAAATTGCAGAGTGCTTAGGGACTGATGCCCCCTTACTTAAGTCCCATAGACTTTACAAACATTTGAACATTGCAGAGTGCTACTGAATCAGTTCGGCAGTTATTCCTCCTTTGCCATGTAAAAGTAGTAAATCACATACCACTGTTGCATTATGAGTTACTTTCCGGAAAGATGAGAGGCATAATAGTGAAATTCACTGCATCAGGTACATCATGGAAGCTCTGTATAGCTGACCAGCTATGAACTTTTTGTTGCTTGTAGTGCATAATAATTTTAAGGATTTTTATTTTTCAATATTTTCTCAGTATATACGTACTATAGTGCGCCTCGGTTGCACAGTGGTTGAGTCCCAGACTACAAAACCAAAATTCGCGGGTTCGATCCCCGCCAGGTCCTGAGATTATCTGTCACTTTCCACTTCTTTCACCTCTGCCAGTATTGCTCATGTGAAAAATACCGAGTAGCACGTTAAACTGTAGGTCCCCCTGTAACTGGCTGGGTAAGTCAGGTCGAAGGAAAGCAATGGCATACCACCTCCAAATTCAAATAAAAAGTCGTGCATTAAAGGGTTAAAACTATTCATTCATATTCCGGGAATTCCGGATTCATATTCCTGTTTGGCCACCTAGTTTTATGTTTTCCATTGTTTCCCATCCATCCGGCAGTGCGTGTCAATGATCTTGAAGTCGACAGTATATTAAAATCTGCTTTTAGGACACAACCAATACTGCGGTTTTCACCTCGTCTCTGACGCAGTACTAATGCCGAATGCGTCCCTCGTACTTGGTACTCTTAAACCTACTTCGTGTTTTAGATATCAACGACTGTATTGATTTTTCCATCGGGATGACGCATATGCATGCGCGTGCCTTGTGATTCACGGGCCAGACTGGAGGGTCTGTAATTATTGGTATCGTGATCAGTTTATCTGGCGACCACGCGCTGCCGCCCTGCCCGTTCTCGCCCCCTCCGCCGGTGACCGGCGGGGAGTCCGGCGTCTTGAAGGCCATCTGAATATCTGCAACGACGAACGCCCGCCAGCGAAAACCCCACCCGTGCGGCAGCGGAAAGAATGGGACCTGGAAATAAATGCAACGCTGCGATAAATGAGCTTACAACGCCGCGACGACGATAAATAGGGCGAAAATAGAGCGCGCTAAATTAAGCGTATGGGCGGCGGCGAAACAAAAAGTTGTTAACGACGATGATTAGGCTCGTGGCTGACCGTTATTTAGGTATACATATTAATGGCTGCCGCCCAGTTGGCACTTGTTGGGGGCGATCTGGCCACCTCGCGACTTATCTCGACAGCCGAAGCCGACGCGAAATGCCCCCGTTTTTTCTATAACGAGGCCGTAAAAAAAAGCTGTGAATGGTCCAGAAAATAATAGTGTTACGCACGCGTAAGTGTCTTTGTTTGGTCTTCTCGAACACTTCCCACTTTTCTTCCGGCCGCTTCCGTGTTTTCTTTGTCGCACTGAAATGAAATTTTAGTAGAAATCGTTTTTTGCGGGCGTTTTTATTGGTCACGCAAAAAGAGGGAGTCGTGAGATAACGAAGACAGGTAAAAGTCTAAGTGCGCAATAGCTGTATTTGCGTGCGACGCTTGCACGGTAGACGATAATTACCTCAAATTAAGGCTGTTAGCGGTTATTGTTGGCCAGACTACCGGCCTTTCAAACAGCAGATTCAATTTTGATCACGAAATATTAATGCACCTCAAATACGTTCGCTGCAAAGGAATGCGGGCCGTCTGCTGTTCATTGTCGATAGAAGGAACATTTAGAGTGCCGCAGCGGAGTGGCACTATTCTCCGTCGGAGCTTCGAATCCCCCCCTCGGGCACGGATGTTTGTGCTGTCTTTAGTATCTTATACTAAAAACGACACACACATCAATGTCCGAGGGGGGATTCAAACCCCCGAGCGTAGCGGCCGTGCAGACTGTGACTGGCGCGTCGCAGACCCCTCGGCCACTGCGGCCGGCTTGGTGGTTTCCGCTTACTGTTACTGATTTTCTTTTTTTTTTTTTTTTGTAATAAGTTATGATTGCAGTTTTGAGTTTTAATCCCGATGTAGGGGACTGATGATCCTGCTGTTTAGTCCCTTTAAAAATCCTAAACAACAACAACTCCTGATCTTCATAAGTCTGAAAGTGTAACACGGGTATGAGCGTAAGCATAAATACAGCTGTTAGTCTAAACTTCAGACTACGAACGTATCCAGTGCATAATGAGAAAAGCAGATGAAATCAAAACCGTGAGACATTGCTTTCGTTAGACTTTTTCAGAATGAATTTTGGGTAACTAGACTGAATCTTTGCTATTTCTGACTGTCTTACTACAGCTCGCTATATATCCTAGAAAATTCTGTTTTATTTACAATTGTCTCGATCGCAAAGGCTGGATTTATAACAGTTTCGACGACTCTAACTAGTCATCATCAAAACCAATATCTTATTACGAAAGTAACATGTTGAATACAGAGCAAACTAGGGGTCACTTCACGTCAAACGATCGTTGTTAATTTTGAAGCAAATAATTTACCGAAAAATCCGTAATAATGATGTAAATACATACTACACAACTGAGATAGTTGTGAGGAAAAAAAAACTCGGAATGTTAAATTCTACAAAAATAAATTATAAACTTAGCACAATTGACATCGAGACACGTTTAGTTCGAACAGCTTTTAGGAAGTGGGTGCCCGACTTTGAAGTCAGAGAATAAAAGAATTGTTTTCCGCCTCGATTTAGACTGGGATTACCTTCGTTGCCACTGACTATTGCTGGCTAGTGTCTTTACTGCCCGAATCTGTCAGAGGCCACCCGCTAGCCCTAAACAGCGTCGCTGCTTTCTACATCTACATCTACAACCATACTCCGCAAGCCACCCGACGTATTGTTCGCGGAAAGAAGGATTGTCGGTATGCCTCTGTGTGGGCTCTAATCTCTCTGATTTTATCCTCACGGTCTCTTCGCGAGATATACGTAGGAGGGAGCAATATACTGCTAGACTCCTCAGTAAAGGTAAGTTCTCGAAACTTCGACAAAAGCCCGTACCGAGCGACAGAGCGTCTCTCCTGCAGAGTCTTCCACTGGAGTTTAGCGATCATCTCCGTTACGCTTTCACGATTACCAAATGATCCTGTAACGAAGCGCGCTACTCTCCGTTGGATCTCCAATTCCTCTATCAATCCCACACCGGTGAGCAGTATTCAAGCTGTGCGGCTACATAGCGTATGACAGGCGTTGTTTGCAGCATTCCTCTCGCGGAGGACGTACAGTTACGTTGGGAGACGGAGCAATGGCGGCGGGCAATTTCCGTCGGAAGTCAGTTTTGAAAGGTTACTCCGGCGCCGAATAAAACGCGACGGCGCCGCGTCCGTCTGAACGGAGCCGTCGGTGGGCTCTGGCGATGAAGGCGTTGCGGATAGGCCGATAGGCGCGCCGCGGCCCGAAGGGGAAGGGGGGGTGTAACACGCCGCTGTGAATTATAAATGGCCGAGCTTCGACTCCGATTACGGGGAAGGAAATGGCTGGCCGTGCATTAATTATGAGACCTTTGACCCGCGAGATTGATATTTGATAAACGCAAACACGATGCAAAATGCAGGCAGGGTCGCATTCTTCAGGAAATCCTGCCAATATCCCGTCGAAGAAAAATATATCCCTGCCGGTCGGTCGGCGAAGGCGAGGCGAAGCGAAGCGGGGTATCCGTCGTACGGCGCAAATAACATCAATCATTCACACTCCTTTACAAATCCGGTTTTCTCAAAAGAATCGGAAAGGGCGATATCGTGAATTCACTCGAGCAAGTTTGGTGGACAAATATCTGCGAAAGAAATGTTGTGGGAGAAACAAGCTACGGCCAGGTTAAAGAGGCTACAAGAAGTTAGGTGAGCACCCCACTTCTGAAGAACACGCCTGCAGAAAACAACACCATACCGACGTTATTGGCCTTTCCGATTTGTACTATAAGAGCTTTGCAAGTTGTTCATAACCGTCAAAGTCAAATTACGTGATCTGAAACTTCAAGGAATTTATATTTTCTATCTGAAAAAAATGCGCAATTAATTTTTCGCTTCTTTGCAGGTGTATGTCTACATTCTTAACGGAAAGATATTCTGACTCACACAGGCTCTAAACCCAAACTATAATCCGTTTCTGAGTATCGGAATGAAATCATTCGTGTTCCTGGCCTCCACTTCTGACAAGAGAGATGATGATGATGCAGGAAACGGCAGCAGCAGGCGAGAATGCTGCTGCTGCTGTTTCCGTCGTTTAGCTGCTTAATTAGCATGGCAGAAGCCGACAATGCTGAATGTTGCAGGATCAAGGCCTGGTACTACGCTAGCCAACCTGAAATTAGCCAAAGTGCCCGAATATCAAAGGTGTTTGTAACGGGGGAGGAATTAGCGTACACGCTGAAGACTTCTTCTCAGCTCCATCACAGAGTTGCCGCCTCTCTGCTCATCGGGCACAGTGCCCGCGCGCTCTTTGTACACCCGTAGGCCAACAATCAACTTTTCTTTTGTATTGCTTCAATTATCACGAGCAGAATGATCGAATATATCTTACTAAGCTATTTATGAACTAGAAATATTCCAATATCTTGGCTGTTTCAGAGCAAAATTAAATACAACGGCTAATATGAAAATTTATACAAAACTCGGTCTCGTACAAGGACTTTCCGGAGGCGACTTAACCATTAGGCTATCCGGTCACGTATCCCGTGGTGCCGAAATTCTCAACTTATCAGACACTCCTAATATAGTGCTCTCTATCCACTGCATCAGTTGCTTGCAGCTTTACTAAGATGTTTACATATTCCTAATTCATAAATGTATGGCTGTTAACATCAACTAGTGGAGTGTGTTCTTTCGAACACGTCTGAAAGAACAGACGCTATATATTGCAGTAATTATGTATTCGGGCTGTTATTCAGAAAGACATTTCGGAGTATATGTTGCATGATGGTCTGCAAATATGATGACCATTCCAGTCTAACCGCAACGACGTATAAAGCACTCTGTTTCTACGTCACGTGATTTTTGCAGTCTCTTGCCGTCCTTATCACAGTTCTGTGACGTCCTCCACTAGAGTGACGTCAATATTTTGCCGTTTTAAATTTGGAAGTTATTGAAATAAAATAGCACTTGAAAATTATTTCCGTATAGTTATATAAATTCTCTGTTTTCAAAAATTCGAGAATAAATCAGTGTAAAAAATTAACGAAATGTAACAAATAAAATGAACAGTACAAAATTTAATCCAGTTCTGCCCATGGGCTTTAAGCCCATTTCTTTACAATACAAACGACATAGGCGTCATTCGGTTCTAGATATAGTTCGCAGTAAACAATATCTAAATCAAATGTTTTCTCAGTTTCAATTTGATAAGTTTGTTTATGTTCTAGGAGGCGATCCAATTATGATATTGTAGAAAGATAAAAAAGCCAAGATCGCTGATCATCAATTTTATTTAAGACGACCGGTTTCGCTGAACTATGTCAGCATCATCTGGTCCAATAAAATCATTTTACAAGGCCATAATCTATTAAAAAGGAATGACGGAAATTTAAAACATGCATGTCATTATAATAAAACAAGAAGATACATCAATTAAATCCATAAGAGCAAGATCTGCAATATATAGAGATGAGACATACCTTGTAATGTCAATCAGTTGCTATATAACATAATTTACAGTGCATAGGTGCACTATGTCATTATAATAAACATAACTATCACAGTGAGTGACAATAGCAAACAGATACATGATACAAGTCAAAGATAAAAGAATATCAAAGCAAGACTTATTAGTCTCCAGGGAGTTACTGCGATCGTTATATGAATAAAACTCTTGAATATCCGTCTCCAGATCGCTTATATTTTCTAAAACATGACCGGTTTCGGGACAGCTGCCCATCTTCAGATCAAATTTTGAAGTTACAGAGTAACCTGTCCTGTGATGAACGACTGTGAACATTCGTTCATCACAGGACAGGTTACTCTGTAACTTCAAAATTTGATCTGAAGATGGGCAGCTGTCCCGAAACCGGTCATGTTTTAGAAAATATAAGCGATCTGGATACGGATATTCAAGAATTTTATAAAAGAATATGACGCCAGATGGCAGACAAATTGAAAATCAAAGTAGTAGAACTGACGAAAAGGAGAGCATCACTGAGTAGTAGAACTGACGAAAAGGAGAGCATCACTGAGCGGAAGTGAATAGTCGCCTGAATGGTATAAAATATAAACAATTCCACTCAAACGAAGTTGGGAGGAGTGGCGGACTTTTTTGCCTGAATGGCGCTGTTGACATTTCGATGTATATAGATACGGCGACTGTGAAAAACGAGGCCACCACCTGTCAAAAAAGAGATAGAAACCAATTTAAATATTATCGTCAGACTTTTAATTTACAGTTGTAATACCTTAGCCTTATGGATGTAACAACAAGAAGCTTATGCCCCCCTCGCGTGTCACACAATGTCACCATTAGCTGACCCCTCCCTCCACCCTAACATGTGACGTAGTTTATTGGATTCTCTAGTTTGAGCACTTACCCCGCCGCAGTGTGTGAAACTAGAAGACAGGGGGAAAGTGCATGTGCAGACTGCAGTGGAGGCGTCGCAGGTTATTGCCCCTGTGCGAAGCCATCCCGCGACGCACACCGGAGCGAGTAGCTACAGCCAGCTGAGCCCCATCGTCACACACACACACACACACGACTCATACATATTGCGGGCCAGAGTGCCTCAGTCAGAGACGTTATGCATCAAAGATGGCGCCGAGCCCGGAGCTTGGTGTGCGGGCCAGAGGAGAGGAGCTGGGGAGGGGAGGGGACGGATCCTCTCTATTGATACGGAACGCCGAAATGTCTCGTTCCATTGAAGTTGACTTATTGGCGGAGAGGAGAGGGGCCGCCGCTTCTGCGACGAACAGCCACGAGTACCCCGCGCGCGCGCGGAGGGCGGGAGCAACGGGTTGTCTCTGCCGCGCGAAGAGGAGTGCAGGGGTGTCTGCCGGGGTGAAAGAGGGTGCGGGGGGGGAACAGATAGATAGAGAGCGCGGGAGAGGGAGAAATGAATTGTGGAGCGGTGGAGGGCGGCGGCGGGAGGGGCCGAGTGTTTCATCTGAGAACCATCACATGTACACGATTATTGATTAACTTCTTGGTAAAACAGCCGCCGGCGCAGGCATCTCCCGCCGCCCGCAGCCGATATCTCCTCCGCCCTCCCCTCCGCCGCCCCTCCGCGCCTGTCGGACTGCCCGTCCCACCCCCGCCACCTCGTCATCCACCCCCGCTGCCGACGCCGGAGCGCGACGTGTGACGTCACCGCTGCCGGTGGAGACAAAGCGGCACAGGGGGCCCGAAAGTGTGGCGGCTCCCTGCCACTGTCGGCCGCGGCCTGCCTTTGATCGCCGCCGACAAATGGTCTTAAACAACGGAACGCGGCCACTTGGCGACCTCTGCGCGCCCCTTGCCTACATCGCCCCTAACATATGTGAGCGGCGACCATAATGCTGTAATTGTCGTCTTGAGGGGAAAAAAATCTGCTACGGTGAAACTTGTTGAAGGCGTTGGTTTGCCGCGGCAGAGTGGCCGAGCGCACTGAGGCATTATGCTAGGATGCGCGATGCCGTTCCCAGTCGGGGGTTCGAATCCTCCCTCGGGAATGAATGTTTGTGTTGTCTTTAGTATAAGGTAGTTTATAAGTAGTTTTTAAGTTTAGCGACTGACGACCAGCAGAAACGTCCCATACGCTTTACAAGCATTTGAACCTTTGTGTGTGTGTGTGTGTGTGTGTGTGTGTGTGTGTGTTGGTGCCGGTCGCAGTGCCCGAGTGGTCTGCAGCGCGCCAGTCCTAGTCTGCACGGCCGCTACGGTCGGGGGTTCGAAAAAATGTTCAAATGTTTGTAAAGCTTATGGGACTTAACTACGGGGTCATCAGTTCCTAAACTTACAAACTACTTACGAACTCGGACGGCACAAATATCCATACCCGAGGGGGGATTCGAACCCCCGACCATAGTGGCCGTGCAGACCGTGATTGGCGCGCCGCAGCCCCTCGGCCACCGTGGCCGGCCCAAACATTATGCCCCAGTTATCTATCCACGTCCTAATACAGTTTTAAGTCCCCAAATCCGCGCGTAGCTACCTTCAGAATCTGAAAAAGTGCATTCCAGTCAACATTGTCAAAACCTTTCTCCTGGGCCACAAATGCTAAACACGTGGGTTTCCCTTTTCTTACTCTGTCTTCTAAGATAAGTCTTCTCTCGGTCTAATCCAGACGATTAAAGAAGTAACAGTTTTCTCCTCTTTTCCTCTGCTGACGAAGAAGAATTACAGAACGATACTTCTCTTTATCAGTGGTCTTCGCCATTTTGTTATCGTTTGTTTAGGAGAGTGCTAAGTAGCCGACGTTCAAAGGATAGCAACACTGCAGACATGAAGCTCCAAACAAATAAAATTTTTGTTGCGTAGTTCTACTTTTGTGGTGGTAGTTGAATCATTGTGGTTATTCCTGTTATCTAGTCTGTATCCATAGTAACTAGTCAGCGTGGCTGACCGCCGTGCGGTGGACCCGGATTCGATTTCCGGCACTGCCAGGGAATTTTTTCTTTAGTGGGAGGACAGGAACGGGGTGCACTGCCTAGCGAGGCCAACTGGGGAGCTCCTCGACGATCAGTAGCAGTTATAAGGTCAAGACCGGGAGGACGGTTGCTGATTCCATATCGCACGCAACGACACCGCCGGGAGAGGATGGCGCGGTGGTCGGTCGGGCCACCTGGGTCCAGACAACGAACTACAGCCACATTACTTTTGGCGCTATTGTTTGAGTAGTTGGCAGCCTGGAGAAAGCCCCGGCTGGGCAGCTGCCCCCCCCCCCCCCCCCCCCCGGCAGGTGTCTGTCCGGAGCGCAGCCAACCGCGCGGCCGGCGCTGGATGAAGATGGCTTCCGCCGCGCCGTGACTGATGGTCGCGGCATTAACATACATTTCCAGCAATTGTGCGCGCCGTAAGTCTGCGGCTGATTCATGCGCCCACCTGCCGGCTAATACGTCCGCCGGCCGCCCCGTGACGTATTAGCCGGCCTCCGGTATCGATTGTGATGTACGGCGCACCCTTCCGCCGGAGCTGACACCGATGCCCGGTCCCCACGCTCCCAATGCCGAGTCCAGCTGGTCGACGCTCTCATTGTATCCTCCGCCCACCCGCAGTTTCGTCTGCTTTCACTCGCCTTTCTTACTCTACCATGCTTGCAACTCGGACGATAGCAACTGATGCGTGTTTATGGAGTGTCACGAGTAAAAGACATTCAGGAGAACAGTGTATCCTGTACCTATATTTATTTCACATTTTTTCCAACCTGCTGCCTAATATTTAAAAGCAGGTCGTACATATCATAATATAGCATACAATGGCATACATTCTTATTTAGATAGTCTAACAAGCAATAATATAAAATAGAATAATAACAAAATGAAAGAGAAAAAACACAAAGATTATTAGAAAATTACATATTGCAAAACATGACCGAGCGAGTTGCCGCAGTGGCACTCGCAATCGGAAGGATGGTGGTTTCTAATGATCAAGCTGTCGACGGGACGTTAAACCCTAAACCTCCTTCCTTCCTTCTTTCCAAAGTGTTTGTGCGTGGTCGTCGTTTTCATGGTCTGTGTCATTTTCAGTATTTGTGCCGGTATCTGTATTTGCGTCTCAACGTTCCAGGTATTTCGTTTTATTTCTGGATGGCGTGTTCTAAACATGGCATACTACAGAGTTATTCGTAATTGTAACACCTAGGTATTTGGTAAAATTTACGACCTTCCAGTTTAAGTCTGAAATAATAGTAATTCCTAGGTATTTTTTGGAGTTTACGGCCATCACTTTTGATTGATTTATGTTGTTAACGGATTTCTTTTCGTACTCATTTGAACTACTTTATACTCTCTTTAGAGTCAATTGCCAAATTTTACACGATACTGATATTTAGATCGTTCTGCAGTTGCTTTTTGATCTTGAGATGATTTTACTAGACGGCGAATGTCGGCGTCACCTGCAAACAACCTAAGAGAGTTGCTTAGATTTTTTTCCAAGTCGTTTATGTAAATAAGGAACAGCAGAGGACCAATAGCACTACCCTGTGGAACGCCCGATACCACCTCAGATGTAGTCGATGCCTTCCCATCGATTACTACAAACTGTGTCCTCTCTGACAAGAAATTCCCTAACCAATCACAAATTTGGGGAAGAGGGTATTCTCTGTATTGTCCCATGCTGTACATATAAGGTGAGTTATGTCGAGAGAAAACGTTACGTACGACTTATTTTTGTCAGAGTTGGGGCAGCGAGCGGACGGTCGGCGCCTGTCGCCTGGCGTCGTCGCTCTCGGCCGCCCGCCGGCCCGTCATCGCAGCCGAGAGTCCAGATCTGATCTCCCGGTTACAGCTCATTCTCATGCAAATGGCCCGTTCCTGCCCGAGCCGTATTGGCCGGCCCACAGTCGGATAAATAATTCCCCTGGCGTTGTATTGAAAACGGGGCGACGAGGCCCGGGCGGGACCACTCGCTCGCGGCCTCTCCTCCTCCTCCTCCTCCTCGTTTTTTCCCTGCCGTGGCTTTTCCAGCCGGTGATTTGCCGCCCGGGCAGTCGGTACCAGAGACAGCTGCCTCCCGCGCCTCTTCATCTGCTCGCGCCTCTCATTATGCCGCGCGGCACCCCTGCTGTTCATTTGAATACTTACGTAAACTTTTAAGCCACATACTATCGCCGACGTCTTCGCTACACCTACGCGTACCTTTTCTTGTTGTGCATTAACTGTGGCAGGCAATGTCTTATGGAATATAAAGCGACGCACATTGTCTATAAAGTCGTCTTATTAGCATACCAGACGAGAAACCACATGTACGTCACTTTCAAGTGCTGCCAATATAGTAATACATAACAGGATGTATCTCAGTTATCTACAAATATACTTCGCTTTTTTTAAGAGACTATTTTAAAAACATTGTATTTTACAAGTGACATCGTATGAAGTGATAAAAATCTACGATGGGAAGTTGGAAAATAAGTTTCCCAAGACATCTGTGGTCGGACTTGCGTATGAAAGGAAAAAAAAATAGAATGACACATTAAAGGTAAGACATTTCTTTATTTTTCTACATGATTTCTAGGTACATTGAGATATTTGTCAAGCCGTTTTGTAAGCTTCGAAAATCCGACTAGGAAAAAATCAGGGCGTTGAAGAGCGTTGAACGGCTATGGAGTGGAAACATACGTCATCACCTGTCCGAAAGAAGTTCAAAAGCACTCCATCAATGCTGCGCGAACTGTGCCACTCAGTCAAAATTGAAAGAGAAGATTCAGAAGAAGCGGCCTGGCCTTTTAATATCTGGTGTTCTGCTGTTGGATGACAATTCGAGACCACACTCGGCGACGGCAACGCAAAAGCATAATACAACTCTTCGCTGGGAGTGCCTACACCATCCGCCATTCAGTTCTGATCTCGAACCAAGTGACTTCCATCTGCTTCCAGCTTTAAAGAACACTCTCGGCGGAAGGCGCTTTGGAAGCAATGCTGACAGCAAACAAACCGTTTCCGTATACAAACGCCCTGATTTTTTTCGTGGAAGGCTTTTCGGTATAAAAAATGTCTCAATGTGCTTGGAAATTATGTAGAAAAATAAATACATGTATTATCTTTAATATCTTTTCTTTTTTTAATACCCAACTCTGGCCATAGTCGACAAGGGAAACTAACTCCCCCTCGTAAAAAGCCGTGATGTAAGATGTAAGTTTATAACTATCTTATAGCCGACCATATTCGGCGATTTAATGAGGTATCATAAGCCAGAATGAAACATTCACATTGCAGCGGAGTGTGCGCTGATATGAAAGTTTCTGGCTGATTGTAATTGTGTGCCAGAACCAGGACTCGAACATGGGACCTTTCCCTTTCGCGAGCAAGCGCTCTACCACTGACCTATCGCGACAAGACTCACGGTCCGTCGTCATAACTTCAATTCTGCCAGTACCGCGCCTCCAATTTCTTGGAAAGTAAAGTTTGGAAAGAAGAAAGCGAGGTACTGGCAGAACTGAAGTTGTGAGGACGTGCCGTGAATCGTGTCGGGATAGCTCAGCGGTAGAGAGCTTGCCCGCGGAAGGCAAAGGTCCCAGGTTCGAGTACCGGTTCCGGTAAACAATTTTAATCTGCCAAGTAATTTCAGGTATCATAAGGTCCTCTATTCTAGATAGTGGCTGAATGTTTCAATGACGAAATGTATGAACGTCATACATGTAAAATAATCAGTCTTGGCACAGCTTACATACGTATTACAAGCATCTGCCAACAACTGGTTGTGTAAATGTGCTCGTAATATGTGGAGACACATACGTGGGGATACCCTACACAATTACACGAGAGCAGATACATATAACTTCAAGGAACTAGAAGATGATCGAAATCGGTTGTAAATAAATAATTAGTGACCTGCACCTCCTGGAAGGATTGAAATGCTTAGACCTCTGGGACAGCTCTGCACATATTTTGCACTAAGCATTTTCCCGGTACCTTTGAGCCTCCAAAACAGTAAAGCACCGTTGTGGAAAGCGGCTAAGTTAGGTAACGACGACAGGCCACCGTGGGCGTAATCTGAGCCGCGGGACTGTGTTCCCATAGCAAACAAATGTTGGGCTCTGGAACAAAGTGTAACGGCAGCGTGCACAATAAATAGCTTTCGGCCAGAAGTAATGAGCGGCGCTTGCACCTGTCGCCCGCAGCACTGCGCCCGGGTCTCCCCCTCGCGCGATCACAGCCAGACGCGGGCTCTCTGCGATCGAACACTTGTTAATCAGCCGAGGGCCCCGTCTAATCACGGCCGTGCGCGCTAAACACATGCCACCCGCCCAGGGGTCGCCTTTCCTAAGGGAATCAATTCCTCCCCTCCGTCCTCCTACTCACGCTATCCCCTCTCCCTCTGTCGTAATATTTCCGTCTTCTTCCCATCTCTCAGTCTCTGCCTATCCGACTCTCTCTCTCTCTCTCTCTCTCTCTCTCTCTCTCTCTCTCTCTCTCTCTCTCTCTCTCTCTCTCAGCCGCGTCTCCTGACATGGACGTTACGTGTACACTCGAGTCCCACGCGACAGCGTAGTCTGTTGTAGAAGCAACAGTCTTCACTATCACTGAACCATCTGTAGGGTACACAACGCAGTGGACTTCTCCGTGTGCAGCACGTGCTGGAGTCACTTGGTGTAGCTCAAGTACGGCCCCAAACCCAGGGTTTTAACCACCTGCCACCATGGCTACTGCAGAGGCCCGGAGTAATTTTAGACTTAGTGCAGTACGGCAGAAGCTGCACTCCTGCCAGTGTTTTTACCTCATTATTCTATACAGTTTTAACAAAGCACTTCGACTATGTAGCTGTATTCACGGATGGGTCTAAACAAGGGAAATCTGTTGGTTTCTCTCCTGTTTTCCCTGTTCGGGTCAGCAAGATCCGATTTCTGCCAGAGTTTACTGTCTTTGGTGCAACTGGTAAGACGTGTACTTAGTTTTAAATTCCTTGTTTTCTCAGACTCACTGATTGTCCTTCAATCCCTGTATACAACGGAAAAGTAGTCCAGAACATCCAAGACTCCCTTTTCCACCTACAAAGTCTGGGGAAGGTGGTGTCTCTCTGTTGGGTCCCAGATCCAAGGGAACGAAAGGGCAGACATGGCAGCGAAAGAGGCGTGAACCGCGAGAACTAATGTGACAATTACCCAACGATGAGATACCACCCTCAAGTTTCTTCGTCTACAAATTAGATGGTCTACTAAAATAATAAGAAACTATCATGTTGTGGGTATATGAGTATAAAAATATGTACTGCTATCTTTTAAAGTAAAGTTATGACTATTCATTACGCAAACGTTGCTTTATTTGTTACCGAGGCTGTCCTGTAAATTCTTGCGGTAGTTGCTAAATTGTACTATTCACATCTGTTTTCGAACAGGGTAACCCTACATCCATATCTACATTTACGGATGAAACTGATATCACTGGTATTTGCACAAAATCTGATGACGCTCAGCTTAGGTGCTAACAAGATTTATATAGTTATTTGTAAAGATTTTTATTACTATTTTAAAAACGTCTCAGATCTTCTATTTCAATTTTAGCCTCCTGATTTATGAGTGGCAGAGCACTGTTTCTGGAGCGTGTTAGGGCGGCGGCCAATACACGGAGGGCTGGTTCCCTGCCTATTGACTGACAGCGGTCCCCAATGAATATCTTAAGACCTTATAGCCCTAGTCGATAACTGCTTTGAGTTGTTATGACACCTGTCAGCCGCACTGACGAGAATCATTCGACCGATTTCGATTGCAGTTGGGCGATCGAACACATTCCGCGAACTTAACACAGAACATGCGTGTCCGTCCCGCGATACGTCATACGCTGTCCACTTCAATTTTTCTTCGCACTAAATTCGTCAGATCTCACCACGTTTTCAGTAAGGAGTTAAGTTTTCTTAAGACAAACAAAGAGCAAATTTCATTATCTCATAATGGCCAATAGCACACACCGCTGTTGGAAAAGTTTATGTTACTGGAAAGGCTCGTTCAGGATGCGAAGTTACAATTCGTTTTGAGTTTACCAGGTTACATTACATGTGCAGTACCACGGCGAGACTGCGTATTTGTTGAGTGAGTATAACGCTCCAGATGCAGCTTTGACTCTCGTCTCTATTTCTTGCTTCTCGTCATTTCCCTTGTTTATTAATACTCCCAGATATTTGAACTCATCTACTTTTTCAAACGTACGGTTATCAGTTTTCAGAGTTTCTTTCCATTTTGTTTTGCAATTTCTTTCTACCCTTATGATTTTTGTTTTATCCTCATTCACTTCGTTTTTCGAAAGAGTTTTTTTGCTAGTATTTTAAGGTCATCCAGATTTTCAGCGATTATTGCTACATCTTCAGCGAAGGCCAGTACATTTATTTTTGTTCCTATTTTAACTCCCTCTTCTGTTTCACTTACTGCATCCAAGCTTTCTGTATTATAATGTTCAACAAGAGGGGTGATAATCCATACCCTAGCCTGATCTCCTTGGAATATTCTCCATCCATTTTCACTACCACTTTTGGGTCTTTTATTGTAGCTTTCACAAAATTTTTACTTGTCGCATTATCACTGGATGCTTAAAACCCACTCCTCTGAAAATACTGTACAGTCTTGCGGGCATTGCACCCTCCGACATCCGCCGAGAGATAGCAGCAAAAAGTGTGAGGGGCAAATAAGAAATTTCTGAAGCCCATCCCATACATGGACATCAACCAGCAAACCAACGACTAAAATCCAGAAAGAGCTTCCTTAGGTCTACGGAGGCTCTAGTTGGGACATCGCAGCAATGCCGAACCGAACTATGGCGTGCAAGGTATCCCGGCACTGCAGGAAGGTTTACACCATGTGGAAAACTACCACCCGGCTACACAGAGAAGTGGAGTACATGGGGATCACTCAACAGACTACGTTCAGGTGTCACAAAATGTAAGAGCAAGCCGGCCGCGGTGGCCGAGAGGGCTGAGGCTCTTCAGTCACGGTCTGCCCCCCTCGGGCATGGATATTTGTGCCGTCCTTAGTTGTAGGTAGTTCATAAGTAGTTTGTAAGTTTAGGGACTGATGACCCCATAGTTAAGTCCCTTAAGCTTAACAAACATTTGAACATTTGTAAGAGCAATCTGGTTAAATGGGGCTTCCTAGTGGAGTCGCCACTCTGTGAATGTGGAGCAACGCACAGGACCTCCCACCTGCTCCAGTGTTCCCACCACCAGAAGATCTACTACATGCAACACCAAATGCAATACATGTCGCCAACTTCTATGCATCGAACGTGTAAATAATTGACTTGCAAAAATGATGTATTCATATAACATGTAAATATTGTAGATTATTTTATACATTGTAAGTGCTTCTGACACGAATAAATAAACAAGATTTTTATGATCTTCTTCGGAATTCCAAATACCTGCATTTTCTCCCACAACGTATACCCGTTCTTTTTCATTTCAGTGGCAGTGGCCACTGTAGAATCCTCCGTAATACCCGTTCGACAGCAGAATTCCTCATTCCCTATTTACAACTGCCAGGTCGGGTTCGGTTGTACGGCAGATGGGGTAACTTCAGCGTGCCGACCATTAGCTGGCTAGGTCGCAAGGGTGTGTCTGCGTTTCTGGTCCCCTGGAGCAGTCCCCGAGCCATCGAAGGCTGCCACGTGGGGCCGGAGGAGGTGTAGGGTGCGAGTCAGAGCCGGGAGCAGTCTCCAGCGCCTCCTCCCGCCGGCTGCAAGAAATTCCCGCTTTGAAGCGCACCGCCTGAGGCGCCTCGGGTTTCTCGGGAGGAGGCGAGACGAGGAGGCGGCGGCTCTGAACAGCACACCCGGCCTCCATCGGACCCCGCTTCTGCTCTCTGGAGCTGCTGCACTGAGCTGGATCACTTCGTCTCACCATTTTTAACCCACCTCTCCAGTCCCTCTGGGATGTCAAAGCGACCGGCCCGTATCCGTGGCCCACTTGCCACAGCCAGTCATCTTCTGCAGAGTGATTTTGGTCTGATCAGGCAAGGTGCCAAGACATCACCGTGTTCATGCACATTCCCTTTAGTTCCCTCGGTCTATCAAAAGAAATGCCGCACCGCAATCTCTTTCTCGCAAAATTTGATTTTTTTGCTTCATCTTAGGCGAGCTCGTCATTTGTCGGACGTTGTACCAGTAGCACCACTCTCTGCTTCTGTTTTCGATTCGTATCTGGGTGAGGTACCTCTTGACATTAAAAAAGAGTCTTTCACTCGCCCTCATTACTCACATCGTAGCTTAGACAGCTCGAGAAATCATCCAACGTAGTTCCTTTTCTTAGTATGGACGTAAAGTAGCCACTTCGTATCACTCAGCTTTCTACATATGCCTTAATATACATAGGGCTACTTAGGTCATTATGACCTCTCTAGAGCCGGCCGCGGTGGCCGAGGAGACTAAGGCGCTCCAGTCACGGTCTGCACGGCCACTACGGTCGGGGGTTCGAATCCCCCCTCGGGCATGGATATTTGTGCCGTCCTAGTTCGTAAGTAGTTCATAAGTAGTTTGTAATTTTAGGGACTGATGACCCCGTAGTTAAGTCCCATAGACTATACAAACATTTGAACTTTTTTTTCACCTCTCTAGACATCCCTGTCCACGTTTCTCTGTAGAATACAACCCGTTTCGTATCAATAACAGCGACAATACATCGTGTTGACATACTGTCACCGTCTTCACATTCTTCCCCTTCTCGTACGTCTTTTGGTCACTGTATCCTCAATAATGCAATGAATACCTGTGTCTAAGGATCGACTGACTACTCACCTGTAGCATAAATTTCCAATCTTCAGCAATAATTTAAGCCAAGCGGGAATGTCCATAAGGTTTGAGCCACCCTGTCACGGACTGAATGGGCGCTTCCGTCGGAGGTTAGAGTCCTCCCTCGGACATGTGTGTGTGTGTGTGTGTGTGTGTGTGTGTGTGTGTGTGTGTGTGTTGTCCTTAGAATAACTTAATTTAAGTAGTTTGTAAGTCTAAGGATCGATGCCGTCTGAAATTTGGTGCCTTAGGTTTACTAACAACTAAACAATAATTTAAAGCCTTTTTTACATGAGGAATTATGTGGTTGAAATTGACTACTTGTGTGGGGCCGTGTTACATGATTATTTTGAAATCGGACATCGCTAGTCAAACACTGACGTCATCGATGTCATGGTTGTGCTCGGTGTTGAATACTAAACACTTGATTCTAGTCCAGACTGTGCAAGCACAGAAACTGCGTAGATTAATGTCTTGCCAATCTCACTCGTATAATGATAATGAGCTTTGTGATTTTGTGTCTTTAAACACCTTATTTTATCGTTTTTTTTCTCTTCGTTAGAGACTGCATAGGGTGCACGGGATCTCGATATTTTTTGCTGCTAGTGTTTTCCCACAACAGAGTGAAATATCTGAGAGTAAAACTGAGTAAGCTTTGTTACAAAATGTAGACAAAGGCGACAGCCCCGTCTGGCGTGCTGTTATCGGCAACTGCCTCCTCTTGATCCGCGACAGCTGCGTGTGCTGCCTTGGCAGGCGCGGCATAGCTGGCATTTCTGGGGGAGGGGCCCGCCAGCACGTTACTAGAGATCCTAATTCATTAGCGGCCAACGAGCACACTGGCCGCGAGAAACAAAGTGTTTCCTAACGAGCCATACGCGGCGCGCATTTGTCTGCTGCCAGACGGCCACCTGGAATCCCGTCTTAATTGTCTCGCGACCTCCTATTGTTGGCACTCCTGACACCCGCCTTACGTCTCCCGCAGGTAGTTGCCCGCACTTGCCCGCGACTCCACCAGCTGCTAGCCTTGAAGGAGTGATGCGCTAGGAATTAGTGGTCTTAGTGCACAATACATTCGGCTCGTACCGCAGTGCACTAACACAAGTCACATGTTGTACTACTTTTACAATAAAATTCAATACCTAAGTCTGACTTTTCTATTTCGTGATGTACCTATGGTCCATTTCGTAAGAAATGGCAGATGTCTCACGGTCCCACAGAACGTTTCCTCTCTGGTGCCTAAGACGTCTTTCAACTCTATAATTACAGTAGGTAGTAGAAGATAACATTTCCTTCCGATTTGTCGTTAAGTGTAAGTTGTGTCTATCATAGTTAGGACCAAGGGTAAGATGTATATCTTGCAGTAGCAATATGTTTGTTAAAAATCTGTAGCGTTCACACCACCATCTAACTTGACTACTACAATATTACTATCGTTGTTAAATCTAGTTTTGTCATATATTGAGGAAGTAAATTAGACGTAAGTTCACTTTATTCACTCTTCAATTAGACTGTAAACGGCTACTCTTTCTCGAGGCGAAATTTATCTGTTACCAGGCTGGCAGTTTTTAGATTCTGTTTCTGGTGCTGAATATGACGTCATCGTAATGAAATTTCTCATTTCCATGCACGTAAGGGGACACATCTCAGCGGCCTAGATATAACTTTTGTTTGACGCATCGAAAATGAAAACAAATTATTGAAACTTGACTTTTTACCACTGTAAACGCTAATGAAAGAGTGGGTACTCCTAAAATTGTTTGATAACTGAACGTAGAGACATTGAAAGGAATTATAAGCTGTGGCTTCAGTCATTTTATTTTAAGGAAAATATTGTGATTTTTAAAAGAAATTTTCTATAAAGAAAGATTTGTTGACTGTGCTATTGTCTTCATGATTTATGGAGTTGACGAGATCGATGAAATACTTATTAAAAATTAAATTAGAATTATTATCATTATTGATCTTATTTATAGAATGTCGTTAGCGTATCGAAAGTCTTAATTATAACTAGAAAGCTCTACTGGTGTGCAAATAAAGGAACATTTCAATGAATTTATGAAGTTTTAACAGCAAAACAGAACGTTACGCTTCTAATAATAAATGAATTATTGACGGAAACAGGTTCGTCGCAAAGTATCGGACAGTGAGAGTAGTTGGTTCTATGTGTTACTTTCTGAAATAGCCAGTTTCGAGACGATAAGCTGCTAACATTAGCATTTGCGAAAACTACGCTCTACTAATCAATTTCCAGAAAGTTGTATCTCTAACCGATCCCTGGGATTCCATTACATTTCTAGACGCGAATCTCCCACACCTCGTCATTATTTGGCTGAGGAATGAAGCTGTCCGCACTTGGATATTATTTCTCGTCTTTGTGGCAACGCGATATTGTGTATGAAGAGGCAGCGCTGCCTCAGAAGTACATACAATAAGTGCAATTACAACCCGACCGTTACGTATGGGTGATGCCCGCAGACGCTCGCTCTACACTTTCACATCTAATTAGGGTCGGCATCCGCAATACCAGGAAAAACCAGTAGACGGAACAGCAGGAAGCAACAGCCAATTGGATTCCAACGTTCCGCCAATTAAATCCGTACTTTACGTGGGACTGTGGGACACTCCAAGTGTAATTACAGGTAGCACGTTGCGGAACTATATTATACGTTCCTGTGCGATATCTGCACGAATCATCGCCAGATTTTTCTTAATTAATCGGATATATTTATTACAGAAACCCGTTGTTAACCATTTTAACGTGGAGCGAGTTCATCTAGATCTACCGCAAGCATTGCTGCTGTAACTGCACGAGTTGCTTTTTGTTGCATTTAGTGGGTTTTCTTTCTTTTTCTTTTCCTCCTTTTTTCCACTTCTCAGGTTTGAGTCAGACTGTCTAGAGCAAGATTTTAAATGGTCCGATTTTGATCGAAGCAGGGATTTGGATTTCTAAGGATGTATTAGGCCTTTAAAAATATGGGCACGCAAAGCTAACGTTTCAAGAAAGATGAACAGAAGATCTAAGTCAGCAAATTCGGTATATCAAAAAATCTGTTGCAAGCGTATTTTTTTATTTCTTGTCGAGCTTTTTGCTTGTGCGGTGTCTCTCATTTATTGAGCTTCTACACAACACTCTGGTTAAACAACAGAATGACAAATCGTTAGGTATTCGTTGAATATTCGGTTCTCTTCAGGTGGTGAAATTTGGTGGATGTCTCACAGATACATAAAACACTGCTGCGCGGGTCTAGCCGAGCGGTCTGGAGCGCCACGTTATGGATCGTGCGGCCTTCTTCGTCGGCGGTTTGAAACCTACCTCGGGCATGGATGTGTGTGTTGTTCTGAGACTAGTTTAACTTAGTTTAAGTAATCTGTAAATGTAGGAACTTATGATCAAAGTAGTTTCGTCCTATAGAATTACAAACAGAACAAACAAAACCTAAAACACCTAAGACGTACGTGAATTACCGTGTCCTTAATATTCTTCATGGAGTATGTCATCTACCATGCCCACTCCTATGTTAATTCAGTTACTTCTAGAATATTATGCAAAAAATTTATACGTTTTTACTCCGAATATAAATACAAAAAAACATTGTCTGTCAGTTGGCCTCAAGATAAATCAGTCATCATCATCATCGTGTGCTGATTATGCCTTTCACGTTCAGTCTGGTTCATAGTCGCCCTAATAAAATTCCTCTGAGAGTCCCTCTTCAATGGTAACATTGATGCCTCGTCTGATATTACGCCTGTTACTTCAAAATCATTCTTGGCCGAATGTAAGCACTTTCTTCTTGGTCTACCTTTACTCAAATCAAATTCAAATGTTTGTAGAGCTTATGGGACTTAACTACGAGGTCATCAGTCCCTAAACTTACAAACTATTATGAACTAACTAATACTAAGGACGGCACAAATATCCATGCCAGAGGGGGGGGATTCTAACTCCCGACCGTAGTTGCCGTGCAGAACGTGACTGACGCGCCGCAGACCGCTCGGCCACTGCGGCCGGGGACCTTTACTCCTCTTACCCTCTGCTGCGGAAACCCATGACTTTCGTAGGTAATCTTGATTTTTCCATTTCAGCCTGTTCGTTCTAACTGCTCCATCTATGGTGTTCATTCCGAGTTTTTCTTTCATTTTCTCGTCACGGACACCCTCCTGAGATAGTTACCATGTTTTAGTACCGGCAACCATCCTTGCTAGTTTCTGTAACCTCAACCTTATTAATTAGGTAACCTGTATCCACTCGTATACAACAACTGTGGTGCACTGGTAACTTAGTCTTGGTGCAGACTTCCTTTTTGCCGAAGAGAGTAGATTGTAGCTGAGCACTCACTGCATTAGTTTTGCTACACGTTGATTCCAGTTGCTATCCTGTGAGGAAATACATCCAATGTATTGGAAACAGTATATATTGTGTGGCAAGGCACTGTACTTACAGATATCTCTGGTAAAAATGTACAAATGTCTGTAAATCTATCGTACCAAACTGCGTGGTCATCAGTCCGTAGCTTACAAAGTACTTAAATCTAGGTAAACTAATCTATAGGACAACACACACACACCCATGCCCCAGGGAGGACTCGAACCTCTGGTAAAAGTTGGTCACACGATCTTCTCCGTCCATCGACTAGAAGTTGTCTGGCTACAGTAATTAGTGCTACACGTGCAAAGCCGGGTCGGGTCACTAGTTAACTATAGGACAGGCTGCTTTTTCTACGGAAAATAAGGTCAAATGTTTGTAAATCTAAGGGACATAACGTCTGAACTTATCGGGCCCGAGGCTTACTAACTACTTCAACTAACTTACACTAAGGACAACACACACACACAGCCATGCCTGACGGAGGGCTTGAACCTCCGACGGCGAACAACCGCGCGCTCTGCAGCAAGGCGCCTTAGAGCGCTCGGCCACTCCACTGGAACAGAGTGAAATTTCAGTGGAGGTGCTGACGGTCGTGGCTGGCCCCCCTGTGCGGGCGCTTCCGCAGCGCGCAGCCTCCTCCTAACACCGGCAGAGGGCAGGCGGCCCCTAATCCGCAGTGGCCGGCATCAGACAGAGCTTCCGGCAGCTCGGACGGCGATGAATAAGTGAGGCGGCGCGTCTCCAGAGGCGGTGGCGGCGGCCGCGCCCTGGGCTTCCGCCGTCCCCGGCCAGCGCTGGATTTGCCAATTTTTAATGCGCCAGTCGGAAGTCGGAAGCGGCCGCGTCTGGCCTGGCCACGCTCGCTTCCACGGCCTGGCCACCGCAGTTCCCCACACTACCCCACAGCCTCCACCAAACGTACACATTGTGTTTCTTGACGGTTACAACCACTGTTCACCTGTCGCTCCAACCTTGCAGACTATGTCCAATACACACACACAGAGATACACATAAATCGCCCTGACATTTTTTAAGGCCAACCTTAGGTTTCCCTCGATATTACTAAAAAAGTCTTGATCGCAGAAATTAACTGTTTCAATTAACCGGTTTCGACCAGATGTAGGTCATCTAGGGAATTACAAGTAGCCCATGTGACCAGTACTGCACTGTTAATTTCTGCGATCAAGACTGTTTTTGTAAATATTGATCATACGAAATAGATCGCTGTTTTTCTCCTCTGACAATGAAGTCAAAATTAATTAGGTTTCCCTGTAGTTTAATGTTGTTTTGTTGTAAATGTTCAAATGTTTGTATAGTGTATGGGACTTAACTACGGGGTCATCAGTCCCTAAACTTACAAACTACTTATCAACTACTTACGAACTAGGACGGCACAAATATTCATGCTAGAGGGGGATTCGAACCCCCGACCGTAGTGGCCGCGCAGACCGTGACTGGAGCGCCTTAGTCCCCTCGGCCACCGCGGCCGTCAATGTTGTTTTGAAAAGATTTCAGACAAAAATAACTGCAAGATCAAAAGTGGCGTCTGCTGTTTCGGACATATATAACTTATAAAAATAAAAAAATATATATAAATAATAAACAACATCGACGATACGATTCCGACTCTACTACTGTGATACAGTAGAGTCCCGAAAACTCGGCGCTGGGTAACCCGGTAGTCCGGGTAACTCGTCCATCCCCGCGTACACCATTTGGAATTATTCCGTGCTCGCAGAATGCAAGATAGAATTGAAATCGAAAACGTGTAGCTGTTATAGACTATGCTATAAATGGGCCTGTAAATGCACAAAACAATATAACTTAGTTCAGATCAGCCATGTACGCCTACAATAAATCTCTGGAGTCTTTTTTTTTTTTTTTTTTTTTTTTTTTTTTTTTTTTTGAAAACCAGGAGTTCTGGCCCCTGTTATGAAAAACCATTTTCTTAAAGCTTTTTCTAGGAAGCAAAAAGACCACAGCTATTGCTGTAAAAAGTGGAACTAATGTATTTCTAGTGTCTACGCATAAATGCTCTTTTGCACTCACTTACACATCTCACGATGTGTTGCGCTAGCTCATCATTTCGAATTTCCGTTTACGAATGGCTCGCGAGGAGTATTAGTGCTTGCAAGCCTGACGTATGTCTCCTAATTTCCTTCTGTGTACAAGGCTGTCACAAGTATTAATTGCGTAGCAAATTACTCGTGCATCTGCCAACCATAATTTGACGAAAAATTATTTTACTCAGTCAGTAACCGGATATGACTTGGTTTCGGCCAGGCGTTAGTGCATACTATCACAATGTACAACTGAACTCGCATTCGGGAGGATGATGGTTCAAATCCACCTATGATTTGGGTTTTCTGTGATTCACCTAAATCACTCCAGGCAAACGCCGCAATAGTTCCTTTCAAAGGGCACGGCCGATTTCCTTCCACATCCTTCCCCGAAAATCCGAGCATAAGCTCCGTCTCTAATGACCACGCTGTCGACGGGACGTTAAACCCTAAGCTTCCTTCCTTCCACTATGTTCTTATCACAATGTGCCACTATCGAGCTAAACATTATTCTTAAGAATAGCTTTATTTCACGTAAGTGATCTCCTACTGCTGGTAAATACATGGTGCGCAAAATGTAAGAGTCATCTGTCACCTCTGACTAGGAACTGTTTCATAAGTCGGGAGTGACGCTTCGAAAAAAAAGATGATAAAGGAAGAAAAGCGAAGCCCGTATGTTTGACGACTCTCGACTACAAACGTCACTGGCATATTTATCTGCAGCCACCTCCGCAGATTCGTGACAGACAGCGCGGTAGCCTCCACGTCGGCGGGGGTTGACGGGGGTGGCAGGGTGGGGGTGAGCAGCTCTCGTGGCTGCCGCGGAGGCGACTGTGGCGCCACACGCGAAACCCACCCGGAGTTAACTCGCAGACTCGCCGCTTGGCGCACAGATGGCAGCAGCGGACGGCAAGTGTCGGAGAGGTTCTCGTTCTTGTGAGTCAGTCGCGACACTTGGCGGCATCTGCGGCAACCGAGCGTAGCGGTAGAAAAGATACTGCGGTCCGCATCACTGCCATGAGTTTTCTTATGGAAACCTAGCATAGCTCTCGCACTTGTATTGCTCCTATTATAAGTGGTACAACTACACAATGTCACTGTCACTTTACGAGCACATCTACTTAATTTTGCAATGATACATCATTGTGTTTCTACCTGTAATTTGATGCTATACATACACAGTCTTTTCTGGTACAACAATATTTTCCAGAATTGGCTAACAGTTTTATTGTTATATGATTGCAATTTCTTCTGGAAATAATATTGAAATTTGTCCTGATATTCCGATTACACTACCTGTAGTTCCGTATACGACACCGGTTTGAACGTCCATTACAAGTTGAACACGATGCGTTAGCTCTAGTATAATCAGAGAAAAATGATGGATGAAATGTTTTCGAAAGCAAAGCATTCACCAGAATTGATTTCGGAAAACTAAAAAAATGTAATTCAGAATAAGCACGTTACTGATTTTCAACCTTGTTGTTTCCGATGAAAAGAAGAAGGAAGAGTGACACGAAATCATTTTATTAACAGAATGACAAGAATAAGGGTGAAAATCGGCCAGGACTCGGTCAAAACATTTTGCAGAAAAGCATACAGTTCGCGAATACTTGAACAACATTTTACGCACATGCTGTGCAGGGATAGTTGATGCAACGCTAAGACAGCGCTCTGTTGGTATCTGAGAAAGAAATGTCTTCCTAAATATCAAGATGGCCTAAGAGATTGCCTCTTGTCACGTAAGAATATTTTCTGTAGACAGGTCCGCTAGTTTCCGTCTATAGCTAGATACCGTTCTGCAGACAGAACTTATTACGCGCCAAGAAGGCATCCAGGCCCGTTCATTAAAACACTGAGCTTTTATAGATAGTTAACGTCACTAAGCAATGGCAATTACGGGACTTTTTCGCGCCAGTCAAATAAGATTTTTAATTTCACGGCTCACTGAACATTTACCTAATTCTCCGTAGCGCCAAGTATAGATAATAGTAGCACTTTTATTCGAGAGCGTAAATTACTTTTTGCTAATGCAAGCGGCATTACTGAACGCTGTTTACGTTCTCCCGTGCGGATGTTGTGACACGGTTGCCGTAACATTATTTGAAAATCATCTGTGGCCGTACAGAAGAAAAAATGAAAGTAAGGACGAAAATGTACAATCACAAAGAACATTCGCAGTCTCTTTGAGTTAGTAAGAATTAGACAGGTCAACAGCTTTTAAGTGGTAGGAAATAACAATTTCTTGTGATAATAAGAAACACTGTCCGGTGTTAAACTAGATGGCAAAAAATAAGGACATGGTCAGAAATGATCTAATAGGGTATGTCTTCTGTTTCTATTAATAGTAAGCCAAAAGTCGCAAAACTCTCGTGAAGACTAGCAACGTATGCACCTCCTCTGAAATAAGGATTACACAAAGGAAATACAGGCTAGTTTGAAGTCCGAGTTTTATGTTAATTAAACATGTTCCTTTAAAAAGAAATCTGATGTAGAAGGGCTGCCATACAAGTGTTTCAGTCAGAGTAGACGAGAGGTATACTCTATTAATTGTGAATTTAAAATGGAGGGAAATATGTGGGGTAAAAATCGCAGAGCGAGACAAAGAGAGGGAAACAGTAGGTGTAAGTAAGTTCAAATAGATGTGGGTTGCCGTTCTTATGAGAAGATAAAGACAATTGATCGGGATAGGAACTGAAATTTCCCGCTTTTATGTTCGTCCGAGAAAGTTACATTCAATAAATATCGGAAGGTGCAGGGATTTTGATACGTATAGAAAGTTAACGACCTCATTGTTTAACAGCCCTAAACCAATCATCATCATCATGATTCACGAGGAATGATTATGCACGTACCGCTCCACGAAACAAGTCGTTCGGCCGAAGATATATGTAGGTACCTGTGCAGATCTGAGACTGGTAGGGCGTACTGTATCATACGGCACAACTATTTTTGACTTTAGTAGACAATAATCGACACACAAGAATCAGCAACTGTACTGTTTAAAAGAATTTTCATTTATTGACAGTCTTATTTGGCACTGTGTCCACACAAATGAAATATTTTCTATTTGCGGAAGTGTTTCGATCACATGAATCCTCTTCAGATATAGTAGTTACTTCCGCAATGCGTCTCTTCTGCGCGATAACATATCGAGGAGACTCGTAAACAATGAAAAAATTGATTTGTAGCAACTGTTGTAGAAATTAAGTTCGTCAAAACACACTTGCATGCAATGAAATAAAAAAATTAAGAGACGTATGGAGAGAGAAAGAGAAAGTGTGCGTATGTGGATCGACAGAGAAGCAGAAAGACAGTATCGCCATCTGGCGGATTTTCGACATAATCACTGACTGTTAAGCAGACTTCTGTATGCACTTGACCATCCTACAGAGATGTTCTGGGGTGAATTGTAACCATCAAATGTTCAAATGTTTGTAAATCTATCGGACCAAACTGCGTGGTCATCAGTCCGTAGCTTGCAAACTACTTAAACTAAGGTAAACTAACCTGAGGACATCACAGACACCAATGCCTTAGGGAGGATTCGAACCAAAAATGTTTAAATGTTTGTATAGCTTATGGAAGTTAACTACAAACTACTTATCAACTATCTTATACTAAGGATGGCACAAATATCCATGCCCGAGGGGCGATTCGAACCCCCGACCGTAGTGGCCGTGCAGACCGTGACTGGAGCGCCTCAGTCCCCTCGGCCACCGCGGCCGGCTGGACTCGAACCTCCGACGGCGAGCAACCGCGCGCTCCGCAGCGAGGTGCCTTAGACCGCTCGGCTAGTCCACCGCTTCCATCTTTTATCATATGACATATGTCTATGAAACTAATAATTTTGAGTGGAATTTTTTAATAGAGTTTTGGTGAGTGTAAAGTTATTGTTACTTATTCGTTATGTTTTATCAATGTGTTGAATGGAATATTAATATCATTGACTTTTATAGATTTTGATAACGACGTATGTCGAAAGGCGTAAGGCCATAATAATGTGCAATTGTGGTCAAGACAGTTAAAGTTACTTTCAAGTATATAATCGGATTTGAGGACTTCCAGAGAGCTGCCCTAGCCGCCTCCCGTCTGCCTGAGGCAGCAGAAGCAACAGATGTGGGTCAAACGCGATTTTCTTGAGACCACCGGACGGAGGAGCCCGGCCGAAAGGAAGGGGTGTCGCGCTCAGGGTTGGCGAGTAACAGGTTGCCGCCGAACCCTCCTCTCCGCCAATCGAATCCTGATATCAGGAAATCTCCTCCCTGCCTTTTACAGGGGTCGCGTCTCACAGGGGAGGGCGGCGTCGAAACCGAAGGGGCAGGAAGAAGGCGGAAAAAAAAGAAAAGAAAAAAAAGGAGCAAAAGACGGCAGGGCGGGTAAAAGGCGAGCAGAGGGGTAGGAAAGCAGGGAAGATTTTTCCCACGCAGGGAGAGGGGTGGTGGCGGCGTCTTGGAGGGGTGGCTGGCTGCTGCAATCTCGGGAAACTGGGTTAAAGAATGCGCAGAGGGGCTGCGAGGGCGGCGGGAAAAACTTTGTTGGGCCAAGTCCGGGAAGTTGGGGCGCGGTCACCGGCCGCTCACCGCCCTGCACTCGGCGGGTCGCTGTTCTGCCGCGTGGGGGCGGCGGCCACAGCGTGCGAGGAGCTAGCCGCGTAGGCTTCAGAGCTTCAACCGAGAATGGAACCCGCCCGTTTAATCCCAGGGGATCGCACACGGATTCTGACGTGTCTTGGGACTTCTTAGGTACCTTTACATATCTAAAAGTGGATACAAACAAAGTTGCACGTTTATAGTATCATGACTTCCGTTATACAAAAAAAATAAAATTATATATGTCATCAGCAAACCGCAATGTTTTTATTTCTTCTCTCTGAACTTTAATTCCCTCTCCTTCACTCGTAGAGTAAACGCTCCTAAATAACACTCATTGTACCAATATTCGCTAAAACCAAGTAATGTCAACAAACTGACTTAACAGGGAAAGTGAATTACCTTCACTCAGTGCTGCAATGTGATACCGAGCATTCCATATATATATATGAAAGGTGAATTAACTTACCTCACTGCTGCAATGTGATACCGAGCATTCTATATATATATATATATATATATATATATATATATATATATATATATATATATATATATATATATTTTTTTTTTTTTTTTTTTTTTTTTTTTTTTTTTTTTGTATAATCAAAGTCATGATACTATAAGACATGCAACTTTGTTTGTATCCACTTGTAGAAATGAAAGGTACCTATGAAGTCCCAAGTCTTTAGAGGGCTATATATGAAATGCTCGGTATCACATTGCAGCAGTGAGGTAAGGTAATTAAGTTTTCCTGTTAAATCAGTTTGTTGACATTACTTGGTTTGAGCGAATATTGCTACAATGCGTGGCCGACCGCGGTGGCAGAGGTGACTGAGGCGCTCCAGTCACGGTCAGCACGGCCACTACGGTCGGGGGTTCGAATCCCCCCTCGGGCATGGATATTTGTGCCGTATTTAGTTTTAGCTAGTTCATAAGTAGTTTGTAAGCTTAGGGACTGATGACCCCGTAGTTAAGACCCATAAGTTGAACATTTGATTTTACAATGCGTGTTATTTAGGGGCGTTTACCCTATGAGTGAATGAGAGGGAATTAAAGTTCAGGGAGAAGAAATAAAAACATTGCGGTTTGCCGATGACATATTATGTCAGAGACCGCAAAGGATGTGGAAGAGCAATTGAATGGAATGGACAGTGTCCTGAAAAGAGGGTATAAGATGAACATCAACAAGAGTAAAACAAGGATAATGGAATGTAGCGTCAGAAAGTCAGGCGATACTGAAGGAATTAGATTAAGTAATGAGGCAATAAAAGTAGTAGACGAGTTTGGTTATTTGGATAGCAAGATAACTTCTGATGGCCGAAGTAAAGAAGATATAAAATGCAGAATGGCTATGGGAAGAAAAGCCTTTCTGAAGAAGCGAAATTTGTTGACATCAAATATTGATTCAAATGTTAGGAAGTCCTTTCTGAAAGCATTTGTCTGGAGTGTAGCATTGTATGAGAGTAAAACGTGGACGATAAGGAGTTTAGATAAAAAGATGATAGAAGCTTTTGAAATGTGGTGCTATAGACGAATGATGAAAATTAGATGGGTAGATCACGTAACTAATAAGGAGGTGCTTAACTTCAGTTTACGATTACTAATACCTTTGTACTTGCACAAGGAAGTCCAACAGCCGTAATTTGAAGATTTTATCTAAATAAACTACTACTGTTGGAGCCTGAGTTGGACTATCTTCTGGTCCCCCTACGGAATGCGGCACAAGTATCTGATCGCTTGTGCTAATAAACGGAAATCATAATAAATACTAGTTTCCATAGACAACACCTTAAGCGAACCAACAGCCCAACTATTCAGACTTCTGAGATTGATACCTGTGGAAACCAGTAATCAAGTTATTGCAACTACCATTCATCAGATGGTTTTATCGGTTCGTCTGTGGAAAGCTGAAGATGCTGCTACTGGGGCACCGAAACTAGATACAGTTTTGCTATAACTGACTGACCATCCATCTGTAGTGCCACTCTTTTCAAACTTGATCAAACAAGTCTGGTGCCGTTATAGCGTCGACCTAATCGACTTTTTCGCTGAATATCAAGTCGATCGCAGGCACTCTCGAGTGCCGCGGCAGAGCCTGTGATCTCCTCCGGCGGCCGGCGGCGACCCTTCCCTCCCAGCTGGAGGCGGAGGGCCACCCCGCTTAATCCGCCTGGCGCCGAGTTAATAATAGTGTCCGAGGACCGCGGCGTCAACACCGCCCCCTCTGAGGTCTTACATCTGCCGCAACAGAGCCGCCGCGCCGCGCCTCCAAAAATACCGATAAAAGCCGCCGGCCTAACCCGACCGCCGCGCCGTATGGCACCCGTCGGCAACTCGCCACTTTGGGCCTCCGACTGGCCTGGCTGCCAGCATGGTGCGCTGCTCTGTCTACCCTCCGCCATGCACCGCACCATCGCCTGTCAAGTACGTATGTCAGGGGTGGAAGGGGGAACGAGAGGTACAGTTAAGTATGGATGGGCGATGTTGAATCGATCGTCAAATTTCTCGCGATTTTTAACCGATCGTGGTAGTGCCAATTTATACGCAGATCGATCTTCTGGGCGCAAATCTAACCCATTGATGTTCAGTGGTCTGACATGAGATCTGAAAAAAAAGTATTATACATATTAAATAGTCAGTTATTCTTACGAGAATTGTGAAATCTGCTGACTTCACTGCATTTCTAAAGGTGGTCAATAATTTGGTGATAAACGAAATTTAATTCCGGACCGGGACTCGAACCCAGGTCGTCCACTTTTCGTGATCGATCGCTTTAACCACTTTTAATTTTATTTATTTATTTTATTCTTCAGTTTGTTGGGCAGTACTTTCGTTAGCTGTGTGTATCACGTGAACATTTAAATGATGCTCGTGTGGCATTGTTTACGGAGAGGTGCCGTAGTAGGCGCTTTCGTTGCTACGGGTTCGAACAATAATTTCACGAGGTTTACGGACGATCTATGAGCAAAATCAGTGTTTGCTTATATAGGCCTTTTCTAATTACCCATGCAAAAGAATGTATTTTTAAATATACGTTAAATGGTCGATTGTGTATATTAATTTACAGATACGGTGTAAATTTCACTGTTATTACCTACTTGTATTCTATTTTTTGTAGAACCATACGGCGAATCGATCTTCGATGCATAAGGTTTAGATCTACTATGATCTATAAAATCTCTGCAGTGAAGAGAAAATTTCAGTCGTAGAGGCAGCCCATTGTGATTAACATCCCCTACCTGCAATGCTCGGTTGCCTACTTTGACAGGCTTACGATGCCCGCAACCTAGACCTTTTCACCTACCACGGCTTTCGATAAAACTTTGCTTGAAAAAATGATAGATCAGCGGTGATAAAATCTTTCTGACTCGTGCGTGTATTGCGTATAATGGACTGAATTATAAAATATCATGGTTAGTCAGCGTACCACACTGTCACTTCGCCGTTGTAGTTTTGGGCTATAGCAGACCTCCCTCGGCGTTCTGGAATGGTTCTTGGAACGTGCAGATGAAGCCCAAAGACTAACATGTCCACACCGGTGATTTGCAGCCCATTGGGCATATATGAGCTGTCATGGAACGCAGTCTACTAACAGACGAAACTTGGCTGGCGCTCTGCTGAGGGTTTGGTGTCGAGCAGAAACCCTCTCACACGCTGTCTCACAGCAGTCCGTGGTACCAGAGGACGCCCTACAGTATCTTAGGCGCCTCTCCCATGACACTTGCTAAGTCAGACACTGTACTGTAGTGTCGCAACACTTCTCGAGACGATCTGAAGGGCGATGGCCCAATAAATCCGAGCTGCACCAATAGCGAATATTCGCCGTGAAAGCAGTCGGCTGTCACACATAATTACTCGCTGCTGCCCCGGTAGCGGCAAGGTGCGGAAGGAAACCTCGTCACTTGGTGGGGGACGGGGGGGGGGCGAGGAAGAACGGAAAGGCGGGAGGGCGATGCCGGGAAACAAACCCGAATCGATTCAATTACTGGCAGTCACTGCAAACAGAGGCGGCAGGCGGCGGCGGCTCAAGCAAGTGCCGCGGTTTACACGCGCTCCACAAACACCGCCGGGCGTCTTCAGCGGCAGGTTGCGGCCCAGGTGTAACCTACCGCATCCCTTTCATTTATATCCTCGTTATTGTATCACTGTTTGACTAAAATGTATTTCAGAAAATTTTGTTGTCATTATGAAGATCGTATACATCGCAACAATTTTTGAAATTGCATTTAAATTGTTCACACATGAGCTTAAATTGATCTTACACTGGTTCTGTAGCGAATATATATTTTTAAACATCGTATGTGAATTTTGATGCAATAGAATTTTTTGTTATCATTATTTCTTGGCCCTATGGGAAGGGACGCTCCATAGTGACTAGGAAGCTCGATGGATGAATGTTATGTAATGTGTGAGTAAAAGTTTGTTATTTTGTGTATCGAAATAAAATCCATTATCTGATACTTCTCAGACCGACTTAAAAACATGGAATAATCGAAATTCATTTTATTTAAATGATTATTTATTATAAAACGCAGTTCTTAGAGCTGAGGAATTCAATAAGTAAAGGATACCTAATATTTATTAGATTAAAAAAAACTGCAGCCCTCAGTCGGAAGTTGCAATAGAATATGTAACCTAGGTTTCAATGTCGCAAAGGACACCTTCTTCAGACAGTATAAGATATCAATCACACGTCAAATCTAAAAGCAAATAGTTGCTTTTCAACCGTAACGACGGCTACATGCAGCCATTACTGACTGTGATGCTGTTCCTATTTTATGTATGAATATTTGTCCACGGCAGATACGATACTGTAATTTTAATTTCTTTCCTATATCACATGTAATTTTTAACCCTTTATCTCATATTGTCTGAAGAACGTGTCCTTGCAACATTGCACCAAGGTAACATATTCAATTGTAACTTGCGACTAGGGGATGTAGTATTTTATTTTTAATATAATAAATATAGTACAGTCGCTGATCAATCGCCATGCATCAAACAAACGAAAAATACCCAATTTTAGTAAACCAGTCGCAACATATTTACTCGTGAACGGGAGAAAAGTGCCAGTTTTCGTACGTTTCTTAAAGAATATTAGTAACGTAGTATGCTGCTAAAATCGTAGATGTCGCGCCAATTTTCTTGTTTCGAAAAGTTCTCCTGTCTCTGAACTTCACGTTTCCATGTGAAAAATACATAAAAGAAGTAAGAAACAACACTCGGTAGAATTTCTAAAGAGTGTGATCCTTATAGACAGGCACGATTTTGCGATGGAAATTTTCCTGTAGACAATTTTTTCCCTGCTCAGAGAGATATTATTCGTTTTTAGCAAATGTGATTACCGTATTGTACAAATAAATATAAAAATAATAAATTACAAGTTTTCTAAATAACAGCAGTAAAGAACTTCGGCAGAGTAAAACTTGGGCTGTAAAGTGTACAACGAAAAGTGGTGGAAGTATGACAACTTGTTCTGCAATTGCAGTATACCCTGCAGACATAGAGGCTGTTGACATGCTACCCTCCTGCACTGCCGGTGTCTTCTAGAAAGTCGCGAGGCGCCTACCGTGTCGGAGGCCCTGCCAAACCGTTTTACGTGCCTTTGGGAGTCAGTGCACATTCCTGTCTGTGCGAGTCAGCGCACTGTGCCGACGGATCACGTCACGATGAAATTACGGCCAGAGCAAGGCAAGGCAGCGCCGAAAGTCGATACCGCTCAATGGGACCACGCGGCTACCTGCAGCTCGCGGAGCTCTGGAGACGTGGCCGACAGAAACCCCACCTCTGGTCTGCGCTGCAAATGTTCGGAAGTTTGTAAACCTATGGAACCAAACTAAAGTGGTCATCAGTCCCTAAACTAACTTATGCTAAGGACAACACACACACCCTTGCCAAAGGGAGGACGAACTCCGAAACAAGGCGCCTTAGAGCGCACGGCCATCCCACGCAGTGTCCAGAGCCATCAGCGTTACGAGTCTCACCTCTGCCACGGCATATCACAGTCTTCCTCACGAGTATACCATAGACGGAGACCTACATTACAATGGGCCATTCTTCTTCCATTCTCTTGATTTGTAGAGCTCGCTCCTTTCTTCCACTTCTTATGGCACGAAAACTTTCAAGTGTTGAATTGCCTGTATCGACATTTGTTCTTTCCAAAGTTCAACACTACTATGCGGTGCTTTTACATTTATCGTTTCAGCAGCTTCTTTGAAACTTACCCCATTAAATGTTTAACTGTTTACATCAAGTTTTACTGTTCTCAAATACTACAGCATTAAGGGTATCGTGCTGATTGATAATAACAGTACGTTTTGAAAGACTCCCCTTTATAAAATAGTTTTGCTACTTGTTATGGAAGTGAAGTACACAATAACTTAACCCGTACAGACTTCTAAGTGGGGTGCACATTGCTTTATGTTAAACCTGGCAGTAACATACACATGAAAAAATGTGACGTATCACCTTGGTTGCAAGGTCTCCTGAACAGTCAGAAGAACCCAGAGAGGAACGCCATCGTGCTGAATAATCATCTTCGTGCAGCCACAGGGTCGTATTTCGACTCAAACTGTGCGTGATAGGCTACGAGACATGCGACTTCACTCCCGACGTCCATGGCGAGGTCCCACTTAGACACCTAGGCATAATGCAGCGCGGTACAGATGGGTCTAAGAGCACGCTTGAGAATTAGCTTCAAGTTCTGCTTACAGATGAGATTCACATTTGCCTTCAACGAGCCAATAATCGGAGAATTTTTTGGAAACACCCTGGTCAGCCTGAACGTCTTGGCAGATCATACAGCAAGGTGGTGGCTTCCTGAAGGAAGGAAGGTAGCTTAGAGTTTAAGATCCCATCGACAGCGTGGTCATTAGAGAGAAAGCTCACGTTCGAATTTTTGGGTAAGGATGGGGAAGGAAATAGGCCGTGCCCTTTGAAAGGAACCATCCCGGCATTTGCCTGGAGCGATTTAGAGAAATCGCGGAAAACCTAAATCTGGATGACGGGATGTGGATTTGAACCATCGTCTTCCCGAATACGAGTCCACTGTTACCACTGCTCCACCTCGATAGTGGTGGCTTCCTAATGTTTAAGGTGACATTATTTGCGACCACCGTACGCCTCTGGTGGTCCTAGAAGGCAATCAATTACCTATACGGTACAAGGCTGACATTCTGCGACGTGTAGTGCAACCATATTGGCAGCAATTCACTGAGACATTCGTCTTAATAGACGGTAATTACCACGCGCATCGTGCACATGTTGTTAATGCGTTCCTTCAGGATAACGAAATCACAAGATTAGAACGGCCGGCATGTTCTGCAGACATGAACGCTGTCGATGATCACTGGGGCCGCGGTAGAGTAGCCGAGCAGTCTAAAGCGTCTCGCTGCGGAGCGAGCGGTTGCTCGCCGTGGAGGTTCGAGTCCTCCCTGGGGCACGGGTGTGTGTGTAGTCCTTAGGTTAGTTTACCTAGGTTTAAGTAGTTTGGAAGCTATGGACTGATGACCACGCAGTTTGGTCCGATAGATTTACAAACATTTGAACACTTTTGATGATCACTGGGATACATGAAAAAGGGTTGGTTTTGGCGAGACGACTCAGCAACAAATCTGAGAGACTTATTGCCCCGAATCACCGTTAAGGAGTGGCAGAGTCTGGACCAATACTCCCTTGATGATCTAGAGGACAGTATGCTACGATGACTCCAGGGATGCAACAGACCAAGGGGACATGTTAATGGGTATTAGGGGCACTGGCGTATGCTGAAATCTAGGACAGAAATACAAAATGACTAGGTTATTGTACCTCCGTGGTGGCTACACGGGTGAGTCCGTCGTTTCTAGTGTGAGTGGAAGCGAGCAAATTGCTCCGCCCCGACCAATCAAACCGTGCGGATGGCACAGTGACCTCAAACTGGACGCCACCCTGAAGACGTCGCGTGGACTGCGGCTCGACCGCAGGGCGGGCCAGTTCTGACACGAAATTATTCTTATCTCTTTACGACGTCGCCCGAGCGGCTCTCGACAATTGTCCTACAACAGTACTTGGCACCGCAAAGGCAATGGAGAGAAAAAAAAAGGGCAGTAGTGTGGGCTCGGAAGAGTGAGAGAAAAAAATGAAACGAATAAAGGAACTGGAAATCTGCGGCGTAATGAGAAAGATTTCGCACGCTTTCTTGACGCGTTGCCGCAAGCGCTTTACTAGGGGCCCTGGGAATAATTGCGGCCCGGAATGGAGCAAGCCGGAAGCGCGCACACAATGGCCGCTATCAGCGCGCGCCGATCCACCCCCGCGTTCCCAGCGCCACCACCTGGCCCGCTCCACTCGCCGCAGGTGCCTCAGACCTAAACCAATAGCACAACAAGTTAATTCCCAATCGCTTACACGACGAAACATCACCTGTGCGGTTTTACTGTTGACGTATGAAAATCTGTTCCGGCCCGGAATTCGACACCGGATATCACAGATGAGCAGCAGACGCTAATACATTTAATGGGGCCGCCACGGTCAATCGACCATTGAGGAAACGCGTTATTGACATACCCGGATATGTGTTTCATTCAGTGATCCTGCTCACGATTACACTAGGTACACTAGCAGCTATTGCCTCGGTGTGACGCCACAGTACTAACAGAACCCCCATACCTCTTGTAGGCTGGACCAGTCAACTGTCCGTACAATACGGCTCCTATCTCAGCATTTCCTTAAGTAATATTCACAATCATTCATCTACGTGTACGCTTCAACCTCTCTGGTTCAATGTTGTCGTGGTCTTCAGTCCGCAGCTCTCCACGCTACCCTAACCTGTGCAAGCCTCTTCATGTGACTATACGTACGGACACCTACATCCTTTTGAACCTGCTTACTGTATTCGACCCTCGGTCTCCCTCTACGAGTTTTACCCCACTCACTTCCTTCTAATGCTAAGTTGAGGATTCTTTGATGTCTCAGAATATGTCCCACCAACTTATCACTTCTCTTAGGATACGCCAGAAACTCCTTTTCTCCCCAATTCTGTTGAGCACCTCCTAATTAGTTAAGTATTTTATCTAATCTTCCATCATTCGTCTGTAGCACCGCATTTCAAAAACTTCTATTATCTTTTTGTCTGAACTCCTTATCGTCCACGTTTCCCTACCATGCAATGCTACACTCCAGAAAAATTCTTTCAGAAAGGACTTCCTAAATTAAAACTAATATTGCAATAAACAAATTACGCTTCTTCAGTAACGCTTTTCCTCCCATAGCAATCCTGCATTTTATATCTTCTTTACTAAGCCCATCCTATCTAAGTAACAAAACTCATCTACTGCTTTTATTGTCTTATTACCTAATCTAATTCCTTCAGCATCGCCTGATTATCTCACATTCCCTTTCCCTCGCTTTGCTCTTATCTTATACCTTCCTTTGCAGACACTGTCCATTCCGTTTAATTGCTCTTCCATGTCCTTTCTGTGTCTGACAGAATTACTATGTCGTCAGCAAGCCGCAAGGTTTTTACTCCCTCCCCCTGGACTTTCATTCCCTCTCCCTTCTCCTTGCATTCCTTCATAGCTTGCTCTATGTTCAGATTGATCAACATTGGGGAAAGGCAACAACCCTGCCTTACTCCCTTCCCAACCATTTCATGCCCCTCGACTCTAATAACTGCTGTCTATTTTCTGCACAGATCGTACTTAACTCTTCGCTCTCTATATTTTACCCCTGCTGTATTCCAGTCAACATTGTCAAAAGCTTTCTACAGATCCACAAATGCTAAAAAGGTAGCTTTCCCTTTCTTTTATCTTCTAAGATAATTCTTAATATATCACTTCGCGTGTTCGTACATTTATCCTAAATTCAAACTGATCTTCCCGAAAGATCCGTAACAGTGGATAATCGGACTCATGCCACTATGGCTTTTGTAGTTAATTTCACACGAGATATACCTCGCAAATTATGTAACATTCCTATATGTATATCGATTTTTTCTGGCTTCCGTTGCATTTATACAAAATTGTCTTCTCCAACGTCATGTTTACTTAGGCGCAACGAAGCCAAACTGTTGATATCTGTACCTTAAAATGTAGGGATTTTTTTTCTTTATTATGGCTTTTGATTACAGTGACCATACAGCCAGCGGTTATTACAGTGGCAACATTACAATAAAATTGAAATTCTTACAATGTGTATCACAATATTAATAGGTATCTCACATCATACCACCTTAGAACAAAAGTAGAAAAATCATATGTACAAGACATAAAACAATACATATTTAACAGTACGGAGTGACAGATGTAATACAACGAAAGTGCAAACAGCATAGGATCAAATGAGAGGTGCAAAGACATATAAAAGTCAAAATAGAATATAAAAATACGTATGCAGTTTCAAGCAGTGCATGTCCAAGGTAAACACACCAGCTCTTAAATTAGAGCTGTATGTCGGTGACTTTGAGGTAGTCCTTCAGTAAACTGCACTGAAACTTGTCGAATAAAATTTTGTTTTGATCGAAGCTTTAAGGGATATAAGTCTTGGCAACAGTACACGCTTCCATCTCGACTTCCTCTCCGTACAGCTGGGATTGCCTCGGCAGGAGGAACGTTAGGGTGACGCGCACGTGTCCGGAGCCACGGCCTGTGCAAACCGCGGCCGGCGCTGTTTACACTGGCGTGGCGGCTTCCGTCGCCTCGCCTCTCCTTATTTATCCTCGCGTTTACGACGCAGCCACAGTTGACGCCGCTATGTAGGTCGGTCGCTGACGATACACATTAAATAAAAGGCGTTCCGTTTGTGCAGCGTCGCCTTTTTTGATGCCGCCGGCCCTCGTAAGGATCGGCTGCTCGTTTGCAGACGTTTCGTCTCTCTCTCTCTCTCTCTCTCTCTCTCTCTCTCTCAACCTACCGTTTCGTCAGCTTAAAAAGCTCTGTTTAATTAAGTGATCTGGAAAGGTATCTTTCCGCCATTATGCCACAGTGAAATTGTGTCACGATGCGGCCTGGCAACATTTTTTTTTTCTTCCCCCTTCTTTCTTTGCCGTTATCTTCGTCCTGCTCAAATAACGAGTGATTACTCCCCGCCTTTCGTCATCGACTAATGAGGATTAATTGTACCTTTCGGGGGTGTCGCGATGTTTGCAGACATCCTAACCGGCCGTTACACAACTCCGACCCCGTTCGCGTAAGATACCATTAGCCGCGCGGGTGGTCCCACGTTGCAGCAGGAAGCTGCGGCGAGGCTTTTCATAACAGACAGATTGTGACAACGGCTACAGAACGTGCGCCGTCAAGTCTATTCTCGTCTAATTATGTGCCCTCTTGATTACCTGTCGTTTGTTTCTTCTCGTCTGGTGTGGCTTGCAGAATGGGGATGATACTGATCAGCTCAGCAAGCGACAAATCGCATCTTTTTTTTTTTTTTTTTTTTTTTTTTACTAGACATGTTCAAACGTTTGCAAACCTAAGGGATTTAACTAGTACTATTATCAGTCTCTAGACTTACAAACTACTTAACCCTTTCCTGCCAACGGGACTTAAGAGTCCATGCCCATTTCCAGACACATAAAACAAAGTGGAGAATGATATCTGGCTTGTGTTCCTGGCGGGATGTTAGTCCCCCTCTGATATATCATTTGCAACGCTCGTTGGCTGAGATTATTTGATATCTCTGCACACAAAGAGCAGTAAACAACGTGACGTCTGTCTGTACGATTTCGTCAGGCGAATTTTGTTGTCACAAAAAGACGATGTTGTGTGTTCTTACTTCAGACATTTGGTTTTGTATTGTTTTAGGTAATGGAAACTTATATTATTCAAGGAACAGAGCTCTTTTTATTTATATAGCGTACAAAACAGTGCCTGAAATTTTTATTACTGATAGTGTGTCAAACGCATTTTATGCATGCTATTTTTGTTGTTGTCTTTGTTGATAGGTGTCAGTAATAAATGACCGTAGATTTATTATTCTTTTCTTTACGAATTACAAAATATGAATACGCTTCAGGGGTAACTAAAGTTTGCTTCACATCAATATCGAAAATGGCATTTCGATATAAAATTTTGCTACCTGTTTGTTGTTGGTGAATCCTTATGTTAACACTAGAATGGTCGCGTAGGATCTCATGGGTATGTATTACCGGTATAGGCAACCCGCACGTTATCGGACCTAAACATTATATTGTTAATTTTCATAAAATAAATGTTTAGTTACTACTATTGTAATAGTTACACGTCTTTTTTACTCGTTTTGTTTACTTATTCAGTGCAACATCTGACCCTGTTGATGACCCTGTATCTCACAGATAAAAAGCGACCGTCATTGTTCCTTCTCAGCTTTTCATCTGTAGACAACCACTTTGCAATCGACAATACAAACTAAAATTGATCTGCAATGGGAGCAGGCGACTCGAAGAAATAAAATATGACACTGCACGCGAATTCTTACAGACAAAAAAAAAAAAAAAAAAAAAAAAAAAAAAAAGAAAAAGTAAACTGCCGTTCTCGTCCTTCTGGAAGGACGGCAGCGCTATCTGGGTTAAAGACCGAAGAATTTATTTTCGGCCAATAAAATATGATTATTGTACGTACAACATGAATATACCTAACAGTCCTACTATTACATCAGGGGCACACTTATAATCTCATACTGCGATTCCTCGATAAGCCGCTGTCCACTTTAAGTTGCTGACGCAGGCCTTTCTCATCAGCAGAGACTCACGCAGTTCTGAAAGAGGAGCCTGTTTGGGGCCTGGCGCCAGCGCTCGTGTCCCGGCCGCGCTGGCAGAGGCGAGTCGTCTAACAGCGACCAGTGGGCGCTATCTGCCCCATCCGCCCCCTCGCCCGTATCGGGTGGCGGCGATAACCCGGCACATTCGACCCGCCCAGAGCAGGGAAATTGATTCCGTCGAGGTTGGCGAAACTAGCAGCTGCCGCAGATAAGCGCCCGCTATCGGTCGGCGCAGGCCACGCGAAGCGCTCCCCAGAGGGCCGCTCTGTCGCCGCAGCCACAAAACAACGAGGCGGGGCGGATGTCGGCGACCGTCCGGCCAGGCCGACTTATTATCTCTGCAATGCTGACTGATTATTTCTGCACGACAACCGGCGACGTCAGCCGATGAAGAAGCACTTTCTCACCCTAACACGGCTACAGGTTTCAAACTCTGCCCTCAATACAGAATCCCATTTTCCTAAAAATACTTAGCTGATCTCATAAATGAAGATAATAGACATACACTACCTGGGCCTCTCAGAAATAATCTGTTCACGTAACAGAATAAGCCGACACATCTCTCTTCTACAGCGTTCGAAGGCTCCCGCTTTGAAGGGCGCCATCCTTCCGTCAGCCAGACAAAGGATCTCCGGCTTCCCAGATACGTGTGACAGTCACGAGCGCTGCTTCTCAGAAGACAACGGTTCAAAGCGCAACTGATGCCCCCTCCCGCGTTTTTTGTCGTTGTTTCCACCCAGAACCTTTCCGAGAACTTCTCACACTAGTCTCCTACGACGTATCTCCAGCGAGGAAAGCCGCTATCGAGCAATGGGAAAATTTCAAATCGTATCTAGCCACACGCTGCAATACTTAAAAAGAGACCATACAATGCTAATCGATATCGCTACATTTAGGTTACACCAACCGTGTTCCGTTATTAGTAAAGGATTTTTCCGTTGCAGTAGCATTCGATCAGCAACGACATTCGTACTGATTCTTTCCTCACCGATTTACCAGTCAAAAGCAAATGCATTTTTTTTTTCCTACTTCTCAAACAGTCGAAACAATATGCATATGCTACTACAATCATTGATGAAGTTATGCAGAACTTAAGTTGCACTGATCTCATCGATCATATTTCTACTTTAACAAGGCGTAATACGTAATCAATATACGTAAAGAAAGGCTTTCATAGCCGCATGTGTAGTCACGCGCTTTAAGCTTCTCTTTCCGGGCGGAGAAGTGTGCCGATTAAAAAAAATCGTACAACTTTTTGCTTCGATGCTGCCAGGCGTGTAGGAAACTTCCGCTGCTGTTTCCGGTTCTCTCGTCAAATTCGTTTGGGTTTGATACGACCGAAGGAAGTATTAAATAAATTAGTTATTACACAGTACGTACTCACGCAAAGGAGTGTTGAGTCGGAAACTGATGCCTGTTCCTTGTGACACTGTAAAGCACGATTACTTGCCTCAGACTATATGGGAACAAGTGTTGGCTTTTTCCACTAGTAGTTTCTGCAGTAGCATACCGTAACGCGTAGAGGGATTCCGTGATTACATCGAAGCGCGGATTCAGACCTGGGCACGATGCTTAATTTAAACTGATTCTTCGCAATTCTAAAAAGCCGCTGAGTTGCTCATTAAAACGACTCTCACTTTACGCTTGAGAAAATGATGCTAGACGCGAGTTCCTCTTGCTGTCAGAGATGGCGCCGAGCAAACGCAACATTGTGGTCTATAGAATCCATACGAAGGGTTATTTCAAAGGGCAGTGCATCACTCGTTAATTCCAATGTGTAACATTCCTTTCATCCGATATGTGATTCCGATCTGGTCTTCTTGACGCATTAGGTGTCCATACCTCTTCAGTCTTCTTTCTTTGACTACTGCTACCATGTTCATCGATTTGAATAACTCCTGCAATTCATGGTTCATTTTTCCTCCATCCACACTCTCCTCAAGGCTGTCTCTAGCGGCATGTGGCGCTATACACGCTTTGTCGCTAATAACCTTGTCCTTCCGTCTATTTCATTTTGTTAAGCAACACCTTGTAGCTACTGTGGAGCTCTGTTATCGGGTTGGGCGGCCACACAAACCTCAGTCGGTCTTTGGCCCTACTAATCAGCCTCCTCCAGCGTCCTCGGACCATGTAATCCTCTTCAGACAGCCCCAGCGTACTCATATCCCCTCTGATCTGGCCAGTCCATCTCAGTCTTGGTCTTTCCCTTGGTCTTTTGCCTCTTCGACTACCTGCCTAATGATCTGGTCTTCTCGACCAGGTCACGAAATGAGACTCATCCTGTTTACTTTCGCCGTTTCTCAGATTTCACCCGTATAAGGTAGTTGATAAGTAGTTTGTAAGTTTAGGGACTGATGACACGGTAGTTAAGTCCCATAAGCTTAACAAACATTTTTTCCATACCTCTTCAGTCTTCTTCCTTTGATTACTGCCATGATGTCCATCGACTTGAACAACTCCTGCAATTCACTGTTCTTACTTTTCCTCCATCCATATTCTCCTCGTGGCTGTAACTGCCTCAGTGACAGTTCGTCTTTAGCGTGGCGCTATACACGCTTTGTCACTAATAACCTTGTCCTTCCCTCTATTTACTTTTGTGAAGCGACAACTTATAGCTACTGTGCAGCTCCGTTATCGGGCTGGGCGACCGGCGCTGCTTCTGCGCTTGCAGTCAGCCGCGCCACTTGTTCGCCGCTGGCCGGCGCCTATCTGGCGAGCCGCAGGTGGCAGCCGCTTTTCCGCAAAGTGTGCCGGCGCGGCGCGGCCCAGCAAGTGCGCGGCTAATCTGTGGGCTTTTTTGTGGCGCGCCGCCCCCCAGGACGCCGCCTTGCCTCCGCCCCCGCCTCTGCGGTATATATCGGCTGTGATGTCTGCGGTGACACATGTGGCGACCACGTGTGCGCCGCTCTCTTTGTCGCTCTGCCCTGCCCCTCTCCCCCCCCCCCACCCCCTTCCTTTATGCGTCACTCTCTCGGTGCACGGGTGCGGCTCCGCTTGTTCCTGTCAATTCCTCTGCAGAGTCTGCCCGCTTGGCTTCGCCTCTCTCTCTGTCTCTGTCTCTCTCTCTCTCTCTCTCTCTCTCTCTCTCTCTCTCTCTGTGTGTGTGTGTGTGTGTGTGTGTGTGTGTATGTATGTGCGACATGACGTACGCCAAAAGGAGAGTTCGCACATCCGCGGTCGTGGCTTTTCCGATGTGCCGATTTGTACTCTCAGACGACAGGGAGGCCTCGATAAACACTAGGCTGCTGACAGCCGTTATAGATAACTCGTCAGAATTTTTCTTATCCGCCCCACTCGTTCAAATGTTTAGAAATCTAAGGGGCTTAACTGCGATGGTCATCAGTCCCTAGGATTACAAACTACTTAAACTAACTTAAAGTAAAAACTCCCTGGTAGATTAAAATTATGTGATGGAACCGGGATTCGAACCTTGGACCTTCGTCTTTCGCGGGCAAGCGCTTTACCGAATTAGCTATTCCGACACATTTCAGGCCGTCCTCAAAACTTAACTTCTGCCGGTACCTCGCTTCCTGCTTTAGAAAACAATTTTAATCTGCCAGAAAATTTCATACCAGTGCTCACTCCGCTGCAGAGTGAAAGTTTAATTCTGGTAACTTAAAATAACTAAGGACAACACAAACACCCAAGTCCGAAGGAGGACTCGAACCTCCAACGGCGAGCAATCTCGCGCCCTGGGACGAGCTGCCTTAGAACGCTCGGCCACTCCCCCGCGGCCCCACTTGTTGATACATAAAATACGGTATAAATCATCTTTTAGTACGTTGTTGTCGAGAACAGCACTGGGAATGAAAGGGTTAAACAGCTGAAGCCTGTTCTCCTCCAAACTTTCCGAGTTTCTCGAAGGCCACATTGCAGTAGGCCAATGGGCGACCAGACCTGGTATAAGGCAGTGTTCAGAGAATTCTTCGCCATTGTTGCTTTCGCCTCTCTTTTCTCCAGAAATGTCGCCTATCGAAAATGACTCGTGGACGAAATCCCGAACGACTGGCCCGGGAGACACCACGTCAGTTCTGGCAGTATGTGGAAGCAGCATGGAACGCCATATCCCAGCAACGGGTTCAGAATCTCTCTCTAATTGAATGTCGAAGCATGTAGCAGTGTTTATAGCAAGCAGTTGCAACGAAACTCAATTTTATTTTGTTCCTCATTCATTTGGGGCTGTATTTACCTTTGTACGACGTGTTACCTTCCAAACTAATTTCATTGTATAAATTTCTTGAATATCAGTCTCCAGATCGCTTTTATTTTCTAAAACATGACCGGTTTCGGGACAGCTGCCCATCTTCAGATCAAATTTATGAAGTTACAGAGTAATCTGTCCTGTGATGAACGAATGTTCACAGTCGTTACTGAACATTCGTTCATCACAGGACACAGGACAGGTTACTCTGTAACTTCATAAATTTGATCTGAAGAAGGGCAGCTGTCCCGAAACCGGTCATGTTTTAGAAAATAAAAGCGATCTAGAGACTGATATTCAAGCATTTTATTCATATGACGATCGCAGAAACTCCCTCGAGACCCATAAGTCTTGCTTTGATAATTTCATTGTGATGTTTCCGATACGTTTTGGTGTGGCATTTTGGATGGCTAGCACTTTATAGGCCAGGCCTATTGATTCACTACTGAACGGTACTAATACGGTCACGGAACAGCGACAAAACGAATAACTGCCAAAATTTGAATAGATTAATCTGGAAAACATGGGCCTATAATTAATTAACAAGAAAAAAAATCAGTTGTAGGGCAGGTATCACACTTTGGGTTAAGGGCGTGCAGCATTTCTCAAACGTACATGGACATGTTTTCGCGTACACCATGTTGTGGCAGAATTGGAGGCCGCCTTCGCCACCCCTGAACCACAGGCGCCCCACACCCAGACCTGGACCCTCCAACCCACGCCGCTGCCCATACGGCTCCTCGTCGCGACGGACGCGTCGTCGGGCGACGCCGATTTAGGAGCCTCATTTGCATCCGTCGCGGCCGGAATATATTGAACACGCGCAGCCAGCTAGCGCTCACTTATAATTTAGCCGCGTTCGCGCCAAACAGATAGAGCTCCGAACCGCGGGACTCGGGCGGCTGCTGGGCTGACGGAACAGGTTTGCCGCGCCGAGCTACGCGCCTGTCTCTCGTTTCAGATCCACTTAGCACACACTCTTCCCCTCCCCCCCGCCACCCCCCCCCCCCGCCACCCCCCCCCCCGCCACTACTCTTCATCCCTCCTTCTTTCTGCTTCTCTGTGCTTTCTAGCGTGAACACATTTCGGGATAAAAATTTCCTCCTTGATTTAGAGTTATCGCGAACGCAGCTTGAAGTTTGGGTTATGAATTGTACGGTAATCGTCGTGTTTGTTTTTATAAGACTGCAGACCCGTTCCATATAAAGCGCCACACTACGAGAGCTGTCCGGCAATAAAAGTAGAACGTCACTTCTAGCGATAAGTCCGATAACTTTACTGGCATTTCTCTCGTTGCGACAACCGGTAATATCTTTACCGATCGTGTCAAATATGCCCAAAGGACAAACGTCACGGACTTGTCTGCTATTTGCGTTTACTGGCCATAATTATTGATTCTTTTTCGGATGCATGGCCCATTTATAGGAATATACCTACCAGTCTGATAGATTCGTTCAAAACAGACTATATGTTTCTTTTTTTTTTTTTTTCTTTTTTTTTTTCGAAAATTATATTTCCAGCATTGTAGACTTGTAGACAGCGTTCCAATAAGAGACTTGATGTGTCCCTGAAGCGATTTGAGGAAACCAGGTGAACAAAATCTGGTATGTCTGTGTCTTGTCCCTTACTTACACTATCTCAATACACATTACACTCTTACCTATGGATTATCACGATACGACAACACACACATCCATGCCCGAGGTAGGATTCGAACCTGCGACGCGGAGGCCGCGCGATCGTAACGTGACGCTCCAGACCGCTAGGCTATTCCCGCGCAGCTTGACTTACCCAACCAGTTGTATGACAGACTTGCAGTTTAACGTGGATTTATATGGTACAATGTGCCATTTTTAGATCACTACTGTCAGTATTAGAAAGAAGTGATCAGTGACACTAAACTTGCGAGTGGCCAATGATGGCGATCACCTTAGTATTTACTTCATTTTCAATCCAAAGGCGAATACAAAATGTCTTCTGACCAGTCTTACACAGTTAACGCTAAAGCTGTGATCCGATAAGTCTTTTGAGCTCCTAAGATTTTGATTTCGTTCATATTTACTACAAGACCTGTGCGAATACTTTGCACCATTAGTGGAATTACGACAAAGTTGGGGAAAAAATGGAAGTAAAGTTGATGGTTCATGCATAGCTTTCTTCAGAATCAATCAATGCAAGTGTTTAAAAGCGCAAATGAAAGAGCTTGATATGCTGAGTGTTGATAGATCAAAAAGATCTACGTATCTCAATTAGAACCGAAGATATCGTAAAAACTAAAAAAAATAAAAAAATTAAAATATTCAATGCAAAAACAGGACACCACATTTGAACAAAAATAAAGGATGGAGAGACTTAAGTTAATTCTGAACTACGGGGTCATCAGTCCCTAAACTTACAAACTACGTATGAACTACTTACGAACTAGGACGGCACAAATATCCATGCCCGAGGGGGGATTCGAACCCCCGACCGTAGTGGCCGTGCAGACCGTGACTGGACGCCGCAGACCGCTCGGCCACTGCGACCGGCGTTAATTCTGATACTTGATGGCGAATCTGCGACTGAATACATTTCGATACCTTCCGTTGTAAAGCATAAATGAAGGATCTCGGTCGGATAGAACTGCCTGACCGACTGACTTTAATTTTCGTAGATTCTTTTAATACATATGATTTTATTTTTAAGTTTTGTCTCGAACCCCTCCCCCCCCCTTTTTTTTCCCCCACCACAGTCCTCAAACCGAACGGAGGTTCGTGGAGTGCGACTCAGGATGGTGAGATATTCCTTCTGTTCGTAGTCATAATTTCACTGTTCGTGTATAGTAGCCTATTTTGTGCGACACAGATATTGGGGAATTTAATGAACGACATTGGAGCTCCGTCTAAAATTCGCAACCAGTGAATCCGGGGTACCACAGCGACTGTCGTCCATTCTCCGAAAGCATTCAGTGCGGGGCTCTCCATTCTGTCTCGCAAGGTAGCGACCCCTTTTATTTGTTTCAAAATAATGAGCCGGTTCCAACAGTAGCCGCAGAGTACAACGCCTTGTATTTGGTTGACTGTGTCTGGCCGTCTTTAGGTTTGGACGTTCTGGAGAAGAGACTGTGATTCATTGCCCGCGCTGGATGATGTCGCTGACTCTTCGCAGTACTGGATCGGTTCCTCCGTGAAGACCGTGGCGAATTTGCCCCGCCTTGCTAGCCGCGCCAGCAAGAGGCTCGGCGTCAATCGCTGTGCTGTGGCTCGCTGCGCCGGCCTGGAGGTCGCAGACACGCTAACGACTGCTGGTCGCTGATGGCCATTTGATTGCCGGCCGCGGTGATGGCGGCCGAGGCGCGGCCCATTTGCATTTCGCTCGCCGACAACAAATGTTGACAGACGGCCGGGACGACGACCTGAGCCTGAGCACTCACTTACGTGCCCTGCGCTCCATCACCGTCCTCCCTTCCCACCTGGGCAATTTTCAGAACCGCGATTTCTGACCTCGCCCATCGGGGGGGAACTGGATCCAAATTGTAGAGACGACTTTACGTCTGCTAGGAAGCTGACGCACTGCATCTTCTACACTACGTGTATATTCACCAAACAATGTTAATACCTTAACAAAATCATCACCGAGCGAGGTGGCGCAGTGGTAACGCACCGGACTCGCATTCGGTAGGACGGTGGTTCAAAGCCACCTCCAGCCATCCTGATTTAGGTTTTTCATGATTTCCCTAAATCACTCCAGGCAAATTGCCGGGATGGCTCCTTTCTAAAGGGCACGACCGATTTACTCAAAACTCCGAGCGTTAGCTCCGTCTCTAATGACCAAGCTGTCGATGGGACGTTAAACCCTAAGCTTCTTACCAAAATCAAGTGCTACCATTACTTTAGCAAAACAAAGAGCTACTTACTCCGTTTCCGCACGGCTTGTAGCAAAGAAATAATACGTGAATTGGCTTAAGTCTTACTTCTTTGGAATATAATTATTCCATTCCCCCCACTCCCCCCCCCCCACCCCAACCCATACTCAAACCATTTGGAATACCATCTATGATTAGCTGACCATTCTCACTTTTGGACCTTTTTAGGTTAGTAACCTTAGAACTGGGCCGTTTGCGATGGCCTATTGAATGCTGGAAATTTGACTACAAATGCCAGCTTAACCGTTCATCTCAGACGAAAATTGTAGAAAATAAATTTTCTACAACTTTACGCTCTTATGTTTTTCCATACCTCCCACCGTTTCAAACATATTTGCAAACATAACGGCGATTTGACTCTTTGTGCCTCTCTGTTAAGTTGTCCCACTTTTTAGGTCGTGCCGTTCATCCGATAGGCACCAAATTTAACACACATATTTGTTGGCCAATTTATACACACACACACACACATATATGCGTGCAGCCCATAGTGTCTAGCTTTTTTTTAAATATTCTTTTTAAATTTTGTGACGTAAGCTTTACACCTCAGTTGTAAATTTTATTATGTGACTTAATTTATTTTTTAATTTCTGCTGAAGGCAATCAAAGTTATTGCCGAAACCAGGTTAAATAATTTTTAATTTTGCGACCGAGGGCTCCTTTTTTATCCTTCGACGTTGTAACGGTCGCTGACAATAGCAGCTATGTTCAAAATTTTACTGCTGTACAGATTTGGATCACGTACAGGCCAGTGGAACTAGACATGCAGCTTTGTGCTCCGCGCAAAGAATGATAATGAAAAAAACCACACGAGTGCCGACAAAGAAAAAGTCGGAGCGACATCCGCACTGAAACATGCTTCCTGGAAACAGGCGAACGACTTTTTTCCTTTGTTCCAGTGTGTCTTAGAACTCGTTCACTTCGAAGAAGTACCATTCGACTTCTGGACTACAAGAGAATTGTTATTGATGTTACAAACCACGTCACAAGAAAGTTTTGGTAAAATTAAAGAAAAATAAACCTTAGAAACAAAACAAAAAAAAAAAGAATAAAAGAAAGAAAGAAACCTAGGTTGGATTTTTTTCAACACAGTTTCTCCAACACTTACTACAAAATAGCTGGATTATTTATTCTGTTAGTACAAGCGTATCCGAAAAGAAACTTTATATTTCAAAGGCGTAAAGAACGAAACTAGATAGCAATAAATTATTTATAACATGTTCGAGTAGCTACAGGAACGATGAGTCAAACATGGAGAGGTAACTCGTGTAAACGAAACATGTAAATGTATGATTCCATGCTACTTAATCCAATATATCTTGATACAGCCAAAAGATTCTAAGCAGCAAAAACATGCAGATAAGTTAAACTGCGTGAACTATTGTTTGACAGTTAAAATTAAATCGTTGGTTTTATTCCACGTCGTGCGGCCTGCTGTGTCCATCGGCAGCGCCTGCCGTCATGTTGGTAGGCATATACATCTGAAAATGCTCTACAATAGACTGAAATCGACAATGGAATAAAACCAACAATTTTGCGACCTGGACTGTTTTTAATTTTAATTCTAACTATTGTATCAAGATCGCTGTTTCTCTCTAGTATGCTTTCTAGAAATAATTGTTTGACATCATTGTTGTTGCGTCGTGTCTAAGTTGCCAGTATTCTTGTTTCCTGAGTTCGTACTCGATGATTATTCCCTCATGTTGATTTCTGCGACATGTACGCCTATATTTCTTCAGTGGCCGTATATTCAGTTTTCCGAAGACGAATAAGCGCATAGGGTATCGTTTAAGTTTTGTAGTAAAAAGGTGTTATCTTGAAATTATCTGCAGCCAACTTTCAAAACATTTTAATGGAGGACTCCACGCTGACTCTAAAATACGCTTTAAAAAATCGCTGCGGCGGAGTGGCCGAGCACATTGAGGCGCTATGCTACGATGCGCGAGGCCGTTCCCCTTCGGGGGTTCGAATCCCCCTTCGAGCATGGATCTTTGTGCCGTATTTAGTATAAGGTAGTTCGTAAGTAGTTTGTAATTTTAGGGGCTGATGACCCCGCAGTGAAGTCCCATAAGCTTTACAATCAATTAAACATAAAAAAAAATCCCGACGGGTTTCTTGTCGTTGGGTCCTCGGGTGATATTGATGCTAGGTAAAAATAAATATATAAAATAGAAGTATATTTAAACAAATAAATAAATATTTTTTACAATGTTTCGTTGTGTGGCCATATTCCGCAGCAGATGTTAAAATTGATTATAAGAGGTAATCTGTCTTATGCTGACTGCAATTAAGAGTTTATTTTACACCAGACGCGTTTCGCTTTTTTATTTTAAAAGCATCTTCTGTGGTCTGTAGATGATACAAAAGTTTGTACAATTTTATTTTCGATAAATAGATTAAAAACAGTTTTTAAAAAACATTTTACACGTTAGGCCTAATTGTTTTTAACTTAATATTCGGTCTACTCACGGAGTTGATGTCTCTTCTTTACATGTTACTACTGTTTCTCCGTCGTGTTGGCTGGATTTTTTTATGTCACTTGAGGATGAGTCTTTTAACGACACTAAATAAGTGGCGACATTTTAAGTAGATTTTAGAACCAGTGGACTTTTAACATCTATTGTGCATATCAGTTACGTATTTAATCAGGTCGCTGAATTTATGAGGCTGGGGATAGAGAAACAACTTATCAGGCAAAATGGTTTCGAATCCACGGTGTACAGCAGCATCACACCACGCCCGCCCACCGCCCGTGAGCGCAATTGTAAACATGGGCTTATCTTGTATCACCAGAGACCATCGCTTCTATTAAGGTAATCTTAAAAATCGGTTTCTCACATCTTTACCGAGTATGTTCCAACTGTAATTCGTTGTTATCCGAACATTTGTAGGGCCACAAGGAAATCCAAAAAACATTCCAGAAAAATAGAAATACTGCAACAACAACTTAGGGTGTCACACCACAGAGAGCGCATTGCAAGCTTTGTTTACGATTTATACGTCTTCTTAACACAAAATAATCCCATGTACCATTATAACCGTTTGTAATTTCGCCTTGTAATTTTGTGTAAATTCTGTCACGCAGATAATCTGAAGATGCCCTGCTAAAGGGCGAAACGCATCATTAACGATTAAAAAATTTGCAATCAAGACGGTTTGGAGGAATACTTATCAGGCATGTTCATATTTGAAAGGCAGAGGGAGACACGTAGAAATCACGCTCTGCCAACTCACTGTGCTTGACCGATCGTAATCAGTGGCGGCGCTAGGCGTCGGCGACGTCGGCCACCGCCGACGGCCTCGCGTCTGTGGGGGCCTCGCAAAACATTGTTAAAATTTTAGATTTTTTTAAATATTTGATATTTAACGGCGCTTTCCTACGGCTAGGTTATGTAGCGACGACCGACGTCTAGCTTAAACGAGCTTATCCAATGGACGAACACAACATCCGTACCCAAGGGTGGGCTTAGACCCCCGACGAGAGCGATCTCCCTCACCGAGGTATGACGCCTTAGTGCGCTCGGTCATTCCCGGCCGGCAGCTATTTAGTTGTCCGTATTTATTTCCGTATGAGTGCTTCAGTGATGCAATTTTTAGTTAAATACTTACATAACAATTTCTTCAGTACATTTTAGAAAACGCTTTGGAACAAGTATATTCCAATGTTCATATAACAATCAGAATTATGCTCAGTTCCAGTCAGTACAGCTTCGACCGAGAGAAGCTTCACAAAGTTAAAATTTATTAAGACTAACTTGAAAAGCACAATGATCCAAGAAAGACTATCTGCGCTGTCAGTACTGTCAACTGAAGCCGAAATAGCGGGTGGTATTAAGATGTGATCTTAACAAATTCGGTGAGATGAAAAGTTGAAAAGTTTCTCTAATTTGTGTTTGTTTATTGTAATTTTTGTCATTGCAATAATACTCGTATATTATACTAATAGAATTTTAGTATAATGGTTATTGATGTATAATTCAGCTCATTTAACATTTTCTTCATTAATGAAAAACTGAAAGGGGCCTCGCAAAGATGAGTTCGCCGACGCCCAGCTTTCGTCTAGCGCCGCCACTGATCGTAATTAACGCTGCGCGAGAACTCGTAACGTGCACGTCTTCAGGCCGTTTGCTTGGGAGTCGTATCGGCCGCAGTATGGGCACACGTTAGCGCGCGCCGCGAGCCCTCAGTGCCCGTGGCGCGGGCCACGTGGGCGCCACGTGCAGCGCCCCTCCCCCGCCGCTCACCCGCCCTCCGCCCCCTCCTCCGTCTCTCGGACAGCAGCCGCCAGGCAGGTCCTGTCCCGGGGCCGATCTTATCAGCGGCCGGCGCTCGACGCGGACAGGACAAGTCTCGCCCGAACAACGGCGCGCCGGGAGGGGCGGCATCGGCCGCGGGGAGGGGCGGGAGAGGAAAAAAGGCGCGGAGATCGGCGGAGGCTGCAGGTGGTGGGGGCGGCCAGGCGGTCAGGCGGCGGCGGGGGGGGGGGGGGGAGGGCCGCGGCAGGGCGGTGTCGCGGTCCGGCCGCGCGGCGGCGGCGGCGGAGGGGGGCGTGGCCGCGCGCGTCGCCCCGCCCCCGGCAGGGGGCCGCGCCCGCCGGCGGGGGGCCGCGGGTTCGAGCCCGGCCGCGGGCCGCCAGTGCGCGCGGCGGCTGCGCGGCGCCTCGCCACTCTGCCCCGCGGTCGCGGCCGCCGAACGCGCCGCGCCGCGCCCGGCCAGCCGGCAGCAGACGAGTGCTCCGAACCCGCCTCCCGGGTGGTTAAAAGTAACACAGTGCACACCGAAGTGGTAGCAAATGTTCAAATGTTTGTAAAGCCTATGGGACTCAACTACGGGGTCATCAGTCCCTAAACTAACAAAGTACTTATGAACTACTTACGAACTAGGACGGCACAAATATCCATGCCCGAGGGGGACTCGAACCCCCGACCGTAGTGGCCGTGCAGACCGTGACTGAAGCGCCTCAGTCTCCTCGGCCACCGCGGCCGGCGAAGTGGTTGCAAGTGGAATGCCACTGTCTTCCTCCGACCTCTCAACTGCATTACATAGGCAGTTACTGGGAAACCTATAGTTTTACGTGGATTCCCAACCACGGTACAATTCAGCATTTTTTCCCCATCAACCTTCACAACCACACCATTCGCATTTTGTGTGCACCATAAAAAATAAGATAAATAAGAGCTCTAACGGAGAGATTTAGTTATTTCTTCCGGTGCGGTGTTTTAACATGTATGGTAGATAGATTATTTCAAACTCGTCACATGAACCCTGCCAAACACTGAAGTCTGATTTATATAGTCCCCACGTAGATGTAGATTTAAATGTTCTGTTCATTTAACCCAGATGTTCCTGACGTTCTTCCAGAAGGTTGGGTTTCGTTTTTTTAAACAATTAAGGTAAATTGTTTCCTTTTGTCACAAAACACTTTCTCCAACATCGGACTTTCATTTGAATGTCGATCATTGACGGGGTTGGAACACTTGCGGGGAGTGACACTTGCGGGGAGTGACACTTGCGGGGAACCTGGGGCCCTTGGGCCGGCTGATGGCTTTTTCTGGGTACAGGCACACCAAGACGTCTAGCACTGCTGTTGTCAAGTTTCCACACTGTCAACATAACACGAAACTCAGTGAAATTGCACAACCCTTTGAAGAGCAATATAGTAACTTGTTCTAACTACATATTAATTCGTTGAGTGTTCCTCCTGAAAACAAAAAGGTATTTTAATAGTGATGATATTTCGAGAGTTATTAAGGCATTCTATGCTACTACAAGACGATGACTTTGCACAGTCATACCTCCTAAAAGCATATTATTCAGAACACTAAGCATATCAAGACACCTGCGCAAGCAATAAATATATTAGGCATCCTGCACAGATACGTTGATGTAATTGACCACCATGTAGTTAACCCCACTATCACGCAACTTACATCTCTTTAAAAATAGCTACTATGCTTTTTAATAGGAGACGCAACCTTAAACCTTCAATTAAAAAACGTTAATAATAAGTCAATGAGTATTTTACATACTTGAAGCGTTTATTCGTAGACCCCAAAACGATTTGGCCGTATTCGAATTACAAACACATCTAAGAAATGTATGAAATACGGAATATGTAAGGGAATGTCACACACACCGAAAAATGCTAAAGATAAATTCTATTTTCTATCACCGTCATATAGAACCATTTTTACTCCGAACTTGGCATAAACCAACAGGGAGAAACAAATTGCAAGACTTCCAGGAAAAATGAAGCGAAATTGGCAGCCAATAGTTGGTTATAAATTACATTGCGTGTTAACTGTATAAATATAAATTACGGAATACGCGGAACTCCTGTTCAGTACAGTCAAAAAGGTCTACCGCAATAGGCAGTGGCTTACAATCAGATATCCGTATCACTCTCCTCCTCAAGACGTCTGTGTGAAGATTTATATTCAGAACATTCAAGAAAAAGGCTACAGTGGTGTTGAAACTACAAGAAACAGCTCATTTACTCAGGAAGGGAAAACGTTATGGTGCCCATAAATTTGAATGGCTGTATCTCTTGTCGTAACTTTCGTTTTTTGATAAAATGTTAAAATCCTCTGAATACGGCACAGTTAGCGGCTGGAGGGTGTGGAGTAGGAGTGGTGTATCCCTACTTCTGGAACACCCTGTTCACTACCTGCAGCGTCCGGGTCTCCCCGCAAGTGTCTACACATTCCCTTTCCCCGCAAGTGTCACTCCCCGCAAGTCACATACTCATCATTGACATGCAAATACTAACGATCATTGTTTTAGCATGTTACTCTATGTTAGTCACTTTTGAAGATAGGGATTTAGAAGCAACGTATAAGTTAGCTCATGATTTTTGGTGTGTAAGCATTTACACATCAGTTTCATTTTTATTATTCAGAAACATAAAGTCTTTACAATTAAAATTTCATATCTAATATTTAATATTAGGTATTTAATTATTACTTCGTTCCAGAAGAGCGGCCTATGATGCCGAGACTAAGGGTTCAATTCGCGTAAAATCAATGTTGCAACATTTGAACGATCTATTACAGATGTAATAAACCATCTTTTAAAGCAGAAGCAAACGAAAAAATAATTCAGGAACATCTGGGTTAAAATACCATTAGTGGTCTAGACTGAAACACGTCCACAGTTTTTGTGTAATTTTTTTTTACCTAAAACAAGATCTTTACCAAAGATATAGGCGTTGGCATTTTTCACTAACAGCATTTTCGCCTGAATTTTCTATTACACCTACAAGTGTCTTCTCTTTGTACAATTCGCTGGTTTCTCACAAATATTTTTCGAATAAATCCTAGTGATGGAATATTTTCTCCTGTTTGAATAAAACATTTATTCGTAGATAAACAACACTGCTGAAAACACCGGAAAATGTACAGGAAGTACAAACTTCCAGATATAAGCGGAAATCGCAGAAAAAACACATCATCATCATATTTTTAGTATTTGTCCCTGTTATAAAACACCTCCACGACCCTCTACTTAATAGTATCATTGTTACCTCGTCTCATGTTAAACCAGTTACTTCAAGATCATTCTTGACCGAATGCAAGTAAAAATTAACAAGCTCTATTTGTTTTTAGAACTAGAACTAAAATTATGAATATGTTTTAATGTCATACGATGTTTTAACCGAATAGATCGAAAGACGTACTTGCCACGAACCCACAAATACGACGAATTTCAATAAATCAGTCTCCAAAGCCGAACAAAATTAATTTTAACTGTAATTTTTAATAATATAATAATGAGTTACAGATTTTAAATAATATGGATTGGCACAATTGTTTTTTCATTAAAAAAATCATTTTCAGGCAAGTAACAGACCACCCTCGGCCATGAAAATGAACAGTAACATGATGTGCTTGTTTCGCCCTGACAACGAATTACCTTTTACAAAATCTTTTAGGAACCACGTTATAGTTTTAATACTCTTAATGTGTTTCAGATACAAATTATCGTGCTTCATCTTTTATCCGTTAATAATACTTTTCTTCGTGTGTTGTTTGAGCACAAGTGCCACGTTTAGTTCAGAAATGATGTAATAACCCCTTGTGCCCCAAATTATGAGTTTTCAGAAATTTGCATTTTTGTTTGCTGCAGCTAGCCTGCTTTGCATGTTATTTCGATGTGATCGAAGTAGGCCGTATTCTGCAGAGAAAAACCAAACACTTGATGCAGCAAACCAAATTACACTGGCAATGTTGTTGCTAATACTCCAAATTCTTCGTGCTTATTACCAATGGACAGATTCAAATAACTGTTCCTGTTTATCCTCGGTGAAAAGCAACAACACCTGCAAACTCTGTCGTAACATCTTAAACTGATTTTGTGACCAGATACAACACCTCTGTCTTCGTTGTTACCTTCAGTGCCGGTGGTGGCATAGTATTTTTAGGTAATGGTAACTTTTTCCTTTTTTTTAAATATTACAATCCTTTTTATAGGAAACGGTATTATATGCTTACAAACAGCGAACTGAACACACGAGTATTGCCAGACGAAATTTTTTAACCAAGTGACAAAGTAACGGAGCACTGAATAATCATGATAAAACTTGAATGTTTGTTGCTGTCATCTCCTTTTTTGGCAACGACTGCATTCTCTGACTGCCGCGTCAGTATGTATAGCCCTAGTAGATGTAAGTTATTGTACAAGATATGTGTAAGAAAAGTTACCCTAATTTACGTTGTTAAAACACAAAAGAAGTGTTTCGTAATCAGAGTATAGACATAAATGTTTACTATAGTGCAAAAGTGGATCTCTGACGTTATAGTCTAAATGTTAGAAATACTGCATGAATATTGCTAAGGAGCATAGGCGTTGTTGCACGGGAATATGCACAGACATTAATAGACGACATGAAACGCACTATATACCTAATATAGGTAGAGTGGCATATTTAAGCCTGGCAAGTACACAGATTCCATGCTTACAGTATCTTGACTCTGCAGTGTGTCAGTGAGTATGACACCTCACGGGTGCTATGTGGGCGAGCTTTGTCTTTCATAACACAAAGTCCGGCCCGCCTCTCTAAACAGAGGGACAGGATACTGAACAATCTCCGTGCAATACGGCAGGTAACGGTACTTCGGGCAAAGATATGAAACGGTGTTCGGTCATAATGTCTGCCCCAACGAGCTTAAATTTCAGAGTGTGGCAAACAAACGAGTTACAGTGCTCCTTGCGGGAACTAATGTAAACTCGGCCGCCATTTTAACAGTGGTCAAATAACTGAGAGTAACCGTCAATGTGCAAAGTGACGTGCTTTATTTGCCGAAACACTTTTATTTTTCTCTACAATTTGTCTACCAGAAGAAAAAAAAAATAAAAAAATAAACATGCCTAAATGTGTTCAGCATTCATTTGAACGAATTCATGTGACAAAAATCTAAATATTATTTACGCAAGGCAGGCATGAGGTAGACTCTTGAACAGTCTAAGGCTGTCTTGTAATTTTAATTACTATTCAAATGAATGCAGGAGAGCAAATCAGCTCTGGAATACTTACAATTTCCTTTGAAAAATACTGAGCTAACAGTGTTGCAAAGGAAGAGGAAACATGATTTACGACTACAACCAGCTACAGCCACTCAACTCACTTTAAAGATGCAACAGAAATGATGAGAGTTGTCTTCTGTCCAAAACCATTCCAATCAAAAAAATAAGAAAAACTTCTTGCAGCTTTGAAGATATTACTCTTATGAAGTAGTCAGTGACACATGGAAAGTGTATAGTTTTAATTTATGATTACACTACTTATCTATAATATCGTATTTTTAATGCTCTATAATATGAATAGCTTCCCCCCCCCCCCCCCCCCCCACATATAAAATGGCATTATTTGCCTCCAACATGGCGGACGCTTTGCGACTATGAAATTTAAACTCTTTGGTCTGCCCACACCCGCCCAATCCATACCGATGAAGTTCGTGTACATTGCTCTCCATACTAACAAACTCTTTCGCGACGATGGTTGGTTGAACCAGGATACACGCAACAGGCTTCCGAAAATAAAAACTGGCCTGATTAAACGTCACCAAAATGGTTCTGTCAGAGACATGTGTACCGGCAGTGTTTGCTAACCTTTCCACATTCAGCGACCTGTTTTAATCGCGAGATGACACTTTTGATTACTAGCCACAGTAATGACGCTTCGAGCAGCCAACTACTTGATCACTTGCTGTAATACACTACTAGGTTCCTAAACAACCTTCATCAAACACTATAATGCATGAACTATCGAATGCACACTTTGTGTTGGTGCACAGGCTTAATATGTACCGCCGTCTAAATGTTCTTTTACCATAACTGGTCGAATTTTCCGTAGAAATTGGCAGATGTTCCTGATGAACTATCAAGCAGTGTGACATAGTTCTTCGGTAGTATGCAAATATCTGATATTAAGTAGACTAATGTTTTTAGTCCTCTCATACGTCTTCCACTCATTTATCCACTCGAAATATGCTCGATCATTCATTCTCTGTCACTCCTAGATTCTTCCACCGCTACAGAGAAAAGTGCCCGTTTCTAACAATAAAATTACTGAAGCTGTAAAATTTTCCATCGACTAATATTTCTTTAACCTGAGAGTTAAAACTGCAAAGTAGGAAATGTATATTTTATGATCATATTTCTCAATTATTCGTACACTATGGTGACAAAAACATTATTATAAAATATTGTCAATATTGTACGTTCATTGTGAGGGTGGAATGAAGTTAGATCCGGCCTGGAAGAAATGCGTGTGTGTTTTGCAAGAAAATCGCAGAAATTCTAAACATACTCACCGCAGCTATCAGCTCTTACGAATGTCTGCAGCGTCCGTAGCTATCATACCGAGGGCAAATTATGGTGAAACGTTGTACGGCAAAGCATTAATACCTTCATTACCGTCATCGCACGAAATCGAGTATGCATAATGCAACACGTCCCATACAGAATGGCCTTCCTTACAGTTATTTCTTCGTGAGTCGCCTTGAAGAAAACTATAGTCCGCTGGAAAGCACGTACTGAAAAGCGTTTATACCGCCGTGCACAAAACTTGTGGCGTTTCTCAGACTTCCCTTACGTGTTTAGCCGTGCTTACACGCGCGCCAAAGTTAATAATGACGATGGAAACAAAACTAAACAAAAAAAAACTGTTGATTACCGGTGAGGAGCTCCTTCGCGGGGACTTTCACAAATAACTAAGCTAATGATGAAACTGGAGACATTAGACCAGCCGGCAGGGAAATTCTTTCCCCGTAATGGCCCTTCCTCATTAACAAACACACGACAGTAGTATTTCACCGAGGTTATGGCACCATTTATTGTGGACAGGCGTTGTTCCGTTTCTCCGCCCCCCTCAACCGGAGATCATAACAGTACGTCAACGTTCCTTCTACGTATGGGTAGGGGCGTCTTGGCGGAGAGGTGGTTTTCGCTGATCGATGTGAAAGGTTGAGGGCGGCGACGATCTTTTGGTTTCCGGTGATTAGTTTGACAGCTGTCTACCACGAACAAACGACGTCTCTTCAGGTTTCGAAATACCGGAAAGTATGTGATAGACAGCATGCCATGCGAAATAGGCAGTCGTTTCGGTAATGGCATGGTCAGCCTTTGGCGACCTGCGGGCGGAATTCACTTACTTACTTAAAATGGCGAGACACTTCATCTTAGGGGGTAACCCACCGACAGTAGTTGTACCCTTTTCCCAACACTCCTCGCCGTCAAAGTACGCTCTTCACGCCTTTTTGAGAGTACTTTCATTTATGTTCACACCTTGTCACAAGTTTACATTTGTTTCTGCGCACTGAGCGTTACTGTTTTATAGTAGCTCTCTCCCTGCCATGAAAGTCTCCCGCGGGCCGGGTTGAAACCAACCCCTGTGTCAATCTGTACAATTATTTACATACTGCAAATCAAATTTTCAAATGTTTGTAAATCTATCGGACACAACTGCTAGGTTATTATTCCGTAGCTTAAAACTACATAAACTATGTAAACTAACATAAGCACAACACAGACACCAATACCCGAGGGGGGACTTGAACCCCCGACGGCGAACGGCCGCGCGCACCGCAGTACGGCGCCCCAGTGCGCCCAGCTAATCCGCCGCGGCTACAAACTGCACATATTGCCTAAATAAACAAAATTTCATGAAGTCTACTGGAAACTAAAATTAACATGCTGCAGTGAAACATTATTAAAAACTATTTTTAAAATAAAATGGAATGACATACTAACGGTATTTCCGTGTTAGGAATGTTGATACGAATTCGAGAATCCCGACGCATATTTTACCTTTTGTCGTAAATTTTGTCTTAAACAGAAATTTGTGACTTTACTCTGTGATAGAATATTCTTCGTCTAACCATGTAGTACATACAATTTTGCCGCCACTTCAATCGTTTCCTAGGACAAATCAATTTAAATTTTTTGTATGGCTATGGCTTCGCACTTTGTATTAGAAAATCGCAAGGAGAGTAAATGCGCATATCTGTGGATGGCAAACAGAGTTCAAGATTCCATTCTCGCCCAAAATATGAAAGAAAAATTTGTATCCGCACGCTATGGCCCCGTGGTCTAAGGCGTCAAGCTACGGACTGGGTGGCCGTTTCCGCCGGAGGTTCGAGTCCTCCCTCGAGCTTGGGTATTTGTGTCGTCAAAAAATGTCAAATGTATGTAAAGCGTATGGGACTTAACTGCGGGGTAATCAGTCCCTAAACTTACAAACTACTTATGAATTAGCTTATACTAAAGACGGCACAAGCATCCGTGCCCGAGGGGAGATTCGAACCCCTACGGCCTCGCGCATTGTAGGATAGCGCCTCAATGAGCTCGGCCGCTCCGCCGCGGCTTGTGTCGTCCTTTGTTAGTTCAAGTAGTTTGTAAGTCTAAGGACTACTGATCTTAGCATTTTGGCCAATAGGTTTACAAATATTTGGACATTTAACAATTCCACTTTTCACACGTCTTATTCATAATATGTTGTCAAACACTAGCACTACAGACTAATTAAAAAATAGCAGTACGCATCAGCATGAATGGATTTTTTTCTGTTGTTTCGCTACCTAATAAGTCCAAGTTGGAGATGAAGTCATGCTGCGAAATGAAACTATGACACATGAAAGTAAACCGGATAATTCGTGTGATACCACGCAAAAGAGTGCCGTATGTGACTAGATAACCCTTTGTGTATGGCATGCTGACTTCATCGACCAGTGACACCGGGCCCAGTGTTTACCTAAGGAGCGGCACAATAGAAACTGCTTGTAGTCAGATGCACTGAGTACTAGGATGGGCGCGATCCTCGAAAAGCACACATTTCGCCCAACTTTCTAGACCTCCGTGCCTTTTAGGAATCTCAGTTGCTGTTTGTATATATACACCGGAAAAAATATGGGTCATATATATATGAGCATCCCGAAACAGAGATCTCCGTTCCCTTTTATATCTGAGCAAAGTAAGCAATTCAGTGGAGAAGCTACTTCTCCAGAAATTACACAGGCGCTGCACGTACAAGTGGCGGGTGCGTTTGAGACAACACAGGAGGCGCCAAATATAGGCCCTTGTTTGCCGTTCGCGGAATCCGTGCTGATTTAGGAGGCAGCTGCGGCGACAAAGGCCGATATCGCGTTCCCCTCGGCTAGACGTGAGCCGCAAGCTGTGACTCAGTGGTGTGCCGTGGACTGGTGCGCGCTGCGAGTTGTACCATTCTTTCTCTCCTTAAGTACATAAACAATTCCTGCTTCCATACAGCTACATATATATATTATGAAACAAAGTCCTCCCGCTGCATTTGTCTTTTTCTCTGTCATCGATTAAATCAAATTCAATTTCATACGGTTTTTACCATGTGATTCATGAGGAAGGCTTAGGTGTATAATTCATTACGGTGCGCGGCAGATGGTGATTGCGAAGAGAGAATTATTGACTCTTAGGGAAAGCGATAATTTCTTTGACTTCCGAAATTTACCGTACATGGGAAAATGAATTTGTTTCATAATATAACGCTCGCTTGGTTTCGTCAGTTACACTTTAATGACGATCAGCCGTCTGTGGAACGAGACGTCCGTTTATCTTAGGACTGTGAGAGGCATAGTACTCAAAGCGAAACAGAGCTCTAACCGTAATAGTACAGATATGCAGTTTCCGTACATTGCGAAGCATTGCCGGGTTTGCTAGTATGGAATAAGCGATTGTTTGATATCAAATGTTCAGATGTTTGTAAAGTTATGGGACCTAACTGCAGTGACTGTCGGTCCCTAAAGTAACAAACTACTTTAACTTATCCAAAGAACAACACATATCCATGCCCACATCCGCGCACGACGCAGCAAGGCGCCTTAGAGCGCACGGCTATTCCGCCACGGCGGCATTGATATCACTGAAACGTTTCTAAGAAGGGAACTTACCATAATTTATTATTATTATTATTATTTTGATGGAGCTTGTCAGTTTCCTTTAATTTATGCTTGTTGTCTGCTTTCACGCTGCGCTTAAATCAGACAAGTCTCCAGAGTCAGCTAACAAATGGCACTTCCTCTCTCCCAAGACCTACCAAGATAACAAATCGGTATTACCGTATTTGTAAATTTGATCATTGTACCTGGTACTAATTTGCATTCAAGGGAAAATGATGAATATAAAGTTGAAATTTCCTGCTTTTTACCGACCTTAATGTGTGAGGTCCGCAAGAACACTGTTCGGTAATCAATAAAGCTTTCTCTATTAAGTATTTCAGCCGGCAACAATAGCTGCATGTTTTTATTCTTTCCTAATATTTCATTGAGATAATTGAAATGCATCTTAGTATATGTTAGTTACTTCTAGAGCTAATCGTTCGCCGTTAAAAAAACATTATCATCACATTACTTCGTTTCTCTGCTGATAAAAAGGTTGTAGTGTTAAGCATTCAGTATTAGGGCACTGTCCATTAGCTATCTCAGGCCTGAAAATGTCCACATTATATTGTATTATGAAAAAGTTCAGCATGTTTGAGTGTCTCACTGTAGTTTCGAGGAGGAATTGTCCTGGATAAAATACTGGTAATGGCACGTAGTCTGTAACACGGTCCTGAATACGGACACGTGTCGAAACTGTGAATTCAAAAATCGCGAGTTCCCTTTACGCATGTTCAGTTCGCTCCAGGAACATCGATGTCGTCACGACACATACATCCGTCCTCCTCTTTTAAGAATGAGACCAATGTGGCGATGTTGCACTCACTTTTATCCGAATTACGTCTTTAAAATTACGTTGACAGGAACAACTGGTAATTCGGTTACGATTAACTCGCCACATACGGCATCTATTTTAGCAACGTTTTCACATCAGAATATGAAAGCCAAGTAGGACGAGTAACCCAGTAATTAGCGTAAGCACTCACCCTAGATTAGATTGTCTGGCATGACGTTTTAGTTGCAATATTTTTAATGAGTGAAGGGAAGATCTGCAACCTAGCTTGTATATCTGCACGAGTTCTGAGCCGACAGCCCTGCAAGTCGTAAACTGCTGTCCACTGCAGCAGCGAACGCGTTGACATTGACTTGGCTGTACGTCAGTCGACCCATCGGCGTGTTCTTCGCGTAGGGCGGCTTGTAGCGTGATCAACTGCTACAAGTGGCTGCCGGCCGCTATTCCTGACCTCTCTCTCTCTCTCTCTCTCTCTCTTCTTCTTCTTCTTCTTCTTCTTCTTCTTCTTCCACCTCCTCCCGACCCGTCTCATTCAGCCAGTAACACGGAAAGTCTGGCTGGTATATTTATCGGAAGCGGCGTCCCGTTTGGCTCTTCCGTGTCGGGCACCTGTCTATAATTTCTCAGCAGCGACCGAAGATCGTACCCCTCATTAGGAGGAAGCGCCATCAGTCACCTGCATGGTCGGAAGACACTCTCCAGAGCTAATATTAAACCAGCAGTGTCTGCTCCTTCCGCTCTCTGCTGTGTTTATGGAGACGGTCGTCACTGCAACAAGATTCTTTGATATTACGGCCACGTCCCTTCACTGAATCCTATTTTTGCCGAATCACTCGGTTCTATTCGTAACAAATAAACGTCACTTACCGGAACAGCTGGCCACAGAAAGTGATGATTCAGCTTCTGAAAAACTGCGATATGCATCATCACTTGGAATATGTATCTCGTCTGCACGACACTAGCGGGACATATGTCCGGTTCAGACTTTCTGAACCTTCTGTATTACAGCAGCGTCACGCTATACAGTCGCGAATAATATTTTGCAACCAATTGTTGATGATATACACATCACAGAAGCAATTGTTTTAAGCTCTAATGAGCACAAAACTGTTACAAAAACAACTAGATCGTACTGCACGGCACATTTTAACATGTCGAAACACACAGAAAATTATTTTCTTCGTCAAGTAAATACGTGCGCTTCTGTCCATTTAAATGGAATAATTTTCATTAAAACACGGTTATATATTTATGAACAGTAATCCCCCTTTTCCATACTTAAAACATAAATAACGTGTTTGCTTTCAGTTATTTCTCTCTGCTGTAAGAGAATACTAGTAACAAAAATATCAGGTCCCCGTTTGACAGTTTGTCACGAAAACAAAGCAATAAACAAAACAAATGCTTTTCTGCAATAGGAGTGTGGTCAGACAGATGTTAGACGTCGGCACTGCAGTCCCATGTTTCTGAGCCCGCGCTCTGTGCAGCTCTCACTTAGCACTTTCTATAACTACTGACGTCATAAACACACTCGCAATGTGGTTTGTTGCTGATTTATACGTCGACAAGAAAGGTGCGCGCACTTTCAATAGTCGGTTTTGGCCAAAACGTCGCTCGTGTAAATCGGACTCAGTATACCCTCTCATGCAGTGAGAGTGTGACAATATCGTTAATAGCGATCTGTCCACAGTATGGCAACGTTAAGTTCCGCAGTTTTCTTGAGGTATATAATATGTATTGGTACCGCATTTCACCTTCTTCTTATCTACGATTTCCACAATTATTCGTAAGTCCACATATTTCAGTGCTTAACAGACTCAGTGATAGTATTTGTAAATCTTACGTCACATAACGTACGTTTCCGAATTACTGGCTGAGGAAACAAGCGGGCAGAAGCTATGGTCCTCCAGAATCAGAGAAGGAGTTATTTTCTGCCATGAGTAAAATGGGGATGAAAGAATTTTTTTTTTTTTTTTTTTTTTTTTTTTCAATTTACTCTCAATTTATTTTGTTAAAATTTGTCATTATTTCTACCTGATTCACACTCTATCATTGCTGACAGCCGAAATATAACATTTACATTCACAAATATTAACCAATACGTAGGACAAAGTACTTTCTCATGTCAGGTATTTAATTAAAACATCCGGCCTGGAGGTCCTGTTCTAAGTATTAAACAATTCACTGACGTTTCGTGCTCGTCGTTTTAACTGAGGCAACTAAAGCATAGTTTGTTTCGAAAATATCATCTAAATTTTAGTGACACGTCACGATACCAGCGAGAGGTTAAGTGTTCACGTACGATATGGGCACATGTTATCTCTTCAGCCTTCATTGTTCTCATGTTTTGTCCCGCCTTGGACGTCGAAGATTCTAACAACACCGGTTCTTCACTCAGCTTTCCCTGATATCTCCAGTGCGGCGAAAGCATAACAGCTGTATGTAAACAAAGCCGCGGCGAAAACTGAGACGCTTTGACGGCGAGCCCCCTGCGACGCATGCGCACAACGGACGTCAGCAACAGTCTGTGTCCTCTGGCGCCTCCGCAGTAGTGCGCATGCGTGACCGCGATGGTTGTCTTCCTGGCTTCCTGCTCACCTGTTTACCAGCCACCTCTCACTTCTACGCAGCGATCTCCTGCACAAAGATAATCGCAGTCTTTCATTTCTCTGGCTCCTCTCTCAATACCACTAAATGCGCGGCAACATAATAACAAGCGTTGTTAATGCAACGATATAATTGTAGATCGTCCGAAACCCACATACTAGTTCAAAGGAAAGAAATTGAAGTTGTTAAAAATGTCTTTGTTATCATGTACTTCAGTGCAAACTATATCGGTGCATCCTCAAAGGTAGCGAGTCGAACATTAAATTCCACATTTTCTCGGATCAGAACCGTGGGTAAAATCCGAATTAATTGCGATTTTTGGATTACTTTAGTAATTTTATAACTACATAAACTACTAGTCTGCTCATTTTGGGGTCCACTTATCACCATATATGTACATCCATTCTCCATCCATTCCTATTATCTTGATAAAATGATTTTACATTTATGACAAACTATAGTTCCTGATTTTTCACTTAAAGTAAACCGAAATACTTTGCTATCATACTTTGGCGTACTGCTTCTTTATTCAGCAGTTTACATATCATGGCCAGTTCATAAGTCCTTTATGAAACAAATTACCAGCTTCATTCAACATTTAGCAATCAAAATACTCTGCCACAATAACAACACACAGAATACTCATTAAACATCTGTCACTGCAGCTTGCGAATAATTTTAAATATGCATCAGCCAAACGTTCACATTCACTCGGTAGGCTATATTCAAGTTTTTGATCAGATGATTTTTCCCCGTTCCTTTCACGTTAGGTGTATGGAAAATTAGAGACTTGTGATGCGAAGTTTGTTGATACGGTACATAGTATTTGTAGCGGCTTGTTTTCCGTTTATTCCGAATGATATTTACTTCGTCCTTTTGTTATACAAAATCTCTCTCTTTTTATTTTTATATTATCTAACTTTTTTTTACGAGTAAAGGCAAACCAATTACTGTAATAGATAAATCGAAATGTTCGTACGAATTTTAGTGGCCGGAATATCCCATCGGCGGTCGACGGCGATTGCCAGTGCTTTTTAGTGGCGTCACTTCGGTGACTTGGCTGTCGATGTTGATGAAAATGGTGGCAAACAACGCTCATTCCCTTACCGGGAAACTAACCCGGCCGCTTCCATGGCGGTCAGCGATACTGCCACCGTATCTTTCTTACCGTTCTTGGGGTAGATTGGTTATTTGCGAACGTGGGATCGTGTTTTTTCTAGGTGGTTCGTTGAGTTACTTGCTATGCTTTTTTTCTTAGGAGAGCCCTCCGAGCGAACGCTTTGAGCTACCACGCCGGCACCGCGGTGGAATGTTCGAGCGCTCTAAGGCGCCTTGCTGCGGTGCGCGCAGTTGTACTCCCGTCGGAGTTTCAAGTCCTTCCTCGAGCATAGGTGTGGGTGTGGGTGTGTATATATGTGTGTGTGTGTGTGTGTTTGTGTGTGTTGTCATTAGGTTAGTTTAAGTAGTTTGTAAGCCCTGGGACCGATAACCACAATAGTTAAGTCCCATAGATTTACAAATATTTGAACATTTGAACCACGCCGGCATCCACTGAGCTACGGATGCGGTCTGCAGTAGATAAATGAGTCTGAAGACAGGTGCTGCGCGACTGTTCACCACAGTGCATCACCAGTGCTTGTCAGTTCCGCCGCACTGTGTTGCTCTACAGTAGTCTGTTGGACGCCACTGGTATGTATCGAGTGGGGGACTATTTCTGCTTCAGGAACCCACACCGACCTCCGGCAACAGTTATTAACGTGCTGCCGTCCGATCTTGTGATTCAGAAAATCGAAATAGCACCTAATTTGCGGCTGTGGCATTTATATCTCGAGCTGGAATCGGTTCAACGCCACGGGACTGATTTATGGATTGGCACGGCGCGGGTGTATCACAAGGCGACTGTGGACCGAGGTTTTTGACTCTTTATTTTCTGCAGCTATTTTGTGTCTTGTCTGTTCAATATTCACATCCCGACTAGTGGTAATGTTTGAGGTACGATAATGCCGTATTTCTCTCGATGAAGAGTTGGAATATGAGATTTTTTTACATTCCTGCTTTGGGGTTGGGTTTTGACTGTCCTGGGCACACATGCACATGTGCACATCGAGAAAAAGTAAATGGGTCCTGATGTGTAATACTGACTGTACTCAACGGTAACATTCTAACTCTCCCGAGTCGCGCTTAATTAGGGAACCGAAGACGTACAACCGTGCGCCTGTTTTCTGCAGTACTGGTCGTGTTGTCGGGCGTTCTGCGAGACATGTAAACAAGGTGATTTATAGTACGTGCCGCAGGCGAGGTGTTTCTAATGGGAGGCTGCTACCACATACCGTCTGATCTTATCTCAAAACGATCGGGAATTGTGACGTTCGTTACACTGACATCCAAGTCAGCTACAAAGAACTGATGTATGACAGTGATACCTGGAACTGTCCTTTTTTTTTTTTACTACAAGCAAAACAAGTTAACGATATACATGTAAAAGATATCGTACATTCTCAAAATTACATTCACGTCTGGGAAGAAATTTTGATTTTAATTTTGATCAATGTGCTGTCGTCTTGTGACGAACGCGACGACGACCGTAATCTCTTTTTCTAGTGTTATTATTCCTTTCGGGTATGACAAGGATGACAGACCGGCCTTTGTCTGAAAGGAGACAACAATAATTACGTCCAACCTACAAAATTCAATTTTTAGATGTATCCAATTCTAAATAAGGTTCCATGTGATTACTTGTTGCACGACATAATTTGATTGATGAAATGAATTATATGGGAGGTGATGCCTAATCTTCTGCAGATCAATCTTTATATTTTAGTATTTTACATATTATCTCTCTTTACGTGAGATTTGGAGAAGAGTCACACAAAACAATTTTGCTTAGATCCATGAGTGTGTGCTGTTTGGTCGATTGAATTAATACGTGACAGGCTGTAGCATTTAGAAAGACGTCACCAAAGAATGAGCCGGGTGTAAGTTGTGGAAATTCATAAAATCCTCATCTTTGTAACACTAGGGACTGATGACCAAAGTAGTTTGGTCCCATAGAATTACAAACACTTTATTTTATTATCTAGCCTATCTGTGTGTATTCCAACATTTTCTGAAAATGTAGTTAAATCATTTAGCTCTTACCACGATTCTTTGAGTATTTCTATCACTTTCGTATTGTAAGAATCATCCCTAGGGACCAAACTACTGAGGTCATCAGTCCATTGACTTACAAACTACTTAAACTGAGGTAAAAAAACGTAAAGTAGTCAACAATCCGAAGATTGGTTTGAACACCACAGTGCTTTACTAGGCATAGTCCTGTTTGGAGAAGGTATGCCATCGCATTCCTCCGACCTTCGAACTGACTTACCCAGCCAGTTATGGGGGGACCTACAGTTTAAACGTGGGTTCCGAACCAGGGTGCTAATCGGCATTTTTCACACGAGTGACACTGCTAGAGGTGAAAGAAGTGGAAAGTGACAGATAAAAATCCTAGGACCTGGCGGGGATCGGACCCGCGATCTTTGGATTTGTAGTCTGGCACTCTACCATTGTGGAACCGAGACGCACCTACTTAAACTATCCTAAAACAATACACACACGTATGCCCGAGGGTGGACTCGAACCTCTGCCGGGAGCGACAGAGTAATCCGTGGTATGGTGCCTCAGACCGCGCAGCTTCAAAGATTCGTAAATAAATGTGGGCGGAGGAGTATGCGACGAAGGCCTTTTACTATGTGCAGGGGTGTCCAAAGATGTGTGAGGTCGGGCTGCGCGTCGCGGTGGACAGCCCTCGCCACCCGGCCGGCAGGGTGTGACCATCCGAGAAGTCCGCGGCAGGAAGCTCATTGTCCCCGCAGACAATCCTGTCATTGTGGGCGCGCTCTCGTCTCGTCTGCCCGCTCTGAATGACCATTGAATTGATGTATGCGCGCCGGCTAGGGTGTGTTAACTTAAGACGCCGTCCCGGGTACAGTTGCGCGCACGCCAGGTGCGGCAGCAGCCGCAGCTCCGCTGCCGACTGTACCCGCTGCTCGCCTCCGCGTGGCAGGGCTTTTGACGCCGCCAGCAGGGCGCAAGAAAGGATGCGCATAATCGACAGTTAATGGCCACGGAGCGTCAATGGGTGAGAGCGTGGGTCGACTCGTACGTCACCTGTCAGTCAGGCTAGCTGCGCTGTCTGGAGGTCTTCTTCTGGACCACACAGCCAGCTAAGATGACTTGTGGGCTCTGATAGGCTCCGGTTTTGCCATTGTCAGAGCGTGATATATAGTTTGAACTTTTATAGGGACTCTACTACAATGTCGGATATATCAGTAAAATGAAAAATCGAGCCAGGTGACTGTGGTTCTGTATTTGGAAATAGTAGCTTTTCTGTACTGAAAAGTAGCGTTGTTCAAAGTACCTCTTCAACAATCTTATGTTGTATATGGCGAAATATCCTGATCAGTTGTGTCCAACACCTCTATTTATTACTTACCAATGACCTTCAGATTCTACATCAGAGTTTAAACGCACTTCGTGGCCGTTACCTTTCTACTAATTTGTGATTCGAATTAATAGTTCCTCGTATACTCAATCTGACACATACTTCGTTTTTCTTTTCTTTTTCCCTTTTTTTATCTGCGGGTTAGTGGTAATGTGCTCGAATGCAATGGTTTTGTATGCGATCGTCGGTGACTGCTACGATTTCTGTCTATGAGTTATTACTTCTTTCTCCTCTAGATATATACTTTAACAGTGAACAATGCTTTTCAGCTTAAACTGTACGACTGGCTGTAAGTTAGTAGCTGGAATCAGCAAGAAGGAGGTAGAACTGTACTACATACACCATAAAATCTCATCAAGTAAACCACTACAATATTAATTTCATGTGGCTCGAGGCTTTTGAAATGTGGTGCTACAGAAGAATGCTGAAGATTAGGTGGGTAGATCGCATAACTAATGAAGAGGTACTGAAAATAATTGGTGAGAAAAGGAATTTTTGGCATACCCTGACTAAAAGAAGGGATCGCTTGGTAGGACACATTCTTAGACATCGGGGAATCGTAAATTTAGCATTGGAGGGAAGTGTGTGGGGTAAAAATCGCAGAGGGAGACCAAGATATGCGTATAGTAAGCAGATTCAAATAGATGTGGGTTGCCGTTCTTATGAGGAGATGAAAAGGCTTGCTCAGGATAGAGTAGGGTGGAGAGCTGCATCAAACCAGTCTCCGGACTGAAGACCATAATAACAACAACAGTGGCTCATTGGCCTGGCGCAAGTCTTTCAATAGGACGCCACTTCGGCAACTCGCGTGTCCGTAGCCTACCCAGTTATCCAAACGGGGAAAGGGGACCTACAGCTTAGCGTGGAATCCGAACCACGTGTCGTTCCTGGCAGCTCCTCACATCGTTGACAGGTGAAGGGTGGGTAAAAAGCAGACTGAAAATACCCGAGGCACGACCTCGTTTCGAACCCACGACCCTTCGGTTTCTAGTCGTGTTCTTTACCCAAATACCACCGGGCCGGACCAGTAAACCAATAACATAATCAAACAAACCTGTTTTAGGACTGCTTTAGTTTGTGTGCCGCTTTAGTAATGAGCTTTTAGTCTTACGTACGGCGGCCGCGGTGGCTGAGCGGTCTGCGGCGCGCCAGTCACGTTCTGCACGGCCACTACGGTCTGGGGTTCGAATGCCACCCCCCCTCGGGCATGGATATTTGTGCTGCCATTAGTATTAGCTAGGTCATAAGTAGTTGGTAAGTTTAGGGACTGATGACCCCGTAGTTAAGTCCCATAAGCTGTACAAACATTTGAACATTTAGTCTCACGTACCAAGAGTAGGAAACGCAGCAAGGACGACTGTCATCAACTTTGCTATTCATAAACTTCGTTCACATTTTTCTTGCTGTAGCGTAGTTGTACTTTGAAGTAGATATACTAAGCGTCGTGATGAACCGAAGTTAAATTTCATCGATAAAAAACATTATTTGTTAAACACATTCGTTAGGTACGATACACATTATACCCTCGTGTCTGCAAAAACAAACAAACAAACGAACAAACAAAACAAAAACAAAAAAAGAATGAGGAAAAAAAACAGACGAGGTCATCTTCTTGTCCTGCTGAGACGTCATAGCAATGTGGTGTTACATGCACTTGCTTCATAGGGGTTTTTCACATGCCTTCTACAAGATAACGTGATTTTAAATTCGCTACCAACGTACCAGACGGCTGATACCGTTTCTTGTACCCCAGAGTCGTGTCCAGCACAAAGCGGTGGCCATTAGCGCGAGCCGCGGCCAGCGCCAAGGGCGCCTCGAGTCGTATTCCGGTCGCGCTCCTATATTAACGCAGGTGATTCAGAGCGCGCGCCCGCTGCCAGCGCCCGCAGACCGCCTGTCTCTCACCAGAGGACTCACCCGCCGGCCGGCCGAGGCTCTGCGTCTACACGCACGCGACGCAAACCACTGTGAAGAGTGTAGCAAGCGCCACTTCCCCTGAACTACACTGGTCCAAACAATGAGGGTATCTAAAATGATTCGACGTCCTTCTGTCGGTTCTACGGAGTGGAGACAACAACGGTGCGGCAACCGAGATATTGCTAATAACAGAATGTTGCTGCAGAGGGGGTTGGGGTTGACTTGTCTGTACGACACGAATTACACATGCAGTTGGGTTCAGATAGTGTAGTGAGCAGCTAGTGCAACGCAACAACAATTTGACTTACCTGACGCTATGGCATGGAGAGCCATAAGAAGTTTGGAAGCGAAACAGACACAGAGGGAGGTGGCTGCAGCTACTGGAGTGTCCCGAAGTGTAATTTCCAGGATCTGGATTCGATTTCAAACAAGAACCGTTTAAAAGAAGGCAAGACGTAACTCATCCACGGGTAACACCACGTAGTGATGACTTATCTCCGATTAAGAACCCGGAAAGACAGGAGGCTGAATGCAACTCAGCTCCAACGTACCCTCTATGCAACTACCGGACGCGGAATATCAACACAAACAATCCGAAATCGCCTTCGGGAATGCGGCCCTAAACACGAAGGTCTATGTTGTGTATCCCATTAAAACTACCGCACCCTTTATCTCGCAGAAACTTGGCGGAGAAACATCAAGATTAGAGTCGTAACGAATGGCGCCGGGTTTTGTTCACAGAAGAGTCAATATTTTGTATTCAGCCGGACAATCGTCTTTCCCTCATCCGGAGAGAACGTACAACTCGAAAAAATACAAAATGTTCAAATGTTTGTTAAGCTTAAGGGACTTAACTGCGGGGCCATCAGTCCTTAAACTTACAAATTACTTATGAACTACCTTACACTAAAGACGACATAAACATCCATGCCCGAGGGGGGATTAGAACTCCCGACCGTAGCGACCGTGCAGACCGTGACTGGCGCGCCGCAGACCTCTCGGCCCCTGCGGGCGGTGGTAAAAATCCTCCTCATGTGCAGGAAACATAACCATATCATGGTTCTCGACGAATGGCGTGGGCAGGAGTCATTATAGGCGGACGTACGGACCTCTTTTAAGTACAGAATGGCTCTTTGACTGCACAGGGGTATAGAGACGAGATCCTTTGACCTTCTTTTGTGCCCTATGCATGGTACCATACGAGATGGCTTTCTTTTGGTGGTCGATATCGCTCGTCCCCACAGAGTTGCATTGGTGGACAAGGAATTGAACGAATGGAATGGCTAGTTTATTCTCTGGATTTAAATCCGATTTAGCACGTCTGGGATGCACTTGGCAGACACATTGTAGCCAGATCAGCACCCGCAAAACATTTGCAGAGATGGATATTGCACTCACCGAAGAATGGCCAAATATCCCCCAAGAGCTGATCGATAACCTCATACTTTCCATGCCAAGCGGGTGTGTAGCTGTACTGGCGGTCAGTGAAAAGGAGGTCATATGGCCAGCGATAATTCATTACGAATCGTAATACCTCTCTAAAACTGAAAGTTTTGGGACCCAGCTGCAATGGTCACCGGTCTCTGACCCTATAAACTACTTAAACTAATTTATGCTAAGAACAGCACACACACACACACACACACACACACACACACACACACATTGAGAAGTGCTCTCATGATTGTGACAAATAATATGTAAAATGATTCAACAGTGACAACATTTGGTATGAGGTATAGTTTGGAGCACAGTGACAGTTCTACATTTCGTTTTCCTCATAGACTGTCAAAAGCAGATCCCTTAGAGTCTCGGTGGTCTCCTCTGGGCTGAGCGAACGAAGCTCTGTTCAAAATAGCGCCTCTAGTCCGTTAGTCACGGTTCGACTTTTCTTCCAGAATATACGGACAGCCAGGTGCACATGATGTTCTCGCTTTCTAGAATAATTCTGAGGAGGGCGAGGCGAGATCGGCTGTTTGCAAGCAGTTGGCAGCAACAGGGGCGTGTAGCAATTTCTTTTATAGTGGCAGGCCGTCGGACATCAGACGGAAAGACAATAGGCAATATAAATAGTGCGGTGACTTCGCGACGGCCTCTTCTCGTCGCTTCACGCGTAAATCAGATTGTTCGTATTCTAGTCAACAGCATTGATGCACCACGGGCAGGATTTCAGCTAAACAACCGTTTCACCGATAGGCACCATATCCACTGTCGGAAAAGATATATTTGTAGTGGCAGTCCGTTCTGATCAACAACAGACTTTTAGTGTGTGATATTCAGCGAAACAGTGAAAAAGTTTGGAAAAAAATTGTAGCTGCTGTATTTCAAATTATATTTTTTTCCTAATTATATTTCTGGAAACCTGTGAGTTTAACGTCTCACAATATTTCCGTTCACGTCATTCAGCTGTTCTTGCCCAACACAAGTAATTATACTTGCTTCCTTATACCCTGGAAAGAGTAAGGTTTTGCATTCCCACCCTGCCATTTTAATCCAGTTTCTCATAAAATTTGCATTAAGAGCAGTAGGACGTCAGGAATAAAATAATCAATTTAAGAAAAAGCTCATTTTGTAGTGCACAACGTTTTGAACAGTTTCGTATATGACGAAATATAAAACTTCAAGTTTTCAGGAATTTTATCTAATAGACATAAAAATTCAAACCACTCTGCTCATCGGCCACTAGTCTTATAAATTACTTAAACTGACTTTAACGTATGATAAAGACAACAGAAAGAGCCATGTTGGGGGAGGACTTGAACCTGTGACCCGAGGGACCGCGCGATCCGCGTGGACAAGCAGATATAGATGTAGGGCAGTAACTAGTCATTATCAACGTAGTATTTCAAAAGAAGCTGTTAAATATTTTGTTTCACGATGTAGACATGTCTACATCCATTTGTCACAATTCAAATACTGTATTTTTTTATTTTATTTTTCTTTATAATACTACATTAATGAATGGCTAGTTGGCGGCCGAAATTTAGATCTGTTTAAATAAATATCAATCACCCCATTTACATGGGTTCCCAAAACCGGATTTCGTAAGCCAGTTTCCCAATTCCGCTTTTGTTTGGTGATGTAAACTCTCCAAAATCCATTCTAGAAATCAACTTCTGTAAAGCGGTTTTCCAGTTCCACAATCGATTTTTGTGGCCATGCAAACGCAACCGTTTTTGAAGCGTTCTTGGCTTGACTTATTGTGTTTTCTTATTAAGAATTTTCGGCATATATGGACAGAGTGGCATTTTCTACCGTCAAATAAATGTATAAATATTGAAGTGAGCATGAATCTGTGTATTTAATTAAAGAAAAATAGCACTGTGCTGGCTAAATCAGGAACTGAATCAGCTGTTTTCCAGCTGCCATGAGTGGGCTAGGAAATCCGATTCAGGCTGTAACGTGTAAACATGAAAGCGGAAAACGGTTTAAAAAATTCTGTTTTCGTCTTCCGGAAATGTGTTGCATATAAACGTAGTGGATATTTCGACGACAACTGACTGCTCAAAATTCAAATGTTTGTATAGCTTGTGAGACTTAACTACGGGGTCATCAGTCCCTAAGCTTACAAACTAATTATAAACTACCTTATAATAAAGACGGCACAAATATCCATGCCCGAGGGGGGGGGATTCGAACCACCGACCGTAGTGGCCGTGCAGACCGTGACTGGAGCGCCTCAGTCCCCTCGGCCACCGCGGCCGGCCAACTGACTGCTATTGACCAACAAATATAATGCATAGAGTCGTGGGATACAGCTCCTTTCGGTTTGGAAGGTAATCTAATCCCAGACGTACTTCTCCTTCGAGGTTCATCTTATGAATGCTTTTTAAGAGACTGAGCATTCACATCAACAAATGTTCGAAGTAGTTTGCCGTCTACAACGTAATCCCTATGTCATAGGCAAGTCTCTATTCCTTTTCCCTCTAATCGTGTTTTCTGGTTTTGCCGCGGTGGAGTATCCGAGCGGTCTAAGCGCCTCGCTGCGGAACGCGCGGTTGCTCGCCGTCGGAGGTTCGAGTCCTCCCTGGGGCATGGGTGTGTGTGTGTTGTCCTTAGGTTAGTTTACCTTAGTTTAAGTACTTTGTAAGCCTCGGACTGATGACCACGCAGTTTGGTCCGATAGATTTACAAACATTTGAACATTTTTGTTTTCCGGTTTCTCCTTGATTGCCTCCATTACTTTGTCAGTGAACGGGAATGACCCTGCAACGTAGATCAGAGCCTTCATCGTAAAGGAAAAGCAGAGGTTCGAGGCGGCGGTTCAGCAGCGGCAGCGAGGCCGGGCGGAAGCGCGTATGCAAAGCAGGGCAGGCTGGCGCCAGGCGGCGGCGGCGCGTGCTCCAGTTGCGAGGGGAGCGGCGTGTACCCCGCGGCCGCCGTATGAATGGACGAGTGTGGGGCCGTTGTTTTTTCTGACCGGCCTACAGCGCGGTGGACGGAGAAATGAGCCATTGTCGTCCCGGCCGGCGCTGCGTGGGCAGACGCCGTCGCTGCGTGACACACGCGACCGCTGGCGGCGAGGGACGGGCCGGGCCGAGCCAAGCCCGAGGGCTGCGGGGCGGGAGTCGCCTTGGGAAGGTCGCCTCAGGCGAGCTGCAGCACCAGCCGACCAGTGCAGCGTGCTCTCTGACCAGGGGGGTCCGACTTCTTGTCACTTTCAAGATGGGAAAGTAAAGGGCGCCTTCGACAACCTGTGATCGCTTGTCTCCATCTACGGGAGACGGAGTGTCCAGTGCCGCTCTCTAAGGAGTTATTGTGTAGACGGGGAGGTCTGACAATCATCGCCTAGCGAGAGAGTCACTGTGCAGATAACGTAGGGGTGTCCACAAGGCTGTGTCCTGCTCTTTTGGGATCTCAATATGGTTCAGGAGATAACAGGCCAAAACATCATTGACAGGCGCCAACTCTTCAAATGGAGGTTGGACACATGGCAAAGAGAATGTGACGTATCTGAAAAAGGGACACAGACTGTATAATTTCTTCCCAGACATCAGGGAACGTCTAGACTGGGCCATATCAATCCAAGCCGGGGTATGGTCCTACTTTCTGACAGGTCATGGTCCCTACCGCACGTACTTGAACTACATGGGGCTCAACGACACTGTAGCATGTACATGCGGGGAGTTTGGCTCCCCCAAACACACAGTCTTACACTGTACAATATACAGAACACCAACTCACGCAACGCTGCCAGACGACCAAGACATACAGACGATCATCCGGGACAAAGACACATGGGAGATACTAAATCGGATAGTCGATGAGGTATCCATCCTCAAACAACACGAATAAAAAATGTTCAGATGTTTGTAAATCTATCGGACCAAACTGTGTGGTCATCAGTCCGTAGCTTACAAACTACTTAAACTAAGGTAAACTAACCTAAGGACAAATACACACACCCATGGCCCAGGGAGAACTCGAACCTCCGACGGCGAGCAACCGCGCGATCCGCAGCGAGGCACCTTAGGCCGCTCGGCTACTCCACCGCGGCAAACACCACGAATACACCTACCTCGATATGTACACAGAACAGGACATGACTCATGGCACAGCAGTAGCAATGAAGGCACAGACACTGATGAGGACTCCAGCACAGACTCGGACACCTCTGAATCATCTCTACAATAACTTACACATAGATTAGCCCAAATAATTAAGCCAGAATGAATAGAAAGTTATCAAAGACTAAATAACTAAACGAGAATAGTTTAGGAACTAATAAATTGTACATTAGACTGGCCAGGGCCGCAGGGCTCGATGTTAATTCCGAGGCCTACTCCCCTGACCTGTTATCGAGAATAGTTTTCTCTCCCCCAATTACCACTAACCTGTCATCTTTTCACCTCTTCTTAAAATTATAGCATCGATTTAAGTTGCTAACACCACCCCACAATATTAGGCTGATTAGTATATTCATTGACAGCTGTAAATAAAGGAGGGAAAACAGTGGGACGCGAAAAGAAGAGGAATGTAAGAGAAACGTAGAGAGTTGGAGATGAGGTGCTTCAAGACAGTTTAGGTGTTTGAATAAACTTGCTCGTTTCACACATGTAATTACTTCAACGAAGCCACTTTGTACCAGTTCTCACCAGATCTCATCTATGTGGTGGATACTGCTTGAAAATAGAATGCATCGGAGTAACAAGAAATAATGAAAGCAGGAAGACAGAGCGTAGATGCTGATCAGATAGCGCGAGTTGCTGCCTGGAAACGAGAGAAGACCATTATCGCTATCCTCCCATCGGCGAGCAGCGAGGCCACGGCTAGCGAGCCTAATGGTTCGCACACAAACCCGTTACTTGTTCCAACCTACATGAAGCGTTTCTGTAATGGCTGTAATGTAGACGCAACGTTACTGGTTGACAATGAATTTGTCACGTACTGCGTAATTGTCCGCATTCATTGGTTGCATCCCCAACTCATTTCGCTAATGCTCAGCTCTTGCACAGTTGCTTACCGATGGAGCAAAGGCTACAAAACTGTTCGTACACAGTATGATATCCTACTCCACCAGCCGAAGCTGATGTTGGCCAGGCAGCCTCCGTAGATTTACTTTCCAAAGATATATCGTTTACTCGTTTTCCAAATAGTGACGGTGATTCTGAGTCTGAGTTCTAGTGGGAATCGAACCCGAGTCGCAAAAATAGCAGTCTGTTCGCTTACCTACTATGACGCAGCACCATATTTAAAAGTATTGCTCAGAACACATACAATATCCGTGAAAGTCTTTCAGGAGTATATCCTATTTTCCGATTGCCTATTAAGGCAAGTTTTATAAGAAACTACAGATGTTCATAACTTGCTTCTACTCACGTTAAGTTAGTTCAATGAGACTCATGTCCCACCCTCCCATTGAAAGGAGAAATTCTTCTTCCTTAGGAAAAAAATTAGCCTGACTTGTTCTCTGTTTATAATTCGACGGTGTATCAAATAAACTTGTTTACCAACTGCTGAAAATGTTGCACAGATTTATCAATTGCGAGTAAAACGTAATCTCTAGATTGTAAGAACCAAAGTGATATTACTATACGTTTACTCTGACTCTGAAGTTAACTGGGGCTTAATTCTCACTCTTACTTTACTGTAGAATGTAGGAACATACAATGGAACATATGCTAGATAGCTTTGCTTGCCTGGAATATTCATAAAGGTCAGGACACACACTCTGGCCTCGGGCCGCCACCAACTACCTGCTTAAACAGGTTATGGGAGGATTCAGTCCCGTCCTTTGCCGCACCCTTGCGGGCTCGGGAGGATTTATTTTATTTTTTTTTTTTTTTTTTTTTTTTTTTTTTTTTTTTTTTTTTTTTTTTGTTAAGTTAAGGGACTTAAATACGGGGTCATCAGTCCCTAAACTTACAAACTACTTATGAACTACTTACGAACTAGGACGGCACAAATATCCATGCCCGAGGGAGGATTCGAACCCCCGACTGTAGTGGCCGTGCAGACCGTGACTGGAGCGCCTTAGTCCCCTCGGCCACCGCGGCCGGCTCGGGAGGATTCAGTCCTATTTTTCTGACCGCGGGAGGAATGGATCCTGCGCCCGAACGTAGCGGCCGTGCAGACTTGTGACTGACGCGCCGCAGGCAGCACGGCCATACAGACGCCCATTACGTTCCATAATCAGTAACGCCGTTGATGTTTACACGCGACGACCCACTTTGCACGCTAGAGCTCAGGTTGCGAAGATGTTGAGAAATACTTAGCACCGATTTTTCGGCTGTCGTCGCGCCGCACACCTGTCATGCCCATTTGTTTTTAAATCGGAGCCACGGTGATGCCGCTGTTGCACAGTGTACCTTTTTTTTTTTTTCTACTGGCAGCTTGAGGGCTCGTCTTCTCGAATTCTGTGTCTTAACTTGTATTCTTCTGATTAATTTAAAACAAAAGAAATGTCCTCTTCTAGACTTTGAAATGGCCAACTGAATTTACTTCTTTTGTTGGAGCATGAGAGTATCCTTCTGTCTTATTTGTTCTTGTAACAACTGAAACAATTATCTCTCTTGGGAAAAAAAATGAATGGGATACGGTTCTTCGTCATTCCAGTATCCTGGAAAACTTAAACAAAACACCAGGTGATCAATCGCGAAACCAGATGGAACGCAAGACTACCTTCTCTCACATCATCCTCGGACGGACATATTTGTATTTGCTGCATCTTCTTGTTTACTAAACTTGTTCGTAATTGTGAACAGAGAGTTCTTCTTCTTTAACTCACATACATTTTGTGAATATTCAATTTGCGATGCCAAGCAAAAGTAGTGTCGCTGTTGCTGGTATCCTTAGGAGATCCCGATGTCTGATGTGTCCATCGGACAGCACCTTGCTGGCCTAAGCTGCACACAAAGCGTCTGATGATCGGTCGGCATTAGCCAGCATGACAAGTGGAACGGCCGCCGGCTGGTGCCCGCTGCGGCGCTTCCGGCGCGGCCCGACCGCTCCGCGGCCCGGGGTCGCGGGCCCCGCGGTAGCAGCTCGTAAAGCCGACCGCCGGGAAACAATCCCGGCCAACGATTGCTCGCGGTTCCTCAGGCGTCCGGCGACGCTAATTTACGAGCCCTTTAGTGCCGCCGCCTGAGATATGCGCCGGAGCACACATCGCACCTCGGCTGATGTATTGCGGTCCGCGCCGCCCTTTGTTCTTCGCCGCCGTCGCCGCAGACGCGCGCGTTTCGACCGCCGCGCCGCGCCGTCTGCAAAAAACGACTAGGCTCTGCTCTCCCCCCTCCCACTCCCACCTCCTCCTCCACGTGTCTTTCTTCATCTTTCCACTCTCCTCGTCCCCCCTCCTCCTCCATTTCTTAACGACTGTCACCCACTTTTACTACCGACCGACCAACCAGACAGCGCGAGTGCGTGGCAGATATCTGCGACACATACGCCAGTTTTTAAATCTTTCTTTTTTTTAATTTTTTTTTTTTATTTTGCACTGTGGGGCTCATTCGCGAGTCACGCCGTGTTGTGTACACCGACCATTATCACTAGGTCGTTTTTGCACCGCGCTATTGCGGCCACCGCGGAGTCGCTCTCGGGACGTTAGTCCCGCATTTCGTATTCAGCTCGCGGCGTTGTTCCACCTCTCTTAGACTGGTTCTCTGAACTGACTCCTTCACACTCTCTCATTCATTAGCCGCTCACACGACCACGCATTCCTCTTCCCTCATTTCCTGTTGCATAAATTTCATTCGATACTTCGTATTCATTCCTTATTATTACCTTCATAAATTTCTCGTGCTGCAGCATACGTCGTCCTACCCGTAACTACAAATTCCTCTTCTCTTTTCTACCAGAAGATATGCGTCTTCTGTGTATAACTCCGTAGCACGTACAATCTCGTACCCTCGTTTGTGGGACAATAGTGTTAAATGTCTATTTTCTTCTCCCTAGTTTCGTCAGTTTAGCGGATGTGAGATACGATGTCCGTTTGCAGGCAACCGTGGTGTATACGGTACGTCCACACTGTCACAGATTACACAAAGTTATTTCTCCGTTAAAATTTCTGGATTGTTAATTATAGCATTGCAATGTACCGTACTTAACATTTAACTCTGCATACAGAAATGAGCCTAATCAATAACTTCCCAACTTTTAAATGTAATTCATTGTACGCCCTATAACCATTGTCAACTATAACGTACATAACTGTGCTTTAGATACGTAATGTCTTTAGAACCTTTTGTAGGTATGTCTCTATCTAGCCCTTTTTTCCGTGTCCCTCACTGTGTAAGTCGAAAAATGTTCAAATGTTTGTATATCTATGCGACCCAACTGCTTGGTTATTAATCCCTAACCTACAAACTACTTAAACTATTAAATCTAACCGAAGGACAACACACACATCCATGCCCGAGGGAGGACTCCTCGAACCTCCGACGGCGAACGGCCCAGTGCGCCGCAGCACGGCGCCTCACTGCGCACGGCTATTCTGCCACGGATATATATATATATATATATATATATATATATATATATATATATATATATGTGTGTGTGTGTGTGTGTGTGTGTGTTGTGTGTGTTTGCGCGCGCTTCCTTATCTTTTCAAAAATGTTCAAATGTTTGTAGAGACTATGGGACTTAACTACGGGGTCATCAGTCCCTAAACTTACAAACTACTTATGAACTACTTACAACTAAGGACGGCACAAATATCCATGCCCGAGGGGGGATTCGAACCCCCGACCGTAGTGGCCGTGCGGACCGTGACTGGAGCGCCTCAATCCCCTCGGCCACCGCGGCCGGCATTATCTTTTTGCGTATCTATGTCAGTACATGTCAGAAACAAAGATTATTTATACGAGCAACCTCTGTTTGACTTCTGACATCAACACTCTTTCAGCAGCTTTGAGCATTCCGCATGCTAATGAACACATCAACCTCGGGCAAATTCTCAAGTAATAGTATCAGATATGTACTGCGTTGTATGTAGGAACGACTATTAACTTTTGATACAAGTCAGTTTTTTAGCTTCGTGTTATCTGCCGGCCTAGTCAGTAAACGTTTTGAGACAGGTGTACCTCACTCATAATGTAAACATGGCATAGAAAAGTTTGTTTGGTTGGCATGAGACAGTTGTTTGAAATATCAGCACATGGGATCCAAAGAGGTCACAATAAAATCACAGCCCATTACTTTTTGCTACTTCTTCTTTGGAGCACATATTTAAAAATTCTGCTAGCTAGTTGAGTCCATCGCCAGAAAATAAAGTTATCATTGACATATTCCGACGACAAAATTCTTAACGTAGGAAAGATAGCAACTTATGAATAAATGTATCTCGCGAACACTTGACAACGAAGCTTAGGTTTGTGCGATATTTTATCTCGTAAAAGGTGGGCATTACTACTTTTTGGTCGGCTCCGTTTCCTTCTCTGGCAAAGCTAGCGGACAGATCGCTTTAGTCTGCCGCCTCTCCTCATGCCAGCTGCCAGCTTCCCGCTGCGTGCCTCACTCTACGCAGGCTCTTCGCGAGGAATGGGTGTTCAATCTGCGCGGGACTTTGCCGCTGCGGCTTAATAATTGACTGCATATCGAATGGGAGAAAGAGCGGGGGAAAGGGGGGAGGGGTGTTTCCAAACCACCGGGCCCCGTCCCCACCTCTGCCTTCCATCCTATCCTTCGCCTACTTCTCCTCCCCTCCCAGCATCTGTGCTCCCCTCCCCCTCCACCCGCCAACCCTTTCGAGACTCGCATTTTGATCAATAATTGGATTTCGGCCTGTATCAAGATCTCCGGCCGTAAAATGCCCCGCTGCGAGCATCCGGCGCCGGCTTTCGCCGATCGCTTTGGCGGCTGACCCAGTTTCGGCGAAACCGCAGATCGAGTGCGCGCAGCGAACGCGCTATCGGTCGCTTCGGGAGGCTACAGCGGCTTAGCGTGTGCGGTTCGCAGCGGCGAGGCGCTCCGAGTAAACTGAAAGGCTACTCAGGGACAAACTCGGTTTGCAACATAGGTGAATGAATACTCGGCCACAATTTCACAAACAGGAAACTACATTTACTTTGTTGATCTGCTATCGGCTCAATTTATACTGCCCTAGACCAACGAGACTAGTCGATTTACATCGGCCTGAAATTTGCCGCTCGATTGAATGTAAGGGAAGAACGAGTAACAAGGCAAGAATGACAACGGAAGTTACTCTTTACAGAGAGATAAAAAATCTTGTTGTAATCAGTCATCCACTCAGGTTCATTCAAATCGTCAGTTACGTATAGTCTACGTTAAAAACACATTTATTTCTATAAAATCTTTGTAAAAGGTTGTCGTTACAGTCTTCAACCCACATCCACTTGAATCTGCTTGCTATATGCGTCTCTTGGTCTCCCTCTGCGATTTTTTACCCACACACTTCCCCCCCCCCCCCCCCAAAAGCTAAATCACGATTCCTTGATGTCTAAGAATGTGTCCTATCAGTCGATCCCTTCTTTTAGTCAAGGTACGCCAAAAATTCCTTTTCTCTCCAATTCTGTTCAGTGCCTCTTCATTAGTTACGTGATTCACCCACCCAATCTTTAGCATTCTTCTACAGCACCACATTTAAAAGCCTCTGTCCTCTTCCTGGTCACACCGTTTATCGTCCCTGTTTCACTCCCATAAAAGGCAACACTCCACATGTGTCTATATGTATAATAAAAACAGAGATCGCAAGACACAGAACGCTCTAATTACATGACTTTCACTTTGGGACATAACGTACTGATCTCGAACTGAAAATATGACTAACATATATTAGCTCCACAGGAAAGTTACAAAATTTGAGTCTGAGATGGTGATCATGGAGTTCCAAAGTTCTGTCGGTAACAGATATTTCTAGCTGCCAGTTAGACGGTCGGTTTAAGGGGAGTTAGATCGGATTCTTTTTTACATTTTGGATTTTTATCTGTTTACAAATTTATAGTTTTCCGAAAAAGATGATATATAAACTCATATGTGAAGAATTGTATTTTTATTTTTAATATAATCTACTCGGTTGAAAATGTTAACATTTTTAACTTCATTTTTAACTTTGTCGGGGTAGGGCGTTCCTACGCCCAACAGACGGCTGGCCAACTATGCTCTGCCTGTGCTGCTCCAAGTGTGCGACGGGCCTCAGACTGTCTCTGTGAAGAGTGCTCTTAAACGGATTCCCATTTTCGTCTATAAATACCGACTGGTTCCCCAGTTTCTCCTCGGTTACACTCTACTCGCTTACACTCTCTCTCGGCATTTGCTGCACAAACAGTTTCTCCACGTTGCCACAGTCGACGATTTACACTGCACGCAGACATTTGCGGTACACGACTGAGCACTATCCCGGAGAGACACCTCAAGGCAACAAACCGTACAGCAGCCGTCTGGTGCGGCACGTGTGGGGAGAAGTCTGGCTGCTGTTTCCGGTTCTTTCGTCAGATGTAATTCATTCCGATTCTCCTCGAAGCGCCAAGTGACTGTCAACATGGCTGTTGGTTCGATTCTTGCAGTAAAAAAAAATTCTTGTGGCTCATTGGCCTGGTGCAAGTCTTTCAATTGGACGCCACTTCGGCGACTTGCGTGCCCCTAGCCTACCCCAGTTTTCCAACCGGGGAAAGGGAACCTACAGCTTGGCGTGAAATCCGAACTACGTATCGTTTCTGGCGACTCCTCACATCTTTGAGAGGTGAAGGGTGGGTTAAAGTGCGGACTGAGAAAAATTCGAGGTCCGACCGGGTTTCGAACCCGCGACCCTTCGGTTTGCAGTCGAGCACTTTACCCCAAGACCACCGGGCCCTACCTCGCAGTAATTTAGGATCTTTGACTATTCCGGCGATATTGAAGCTTACAAATTTTGCGATCTGCAATTGAAACCATAGTATAAATGGTCAGTTTAAAAGAGCCTCGCCGCGGTGGAGTAGCCGAGCGGTCTAAAGAGTCGCGCTGCGGAGCGCGAGGTTGCTCGCCGTGGAGGTTCGAGTCCTCCCTGGGGCATGGGTGTGTGTGTTGTCCTTAGTTTAGTTTACCTAGGTTTAAGTAGTTTGTAAGCTACGGACTGATGACCACGCAGTTTGGTCCGATAGATTAATATATATATATATATATATATATATATATATATATATATATATATATATATATATATATAATAAAAAAAAAAGCCTTCTGTATTGTCTAGAGTCCGGAGGTTTTCGTTCCGTCATCTGACACCTACGAAATCGCCCAGCTACACCAATTCGACAGAGTCGCACTTAATTTTTGCTATACAACTGATTTTGCAGGGACCTTAGTAACAAAAATCACGTTTTTCAGTCGCACGGGCACTAGCACGGGGGTGAGAAACCAGCGACCGGGCGAAGTAAACGTACAGCGTGGACACGCGGGAGCCTTAAGGCCGAATTAAAAAGCTGACAGCGCGCCTTCGGTGTATAAAGTCTCTGCTTCCAGAAGCCACCTGTCCTCCTACCTGCATCGACAGCCGCCGGAGCCACTTTGCATGCGCGGCCGGAGGCCCTCGGAAGAGGCGACAATGTTTACAAATGTCGCGTACGTTTACATATCTCGGCGGACGCGCGCTCACATATCAATTGCGACCCAGACCCTTTGTTAAAGAGGAAAGGGCGCGGGGGAGTGCGGCCGCGGGAGCTGCCCGAGCATGGCCGTCACGCGCCGGCGTGATTTGTGAGGGGGTAATGGGACGCCGGGCATCCCTCACTGCCGCGCCACGCCGCTCCGGCCAGATGTATTTACGGCCGCATCGTGACTGCGCACCCGAAGTCCAGCGACGGGACGATGCGAGGATCCGATAGCCGTCCCACAGGTGAGGCGGCCTTTCGATACGGCCGGCCACCCACCAGAAGCGCAACAACATTTTATGTTATCGTCACTCATAACCGCGTTGCCAGGGGGCAGCTATTGTCATGTCTACTACATTATAGCAGGCAAATTTTACGCAGATAATTAGGCAGCAGTCAGCGTTATAGGTCCCCTACTCTTCCTTGCGTTTATAAACGATCTAGGAGACAATCTGAATAGCTCCCTTAGACTGTTCGCAGACGATGCTGTCGTTTATCGGTTAGTGAAGTCAACAGACGATCCAAACCAACTGCAAAGCGATTTTTTTTTGGGGGGGGGGGGGGGGGGGGGGGGTTGGCGTAACTACGGGGTCATCAGTCCCTAAGCTTACGCTTACAAACTACTTATGAACTAGCTAAGACTAAGGACGGCACAAATATCCATGCCCGAGGGGGGGATTCGAATCCCCGACCGTAGTGGCCGTGTAGACCGTGACTGAAGCGCCTCATTACCCTCGGCCACCGCGGCCGGCACAAAGCGATTTAGACAAAATTTCTACTTGGTGCGAAAATTGGCAATTGATACTAAACAAAGAAAAGTGTGAAGTAATATACACGACCACTAAAAGAAATCCGCTGCACTTCAATTACGCGATAAATCAGTCAAACCTTAAGGTCGTAAATTCTACCAAATATCAAATGTTCAAATGTTTGTTAAGCTTATGGGACCCAACTACGGGGTCATCAGTCCCTAAACTTACAAACTACTTACCAACTACCTTATACTAAGGACAGCACAAATATCCATGCCCGAGGGGGGATTCGAACCCCCGACCGTAGTGGCCGTGCAGACCGTGACTGGAGCGCCTCAGTCTCCTCGGCCACCGCGGCCGGCTACCAAATACCTCGGAGTTACAATTACGAACAACTTTGACTGGAGAGAACACACAGAAAATATTGTGGGGAAGTGAACGAAAGGTTACGTTTCATTGGCAGAACGCTTCGAAGATGCACCAGCTCCACCAAAGAGACTGCCTACATCACACTTGTGCGTCCTCTCCTGAAGTACTGTTGCCCCTTGTGGGACCCTCACCAGGTGGGACTGACGGAACACATAGAGAAGGTTCAGTGAAGGGCAGCTCGTTTTGTTTTATCACGTTACGGGCGGGGGAGGGGAGTGTCACGGAAATGTTGCACGAATTGGGGTGGAAATCATTAAAAGAAAGTCGTTATTCATTGCAGCGTGATCTGTTTGCAATGTTTCAATCACCGACTTTTACTTCTAAATGTGAAAATATTGTGCCAGCACCCACCTACTTAGGGAAATCATTCATTCTGCACTAGATATTACTTGAATTCTTCTTTGTGTTGTTGAAAAAAACAATACACTAATTGATTTATTTCTTTGTTTGCAGGTATGGCGCTGGTGCAGCCTCCTTTCCCTTATTCTACAGCAGTGGTAAATATTCATTCTGGTTAATATTTTACGCCATTTTTAGTGACTGTAAGGCTGAAATTAGCACTTTCGTTGTTCTTTTATCATTTGTCATAATTGTCCTCATATTCCTTGTGTTTGATTTGAATAACTATTTTCATTAGTAGGCGTATCTACAAAGCTTTGGCGCTGATTTTGCGACAGACGTGCTTGGTATCCAGCCGACTGCAGATGACTCTTCAGTCCTCTGCAGTCGGGTTGGTCACTGTGTCCTCGGTGGCGGAGTGGTCAACGCGTCTGCCTAGTAAGCAGGAGATCCCGGGTTCGAATCCTGGCCGGGGACAAATTTTCATTCTCTGCACATTGGTATTACATCTAAACCTAGTACAGTAAGCCACAAGTGATCGCAAATTGCAATTTATTTCATTAATAATCTAAATGACAACAATGGCTGTTAGAAAAACCTTACTGTCGACATATTGGCAGCCATGAATCTAGAATTCTGACGAGAGCGAGTGGAAACGGCTGTGACTGCATCACTTCTATAATAAGCCGTAATGCCATTCGCATTCGGAAGGAAGGTGGTTCAAATCCACCTCCGGCCATCCAGATTTGGGTTTTCAGTGATTTCCCTAAATGACTCCAGGTAAATGTCGGTATGGTTCCTTTGTAAAGGGCACGGCCTATTTCCTTCGACATCCTAAAAAAAAACAAAAAAAAAAAAAAAAAAAAAAAACTGAGCGTTAGGTCCGTTTCTGTTGACCACGGTGTCGACGGGACATTAAACCATGAACGTCATTCCTTCCTACATCTACATCGGATACTCTGCAAATTACATTTAAGTGCCGGGCAGAGGTTCACGGAACACCATTATACTATATTATACTAATTATCTCCAATTCCATTGTCGAATAGCTCGCGGGAAGAAAGAACGCCTGAATCTCTCCGTTCGAGCTCTGATTTCTCGTATTTTATTCTGATGATCATTTCTACCTACGTTAGTGGGAGTCAACAATATTTATTTGCATTCGGAGGCTGATTGGAGTTTCGTAAGTAGCCCACGCCGCAGCGATAAGCGCCCTTGTTGTAATGATTCCCATCCCAGATCCTGTATAATTTCCGTAACGCAGTCTCCCCTGTATCGTGACAGTACGAAACGAGCTGCCCTTCTTTGGACTCTTTCGATGTCCTCCGTCAAACCCACCTGATAAGAATCCCACACTGGGCTGCAATACTCCAAAAATGGACGGACAAGCGTAGTGTATGCAGTTTCTTTTGTAGTTCTGTTGCATGTTTTAAGGCTTCTGGCATTAAAACGCAGTCTCTGGTTCACCTTTCCCACGACATTATCTACGTGATCTTTCCAATTTAAGTCTGAAGTAATACTAATTCCTGGGTATTTTGTGGAGTTTACGGCCTTCACTTTTGATTGATTTATCATGTAAACAAAGTTCAACGGATTTCTTTTCGTACTCATGTGGACGACTTCACACTTGTCATTACATCGAGTCATTTGCCAATTTTTACACCATACTGATATCTTATTCAGATCGTTCTGCAGTTGATGTTGATCTTCTGATAATTTTACTAGACGGTAAATGACGGCGTCATCTACAAACAACCTAAGAGAGCTAATTAGATTTTACCCTAAATCGTTAATGTAAATAAAGAACAGCAGAGGACCAATAACACTACCCTGTGGAACGCCCGATATCACCTCTGCTGTAGTCGATGCCTTACCATCGATTACTACGAACTGTGACCTCTCTGACAGGAAATCCCCTGTCCAATCGCAAATAAAACGCAGTCTCTGGTTCGCCTTTTCCACGACATTATCTACGTGTTCTTTCCAATTTAAGTCTGAAGTAATAATTCCTTCCGTAATGCCACTTGCTGTGGCGCCACTTTTGCGGCCAGTGTAAACCCGCCTTAGCTTTGGAGCCGGGTTGCCTCTGAGCGGACCGGAAGGAGTGGCGTGTCGCTGGCGGCCGTCTTGGCGGCGGGCGTTTGATGTGGCGCTCAGCGGCGCGATGGGCGGCGACCGCAGACTTCAGCGCCGCCGCTGCCGGCTGTCACGCATTGACGCGCGCGTCACCTGCACGCCGGCCCGGCCGCCACTGGCGCCAGTGACAGCGTCGAAACGCGACGGCCGTTTGACATCGGCGCCGGCTGCTGGGCGTGGCAGCTGCCCGCACTGCGCGCCGCCCGCTGCGACAGCCGCGCTGTCGATCAGCCAGCCGCCCCCGCTGCCACTCACCCACTGACAGGCGAACCTGCCGCCACGCGCCGTGTTTTTGTGCCCGCCCGTTCCGATGCTTCGATAGTTGGCCTAGTTGCAGCGCACAAAATATTCAAATGTTTGTATAGCTTATGGGACTTAACTACGGGGTCATCAGTCCCTAAACTTACAAACTACTTATGAACTAGGTAATACTAAGGACGGCACAAATATTCATGCCCGAGGGGGATTGGAACCCCCGACCGTAGTGGCCGTGCAGACCGTGACTGATGCGCCTCAGTCCCCTCGGCCACCGCGGTCGGCTGCTGCGTACAGCCCCTAAATTCTGCAATACGAATATCGTTCTTAGTGTGTGCCGGCCTCGGTGGCCGAGGGGACTGAGGCACGTCAGTTACGGTCTGCATGGCCACTACGGTCGGGGATTCGAATCCCCCCCTCGGGCATGCATATTTGTACCGGCCTTAGTATTAGCTAGTTTGTAAGTTTAGGGACTGATGATCCCGTAGTTAACTCCCATAAGCTACACAAACATGTGAACATTTTGTTCTTAGTGTGTGTGTGTGTGTGTGTGTGTGTGTGTGTGTCGGCGTAAAACATCCTATTCTCCCTTTGACTGTCCGCACCGGATTGAAGAATAGCTTAAATAAGCAATCTGCTGTGAAATTGTTCCCGGAGATTGTACTGTTCATAGAAGTTTTGATCTTGCAGCCTATCGTCGTCTAATACCAACAATAATATTTTATATAAGGAACTCATTGTTCAATGGGCGATTTATAATTGTTTAACAATGATTTTGCAGCCAAGATCGCATTTTTCATTTATCATGTTACCAGTTTCGGCGTGCTCGACGCCATCTTCAGACCTATTATACAAAGTTTAACAAGTGATCTGTATTCATGATTGCCAAGACACTCCCTATATACAATTACACGGCAAAGCTGAAACAGACGCCACATGTATATATATAATATGCCGGTGACAGGCAATTATCCTATCGTTAATGGGGAGGAGTGGACAAGTTTGAAAGCCCTACTCTTACGGAAATTAGTTTCATAACTAAGAGTTTGAGTACTGTGGGCAGGGTGAAGCTGGGAATTTGTATCTGACGGGAGGCGTGCTTAGGTAGTCCTTGCAGGTGCCGTCGTCACTGTGTCCCCAGTGGTGTAGGGGCCAGCGCAACTGCCTAGAAAGCAGGAGACCCGGGTTCGAATCCCGGCTGGGTACACATTTTTCAGCTTTGCCCAATCGCAGTTGATGTCATATATTCTGTGAATATTATATTACTTTAGTCCACGTGGTTGAGATGTGGTGGCGCATGAGCAGCACTGGCCGGAGGAGCGGCAAACGCGGAAGAGCAGGCTCGGCTCGAGGCTCGGCTAGTCTCGGCGCAGGCAGGCCAGTAGCCTTTCGCCGAGAGATGCTCGTTTCCGGCGGCCGCTCCCCCGTATCTCGTTTATCGGCCGGCTGTGAAATCGCCGCAGCGCAGGCGGCCGGTCGTAATGAACAAGATGGTGGGAGGCGCGTCTGCGTCTGCGGGCTGTCGAATCGCGAGGATGCGGCCGGAGGAAGGAAGCGGCGACGGCCGAGATAGGCGCCAGCGCCGATACCCGCGCCTCCAGCGTCGGCCGGGCCGCCCGAGCAGGGGGACGCGCGGTCCTCGGAGCGGGCGATGACCCCGCGCGGGGGCGGCGGCGCGAAGCTCAGCTGTTGCGCGCCGCTCCCCGGTTCACTGTCCCCCACCGTGCCGACAGTCCCGGCATTCGTCTCTCTCCAGAACTCACCTGTGGGTGGGCACCGTATCGCCGAACTCCTAGCTTGGAAATCACGAGGTATTGGCACCACCACGACAAGGGATGTGCAACCTTTACCAAATGATCGATTTTGGTAAAAATTCAACATCGAACCCCCTTGCAAAACCCCCTGCAAAATTTGGAAACCATGGATATCAATCCGCACAATTCGACACAACAAAAACTGGATGTAGGTAACCATACTAATATTTCCAGCGTATCTCTAAACTGATATTCGAAATGGACAGCCGCGGTGGAGTAGCCGAGCGGTCTAAAGCACCTCGCTGCGGAGCGCGCGGTTGCTCGCAGTGGAGGTTGAGTCCTCCCTGGGGCATGGGTGTGTGTGTTTGTCCGTAGGTTGGTTTACCTAGGTTTCAGTAGTTTGTAAGCTACGGACTGATGACCACGCAGTTTGGTCCGATAGGTTTACAAACATTTGAACATTTGAATTTTCGAAATGGACAGTTTAACAAATTTAAACAACTGATTAGTGCTTCCTCTTTGAATGGGTGATAAGAAAACAACAATATAAGCAAACGTAAGTTTTTGCTCATTCATTTTAAATAGATGCAGTACTCTATTGTTGAAACTTTTTCCCTATAGCAGCGCCCTTTTAATTCCAAACATAATGATTTCGCAACGTGAAAAATAGTTCGGAGTTCTAATTAAACTCACGTTTTGAAACTAGCCTTACTTTTTTATTTATTTTTATTTATTCATTTTTTTTATGGAACTTAACACTGAAAAGGTATAAACATCTTCTTCTGGCTCTTCGAGCAGTTTTAACCATCGGAGCCGTGGGGAATGGATGCAACGTCTATATCGTCGGGCGGCCGTTCCCTCTGCAGATTCGAGTCCTCCCTCGACCACGGTTGTGTGTGTTTGCGCGCGCGCGCGTGTGTGTGTGTGTGTGTGTGTGTGTGTGTGTATTGTCCTTAGTGTAAGTTATTTTAAGTCTAGGGAGTGATGACTGTAGCGGTTTAGTCCAATTGCTTTACAACATTTGAACATTTAACACCGGAAATTGTATATAACTGAGACGATTTAGTAAATAACATTTCCGTCTTGTTTTGGCTATCAGGTACCTTGTAGTATAATGAAAGTCTTCAATTTTCGTTCAAATTACACTTTCTTTTCAATCGTTAGTAAACAAATCAAGTCCTTTCTTCCGAATTAAAAGCGTTATTTTATTATTTTTTCGTTTTCTTCTGCTGGTAAACTTTCAGCTTCGTGCGTAATATATGTTGGTCCTAAGTTTCCTTCTACATAATGGATAAATTTCAACCATAAAACACATATAATCTACCTTCCAAAGAGATGGAACTGACATGAGATGACACAGAAATGTAAGTCGGGGATGTCTCGAGTGAAAAATTTCAACAGAATTTTACATCTACATGACGTTTACATATTATTTGCACAAGAATAGTGTCTGGCTGATGTACCTCTGTCTGCTACCCACTGGACTGGGTGTATCTTATGAAAAGCCGTGACATAAAAAAAAAAAAAAAAAAAAAATCGGGAACGAACAATTATTGTCGAATCCTTAAATTTTGGAATCACGTGGTCCTTGGTGTGTCTGTGTGTGTTTGTGTGTGTGTGTCTGTGTCTGTCTGTCTGTCTGCCTGTGTGTGTGTCTGTGTGTGTGTGTGTGTGTGTGTGTGTGTGTGTGTGTGTCAAAGGAGAAAGGGATACAAAAGTAGTCAGTTAATCGGGTCGCCAAAATGGCAAAGAACCGAAGATAGTTTTGGTAACGTGATTTGGATTAAATATCAAGGCACACGACCGAGAACGAAAGCTATACTCAACATTCTTTCTAGATTCGTATGACGTAACAAAAGTACAGTGGAGAAGAATTTGGAAGATAAGTGCGAGTGCAATATATGTGAGATTGCATATTCAGGTGAAGCAGCAGACAAAAAGCCGATAATTTATAACATCATCTAAATGTATATTTTTCTGGGTATTGTTGTTTATTATAACTCTATCCGCTATGCCTTTCTATTTTCCTTGAATTCAGTGTTTGCACTGGCAAGGGCAATTTAAATCTGTTCAGGACGCCTATTGTGAATGGCCATTATATTACAAAAGAATTGGTATTCTCCTAAATAATTGTTCTTTTTTCTTAATTTGTTTTAGAATTATTGTATTAATCGTTGTCTGTTTTTGCTTATCTCTTTTGGCAAAGAATTCAAGAATACCTTATGTCTTTCACTCTCACTAAACTTCGGCTTTCAATGCAGAGTTCGGAAGCTAAGAGATGGCTATATTGTTTTTTAAAGTTCTTAGGAAGATGGATTACAATTTTATTATTGTGGTTGGACAGTCTGCTGATAGGTGTAGCTTGTATCTACATTCGCATTCTACATGTATTTTTTTATTCGCTGAATGTTTGTTGTAGCCATTTCCTGAAGTGCATGAGTGATAGTCGATACACTTCCATAGGCTTCTGTTCGCATTATTTTTCCTTTTCAAAATGCACTGAAATTGGTACCATGCAGACACTTAAATTACTATGTGGGACAGCTTTCTTCACGTTTAAAAGCGACGACGTATACCAGTCTTCTTGGGAAGCGAGTTCCTACATATCACTCAAAAGCTGCTTCTTTGTTCATCTGACGATACGCCCTCGCACTGCGTCTTCAGAATGGCAGTAAAACAATCGGGCTTCTTCTTACGTAACTTGTTGCTCTTCTCAGCCTATCTCCCAAGAATCATTAAGCGTTAATTCCGCGTCCTCAGCGAGGATAGGCAAACAGAATGTTGCTTAATGACAATCATCTCTGTTTGCCGGGAACAACGTTCAAGGCCTCGCCTCATTGGTAATCTGCCACTAGCGTTCGCCCTCACACCACGAGTGCCGTCACTTTTCTCAATACACAAATGTTCAAATGTTTTTGAGCCTTAAGGGACTTAACTGCGGGGTCATCAATCCCTAAACTTACAAACTATCTGATACTAAAGACGACACAAGCATCCATGCCCGAGGGGAGATTCGAACCTCCGACGGGGTGCGGCCTAGCGCATCGGAGCAGGACGCCTCATCCCGCTCGCCCACTCCGCCGCGGCTCTCAATACACATCCGAATTAGTTGCTAACTCGAATTTTTAAAGTTATCGCTACAAATCCTGTCCTTTTTCCCTTAGAATCTGCAGTACATTAAGGCAGTTACAATGATATCAGGAAGACAGACAGGTCGGAAGGAGTTCAAGCTACACCGAGCGAGGTGGCGCAGTGGTAACGCACTGGACTCGTATTCGGGAGGGCGGTGGTTCAAATCCACCCCCGGTCATCCAGGTTTTCCGTGATTTCCCTAAATAACTCCAGGCAAATGCCGGGATGGTTCCTTTCAAAAGGGCACGGCCGATTTCCTTCCCCATTCTTACCCAAAATTCCGAGCGTTAGCTCCGTCTCTAATGACCAAGCTGTCGACGGGACGTTAAGCCCAAAGCTTCCTTCCATTTGTACAAACAAAAGTTCCAGCTACTCTCAAGGGCGACTTGCATGCTGGAAGCCTGACCATAGTATTGCGGCTGATAAGGAGTATTGTAAGTTGACGCATTGACTCCATTAAAAGACGGTGACGGAACAAAGTGAAATCGCAGCCAATCTTTTCGACTTCTCCGCCGCTAGTAGAACTGGTCACGCCAGCAAAACGCCGAACCAGCTCCTGGTTGCGGACCGTTTTACGGCTTGACGTGGCGTCGCGTCCTGCGGTGTCACAAATCACGCAGATTTACGACGTGTTTATTGCAATCGGCGGCGGCCGAAGCAGCCGCGCGGTACCGCGTCACTCGAGCGCCGCGGCCAGCGGGCCACTTAGCGGGCCTGCGATTCGCGGATCACTTGCCGGCTTCCGGCGGATGCGGCCCTCGGGTCCTTTCGGATGAAGCAATTATTGCGACATTATCTGGCCTGATTAAGCAGTAGGGCAGGAAATGTGTAATCGCTGAACGCGAATAAGGCACGCGATTAATGTACGACCGCGTCCTCTGTTGTTCGACTCCATTTGTTTCGTTTACTCTCCAGTGGTAACTCTGATGCCTCCACAGGCACTGGAATAGCAATACGTTACCTGTGTCCATCGATCTACTTGGATTCCGAAGTATTTTATTAATACAACCGTTACTACAATGGTAATTCGACTGCCCCAGCTAGGTGAATACTGTATCAACTGAAAAGCCATTAACTAGACTGTGGCTCCAGCTTTTTTCACCTCAAATACCCTTTCCTTCTGGAGTCCCTCAACGACAATAACACTGACGTTTAGTAAGTAGATGCAAGTCCAATGTTTGTAGACATAAGGAACCAAACTACAGGGGTCATAGGTCCCTAGACTTACAAACTCCTTAAACTAACTTACACTAAGAACAACACACACCCATTCCCGAGGGAGGACTAGCAGTTTCGTCGCTGGCTATTAAGAACGAGGTACTAGGGACCGGACGTTGGCAGCAGTACCATCGCTGTTGACTCCAAATTACGTGGTCTGTGTTTTCGATCTGATTTCTTTTATTTCATTGTGATGATCATGTTTCCCTATGTAGACGGATGATAACATAATATGTTTTCATTCGAAAGAGATAGTTGGCGAAACAAAATATCGCAAATATATCTCGATGCCCCAACTAGTGCTTCTTTTCCGTGATACTCTCTCCCTATAATCGCGATAATACGAAACAAGCTGCCCTTCTTTGAACTTTCTTTATATCATCCATCAGTCGCCCTTTGTGGAGATCCCGCAATGCGGAACAGTACTCCAAAGTAGGACGGACAACTGCAGAATAGGCAGCTTCCTTAGTACAACTGTTACATCTTCTAAGTATTCTGCCAATGAAACATTCGCCTTTCTCGTGATATTTTGTGTGTGTTCTTCCCAATTAAAGTTGTTCCTTAGTAGTAGTTACTAGGTATTTAGATGCAATTACGTCCTATACTGTTGACTGATTCAACGTGCGCACGAAGTTTAACGGATTTTCTCAACAATTTTCTCAGCATGTAGATATCTTACCTAGATTGATTTTGATCTTCTGGTGACTTTACTAAATGGTAAACGACAGCACCATCCACAAAGAGTCTAAGACAATTGCTCATATCGTCTCCTAAATCGTTTATAAAGTCAAGAAACAGTAGAGGATCTATAACACATCCTGGGGAACGTAGACCTCACTTCGTTTTTACTCGATGACTTTCCGTCAGTTACTACAACTGTGTTCTTTCTGACAGAAAATTACGAATCCAGTTTCACAACTGAGACAATATTCCATAATCACGCAATTTGATTAAAAGACGCTTGAGAGGTACAGTGTCGGTAACCTTTCGCAAACCCAGAAATTTCGAATCGATTTGAAACCGCTCACTTCATGTGCGTAAAGAGGTAGTTGTGTTTCATAAGAAACATTCTTTCTGAATCCGTGCTGCTTATGCATCAATAGGTCCTTCTCTTCGAGATAGTCTATAATGTTCGAGAAAAGTATATGTTCCAAGATCATGCTGAAAAGCTATGTCAGTAACATAGGCCTGTAATTCTGCGGATCACTGCTATTGTCTTTCTTGAATGTTTGAGTGACCTGTGTAACTTTCTAGTCCTTAGGTACGGATCGTTCGCTAAAAGAGCGGTTATATATGAAGGATAGATACGGAGTTATTGCATCAGTATACTCTGTAAGGGACCTAATTGGTATACAGTCTGGAGGATAGAGTTTACGGAGAGAGGTGTTCAGTGATGTGCAAAAGAAATAAACGAATATGCGAATGTTTCATAGCAGCTAATTAGTGGCATAAGAAGGTACAAAGTAAAAAGATGCAAACTGTAAACGATTTGCAGGATGTGATCTTGATAACTGACGAAGGTAAGGAGAGCCTGTTTGAGGTACAGGTGCGACGATTACATCACGTGCGGCGTAGGAGGGTAGTCGGTGTTTCGGTGACCACTGTGTGCTGGCATCAGCACTTCCTTTGTCCGCACTGCCGGAACCCAGCGCGGGCCGCGTCGCAGCCTCTTGACGTCAACGAGGGCCTGCCTGCTCCGTGACGTCACCGTCATCAACAAGTGAAAGCGATCCCCGTGCGACGCCGGCGGATCCACTAATAAATATGCGCTCCGTAATTGGGGCCGAGCGGTTTTTAATCGCCGTATCCGGCGTGCTCAGTTACGGAAAGGCGCTTCGCTGCCGGAGCGATCCGTCTGGGTGCGCCGCGCTGGCTTCGCCTATTCCCGGCCGCCGCCAGTACAGAGCCGCTGCGGGCAAGCGCTGGTGCTCGCAAAACGGCCGCGGTGTACGCCAAGTGCGCACACTCTCGCCTCATTTTTTGCGTTCTCTTGCGCGCTGGTAAACTTCCTGCAGGACGAGCCTGGTCCCGTTGGACGGGCTAAGTTTGCTGTACCGCGTCAGTACAGCGGAGAGATTTGCGACCGGCCACTTCCCTGCTGACACCTTATTCTTCGGCGAATTTGGCTCTCGGTGAAAAAAAAAAGTAGCGGTTGCGAGGGAAGACAAACATTTATGTGCCGCTGTGTCTAAAGCTGGAGTAGGAAGCCTAAAGAAAAAGGTGACAGGAAACACCAAAAGCGAAGAACATATTTGGTCCCCGCCTGAGTGGGGACACACAATCGCTGCAAGTTGGATGCACGGCAAATAAGAGCGAATGTCAGAGAAAAATATCTTATAGTCTCATACGAACGTCCCAAGACCGAAACTTAAGGCCATGAATATACCGTTAAATTGTACAGTACAGTACAAATAAAACATAAATAAAAAAAGCTGTTATGTAACATAACATTTAAAGCAAAATAAATAATGGGAAAAGTAGAAGTCAGTGATCGAACATTTCTTTACATAACTCAGCGGCTTCTATCTCCTAAGTGAAAGTAGAAGATAAGTTTTTTTATGCTAACAATGGCCTTACACCAAAATCAATGATTTTCATCACAGTATTTTGTGATGATGCCAATCACACCTGAAAAATTTACTTGTTTATTGTACTGAGCTTAAAGAGAGTGATCAGTTTACTGGTGAACTTAATTTTCGGAACAGTAATTGTGTTAAAGGAATAAATTTGCTATCACAGACTAGCTTACTTACTACCAATTAAATATTTTATTTCTCCTGCCTTGAAGGTAGTCATGTCATCCCTTATCGAAAGACGTAGTTACGTGCGTCAGTCGATACCATAGACGGTGAGTTAAAAGAACTTCCATCCTGATCTTGAGATACATACAGCAGTTTTTCTTGATTCTGTGATGATGTTCGCGCTTGCCCATGTTATTTGGACGTACCAGTCCATTGTGTTACATTTCGTTAGTTACGAAAGTCATTCAGCGTATTATAGTGAAAACTGAAAATATTTCCGTAGTATTGTTATTATTGAAGCCTTTGCAATAATGGTAACATACACGGAGAAAAGGTTATGAAAAGCAATAAATGAATGAAGAACATACCAATCGTCATCTGCGTCGCAAAAGTGGAACCTACCTTCTGTCATTGAGAACAGTGGTCGCAAACGTGTGCTCTTCTAAGATGTGTCTAGTGCAGGGGTGGGCAATTGTTTTGGCTCGGGGGCCACATTATAGACACAGAGGTTAGCGGAGGGCCGCACATTATAAATCTTTCACTTCTATATGCAGTAATTCCAAAAATTTTATGAAAATGCAAGTTTTCTTTATTTCTAATCACATATCACACAGAAATGCAATTTCGGATGTACCAGTGAAAGCGTTAAACTGCATTGATTAGTTAGGTATCATAAAAATCATTATATATAAATGATAGTCAGAATAAATGGGTATAAGTATACTTCTTATAATTTTGATAACACTTAAGTCAAAATTCAGAAGGTTTCGGAACTGGTGCTTTCCGGAAGCACGGGCACCTAAGCACAGTGAGAGTTCACTTCTATCCCTCTACCTCAATAATTACACACGCTTTATCATGATATAGTTTCACTAATCTCATTTTCCTGGGAAATATCACTTGTACCTCATCTGCCGGTAGTACGCACTACCAACTAGTGCAGGCGCTCGCGGATTTTATTTAGTCGCGCGGGGAAGGAAAATTTGTTTTTCCTATGATTTTTGTAAATGTCTTGGCGGGCCACACAAAAGCCGTTCGGGGGCCACATATGGCCCGCGGGCAGCTATTTGCCCACCCCTGGTCTAGTGCCGTACGTTTTCCTCTCATAACTAGACTGACATATTCAGTCGGCGTGATGAACTTGCACCGTAGTTCCCAATGGTTTTAAGTCGCGCAAGAATCATTCAGGCAGTGTTGATACACCTACATTTTTACACCCTGTCGGCATTTCAAATATGTATTACGTATCTCCTCCAGCGACTGTCCTACGTCATCGGGGGCACTGCGACGTGTTCGGCCTAGTTCGAGACGAATCGCTTCCGACTGCCCCGTAATTCGAGATGCGGAGCAAATGGGAGGTGGCGCACCGGCAGCTGAATATTCAGGCGGCTATAAATATTTATTTATTTGGCCCGACGAGGGTAGTTGGCCCGCCGCGGTCGGGGCGGCGGCAGTCACACGCTGTCCCCGACTGCAGCGCCGCGCACCGGCGGCCGTAAAAACTACCGCCGCGCCGCCGAGGAATAAAACCTGCGTCTCCGCCCCCGCCTTCGCGAAACAATAAACACTCGCCGGGCGTTTTTCCGACGCGCTCCGGGCCTCCAATAACGAGTCTTATTTCCAGTCCGGGCCTTTTTCGGCCTCTCTCTTTTCATCGACCTTATTATATTATTCCCTCGTTCGCGCCTGTCTCTCGTTTCCTGTCCGTTTCGCCGTCGCGTATTACGTACGGGTACGGGAGGGGGGGGGGGCATTCTGGATCACACCCCCGCCCGGGAGCCGCAAAGAGCAATGCCCCGCGGAGGTGCGTTGTCATGTGCGCGAACAGTCGGACGTGTATGCGTGTGCGTTTTTGTGCAAGCCGCAGGCAGTGTGCATTGTACACAAGCCGTTGCCACCGGCCGGCGACGCGTGTGAATGCCGTCGTGTGTTCGGTGGGCCCTCGCGTGTCCAAGGAAAAGACTGCGGGGGAGTAGAATGACCAGAACCTGATAGGAGGGCAGGGGGTACCGAACGACGTCGACGCGTACGCGCGGCTATTCACCGGCGCCGTGTGCACTAGCGAGTCGCTGACACGCAACGCACACATGCGCGCGAGTACCCCGTCCGTTGGGAGGCCCTCGTGGACGCGGAAGGCGGTGCGCGCACCAGACGGACCGGGGCCCATGGCGGGCTCTCTCCAACCGGCGCCTTGGCAGTGATTTTTCCTCGCCTTTGACGTGGCGCGAACAGAGATGGAACGGTGGCGAGGGGAGAGGGATTTAATAAGCATCTTCCTGGTTTCGCAGCTCGGAGAGGGAAGGCGGCCGAGACAATGGCGGCGTCGCCCGCGGCAGAGGTGGCCCTTTTGGCACCCGTCGTCCGGCGCCGCCGCTCCGACAAGTCTTTGGCGTCCGCGGGAACGACAGGCCCTTAGAGGCGGCTTTTCGCGGACGCCGGCCGACAAGGCTGCGTCCGGCGGGTCTTTTCTTGCGGCGTGACGCGACACCCGGCTGGCGGTGATCAGCTGCCCCTGGCGGCGACCGGAAGTGACACTGGCTGACGCGGCGGGAGCGGACAATCCGCGGGGATGGGAGGTGTCTGCTCTGGTTAACGTCCCGAGTTTCCGCCCACACCCCAGCACCGAGTAGGCCAGGCACCACCCACTCCTTCTCTGCCTCCCCACTCCCTTGTCCATATATACTGGTGACAGCGGGGCGGAGGGCGGAAAAAAGTCATGCATACATGCACTTTTGAGGTCTACAAATCTTACATCTTTAAACGAACAATTCTTATATTAGCAGCTGTCTCGGAAACGGCTCTAACGATCTCGATGAGACAGTATTGATAAATCTGAATCAGAATCGAACCCAGACCTCCATGCTTACTAGGCAGGTAGATCTGTGCTCTGCGGTCGTGCGTTTGCTTCGTTCTTGATTGTTCGTCGAATATTTGGCTCTGCTTTTTTACTACAGAGGGCATCCGTTAGACCACTACACCACTAACGATTAAGGCGCCTTGGAATAGTTCAAATGTTTGTAAATCTATCGGACCAAACTGCGTGGTCATCAGTCCGTAGCTTACAAACTACTTAAACCTAGGTAAACTAACCTAAGGACAACACACACACCCATGCCCCAGGGAGGACTCGAACCTCGGAGCAACCGCGCGCTCCGCGGCGAGACGCTTTACACCGCTCGGCTACTCCACCGCGGCCTTGGAATAGTCTAAGTACGATTTCCCTCCACGTCACAAACTTTAATTCAGCTTCTGTGTTCCAAAGAAAATTGCCACTACTACCAAGGCTCTCCAGGCAGAGGAATAGCACCTCGGCAATGGACATATTGGAACAATCCTGTTAAGGTGATATAAATATCAATTTAATACAAATAAACAATCCCTGAGACGGATTTTCGTCTCAAATATGTCATAGACATTATTGATAAATCTGAAGCATTGAATTAAAATTTTAATGAGAGGAACTGTCTCACTATCATCAGCGTATTTCTTGTGGCTGTGAAGCGAAAACTGGATATCCATGAGACGGAGGACGTTGAAAACTGGTGGATCGGGTTATCAATAATTTAGGTGTAGAATTATAGGTGCACAGGGCTACCGGAGTAATTGCACGAAAATGGAATGAAGGTGAGGAGTTGGACTTATTCAGTGAGAATGTTGCTGAACAAGGGTAAGGTGTGTGTCGAGTATGTGAAGGGAGGGCGGAGGGCGACGCACGTGCGCGCGACACGCCACTTATCGGCGGCCCCGCCCACACCCTGTCCTAAAAATATGGCGCCGCAGTGATTGCCGGTCTCCGGTTCAGCTGCCGTTATCTGCAGCACCACGCGGCGCTCTGATTGCTCATGGCCACACTGTGTTCCCCGCGAGCGGTGGAAGCTCCTCCGTTTCTGTAACACTTGTTGCTCGCAGCAAGACACTCTGTCCTTATCTCGAAGGAATCCTGCTGCAGGTATGTGCTCCGCTTTACCTCGTCCATTCGGTGTCGTAAAGTACCTTAGGTCCAGTGAGGAACCAGCACAAATATGACGAAATATCTTAAAACTATGATAAGTTTTACTGTCGTTCTTTATACTTAATGGTAAAAATTGGCACTTCAGTTTTCGTGTTGACGTATTAATATCAGAGTATATAGATGTAAACTAATGTCTCCATCGTTTGTTCAGGAAGGACACGTATGATTCGCGTGATATTGGTGATATTTCTGCCACCCACCTCCATCGCGCTAGCATTCCATTTCGGACGACACCGTCGGCGGCGGGACACTGGATAAAAAGAAAAAAGAAATTCTATGTTTCAACGCCGGACGCCACAATAAACTTACAGAGTGGAAGCAAATAAATTCACTGAAATATGAGCAGCTAACACCAGCTCGTCTATTCAGCCAGCGAGAAACTCTCTCCACCCTGAATGATCAAACGAGCAATTAGTTGCAAGTACAACCTGCGCCTATACAGATCAGTAAACGGTAGACTACCGTAAACAAAAGTACAGTTATTCTCCTTCAGATTAATCACTGTTTCCAAACATACGCTTTTGGCGTCTGCTAAATGTGTCGGCTACATCAGCGGTCTCCAATCTTCGTTATTTCTTTTTACAGTTTGCTACAAAACTTATGCATTGTGTGTCGTTCATTTACACTCTTTCTGAGTCTTTATATTCACTTCGTGTTTCTGTGTGTGTTCTACAACTGCGTACATTAAAAAGAGAGTTCTGCATTGATACATTTATACACTTTGCATTTTTCACTCCCGGTCATTACACTGACTTACCAAGTCACTTATAGGGCACGTACAGTTTTCTGTGGGACGTAAATTCGTAACCACAGTGCAGATAGACATTTTTCACTTCAACAAATCATTTAAAGAAGAAAAAAGGAAGAATAGGGCTTAACATTCCACCGACAACGTGGTCTTTAGATGTGAAATACATTGTGATTTTGCTATGGACGCTAAAGGAAATTGGTCTTGCTCTTTCAAAGGAACCAATCTGGCACTTACCTGAAGTGATTTGGCAAATTAAGGAAAAATTAAGTCTGGATGGTCGGAGGAAGGTTTAAACCGCTGTCTTATAGAATGAGAGTCCACTGTACTAACTATAACGCAACCTCGCTTAGTAAAGTGATTAAGAGAATGCAAGAAATTATTAGTGACAGAAAAAAATACTGTAACCCGCTGGAGATCGAAGTTCACAGTTTTTATTGGAAGTCTCGGAAGTATTCACTGAGAGAACAAGCCACACATAGCAAAAAGTGTCATATAAAGTTATTGTGAAATTAAAAAGGAAACGTAGCCGTACACTTTTCTCATGTTGCATGGCAGGTGAAACTGGTGATGATAGATTCCGAGAACGGCAGAGTCAGTCGTCATTTGCGCTGCTGTGCAGCTACTAGGCAGTGATTCATACGAGCCTTTCTGCGTAGTTCGCAAATGGGTCGAAGTGTCGATAGGCGTATCGACAGGCGGTGAAGTCAGCCACCGCCGGCGGCTCAGCTGACGCTGAATCACGCGCCGCCGCTTGAGTCACGAGGCGCTCGCCAGAGGCCGCGCCGGGCGCCGCTGTCCTTCCTGTGCGTCTTCTACAAATGATCGAAATGCAGCGGTTATCGGTCCCTAGACTTACAAACTAGTTAAACTAATTTACGCCAAGGGCAACTCACTCACATGCCCGAGGGAGGACTCGAACCTCCGACGGGGATCAGCCGCACCTTCCCCAGCAAGGCGCCTTGAGTGCTTGGCTATTTCCGCATCGTCCTAACTTCTCATCATTTTGAGTTAGTCTTTCTTATGATCATAGATCTTTTTCCAGAGTCTTTTCGTGCAGCAAAGACGTTGGGCAATACATCTTCGATTACGCACCAGTTGAATCTGGTAGCTTGTAGTGTCAAATTTCTTTGTACTGTACTTCTTGCGCACCAAAATTTCCCGTAACTACATGGTTAAGTCAGTAGCTTTTTCCGCCTGTCAGTGTGAATGAAAATTTCAGCCAATTTCTTAATTGATGGAAGCTAAGAATTTCCTGGGTATTTTTACATAAATAATTAAAAAGTTACTGGCTTTGGGCGGCCTCTATTTTTATTCATAGTATTTCCACAGTATTTCGCTATGGAAATTTTGCTTTAGTCTGTAAAATTTCAAAACATCATCAATTTTATAATGCACATTCAATTGTCGTTTCTCTACAGCAATCCATACTGCTTTCACGTATACCCAGAACTGATGTGCTGTACCAGTAGGTATTGTATCAGCATTCAGTCGTTCTACAAGCATTAAGCTGACGTTTCCGATAGGCATGATCGGGAGAACAGGAAGGCCAGGGAACAGCGCAGTCCCATGGGCAACGAGGTTCGAAGATAGCGTGCAATGTCTGGTCGCGAATTGCTCTGCTGTGGGCGTTGGCAGTCTGCAGAGGCATGGAAGCAGAACTGGCCCCAGCTTTTCGCAGATGTAACGCTGGTCCGTTACTGAACCAGCAACGTCCAACAAGAATGTGCTGGAATGGAATCTACCCCAAAGCACTGGACTAGTATGGCGGAAAGGCGGTAGTTCATAGCCTCTCAGCACGCATTGTCTAGTCTGGAGACACCCCGATGAGAGATCAAGTTTGACAGTGTGGAAACTGCATTGACTGCAATACCCCATCAATACGTCGAGAGCGTCTGTGATTCAAAGCCGAAGCGTGTAGCAGCGCTTGTGTTTTTTTTTTTGCAGTGACCATTAAGACAGCAGTTATTACGATGGCAACATTAGAATATGATTGAAAGTCTTATATATGACAATATCAAGAGTTATCTTACATCATACTGTCTGACAATAAAATTAGAAACATTACATTTGTAAGATAAGATATAAAACAACACATATTTTGCAGTAGTTTTGACAGACGTAATAAAGCATAAGTGCAAACATCACGGAAAGAAATGAGAGTTCCTAGGTTATAAGGAAGATCAAAATGTAAAATAAAATACAAAATTACTCGTCCAGTTTCAAGCTGTGTTTGTTCAAGGTAAAAATGGGAGCTACACCATCTCTTAGATTATAGTTGGACCTCGGTGACTTTTAGGTAGTCCTTGAGTAAACTTGTCAAATCGATGAGGTAAGACGGTGACACTTTTGTGGAGGGGGTAGCAGCGACTACACCGAGCTATGGCAGCAACAGTTATTTCATCGTCGTCCTCGTGCCACATCAAGCTGTACTTTCAGTTATGTGATCTTCGTACAACGTGCTATCTCGTAAATAACTGTTTGTAATTCTATGGGACCAAACTACTGTGGTCATAAGTCCCCAAACTTACAAACTACTCGGACTAAGTTAAACTAACGTAAGGACAACACACACATCCATTCCCGAGGAGGGGATTCGAACCTCCGACGCGGGAGGCTGCGCGATCCGTAACGTGGCGCTGAAGACCGCTCGGCTACTCCCGCGCGGCTCGTAAATACGTTTGTGTCTGATATATCCGATCCTTATTGATGTTTCATGCGCAACAGTATATTTCGTGGAATATTTTAGGTTTCGTAAACAAAAATAAAAGATAAATAAATAAGATAAGGGGGACAAGAGAAGTGTGGGCAGCGCGGTGACAGTAGCGCCTGTAGCCAGTTCGTCAGCGCTATCGGCCGGCGTTACCTGTTACTGCGCGGCCCATTAGTCGCCGATCACGAAGGCTCGCGTGCGCTGCTGGCGCGGTATTGGGACGCGCTGACTCACTGCCGCCTGGCGTCAGCCGGCAGGCGGGCGCACACACACACACACACACACACACAGTGATCGGCGCTGACGCCCGCGACGCCCCGCAGCACACACAGCCTACGTTCAGCGCCGCGGCCTTCGATTCCTCAGACACGCAGCTCCGCTCACACGTGGTGGCGTGACTCAGGCGAGCTCGCCACGTTTACGTTCGGACACGCCAGTAACGCTTGCCGAATGGTTAGAGTTGTAGATATAGTGGAAGACGAGATCCTTAAGGACTTCTCAACTGTCTGGCGAAGTCCCGTTTCTGATATTAGTCTCAATTTTAAAAGCAAAAATCATCTGTGTGTGTGTGTGCCTGTGTGTGTGTGTGTGTGTGTGTGTGTGTGTGTGTGTGTGTGTGCGCACGCGCATGTGCGCTATCCATGCTCGATGGTAATTGTGAAGATCTGAATGAAATGTCAGAATAATTAAAAAATGTACAAATGTTTGTAAATCTATCGGACCAAACTGCGTGGTCATCAGTCCGTAGCTTACAAACTACTTAAATCTAGGTAAACTAACCTAACGACGACACAAACATCCAAGCCGGCCGCGGTGGCCGAGGAGACTGAGGCGCTCCAGTCACGGTCTGCACGGCCACTACGGTCGGGGTTCGAATCCTCCCTCGGGCATGGATATTTGTGCCGTCCTAGTTCGTAAGTAGTTCATAAGTAGTTTGTAAGTTTAGGGACTGATGACCCCGTAGTTAAGTCCCATAGACTATACAAACATTTGAACACACAACCATGCCTCAGGAAGGACTCGAACCTCCACGGCGAGCTACCGCGCGCTCCGCAGCGAGACGCTTTAGACCGCTCGGCTACTAAAAATGTTCAAATGTTTGTAAATCTATCGGACCAAACTGCGTGGTCATCAGTCCGTAGCTTACGAACTACTTAAACCTAGGTAAACTAACCTAAGGACGAACACACACACCCATGCCCCAGGGAGGACTCGAACCTCCACAGCGAGCAAACGCGCGCAGAAAACAAGTAAAGTTCATTTTTGAACGATCATCTGTTTTTACTAAAGCCTTTAGTATCAACTAGTTTCGGTCTTTGACCATCTCCACAGTATCAAATATTTAACCCTTTAATGGATAGTGTAGCTGATCAACAACATACCTTATTTTTTTCGATTATCACTCAAACTGATCAACATTTTACCACAAATTCATTTGTAGCTGCTTCTATACATACTGTTACGCATATGCAACTAGATCGTCCTAGAAATTATAAATTGTAGAGTGCTACTGAATCATTTCGACAATTAACTTCATTGAGTCACTCCTAACATGTCCGTTTGTTTACATTATTATTCCTCCTTTGCCATGTAAACGTAGTCAATCACATACTACTGTTGCATTATGAGTTACTTTCTGGAAAGGTGAGAGGTATAATAGTAACATTTACTGCATTAGGAACTATATAGCTAATAATAGAGGCATAATAGTGACATTTACTGCATTGGGTACTATATAGCTAACCAGCTATAAACGTTTTGTTTGCTAGTAGTGCATAATAATTTTAAGGATGTTTTTCCAAATTTTTCTCAGTATATACGCACTAATTGTTAATCGTCGTATTTTTATAGCTTCATAGTTCATGTTCAGAATGACTCCGTACACAATCAGGTAACACGAAAACTGTTTCGGCTACACGTGTTCCAATCTTCAGGAACATTTAGTTGCAGAAAATTTTTGTGCTTACTGTTTTCCGCCGTATGTTGGGCATCTTCCCGGCTGATGGTCCTCAAGAAAACGTGACCAGTGTGAGGACGGTTTCTTGGAATCGCCTCGTGATAAGAAAGCCCTCCGATGAGTTGAGCTAGGAATAACCCGGCTGCGGCGCGAGATGTTCCAGAGGAAGGAAGGCTGCAGACAGCGGAGACAAGGTGACGCGAATTAGACGGCGCCATCAGCCGCGTCGGCGACGTCTCGTCGTCCCGGAGGAATCTGCCGAATGGCCGAACAGGGGCGGCGCCAGAAATTGCGAGCAGCTAGCGGCGAGCGGGGGAGGACTGGCTGCAATTACTGCCATATTCACCATCTATCGCAAAAACTAATTAACATATTGACTGCCGGGGAGTCGGCGCGGCGGAAAGACATCCCGTCAGCGGCGCGGTGACAAACGGGCGCAATTAACGAGTGCTTCCTTAGGCGGCCGTCTTAGGGCAGAGGGCGGGAGGCGGCTGTCAGATTTTGCGAACAGAAACCGGCGGAATAATTAGCGTTCGGAATTACATTGCTGGGTGACAGCGCGACGGGCCGAGGAATCCACGGCGCCCGCGTGCCGGCGGCGCCTCGGGGCTGCTGCGACGTTGCAGCCCAGGCACTCAGCCCTCTGCAGAAGGGAATTTTTTTTAATCGTGTTTTCGTCGCTACGTTCCGCGATCAGGCCCCTTTCTTGCGTTTTGTGACCCGAGAGGAAAACTCACACAGCAGTAATTGATTTCCGTAGGAGGAAATTTCTAAGGGACAATACCAGTAGTCATCGGCCTATTCAAACATGTACTAGATTATTCGCTCGTTATTTTTACACCCGCCAAGTCCTAGGATTTTTATCTGTCACTTTCCACTTCTTTGACCTCTGGCAGTATTGCTCATGTGAAAAATATCAAGTAGCACCGTGGTTCGGAACCCACGTTAAACTGTAGGTCCCCTCTTAAATGGCTGGGTAAGTCAGTTCGAAGGTCGGAGGAAGGCAATGGCATACCACACCTCCAAACAGGACCATGCCTAGTAAAGCACCGTGGTGTTCAAGCCAATCTTCGGATTGTTGACTTCTTTACCTTTATATTGATGTGAAATTGTATTTGGGAAATACAGCCTACATGGGAATGTGCACTGCGAAATATCTGATGTATCTAAGTCAGGAGAAGATCAATCCAACTGCAGAACGAATTAGATACGAGATCGGTATGGACAATTAACGATACTGAAAACTATAGGATCAATTACACGAGTACTAGAAAATCAATCTAACCTAAAACCGTAAATACTAATAAATACGTAGAAATTACAACTACGATCGACTGACGTTAAAAAAGAACACACTGAAAATGTTGTCAGGAAGTTAATCAAAGACTGCGTTTTATTGGAAAAACACTTAGAAGTTGCAATAGAACTACTACGATTTGCTCTACGATTTTCCGTCGTCTTTTGACTACTGCTCCAAAGTATGACGGAGAACTTCGAAAAAGTATACAGAACGGCAGCTCGTTTCGCATTACGGTGATCCAGAGGACGAGGGTGTCGCCGAGATGATACACGACTTGGTGCAGGGAATGATTACAACGTCGACAATCCTCGCGACGAGATTTACTTATCAAGTTTCTCTCATCGGTTTTCTGCTGCGAATGAGGAAACTTATTGTTGACACCCAGCTGCATTGTGAGGAATGGTCATCAAAATAAATGACAGAGATCAGAGCTAGAATGGGAAGATTCAGGTGATGTTCCTTCCCGTACAAATTTCTAATTTGAGATTCTGGTTAGCTACGACTGCGACAGAGAGAGAGCAGGACATGGAAAGAGAGTAGATGCACAGAATGTTGAAAACGATTACTTTTCTTAAGGGAAAACATGCGTCGCATGGTTTTGATTTGGCCGCGGCGGAATAGCCGTGCGCACTGAGGCGCCATGCTACGGTGCACGCGGCCGTTACGCCTCAGAGGTTCGAGTCCTCCCTCGGGCATGGGTGTGTTTTTGTGTGTTGTCCTTAGGTTAGCTTAACTTAGTTTAAGTAGTTTGTAAGCCTAGGGACTAATAACCAAACAAATTAAGTCCCATAGATTTACAAACATCTGAAATTTTTGATAAACCGTGTTATCTTCATGAGAAAAAAAATACGGGAAAATGTGATTAACCCACTGTCTCTACAATAAATGATTCTCTGCAAAGTTTTTTTTATTTCCTTTTATTTCACATTGCTACAGCAGAGCAAAGTAGGGTATAGATATGATTGCTGTATTTTGTAGTTGCGTCTATTTTTGGAAGAATTCTTTCTGATTTAGTTCGTATCAGACCGAGACACAAAAAAGCGGTGGTCCCGAGAACATAAGTGCCAGCCATGTGTGATGTGATACGCATTCTTGAAGATAGTAGCCGTAGGAGTCATACACAACAAGAATAACACAAGATGAAAGTAAATGGTTCTAATGTTCTTCTTCGTTATCATCATCATCATCATCATCATCTTTTCTCCCTTCCTCTGATTTTGTAAATTATAGAAAGCCAAATTATTGTTTCTCGATACATAAGATGCAACTGTGTAGTCGGGGAGTAATGTGAGAAAGCTGGAAGATGGAGTTCCTCCCCTTCGCACAGTTCCGCTCCGGAGCCTTTCCCGGGCTGTACCGCACGCATCGTCCGCTGTCTCTGCAGTTCCTTCGCGGCTCGCAGAGGAATCGATGGCGCAGGGGGGCGGACTCCATATCGGGAAACAAGAGGGGCCGCGAAAGAACGGGCGCGTGCATCGGCGAGTGATCACTGTCCCGCAGACAGAAGCTCATTCGTTTAATCCAGCCGCCCGGACAGACAGAGCGCGCGCACACAGGAGCCGCCGCCGGCTGAGACGGGACGGATACATGTCAGAGGAGCCGGCGCCGCCGCCGCCGCCGCCCAAACCCCTTTGATAACTAATTAGTCGTCCTTCCCTCCGCCGCCAATCCTTCCGCCTGCACTCCGCGCCGCCCCCGCTGGCCGAACGGTCGCAACATCTCTATATCCTCCACCCCCCCTCCCGCCCTTCCCAATTCTGCTCTGTGTGCGTCTCTCGAGCCGTACCCTCCAGAACGTGGCTGCCACCCTCCCCCCTACCGCACCCACACCCCCGTTCCGCGCGCGCCATCCTTTCACTCTTTCCGCGTTCCGAACGAGCGGATCCTTTCGATAGATCGAAACCCTGCTTCAAATTAACATCCCTCCGCCCGCGCCGACGTCGGCGACGCGGCTCCGCTGATTATCAGGAGAAAGAGCGCGCGAGTAACAGGGGAGGGATGGAAGGGGTTGCTGAGATGCAGAACACCCAATAGCGGGCCTCTCACCTCCCTTTAGCTCTCCCAACTTGAGCCCGGAGTGTCTGCCGCTGCAGGGCCAATCTTTGGCCCTCCGCGGCGCTGCCGCCGACTGGGAGGTCTTTGTTGCCCTTAATTATCGCCGTCGTGGCGCGACCACGACCACGTGAGCCCGCAGACGGCTGCCGAGCAAGCCTGCAGCGAGGCTCGGCCGCCGCCGAATGCGCCCGTATTGACAGCTCTTCGATCTGGCAGCTCCCCCTGTGATCTTCTGTGGGGCCCGCGCCCCCTCTCAATCCCCGCGGGGCTTGATTACTTTTGACCGATCGCGCGGATAGCGGCCGCTGCTGCCGATGACTTCTGTCGCCCGCCTCCTTTGCCGCTGTTCGCGGGTTATCGCGTCATGAATACGGGGGAAAAACTAGAGCACCGCAACGTCGCTCAAATATTTTGTACAAATAATACACTTCCTTGAGACAACATTGTCTCGACATACCAAAGGTATTAAGTATAAGGAGAGTGGGGAGGGGTGGGCAAGTTTGAAGCCCTTACTCTTACGAGTTTGAGTACTGTGGACAGGGCGAAGCTGGGAATTTGTATCTGACGGGAGGCGTGCAGGTGGGCTGATCACTGTGTCCCCAGTGGTGTAGGGGTCAGCGCAGCTGCCTAGAAAGCAGGAGACCCGGGTTCGAATCCCGGCTGGGTACACATTTTCAGCTTTGCCCAATCGCAGTTGATGTCATATATTCTGTGAATATTTTATAAGGAGAGGCATCGAATTAAAATCTCCGCTGTGATTGGGATTCGACTCCAGGACCTCCTGCTAACTAGACAGGCGCTTTAGACCGCTCAACTAACATAGCGTTACGAACAAAGCGACTGCAGGAACTGTCTTGAAGCACGTCTCCCACCACACCAGATATTGTAATTCTGGCTTAATGTTCCAGTGAAGTACGTGTCCCGGCCACAGCACAAATTTTAATTCACTGCATCTCATATTTAACACCTTTGGTATGAGATAATTTTACCTTAAAGATCTGAATTACTATTGATATTTTTATCACCTCGGCGTGAGAAACAAGGCGGGATTTTTCCTATTCAGTTTCTTTGCTAGGGTGCCATTCCAATTTGATACGTATTTCACAGGGAACATTGAGGCAGAATTAAAGAATGTGGTGTGGAGGGAGACGTGCTTTAACCCGCAAGAACTCGTGCCTATAAAAGTTACGTGATCGATCGCGTGTATAGCATTTTTTTTCTGACAGTCAAAGAACATTTTTAATGTACTTAATATGTTTAAATAAGTATTTCTAGTTGCATTTATAAGAAAACACATATTTTACTATTTACTATATTATTGCACGCCATTCATTTTTCATATGAAAAACCAGCCATTAAAACACCAATCAGCAACGCTCCTTTCCACCAATGGCACTGGAGCCGCGATGTCTGTGGCTATCGAAGTGATTGCTTTTGTTGATGTTAGTTACAATAGCGCCTGCGCGATAAACGGCGGTAACTAACGACCAATGGAAACGTGTATGATCGTTTTGGGACTTTCGGATTCGCACTTGGGTTGTCTTCGAAGCGAAGTTGTCTGTATGTGCTGCAGATGGAGAAAGGCTGCCATCGCTGTTTCCGTAGTGTAGCGGTTGTCACGTCTGCTTCACACGCAGAAGGTTCCCGGTTAGATCCCGGGCGGGAACAAAGTTTTCTGGTCTGTTTTATTTTGCGAGCTGTACTATAGATGTACTATATGTACAATATAACCACCAATAAAGGATAACCAACGTCCCCCTTCCTCTCCCTCATCCGCTGATATATAAACACCAAGTGATCGAACATTCAGCAGTCAGACACAGACCCTGATGAAGGCCGTCTGCAAGAGTGGCCGAAACGTCGGTACAGTTTATAAAATGATGACGCGGAGTCATACCGAGATGAATTTTATTGATACATTCCTTAGGCCTAAACAGAAACACAAAAGAGCGAGTAAAGTACTAGCCCGGGCCGAAACGCAGTAGTCAGCATTCCCAAGTTGAGCGCCGCTGAGGTGGGGACTGCCGTCATGAATAATTCCGGGCCGTTCCCAGTTTCTGACCGGCGCGACGCCGTGGCTGCTAAGCCGCGGCAGAGCGGCCCAAACGCGCCTCGCGTTACCAATAGCGCTTCCGGGAACGGCCGACGCCTTTCCGCCCGCGATCCCCAGGCCGGTCACGGCGGGCGGCGGCCGCGCCGGAGGGCCCATAATTAGAAGGCCCACCACCGCCACCCGCCACCACAGGTGTGACTCGCTCGGTGGTCGGCCCGGGAGGCTGCAGCCGTGGCACTCTGTCCAATCGCTGCAGCTCTCTCTACTACTCCTAACTGCTCTTGGCGAAATTTATGTAGTCAGTCAGTAAATTTGGGAACAAATAGTAGTCCGAGGGAGCCAAGTCTCGAGAATAGGGGGGATGTGAAACGAGTTGGAATCATATTTCCAATAATTTTGTGACGACAATTGCTGAGGTGTGTGCTGGTGCATTGTCGTGATGGAAAAGGACCTTTTTATGGGCCAATCGCCACTGTTTTTTTTATTCTGTTCCAGACAGTCGATGAGGATTATCCCTTGCGAATCACAAGATACCGTCGCCATAACCTTTCCGTACGAAGGACCGGTCTCCGCCTTTCAAAAAATGTTCAAATGTTTCTAAATCTATCGAAAAAAATTGCGTGGTCATCAGTCCGTGGCTTACAAACTACTTAAACTAAGGTAAACTAACCTAAGGGCAACACACACACACACACACTCATGCCCCAGGTAGGACTCAAGCCTCCGACGACGAGCAACTGCGCGCTCCGCAGCTAGGTGCCTTAGAGCGCTCGGCTACTCCACCGCGGCTCTACGCCTTTCTTCGTGCAAATTCTCTCTTGGTAACCCATTTTGTACTTTGTTCTATTGTTCTTTGGTCTCAGGAGTATTGTAATGTATCCATGTTTCAACCACAGTTACGAAACGACGTTAAGGTTCTGCGGATTCTTCTTGAACAGCTGCAAACCGTTCTTGCAACACTTCTCACGATTCCGTTTTAGGTCAAGAGTTAGCAATCGCGGCATATATCTTGCGGATGGTTTTCTTATGTCCAAAAGTTTATAGAAAATATGAACCCGTTCATTCAAGACGACCACAGCACTAGCAATCTCACGCACCTTAACTCTTCTGTCATCCATCACCATTTCATGGATTTTATTTATAATTTCTGGAGTCGTAACCTCCACAGGGCGTCCAGAACGCACAGCATCACTTGCGCCCATATTGACACTCCGAAAATCACTTATAAACTGTTCTAATCGAAGGTGCGAAGTCACCACAATATTTATCAAGCTTCTCTCTAGTCTGCTGACGCGCTTTGCCTTTCATAATGTTTAATGACTACAGGAAAATCTTTTCCAATTGTGAGAATGGTGTGAACATCGCAGCCTTTACTAGACAATGTTCTGTTGGAGATGGCATGCATTAGCCTTCCTCCAACCTTCGAACTTACTTACCCAAATAGTTATAGGGAAACCTACAGTTTGACTTGGACTCCGAACCACGGTGAATATCGAAATTTGTAACACCAGCAACATTACTAGAGGTGAAAGAATTGATAGGTGAAAGGTCGATCCCGTCGAAGTTCAAGTCCTTCCTCGGGCATGGATGTGTGTTGTCCTTAGCGTAAGCTAGTTTAAGTAAATTATAAGTCTAGGGTTGGATGATCTAAGTAATTTTGTCTCTTAGGTTTACAAACATTTGAACATTATGAACTCGCAAACTTTGGAATCACAGTCTGGCTTTTCAGCAATCCGTCACCGAGCCACACCTTCATATTCAGTCCTATCAAATCTCTTAAAGGTTTCTCTTCCTCTTGACACTCTCCATTTTATATCCTCTTTTAAGATCGTCATCCACTGCACTACAAAAATATCATTACTTATGTACTACATTTTTATGTCTTATTTCCAAATCAAATTTTGGCAGTCTCGCTCGATTTAAATTGACTACACTCCATGAACCTTGTTTTACTTTACTTAACTGTTATCTTAAAATCTCTTTCAATATCGCTATCCACTCCGATGAACTAATCTTCCACGTCCTTTGTCGTATCGGACACTATTACAAACTTACCGACTACCCTTTTCTATTTCTTCTTCTCAAATTTTAATGCCTTAATATTCTACCCTTTTTCAATTTATCGCTTTCCCATGTCGGTTCGTGGCCGCATCTGCTAGTGTTGGCATATCGAGACGTCACGGAATGCAGGAAGAAGGCGAATAGATCTATAACTCCGTGTCAGGCCCAAAAGAAATCGCTGAGCAAAACGCGAGCTGTGAGATCACTGTCGGCAGTGTGGCTGCCTGCGACTTTAAGCAACGGATCAGGCGCGCACGGAGACCGTCGACCTCCGCCTGCTACCAGCAGCTGCCCTGCCGTTATTACTAGGAACAATACCTCCTCATCCCGGCTGACAGGTCCCCTGGGCGCGCCGAGCGCAATATTCGGGCAATATATTTTGATTTTTTAATTCGGCCCGGCGCCTTCGGAAGCAGGGGGGAGGAGATGGTGGGAGGTGGGGGGGCTGCTTGCTCGTTGCGAAGGCGACACGCTAGTAAGTGTGTGTGTGTGTGTGTGTGTGTGTGTGCGCGCGCGCGCGCGTTTACGTCCATGCGGGCTTGTCGCGGTCTTTGTGGGGAGCAAGTCCTGGCCTTAACAGCCTCTGGGACCGCGTGCCGTCTTCGAAGGGGAGAGGGGGGGGGGGGGGGTTGGATCCCTGCTAGGAAGCAGATTGGTACACCCTACCACCCACCCCCAGCCTGTCTCCAGACGCCGTTGTTTTTCGTGTCCGGATTAATACCGAAGCGGCAGTCGAGGCAGGGGGACGTTCTTCCCGTGCCTCCTGAAAACCGGTGAAAAATTTACCGCCGCTCCCTCCGCGTCGTACGTGATTACTGATGACGGAGCAGTGTTCTCATAGTAAGCAAACTATCCCCTGCGTCCTGTGACGGCAGAGGGTGAATCTGTAGCTAATCGAAATATGCCACAGTGTGCTTAGTACTCTCGAAGATAACGTGCTAACGCGGTGCCATTGATGATACGTCGACGACTTGGAACAAGAAAGAAGAGAAATATACGAAAATATCTTTGAATTTCGGAGTATAAAACCGGTGATAGTGATTTTCGAACCTAAACTTCTGTTCATTTAAGGAGAAAATAATAATTTCCAGAACACGGCGAAATCTCAGAAACTTACTTATAGTTATCAAGTATAAGTGAATACTTTTCTGACTACCTAAAATAGTATATAAAATGGGGTAATTTCCCACTCTCAACGAAGGTCTTAATTAATCCAAGTAGCGCATGTTTTCTGATGTTTCATTGCAGGTGGTAAAAAGTATTCAACTGTGCAGCTTCCAAATTATGTGTCTAAATGTGTAACATCACCACAATACCAGCTTACGATTTCATTTCTCGTGGGAGTATAATTCTCAACTTAATTTTATCGTCTTCACGTGGAATTTTTCTCTTTCCAGTAGCCTTTCATACTGGCCCTGTACTGTAGCTTCTGTTCTTCCGTCATTTCGGTCTTTGTAGTTCTTCTTTCGACATGTTTCGAAACATGTGCCTTTCTGAGAATTCCGGGGCTTTGGATCTCTCAAGATTTTTCCCAACTTCTTTAACCCATATCGAGTTGGTCTACTTGTTTTAGCGGTAATTGTATAGTATACTTTGTTCGGTATCTATAGATGTCCAAGAAATATCGGCCTTCATTTCCTTGTCGTCTCCGACATCCTCTCCACACGGTAGACTTCTTTGTAGCTGCGTGCCTCAGTGTAGATTTGTAGTCATGATTTTTCATAGGATTCTCCTTTCCGGGATCTCCCACTTCTGTACCTTAAAGTTCACCGAGAGGCATTTTGTTTTGGCCACAGTGTTGTAGTGTATCAATTGGAAATTCCAGCTAATTCACTTTTTGTTGTAAACACATGTGACGTCTCTCACTTTTTTGTAACCCAGTTTGTCATCGCAACCATTTCAAATTAATTTTCTTCTACGGTTTCACCGAAGTAATTGGATTTCTTCACCCTCGCAATCTAGCCTATCTCTGCTTCAAAGAATTTCAGTCCGTATGTGTCATTAATCATAAATTTGATGTTTTCCATCCAGCTTCACAGCCCAATACTGCTGGCGATCTCTTCTAAGGCGATTAGATTCCGAGAGATTAGCAAACTATCCCGCAAAGTCCAGATGCATCATACGGATGGAAGTTATTATTACTATACCGTGTTTTTATTGCTTATTAAAGTGTCAGTCTGCAAGAGGCTCAATAGGCTCTACGCATTGCATTAGACACAACTGTGTTCACCTAGAAGTTTGGTTTAAACACTACTGTCTTGTTTCTGGAGTAATGCCCTTGTCTTCCTCCGATCTGTAAACTGACTTACACAGGCAGTTTTTGGAGGACTGGCCCACGATTTACTTCATTTTTTATTTTTTATTTATTTAGATGGGAACAATGGCAGGAGGGTGTCCATAATGAGGAAATCAAAGAAAAACTGGGAATGAACACCATAGATGAAGCAGTTAGAGCGAATAGACTGAGATGGTGGAGTCATGTTCCACGCATGGGAGAAACAAGGTTACCTAAGAGACTCAGAGCTCGGCAGCGGAGGGTAAGAGGAGTCGAGGTAGACCAAGAAGAAAGTACCTAGATTCGGTGCAGAATGATTTTGAAGTAAAAGACATAACATCAGACGAGGCATCAATGTTAACATTGAATAGGGGATCATGGAGGAATTTTATTAGAGGTACTTTGCTCCAGACTGAACGCTGAAAGGCATAATCAGTCTCTAATGATGATGATGATGATTGATTTATTTATTGTCTACTCTAAAAAGAAAAAAAGCTTTGATGAAGAGGTAATGCCACGGCAAGAGAATTGACAAGTAAATCTGTCACCGGTGCCAGAGACAGGGTCGCATCTGCCACGGAAAGCATCTCATAGGTATGGCCATCTGTGCGTTCGTTTTTGTTCGGTCCGCCCGCGTGACGAATAAAAAGTACTTTGGGGAAGGGATTGGGGGGGGGGAGGAGGGACTTCATCTGGACGGCTCGTCACGTACGGGAAACGGGAGGATTGTCAAAGCAAGTTTACGATCTCGTAAAGTGACTACACACGTATATTGTCTTTGTTATTTTACTGTAAGCACGCGGGAGAGGGCGGCCGCGCTTTCCCATTCTCCGGGTCTCCTTTTAACGGCCGCCGTGGCGACACCGGCGATATTTCTCAATGTTATAAGTAGATATCTCTGATGCCGCGGTAAGTAGCCGCAGGAATGTTTTGTCTGCGCGGGACGCCGGCGCGTCTGACAGCTGCGCCGCTGGACCGTTTCCATCCGCGACAGGTCTTTCGAGCAGACGCGGTGGCATCTCCCTCCCTCTCTCCATTATCTGTTATCTGCACACGGAGGTCTTTCGTCACCGCTTCGGCTAACAAAGGCATTAGGAAACTGTAGTCGATCGGCAAACACTGACGCCATTTCGCGGTAACTCTCATCAAGAGCGGTATGAAGCAGACGCGGCGGGGCGGCCGGGACGAAATATAAACAGAATTCCATTCCTGGTGTCAGGGGGGCGGGGGGCACTTGCCGCCTCGTCGGCTCCCCCTACCGTGCGTGGTGCCCCCTCCAGGTGTCTCGCGGCCGCCGATGCTCCATCGCGGCTTGCAGTAGATAACGCGCTCGCTTCGCGATACGCTCCCCGCGGCGGGCGTGTTTGCCCGTGGCGCCGCCGCCAGTCGAGGCACCTGCCATCAATAAGGACCGGCGCCTGCCGCTATCTGTCTCACCGGCCGCTATCGCCGCCGCCCTACTGTGCTATTGGCTCGTCGCTGGCGGCCCGCTGGCTTCCCAGAAGCCGACGGCGTCGTACGGAAACCCTTCTGCTCGGCGACCAAAACAGCGATCTGGAGTCGAAACGCGTGCAGGTCTGTATACACGCTACAGCGTTCTGCCTGAAACCTTCTAACCTCCACCAATCTGACAGTATTTAACCCAATAGCCGATATCCTCTCTCTCTAAAAACCTACCGTTGCCCTGGCATTTTTTATTCCACTCGTCTATTAGCCCATGTCCTCTTCCCTTCTCCCTCTCTCCATTTCTCCTCCCTTCTCTATGTCAAACCTGCTTCTTTCTCTGTATCCATCTCCTCCTCCCCTCTTTCTCTCTCTCTGTTCATCTTTTCCTCCCCTCTCTCTCTGTTCATGTCCCCTTATTCCACTAATTAAATGTTTGTAAATCTATCGGACCAAACTGCGTGGTCATCAGTCCATAGCTTCCAAACTACTTAAACCTAGGTAAACTACACTACGGACAACACACACACCCATGCCCCACGGAGGACTCGAACCTCCACGACGAGCAATCGCGCGCTCCGCAGCGAGACGCTTTAAACCGCTCGGCTACTCCACCGCGGCAGTCCACTAATTATCCCAGTGTCATATTCATATAGGTAGATATTTGCTTCTCTAAACCCTTTTCTCTTCGATTTTTCGGGACTCCTCTCTGCATGATACCACGGTTTACAGTGTACAAGAAACCTTCTTCATAAGACATTACATACATCTGCCATATTTAATAGTAGTCCATTAACCGGTGTGTATAACTCACCTACAGGTCAAAATCCACTTATAATTAAAATACTTATCAGAAAAACATATATTTGTCCTTTCAAATGATTACTAGAGTTTCGGCCGCGGTGGAGTAGCCGAGCGGTCTAAAGCGTCTCGCTGCGGTGCGCGCGGTTACTCGCCGTGAAGGTTCGAGTCCTCCCTGGGGCATAGGTGTGTGTGTTATCCTTAGGTTAGTTTACCTTAGTTTAAGTAGTTTGTAAGCTACGGACTGATGACCACAGAGTTTGGTCCGATAGAATTACAAACATTTGAACACTTGAACTAGAGTTTCATGTAAGCATTAGGAGTAAATTGGTTCAACAAAATGTTTGTAAATCTATCAGACCAAACTGCGTGGTCATCAGTCCGAAGCTTACAAACTACTTAAACCTAGGTAAACTAACCTAAGGACAAATACATGCACCCATGTCCCAGAGAGGACTCGAACCTCCACGGTGAGCAACCGCGCGCTCCGCAGCGAGACGCTTTAGACCGCTCTGCTACTCCACCGCGGCAGGTAAATTGGTGGTTACCTGCTGCAACGATAAACAAAAGGCGCGCGCGCGTTCGTGTGTGTGTGTGTATTTTTGTGCGTGTTTTTGTGTACGTGAATGCGAGTGCATTCCCTGCTAACCGGGAACCACAAGTCGCTACCATAATCCTTCATTTTGCATCCAAGTATGCGCTGCATTTTGAAATTTCGTAGCAGATCAAAACTTCGTACCTGATCGGAATTCCAACCCGGAACCTTGCCTTTGGCGCGATGCCCCTACCTACTGAGTAATCCAGGCGCAACTAACGATACGCTCTCACACCTTTGCTTCAGCCATTACCTCTCTCCCACAACTCGCTTAAGACACTTTACCAATATTCAATATCCTTAATGAGGACAAAATAGTAGGTAATAAAGATTATAAACTTTATGTGATACGGTGGAGTACCCGTCACAATGCGATAGAGTCGGGAAAGGATGGCGGAATTTTCCACTACATTGTCCGAAGATGATCCACATTTGCTGACATTATATACGGCACCTCTGTTCTAAATTTTTAGTCTAAGAACTGCCACAGCCGAGATTTCAGAAGAAGACATGTGCCGCATTAATGCCAACCGGTTTAAAAGGAAAGGTAGTCGTGATGCAAACAAGATTCTACCAAACTTGAGTTAACGTGGTGCAAGATCAGCGTCACTGACATGTCGTCGTAGTTACATTTTATCCAACTTTATGAAAATGATCTAGAAATGTTCAAATGTTTGTAAATCTATCGGACCAAACTGCGTGGTGATCAGTCCGTAGCTTACAAACTACTTAAACGTAGGTAAACTAACCTAAGGACAAACACACACACCCATGCCCCAGGGAGGACTCGAACCTCCACGGCGAGCAACCGCGCGCTCCGCAGCGAGACGCTTTAGACCGCTCGGCTACTCCACCGCGGCAAAATGATCTAGAATATATATATTGTATAATTAGGATTTGAAAGTACAACTCGAAATTCTGGTTTCCAAGAGGAATTCCGAAACAACATTTAAAAAAAAGAAATGGGCTTAATTTCACTCTGCATTTGATATCCTGGGCATCCTGCATGTAATGAATTCTTTTCACAATAGCGAGAAAGTTTTTATCACTATCAGTCTGATCTGTCAGACGTTATTGAAACTGCCCAACGTTTCACCTTTTATCTTGTTGGAAACTGTTGTTTTGGGTAATAAAAGTTCAGCGGTAAGTTAAATTTCCAGATGACGTAGCCTTACTGGGCAACTTAACGCAAAATCATCAATTGGGCGACATACTTTATGCATCGTTATGTGACCAGTTCTGCCCCCACATACTTGCAACGTTGAAGTGTCATTTCCTAGTACACAATTGGAAGTTTCAGCGAGGATTCGTCGCGTCTCCTTGTGAGATATGGGTAGCTTAGAGGAGCCGAGTGCCTCTTGATAAGATTCCTTTGTTTGCCTCGGCGGCAGCCGCGGTTCGCACACCCCACGGTGCTGCTAACATCTCGGCAACAGCACACCAGCTCAACCCAAATTTTCTCCATGTGTTCCTTATCTCTGTTTATGTGCACTGCTCTTTCTAAGTGCATATTCGCAAGAGGACAGGAAGTCTTTGTCATCTTCGCTTTACATAGCTCGACAAACGAGTACAATTAGCTAAGCGAGTTGCTTCTGAAATTGGAAGACGAGTAGAGCATTATTAAGTATTTCTGGATCATGTTTCGGCAAGCGCGATGTCATCTAAATCCACTTCCGGATCTATTTATAATATACTGAAAATGTGATTCATGTAGTATTCAAATAAGTGATTTTGTTTTTGTTTACCGTCGAATTTTATCATTGTACGTGATAAGTTCTGGAGATCTGAAATACAGCTAGTTTTAATCCAAATTAAAATGGGTAGTCCCTAACTTTTGTGTTTTAGTGTCCATCAACTGCGCGCTCTGCTGCAAGGCGCCTTAGAACGTTCGGCCACTCCACAGCGGCTGAAAGTCTTTCACGTGAGGTTCAGTGATAACAGAAATCATTCGTCTATTGAAGGCAACAACAATCTTTCAACACAATATTCCGAATGTGAAGTTTCCTGTAAACATCTGCGCCTATCTACAGCAGTAACAATATGAAATGTTCGACAACACTGATTACCTGATCATCGTCAGACACTTTTACGAAAGTATTGTTTCAAAAATTGTGTGCAGCGTTTTTCGTTGCAGCCGTCTGAGATGTTTTTTAATCAACGATTTCCCATACTCTATTTGTTAAACCATAAATATTAAATTCCACAACTTTCACAATGACTCGTGTCTCACTTGCAAATTTTTTGCCTCGTCTTCGATTTTAGTTGTAGGCCACTTGCCGTAAAATCTGTGGACCTAGAGGAGAAAGGTGTCAGATATCTATGTGTAGAAATGATTGGGATTCTGTCATAAATTGCATCAGAAGTGTTCTACATAAGTTGATGACTAGTTTTGTACACAATTATTCTCGTAAGTGATAATACAGGTAAAGCCATTGTACTGAATAGACAGAGCAGACACAAGAAGAGTAGCGAAGTGATCAAGAATACACAGGTAGACCGCTACCGCTGTGGATATGCAGTACACTGGCTTTACCTTTATTGTCAACAAGATTCGATAGAGGAGATGTGTCTGAAACTAATCGTCAACTAATAAAGGTTGCACCTAATGCAATCTATGGTAAAATCCCAACCATTTTTTCCCTATATTAGAATTTACATATCTTTTTCAGCTGCCAGTTCGCAGAGTTTCAAATTTGTTCAAACGTTTGTTAAGCTTATGGGATTTAACTGCGGGGTCATCAGTCCCTAAACTTACAAACTACGTATAAACTACCTGTCAAAGACAACATAAACATCCATCACTGAGGGAGGATTCGAACCCCCGACGGGGAACGGCCTCGCGCATCGGAGCATAGCGCCTCAATGAGCACGGCCACTCCGCCGCGGCTTCAAATTTGTTCTGTATTTGTTAACACTGCAGGGCAGTCTTCAATTCAGTACTTGCTAGCTACGAAACAAATTATAATTACCATTTCTCGTGATCCCGTAATGATCAAACTTATGCGAAATTGAAACAAGCTCCGGAGAATCAATTAATAAATCAAAAGAGGTTTTTGTTCCGTCAGAAAAAAGTGGAGAGGCTCTGGAAGCTCCTTATTTCGGCGTAGACTCGTTATATTTTCAGCAGTCGAATGAAGCTGGTACCAGATATAAGTATTACCCCCGGATGTCCTGGCAAGAAAATCGATGGAGGCCCGTGCTAATCGCCACAGTGGCGGTGTAACATTTCGCCGAGCCGATCAATGGGGAGGAGGTTGCCGCCGAGTTGGGGCCGACTTGTAGTAACATGCTCCCGCTCAATAATCATTTATACAGAGGCAGGAGGAGGAGGCGAGGGGAGCTTAAAACTCGCCATTACCATTATCTTAGTGCACGGCGGCCGGCGATCGGTTCGATAGCAGACGCGGTGGCAACTGCTTGCCGACATGCAGCCGTCACCGCCCCCCTGCCCCCTTCCTTACCCCCGCCCTCAACCACCACACCCACTAGCCTTTCTGGTGCGGGCACCCCCGCCCGCTCATGAAAAGCGTCTGCGATAAAGGCCGATTGCCGTAGTTTTCGCCCACTTCCCACGTCGTGCGCAAAAGCTTTACCACTTCCTGACGAGCGGGCCGCGCCACGCGAGCAAACTACCCTCCTCCACCTTCCTTTTCCCTATCCCCTTCCCGGCCGAGCGTTTAGGAACTACATTTTCATTACAGATGAAATCTGACTCCCTCGCGGGGAGAGAGCTCTGTTAATCGATAACATCGCGAAACACACACACACACACACACACACACACACACAGAAACACACACACACACACACACACACACACACACACACAGACAGAAACACACACACACACACACACACACACACACACGCACCACATACACACGTTTGTCGGCTGTAAAACGGCAAAAGAATCACTCAACTTTACTCAGAATCAATTTCCATCCGTTTTACCGATCCACACTATTGTTGTATACTTATAGCGCAAAAAATATAAATATTTTCAGCTAGTTATTTATACGATTCTGTGGATACGTATTTGAAAACTCCCAGGTCAATATGACGTGTTTCCAGCTTAAAGACGTTTGATAGGTTACAACTGACAGTTTGGGCGATATCGGTGTCGTACTTAACTGTAGCACTGCTAAATGAGGAGAGGGAAAAAATTCCCGCAATCTGTTTGAGACAGTCACTTCGATTCACTGAGAGAATAATAGAAAATTTAACTTGGGCTGGTCAAAAGTGCCTCTTACCCAATGTGCCATCTAGTTCGATTTTTTCATTGTCTTAAGAAGAATAAAATCGCAGTCTCTGTTGCAACAGAGACTGCGAATTATTTAATTATTCCACACTGTTGCTCCACCAGCCGCCACCACCACCATCATGGAATGGAATTAAATGTATAAAATCGCACTTCAGACAAAACGGGTGTCGTCTCTAGAATACTAACACAGAAAAATGTTACGCTACAGTGTTGCCGTTTATACCTATGCAAATTGGAATCGATTTTATTACAGCATCTTGCGGCGAGTTTCGCAATATTCTGCATAATTATCACAATCTCCGCCTTTTACGAGAGACAGTGACATGACATCACACTTAAATACACGTTTTTTTAATTTTTAATTTTTATTTTATTTATTTCCTTTTATTTATTTATTTATTGTACTTGTACTGACGCGGCCTGCACAGCTGACTGCATTACTCGTTTATTTCAGTTTTATGTCTGTCGCCTTTTAAGGTATGACAAGGCCTGGACTGGAATGCTGCCTTCTCAGCCTCGATACACCATTTTAGGAGTTACTGGACTGGGGAAGCGTCATAGCGTGATTCGCAAAGGCTACAGAACACACGTGACTAGTTATACAACACTCATAGAAGTATTCTTCTGCCATATGTACTTTCGGCACAATTCCCTCTGCAAGATTAACCTGTACTTGAGAGGATGTCGTTGGGAGGAAGAGAATACAGGACAATCTCGAAGTTTGTTTTACAGCTATAGCGCCTGTTACGGTATTTGTTTTTATTCTGTGCTCCGTGCGAAGGACCGCGCAGTCGCCGCCCACCCCGGCAACGCTGGTGACGTGTTCCGTGTTTGGTTTGGTTCCACAGGCCAGCCGCCAGCTCCCCGGGTGAAGCGCAGCCCGCGCCTTCGGCCTCAGCGCCTCGCTTAGAGTTGGGTGTCGCGCCCGCCCTGAGGGATCTGACGCAGCCTCGCAGTCGCTGAGTATGCGCACCATCAGTTTTCTCCTCTCTGGCACCGTCGGGCTTTTCGGCAGTTCTTCTTCATCTTCTTCTTTCCTCTTACACTTCCTCCCTTCATCGCTTCACTTCCTCTATCGATGGCACTTTACTGACTTCGGAACGTAACTGCTACTTCCAGGGATATTAGCACCAATTGCTACATGTTGTTTTTTTTTTTTTTTTTTTTGCTACTTCCTAAGAGCTCGTCTCTCGGGCATGACATAACTGTGCACTGGTCTGAGGTGGTATTTTTGACAGTTGTCGCTATTGTACAAAGCATATCTTTTCAAATTTTGCATGTCTATGTACAGAGCATGTTCCACTTTTATCAAAATGAGCGGCAGTTGATTTTATCTCAAACTGTTCGGATGAAAGAGATGTATATCGTATTCATCTGCTGCAAGCCCCCACAAATAGTAATTAAACAGGAAGCAAGACATTGTAAAACGGGTAGAACGTTGTCTAATAACTGCTACTGGTCAGTCTGACATCATTAGCGGATGAAATCGGACGTTGATGTCTTAAAACATTTAAGGCAGGTACCTGTCCGGATTCCAGCCCGGACACTTCCGTTTATTGGAAAAAATCTTTAAGTTAGAGCCATCCGAGGACAGTTAACACCCAAGTAACTTAGTTCAATCGGATCATACGTTCACCACTCGATAGAGCTTTTTAATAGACTGGTAACACTCCCTTACTTCAAAGTAGACCTACAGATAAATTGCTAGAAGAGCGCGTGTTATCAGTAATAATTCCAAGTTATGGCACTTCATGCCCATGATATTTATGCATCTTCTTACCAATATGAAACCGTGGCGTCTAGATGACTACAGATGTCACGGCCGAAAGATGTAGGCACATAATTTTTTGGAACAATGACAACTGAAGACAGTGGTTAAATCTATATTTTTTTTCCTCTGTGTAAGGAAGTATGGCCGAAAAAACATTATAAAAAGCGGACATGTATTCGTAGAGAATTTAGGGTTGTTAGTTCTGTTGCAGACAACGGAAACTTGTGTAACGGTATGCAAGGCTGAATGAGCTTAGCATATCATTTCGGTATCAGTACAGAAACTTTTAATAGATTTGTTGTATCAATCAATAGTGCCAAATATTTCACTAAGACTGCACGCCCACATGGTACATACATGTTGTTTCTCAAAAAAATGTTCAATTGTTTGTTAAGCTTATGGGACTTAACTACGGGGTCATCAGTCCCTAAACATACAAACTAGTTATCAAGTACCTTATACTAAGGACGGCACAAATATCCATGCCCGGGGATTCGAATCCCCGACCGTAGTGGCCGTACAGACCGTGACTGGAGCGCCTCAGTCCCCTCGGCCACCGCGGCCGGCTGTTGTTTCCCACAACAATTTTGTAGCCAGTTTACAACACCGGATGTATTTATTTAACAATATTGATATAACTTTCAGGTATTTCCACTCAGATTTTTACTGTATGACACATTTTCTAGTGTCCAAGAGGGTTGATCGTTCCATTTGAACAACCACGAAGTCATTTCAGCTATTGTTAAAGGTGCCAACAGATCTTGTTGAGTCCAGACAGAAAATTTGACGATGACGACCAGGTCTGTTTTCGAAATACTAAAGAAAAGATGGCAATTACGAACGTCATTTGACACCAGAAAAGTATCTTTAACAGCCACACTGAGAAAAAAAAGTTCAAATGGCTGTAAATCTATCGGACCAAATGTGTGGTCATCAGTCCGTAGCTTACAAACTACTTAAACCTAGGTAAACTAACCTACGGAGAAACTCACACACCCATGCCCCAGGGAGGACTCGAACCTCCACGGCGAGCAACCGCGCGCTCCGTCACACTGAGAAAACATCGTAAATTTAAATGTAGTAAAACGAGTCTACGAGTATAAATCTGCAGCAGTTTGGAACTGCATGGTATCTTCTCCTCGAAGTCACTTAAGATCTTGCTTCGTCAGTAGACACGAGATATTAATTCCTTAGAACTGTGGAAGGTTCCTTCGAGGAACGCAATTCCATCCACACCTTTCGCTGGGAGCTAACTGTCCCAATTCTAAAGCTGTAGAGTTCTCAAACACTAACGAAAACGGGAGGAATAGTTAGGTCGGAACGGAAGGTAGAATAGCGCGGCGGTCGTTGGCATTATCCGCTGCTGCGGCTGCGGCTGCGGCTGCGGCCGTCATCGTCGCTCTTCAAAGGCGGACGCGCGTCAGTGACGTCAGGCGCGCAAGAAGCGCGCGGCCCTTCTTTGAGGCGGGGCGGCGGCGGCACGCGCACGCACGCACGCACGCACTTACGCACGCATGCCGCCGCCGACTCACGCGACCGGCGCTGACCGCCAGGCGCGAGCGGAACGCCGCCCAGCTTTGAACGCGACGCCGAGGCCCGTCTCTGGCCGTCGTGACGACTTCTAAGCGTCGACGAAAGCCAGTATTCCTCGTCTGTTCCACACTTAATTCACGTTTATTTTCCATCATTTACTGCCACATTGCCTGGTGGTACCATACTGTCTTTGTTGGCATCCTAGCATCTATAAATTTTTTTAGTACAGAAGCTTGTCAAGTGCGAAAAGACTGTTTGGTGGGCGTTGCAGTTAGGTTGTGTGCTGAAACATTGTTATCCTTGTTATCGGAATGGATGACACGTTGCACTCAAGAACAGACAGAACACAGCAGGTTTGACACCTGTATGACACAATTCAAATCAAATGTTTGTATAGCTTATGGGACTAAGGGGTCATCAGTCCCTAAACTTACCAACTACTTATGAACTAGCTAACACTAAGGACGACAAAAATATCCATGCCCGAGGGGGGATTAAAACCCCCGACCGTAGTGGCCGTGCAGACCGTGACTGACGCACCTCAGTCGTCTCCTCGGCCACCGCGGCCGGCTGTATGACACACTGTGAAGTGATGCATTATGGTGAAAATGCCGGTGTTGTTAGGCACTTAAACCAAACATACTAAAGTGAACGAATATTTTATTATATTATTTGGGCCAAACCTCTCTTGTTTGTCAATCTCGAGTAGACGAAACATTTAGAACCGTGCAAAACTGAGAATCTTGTATGGACGACGCCGTAACTTGCTACTCTCGCTTCCGTCGAAAGTGCAACGATACGCACGTCAAAAGTACAACGATACGCCGTTCTACTTAAACTAACTTAAGGACAACACATACACCCATGCCCGAGGGAGGACTCGAATCCCCGACGACGAACAGCCGCGCGCACCGTAGCACGGCGCCCAGTGCGCACGGCTAATCCGCCGCGACTCCCTCATAGTAAGAAAACAATTATTTAGACATCTGAGACCAACATTGTTTATATCTGCTGCTCTGTGTTACTAGTCTTACCAAAAAAAGAAAGATGATCGTATGACACTTTTGGCGGAGATATCCTATTAGCGGTTGTTCGGTAGGCTAGTGCAAGTCTTATTTGAGGCCACGTCAAACTGTGATAGTGAGGAATACAAACAACGCCCTGCCGGTTATCGAACTCAAACTCCATACTTGATAGCGATGCAGTCGACTGAGGTAGAGAGGCGGATGAACAATTGCATCCTATTTGCTACGCGGCTGATGAGTTTTAGTTTGCTAATGAGCATATTACGAAATTGAATCTCCAGTAGACGAAACATTTAGAACAGTGCAAAACTCAGAATCTTGTAAGAGAAGTTGATAAGAGACAGTTTTCGTGTTGCAGCTCTGTCGTGGTAATTTACGTCTGTAGGCGAGAAGAGGGTCGTAGCTATCTTTATCAATGACGATCGCTGAAAGTGAAGCGATCTATAACACAGAGAGAATTTACCAATTAAATTTCGAGAGAGTAAATCGTAATAAGAGTCGACCAACACACTTTCTCCTTCCGATTACTATACCTCGCGAAGTGGCCACAAGCCGGCCGCGGTGGCCGAGGAGACTGGGGCGCTCCAGTCACGGTCTGCACGGCCACTACGGTCGGGGGTTCGAATCCCCCCTCGGGCATGGATATTTGTGCTGTCCTTAGTCTTAGTTAGTTCATAAGTCGTTTGTAAGTTTAGGGACTAATGACACCGTAGTTAAGTCCCATAGACTTTACAAACGTTTGAACATTTGAAGTGGCCACGTCGGGAAATCAGAGGAGCGGGCACATGGTGCGTTGTAGATAGTCCTTCTTTCATGCCGTATTCCTGTATGTAATAGAAGGGGAAAATTATAGTGGTCCTAACGAGACTTACAATATAGTAAGTGCCGAAGGGAATGCGGAGGAATGCCGAGTCATGTCGAACACTGCCAGCGGCCACATCTGCGCCTACCTCATGACTCCCACGCATTACGCAAACCGCACCAGTGATTTATGTTGCTGGCGATTCAACGACGATCGGAATTTCTACCTTCGGGCCTTCGACGTGTCTCCAGAGACAAAACACGGCGGCGTAAACAGCCATTGTTTACTCGCGGGAGGGCGCGGCGCGGCGCGACACAGGCTGCAGGCGCCTTCGGCCTTATTCGTTTTATTATCTGATATCGACGCGAAAGTTAATCAGTTTCCTTTATCTCGGCGCCGTTGATTACTCGGCGTCCCAGCTGCCGTCGCCGTCGCGGAACCTGTTCCAGCAGAGCACGCCGCTGCCTCCGCCGTCTGCAGATCGCAGTCTCTCTCTGTCTCTGTCTCTCTCTCTCTCTCTCTCTCTCTCTCTCTCTCTCTCTCTCGCTTCGCCTCGCCTGCCGCTCCCAGCTTCCGGGCCGAGACAAAACACGAGCCGTTCCGTGCAAAGGCGCACCTCGGCACCTCTCCAATCGACTGATTTGCAACCCCCTCCCCCTCCCCCGCCGCTCTACGTTCCCCCTTCCTATCCAGCTGTTTAATCTTGAGATGATTTCCATCGTACTGGGATTAGCCGAAATAATATTAACATCCTAAATTTTGCACTTTGTTTTAGGTTCGTTCTTTGTTGTTCCATTGCGTTAACCAGCATAGAATGTTTTGAAAATGATAGGATGACTGGTCCCTCCGAATAGAAATTTAAACGTAATGTGGCGGGGCGACATGGAAATGGAACGTAAGGTCGATTTACAGCGGCAGTCGCCTGTTCGCTACAGTTTGATGGGTGGGTTGTGGGGAACTATAGCGCCACTGGAACGGAAACTGTGCACAGAACGCCTGTCACGAGTACTGTTCAAGTGTTTGCGGTTCCCGTGATAACTAACTGAAGAACATATGTTGTTGTTGTGGTCTTCAGTCCGGAGACTGGTTTGATGCAGCTCTCCACAATACCCTATCCTGAGCAAGCCTCTTCATCTCCACATAAGAACGGCAACCTACATCTGTCTGAATCTGCTTACTGTATCCATCTCTTGGTCTTCCTCTGCGATTTTTACCCCGCACACTTCCCTCTAATGCTAAATTCGCGATTCCTTTATGTCTAAGAATGTGTTCTACCAATCTATCCCTTCTTTTAGTCAAGGTATGCCAGAATTTTCTTTTCTCCCCAATCCTGTTCAGTACCTCCTCATTAGTTACGCGATCCACCCATCTAATCTTCAGCATTCTTCTGTAGCACCATATTTCAAAAGCCTCTATCCTCTTCCTGTCCGCACTGTTTATCGTCCATGTCTCACTCCCATACAAGGCAACACTCCATACAAATGCCTTCAGAAAGGACTTCCTTAGGCTTAAATCAATACTCGATGTTAAAAAATTTCTCTTTTTCAAAAACGCTTTTCTACCCATTGCCATTCTGCATTTTATATCCTCTGTACTACGACCATCATTTGTTATTTTACTGCCCAAGTAACAAAACTCACCTACCTCCTTTATTGCTTCGTTTCCCAATCTAATTCCTTCAGCATCACCTGATTTTCTTACACTGCACTCCATTACCCTAGTTTTGCTCTTGTTAATGTTCATCTTATATGCAACTTTCAGCACACTGTCCATTCCGTTCAATTGCTCTTCCAGGTCCTTTGCTGTATCTGACAGAATTACTATGTCGTCGGCAAAACGCAAGGTTTTCAATTCTTCACCCTGAACTTTAATTCCTTCTCCAAATTTCTCCTTGCTTTCCTTTATAGCTTGCTCAATGTACAAATTGAATAACATTGGAGAAAGGCTACAACCCTGTCTTACCCCCTTTCCAACCACTGCATCCCTTTCATGCCCTTCAACTCTGACAACCGCTGTCTGGTTTTTGTACAAGTTGTAAATAACCTTACGCTCCCTATATTTTACTCCTGCTTGCTTCAGAACTTGAAAGAGTTTATTCCAATCAACATTGTCAAAAGCCTTCTCCAAATCTACAAAAGCTGAAGAACATATAAAGTTTTAATGCTGTGCTGCAGTCGGTATGATCAGTACGAAAAAGTAATAGAAAACCTGAAAAGATTACAAGCCAACAGTTATGTACGTGTCTGTAATGTAAAAGGACAAACGCACAACAGGACCGGCTTAACGCATATCCAGTCCTGGGACTAAAAAGTGTGATTCCTGCTGACTTCATGTCGCAGTCATGCACTAAGAAAGTTAAAGAAATACACTTACTTCTTTGGATCATTCATGCCATGCATTAGGTGATACTGTACCTCACAGATCTTTTGCCGAAATACCGACGAAAAACATAGAGTGGACCCTCATCCGCCTGCGACCCTGCTCTACAGCCCCCTCCCCTCACATCGCCACAGTGCTAATCTAGTCCAGCTACACAGCATTCGGTGACCGATGTCCGCAGCGATATCTGCGTAAAATCAAATGGGGAAATAAACAGATGATCAGTACCAGTCCACGCATCTATTTTATTGAAGATAAGTTCAAACTGTTTTATAATACACATAATGGAGAAAAGATTAGAACTTAACTCCCGTCTAAGTGGAGTTATTAGAAACGGAGAACAAGTTGTCACAGGACATGGTTGCCAAAAGAAGATAGGAGCCACCCCAACATTTGTGTTAATCATTTTAGGAGAACCACAGGAAACCCAAAATTCAATTTTTAAGAGGTTTGGAACCCATATCTTTTCGAATTCGAATACAATAATCCATGATTATTGTGATATCACATTCGGGCTGACATGTGAGGTGAGCGGGAGGGTGCGTGAGGGTTGCGTATGGATAGCCCTGACGCGTGCGAAAGCTAGAGCCGGTGCGGAGAGTCACGGGGCAGTCGCTGGCGTTCCTAGGGCGAGTGCAGCCACAGCGCGTAAATTTAGCTGTCGGGAGGCAAAGTCGCGAGTCGGTGAGGTGGCGACCTCAATCCGCCTGGGCACACTTGCTGCCCGGCTAGACGACAGCGGTGGCGGCAGGAGCGCCCCTCACATCTGGCCGATTTGTTTACTGTTTTGTCCGAATTCTGTTAAACTAAACATCCATGCAGCCGCTAAAAACTACGGCGCTCTTCTTCACTGCTATTCTTCTAGGCTCAGAGAAACTTGACATGACCGGCCGGAGCACAGGTCTGCAATGCACCTTTCGAGGACTTTCTGCGCATGTGGTACTTGCATGACTTCGTTGCCGGATTGTTCAAATACGTCCTGAACTAATACACAATGAACACGATTATCTCCGTGCTCAACTGGTATTCAACCGAACGAGACACTATAATTGTCTCGCCTTACCCTGCACCTGACTGTTTTTTTTTTCTTTTTTTGCACAGAGGATTTGACAAAAAAAAAAAAAAAAAAAAAAAAAAAAAAAACCTCGCCTTCAGCAGAATTCCTTATAATTGAGTGTCAGTCGATCACGCATTGTAGGTGAAAGTCGCCAATAAATGCCAATACGTTTAATAGCGATCTTCAATATGGCCTTGTTGTTACAGGCGCGAAGCTGTCTAGAACAGTAGTGGGCGATATTCCGTGTCCTGCTGCAGTCATTTGCTTTTTTTATTTTTTTTCCCCCTCTCAGCGTTTGTAACAGATTCTTTAGCCACCAAAGACATTTAAATTCTTACTTGGCAAAAATGGTTCCCCATATTTTTACGAATATGTCGCCATTTCCGAAGGTATGGAATCTTTCTATGGGACCAAATTATTGTGGTCATCAGTCACTAGGATTACAAACTACGTAAACTAAGCTAAGGACAACACATACACCTATGTCCGGTGGAGGAGTCGAACATACGGTGGGAACGGCTGTCCAGTCCGTAGTATGATGCCTTAGACCACGCCGTCATTCCGTCCAGCCTTTGAATGAATGGACAAATACATAATGCCTGCAAAGATACTAAAATCATAATTATATATGTCATACATGTGGTGGACCATCTGGAAAAGACAGCACATGTCATAAGAAGAAATTATGTCGGTTTTTTTTTCTTCAGAAAAAGAGACGTAGTGAGTAATAATATTTTGATAATACTGATGATAGTGATGAGGATCACGAAGTGGCGAATATCGAAACTTACACATTATTTCCTTAGTTCCATAAACCGTATGTAATTTTGGACACAACACTTTCTTCAGAGAAGTTATACATATTATTATTGTCAGTGGCTACAGTTCTATGAATTTCTTCGTAATCATGACTGTTACAAAGCAGATACTGTTTATACTTCCAAGTTTATCTTAATCTAAAAAAATTTGAAAACCCAAATACATTCTCTCGGGCCGCTGCAATGCATATAGGTGCTCTATATCACACGTAGCATCACTAACGCTCACTGTATTATTAGGATCACTGATACATTTATTCAGACCATATTTTGATGCTCAGTGCATCATTAAATGAAAATATCTCAATTTGATCAGCTTGTGTTTCACGTTCAACAGCACTGTCACACAAACGTGTTTCTGCGCCTCAGTTCTGTGGCCCTGAAGTAGTTGTTATTAAGTGGCTGCGTTTGGCTTACATGACACATATTATTCTCTTTGACAGTCTCACATATTTCATTCTGTCAAACTCGCACACAAATCAAATCATCTATATACCACTCACAATTACCAAAGATATAAAACCTCATAAAACTTCTTACTGATGTCAGAAAATGGTACCATTATTTCTACGATTTTGACGGGTGCCTTTCTCTACAATGGTCGCATTCATTACGTTGTATTTTCGAGAGCAGAAATGCGATTGCTGTCCAAGACTAGCTCACATGTATCCTCGGTAGTAGGTCGGTGGCTAAGTGAGGCGACTGATACTGTTTCGCTGGGGACAATCGCTGGCAACCACGATAGAAGTTAATTAATCGACTGCATTACATGGAAGCGAGCCATCTGCTCTAATTCACTCAGCATGTGCGCAAGTGAGCTTGTGGAAAATGTAATGACATTTGGCTCGTACTAGAACCCGGAGCCGTCGGATACGCAGTGGCGATGCAAGGCAAACATTATTTTCCTCTAAAGAACCCATTTGACCTTCACGGAGAAAGGGAACATATTCGCTTGCAGTATGCCTGACAATTCGATTGCATCATTTCACTGCCTGTGTAAGTATTTATGTCGGAATGAAAGAAAAATTGCCAGCACACAACACGTGTTTGATGACGGGCAGGGACTTCAAAAACGTAATGGAAATAACATGGCCACGAATCGAACTGCTCACTTACGCGATATCGACCCACGAAAGAAGCTGCGCTGACATTCAAGGTACACAACATTCCTCGTTTTCAAAGGAACAAATTGTCTTTGTGACCTCGGTGAGCAGCACAAAAAACGGCAGTGCCAGTTAGAGACAAGATTCCAAATCGTACACTTTTATTGGGGCTACTCAAATCTGTTTATAAAGCGTGACGAGGCTATTTCGAAATGTCTGACGGCTATCCTCTCACCACCTACGCGCCAACAAGGCGAGGAAAGGAAAAACGACAAGGAAAGACAAAAATACGGCCGTAGAGAGTTTAGTGAAAGAAACTATTAGATTGTGTGCCTGGCTGAATATTACGGAGTGGCAAACACATGGTGATTCCAGAGAGAATATAAATTTCTAGAAAAAACCTGTTCGGTTATGACATCAGCAGCCACTACTGCTGTTTAGTATTTGGAGACTGTCGCCGTGTGGGTAACTAGTTGCCAGCGAAACCAGCCCATATGTGTCAAGTGCCGTAAATACAGTCACATGGAGAATGTGTTTGTTTATTCTCTTCCCTATGTACCAACATGGTAAAAGCCATGCGGTATCAGCTATCGAAAAAGACTATGGATATGTTAGTGAAATAAACTGCTACATTGTTTACGTGGCTGTACCTCACAGATTGCAAATAGGATTGCGCTGATTGGCTAAATTTATAAACTCAAGTGTTGAGAAGTCCCACTCAAGAAGTTCAAATTTTTTTGCTGGAAAATAGTTGATTACTGGTTAACACCGTTTGGAAGATGTAGATGTACGGAGCAAAAGTTTAACACCCTGTCTCACGTCAGAATGGTTTCATCGCTGTGAATCCCGGTTACTGACTTCTCGTATAAGTTAATACTAGAGGGGACGGAGATCGTTCTTCATTCCTTACGTATTGTCGCGACAGACCCGTTTAATCTGCATGCCACTCGAAACTAGGTACTTAAAAATCCACCTCCGGAAATTTAGATTGGTTTTTCATACTTTCCCTAAAATAACTGCAGATAAATGCCGTATGGCCCCTTTTGAAAGGACTTAGCTGAGTTCATTTCCCATACTTAACTCTCCTAGTACCAGATGGGGCCAATACGACACATGCGGCACTGCGGAATACAGGACAACCATTTACCTTGCAGGCCGTTCATTTGCGTTCTGTAGGTTTCTCTGCAGAGCGAAATATTAACACACACAAACACACACACACACACACACACACACACACACACACACACACACACACACACACACGTAGAATTTTATATACACCGATAACTTTCCATCCCAATATACTCCACCCTTTTATCATTATCAACCCTCAAGCAACAATGCAACCAATAAAACCAATTTCAAAGAGTAAATATAATTTTCAAAGAGTAATTATTGTCCGCATTTCGCATTATATTCGTCAAATTACTAAATATCTATCAGATCGCTATAAAACCGTGCCTAAAACCTTCCTCAGGTACAATAAATATGATTTTCAAAGAGTAATTATTGTCCGCATTTCGCATTATATTCGTCAAATTACCAAATATTTATCAGATCGCTATAAAACCGTGCCTAAAACCTTCCTCAGGTATAAATTAGTAACTGTACAAATATTTAAGTCTCTGCGTCTTGTCGTTCGGATGTGATAAGCGTACACCGAACAGACATTCACATTAATATAGCTATCCGATCGCCATAAAACCGTGCCTAAAGCCTTCCCCGGGCGTAGACATTAGTAACTGTACAAATTTTTAGCTCTTTATGTCTTGTGGTTCAAACGCGATAAACATACACCGAACAGACATTCACATTTATAGACGTAGATTAAGACACTCATGAGCTCGGCTGCGGAGGGTAAGAGGAGTCGAGGTAGACCAAGAAGAAAGTACTTATATTCGGTGCAGAATGATTTTGAAGTAAAAGGCATAACATCAGACGAGGCATCAATGTTAGCATTGAATAGGGGATCATGGAGGAATTTTATTAGAGGTACTATGCTCCAGACTGAACGCTGAAAGGCATAATCAGTCTCTAATGATGATGATTTATTTATTTATTTATTTTCCTAGCACGCTGTGATCTGTTGCATAGTCACGTAAGAGGATCGTGTGAAATGAACTCTAATACCGCTGACCTGCACGGCAAACGTTGACGTAAGTTTCCACAGAAAAATAAAAGGCCGTATTGACTGGCGAGTGTCCGATCGGGGATATCCTGGCGACGGGGAGTAACTTGTTGCTCCGCGCTGGCAGTCCTTTATGTCTTGTGGTACAGACGTGACAAACGTACACCGAACAGACATTCATATTTATAGATTTATTTTCCTCGCACGCTAAGTGTGAACTGTTGCATACTCACGTAAGACGATCTACATCTACATAGATACTCTGCAAATAACATTCAAGTGCCTGGCAGAGGGTTCATTAACCACTTTCATAACTTTTCTATACCGTTCCATTCTCTAATAGCACGCGGGAAGAAAGAACACCTAAATCGTTCAGTTTTCGATCTGATTTCTCTTATTTTATTGGGATGGTCATGTCTCCATAAGTAGGTGAGTGCTAGCAAAATATTTTCACATTCAGAACTAAAAGTCGGTGATTGAAATTTCGCAAACAGATCACGCCGCAATGAATAACGTCTTTCTTTTAATGATTTCCACCCCAATTCGTGCAACATTTCCGTGACGCTTCCCCCCCCCCCTGTAACGTGATAAAACAAAACGAGCTGCCCTTCTCTGAACTTTCTCAATGTCTTCCGTCAATCCAACCTGGTGAGGGTCCCACAAGGGGCAACAGTACTCCAGGAGAGGACGCACAAGTGTGATGTAGCCTGTCTCTTTGGTGTGGAGCTGGTGCATCTTCGAAGCGTTCTGCCGATGAAACGTAACCTCTGGGTCGCCTTCACCACAATGTTCTCTATGTGTTCTCTCCAGTCAAAGTTGTTCGTAATTGTAACTCCTAGGTATTTGGTAGAATCTACGACCTTGAGGTTCGATGATTTCTCGCGTAATTGAAGTTCAGCGGATTTCTTTTAGTGGTCATGAGTGTTACTTCACACTTTTCTTTATTTAGTGTCAATTGCCAATTTTCGCACCATGCAGAAATTTTGTCTAAATCGCTTTGCAGTTGCTTTTGATCCTCTGTTGACTTCACTAACCGATAAACGACAGCATTATCCGCGAACAATCTAAGGGAGCTATTCAGATTGTCTCCTAAATCGTTTATAAACACGAGGAAAGAGTAGGGGACCTATAACGCTTCCCTGTGGAACGCCAGATATCACTTCTGTGTGAAATGAACTCGAACGGGCTTCTAATACTGCTGACCTGCCCGGCAAACGTTGGCGTAAGTTTCCACAGAAAAAAAAAAAAAGGCCGTATTGACTGGCGAGTGTCCGATCGGGGATATCCTGGCGGCGCGGAGTAACTTGTTGCTCCGCGCTGGCAGTTCTTTTTTTTTTCCCTCCCTGCGCGCTCTTTTTCGCACCGAAAGCCGATCGTCGCCGCTGCGGAGGGGTGGAGCGGGGGCGGCGGGGGTGGGCTGGGGGCGGCCGATTCCGCCGGGGGCGGCGGTGGCGCGCCGGCTCGGCTGAATGCGGGGCCACGCGCCTCGGCGGCAGCGCGGCGGCCACGGTCAGCTGCGCGGCGACAATGCCACTCTGCAGCCCCGGGGCCCGCTATTGTGGCGCTGCGCTGCCCATTGTCGCGCCCGACCGATGTACGCACGGATTATTGAATCCCGGTTCACACACCCACAATTTTAATTGACGCAATTTTCCGTGAAATCGGCAAGGCAGGTAACTATTTGGGACGCGCGCGCTCGGACAATAGGGCTGCTCGGGGGGAGGGTAGCCGCGCCGGGCGCAGCCATAATAGTAAATAATAGAAACACGCTGATGACTCGCCGGACCGGCAGCGGGAAAAAATATTCTCGCCGCCACAATGAGGGGGTGTATCGCGTTTGTGCCGATTAATATGTGTTTTAGCCGGACGAGTATACAGCATTATCTGCGCTGACTGAAACCCAATTTCTCGCCACGGTGACGAGAAATTTTGTCGGACCGGAGAGTCGAGCGCGTTTCCGCACCGTTCCCTCCAGCGCACTCGAAACCCGTCCGCGAGATTTCCGAGAGCGGCGCCGCTTTTCTGCAGTGAAAATATTATTGCTTAAAAATGACCCGCAACACTGGCGCGTTTTCCGGCGGTGCTGTTCTTTTGTTACCTGGCCGCACAATGGGATTCGCGCGACGGGCTCCCTGTGCGGCGGTGCGCGCCGCTCCGCTGGGTCGTCGGTACGCGTTAAACGTTTCCACCAAACAACACACAGCGCTGCAGATTTTCCTATTCAGCGTCCCGATGAAGAAGGTTTATTACCGCTTTTCTGTGCTACTGAATCGGCATATACCTTTCAGATTCCCCCTCCCCCCGGCCGCGGGCGGGAAGTCCCCCAACGGCAAAGGCTAATTACGGCTCTCATAATGGGATAAATAGGTTGTAACAGAGCATAATGCCAATTACGCTTCAGGTTTATGCATAATTAACGCATCTGTTAACCGTCGGGGAAAAGGCTACAATATCGACGGTAATGATGCCTCGAAATTCTTAAACGGTTAAATAAATCAGACGCCTCTTTTAGACCGCTTTTCAAAGGAGGCTGCCCGCCTCTCTCTCTCTCGAAGGTCTTTACTCAAACATTCGGACGTGAAAGAGAATTTCGAACTGAAATCTGGTTACTGTATTTACACGAGAGGTTTGCAGAGAAGCAGCTACTTTCTGGTTTAGTTGTGTCTTGGAATACTGAGTACTGGAAGTCTCCTTCATGCCAATCTAGTTAGCACAAAGACTTTTTTTTAATGCTGTGGGAGTACTGTTTCAACAGCAATCATCAATTTTGGAAAAAAAAATAAAAATAATTAAAAAAAACACTCCGGTGAAGTTTACCGTCACGTTAACATCCAGGTCATTTGAGACTCAGCACTGACTGTTTCGGACAAAACTGGCGGAACATAGATTTGACATGCGCATTTTAAGCAATCATCCACCTGAAAACCAACAGAAGAAGTAATTTAAGATGCTGAATCCTTCAGATCCTTGGTTAAGTCATCGCGCTACAATGTTAGGTCTAGTGATACTACTGATAAAATACCGCAACGTAGTTTTACGGAACTCGTAACTTCCGCGTACTTTTGGAATGGTTACGTCGGATGTGAAACTTACTTGTTTAGTCACGATCATATCGATAAGCCCAGTAAGGAAAATCGTACATGAATGTGGACGACTTCACAATTCTCATTATTTAGAGTCAACTGCCAATTTTTACACCATACTGATATCTTATTCACATCGTTCTGCAGTTGGTTTTGATCTTCAGATGATTTTACTAGACGGCGTCATCTGCAAACGACCTATGAGAGCTACTTAGATTTTCCCCTAAATCGTTTATGTAAATAAGGAACAACAGAGGACCAATAACACTACCCTGTGGAACGCCCGATATCACCTCTCTATAGGAAATCCCCTATCCAGTCGCAAATTTATAGCGATATACCATAACCACGCAATTTGATTAAAAGCCGTTTGTGAGGTACGGTGTCAAAAGCCTTCTGGAAATCAAGAAATACGGAATCGATTTGCGAACCCTTGTCGATAGCACCCCTCACTTCGTGTGAATAAAGAGCTAGTTGTGTTTCGCATGAACGATTTTTTCTAAATCCGTGTTGACCTTGGGTCATCACCAACCAAAAGCGGATTTGGGAAATCCGTTTACGAAATTTGGTTTTGGGAGTCCATGTAAAATGGGTGATTCACATGGCCCGTTACTGTAGCGCTTTTTGCTCAACATTTGCGTGCAGTTTGAAATATTTTTTTCTACTACCGAAGACTGTCGCCAGGCGACTTCTTGGAAGGGCCAGCCGCGGTGGCCGAGGGGACTGAGGCGCTCCAGTCACGGTCTGCACGGCCACTACGGTCGGGGGTTCGAATCCCCCCTCGGGCATGGATATTTGTGCCGTCCTTAGTCTTAGCTAGATCATAAGTAGTTTGTAAGCTTAGGGACTGATGACCCTGTAGTTAAGTCCCATAAGTTCTACAAACATTACACATTCTTGGAAGGACCACGTTGAGTTCCGCTCGATTGAATCGCCCCTGCGCTGTCTGATAGGAGTGTGAAGTTTCCGGTCAGCGCGCTGTTTGTACAAGTGTGGCGGTTCGCACAGGAGAGTGCCTTGTCAGGGTGGAACCTCGCCGGAAGCGGCCAGTCGTAAATCTCTGGGCCTGCCCCCCCTCCCCTTTTCCTTCGGCACAGACTCGCCACCCCTCGGCCATATTACCAACATGTGCGGCCCAGCCGCCCCGGCCGGCAAGCAGCAGGTGGTGCTGCGGAAATGGGGAGAAGCGGCCGCATCGCCGTCTTGTTAGCATCGCCCAGAAAATAATTATTCCCAGCAGTATACACCAGTCGGCCTCGGCGGTTTGTGTGTGTTTCCCTGCTCTTCAACACTGTGTGGTGTATCCGCCCAAACATTACGACTTCACTACTCTTGCCCTCGTTTTTTGTCTGAGAGATCATCGGTGTGGCATTTCTCTGTTTCAGTCAAGGTACAAAGTAAAATTTTGTTTCATTCAGTATCAAATTTAACAGCTCCGTTAACTCACAGTTTCCCTTTCCACTATTAGAAAATAACTGAGAAAGCTGGCGCAGTGGTTAACACAGTAGACTTGCATTTGGGGGGACGGTCATCCAGATTTGAGTTTTCCACGATTTCTCTAAATCGCCCCAGGCAAATGGTGGGGTCGTTCATTTCGAAGGGCACGGCCGATTTCCATCCCAACCTTAACTGCGTTGTCGAAGAGGCGTTAAGCCCCAATCTTCTTTTCTTTAGAAGAAAATTTAGCATCACGTTACTAAGCGGAAGAAGGTAAATATAGATAAGGAAATTCTGTTATAAATACGTAGGAAGTCATCTAGTCAAAGCAGCTGTGGTACTAGTTTGTGTAATCAATCGCAACGTACTTACGTCATTACCGAAAAGAAATGACGAAAAACGGTCCACAGTTTACAAACTGCACTGGTGAGGATGAGGTGCTCGCGCATAACCATTGAGGGACGCAAGGTCACTGCTTCCAAACCCTTCTTATTCTCCATATATTCTCCGGCAGACTTCTTTCCGCGCCTTAAATTAGTCCTGAAAGGCTTACGCTTCGCAGCGGTTGCGGAGATCCAACAACGCGTAACCTCAGCGCTGTAGCGATTCCACAACAGGCGTTTGCTGACAATTTTAACAGCTGTATAACCGATGTCAGAAGTGTATTGTAACCAATAGCGATTACTTTGAAGGCCAGTAAAGATTTTTTTTTGTAACTCTTGTTTCGTATATTTCCTGAGACCATTCAAAGAATTTTACAGACGCTCCTTCTATAATCATATAGTTACAACACTATCTGAGCAGACGGCAAAAGCTTTGTGCCCTGTGTTAGAATAAATAAATTCGCGTTTAATGGATGAAAATAGCTATAGTGGAAAAAGTATAACAGGTCTTAACTATGGTCAACTACAATTGTATGTTAGATATTAAACAATTGGTATAAAGTAATTGGTAGACAGCAAAGAAACTTCTGGAATATATTTTAGCAAAGCAAAAGCTAAAAAGGTGTCTTGCATTAGGAGGAAACATTTTCCAGTGTTTCTTAGCAAACGCGGCAAGTAGATGCCTATACGGTCTTTATATTGAGGAAAGATGATATATTAATAAATTATACTTTTTCCGTAGCGGCTTAGCATATTATCGAAGCGAATAAAGCAACATAATGCCGCAAAAGGGAAAAGAGCACTGAAGTTAGAGCTGAGAGGTTGAGCGAGCGGAGAAGAAAAGAAGTCGCCTCGCTGTTTGCGTTAAGAGATTTAAGGATCTGCGCCACCTCGCTCGGTGAGAAATCCGCGGTGCTACAGAGCGTTGGCCTCATAGCACCGCCACAGATGTCGCCGTGGTGCTAACGCTCGTCCACGCCAGGATACAGCAGAACGAGCGACTGCGACAGTGACGCGGCGGAGTGGCCGAGCGCATTGAGGCGCTATGCTCCGATGCGCGAGGCCGTTCCCCGTTGGGGGATCGAATCCTCCGTCAGGCATGAATTGTTCGCGTTGTCTTCAGTGTGAGTTAGTTTGTAAGTTTAGGGACTGATGAGCTCGCAGTTAAGTCCCATAAGCTTAACAAACATTTGAGTTTTTTTTTTACTGCAACAGTCGGAGCATCGGTACGTTAAATGCATGACCCCGTGATACTGTCATCCAGCTACGATCTGACGCAGACCAATGATTAATACGCCAGATTTTACCGTGAAATGTATTTACTTTCCTTAGAGGCCGCTTTATAGAAAGCCATAGATGTCACCTTACCAATGCCCATGTACACACGGCTGTTTAATCAGGAACTACAGGAATGATTGTAGTAATAAGGCGACTGCAAGTCCCGCGGTGCTGCGCGGCGTCAGCCACTCGGCTATCACATCAGCGATGTGCAGTGGGCGGCGCTGACACCTCCCAAACACGCGTGCTATCAGCGACTCCCACGCAGAGCGCGAGATGCGCGCTACCGTGGCTTCGGTTGCTAGGTAGGTACACGGCGAGTCGACACTTGCGAGTCTTCGGGGGTTTCTTAAATGTAAAGTGCTGTCATTCGCGATGTGACTCGGCGGTGGAAATGGAGGCTGCCTCTAACGCAGAAAAAGGTAGTTCGCAATACAATAAGCTGGAGCATTGAGCGATGCACATATTCTTAGAAAGGCAATTTGGAATTACAGCTTTCGTAAATCCGCTCTGGTGTTAAAATAGCCGGCCGCGATGGCCGAGGGGACTGAGGCGCTCCAGTCACGGTCTGTACGGCCACTACGGTCGGGGATTCGAATCCCCCTCGGGCATGGATATTTGTGCCGTCCTTAGTATTAGCTAGTTCATAAGTAGTTTGTAAGTTTAGGGACTGATGACCCCGTAGTTAAGTCCCATAAGCTATACAAACATTTGAACATTTTTGTGTTAGAATAAACATCATATGTTTCCTATTTCTCTTTCGTTTACCTTGTTTTCTTCCGAAGAACATTCTCGTCGGTATAGCTCTGTTGCAGCTATAGCGTTGACAACTAACACTGCTGATCCCGTACCCCACACCAGTGCTACAGTTTATATACTGAAATTATATTACGTTAGCATATGATGAGGTTTGGAATGTTAGATAATGTGGCACATAATGATAATAATTTTACCGAAGCCTACTCCGGCTGCGGAAGCCTGTGTGTGTTTTATTTCATTTTCTCAGTGTAGTTCCAGATGTACCTCCGACCAATCGAAATAACATAACATTTTTTTTTTTTGTATTAATATGGACAGCAGCTAATATCGCTTATATCTTTTTTCAGATAACCGTTTCGGCATATTACACTGTTATCATCGGATCTTTCAATTCATTCCGCACATCACAAAGAAAAGCTTTTAAATAAGTGTAAGTGGTGAGTAAGTGTGGTTTTGGAAGCTTTTTTTTATGAACTACTTACGAACCAGGACGGCACAAATACCCATGACCGAGGGGAGGATTCGAACCCCCGACCGTAGTGGCCGCGCAGACCGTGACTGAAGCGCCTTAGTCTCCTCGGCCACCGCGGCCGGCAAGCTCTCCTTTCTGATGTGCTGAATGGAATGAAAGACCCGATGATGGCAGTTTAATTTGCCGAAAGTGGCCATCTGAATAAAGAGTATCAGCGATCTTAGCGATTTTCCATAATTAATTAATTAACAGATTTGCCCCCCCTTCCCAAGTATGACGAGTTTTTATAGAACATCAACATGCGTACTGAGCTGATCAATTCCATGTCTGGCGACCTTACGTAACAAGGACGGAAGAGGAGGACTTCGCAATTACTTCGAATCTTCTACTCGCATTCAGCTACGCCACTACCAAGAAAATAGTTATCTCCATATAAAACGATAGTGCAAAATGGAAAAACCAAAGTCTAGATAAAAGCAAAACCGTTTACCACTACTTCCTCGAATGCTGATAAAATACCTTCTTGATATTGTATAACTCGAAAATGAAGTGAATGAAAAGAATGTTTTCTGGTAATACAATCAAGTTATTAATGTTGTCGTTAACTTGAAGCTCTAGATTCCTTTAGCGGAATTGCTGCGCGTCTTTACTCAGGTTTTTCCGACTTTTCACATTTATTGCGGAGAATAATGGAGGCGCTCTGAAGTGTGTAGAGTCTACGGTCGAATCAGTGTTCTTATCGGATGCTTTGTTTACTCTTGACTTCGAAGGCCTAGAGCAAACTGATAAAGCATTTACATGCGCAATACCGAGTTAAGCCTCCGTGGCGCCAGGGACCTTACGTCAATGTGAGGTCCTTAATACCTCTCACTGGATGACAATGACTCACAGGAAAAACGTATCAGGTTCACACGCTCACGAAATCATTCTTCTCAGCAGGTCTTGTTGGCGGCTGATACGTTGATACCATTTTTATTTAGAACTTAAACTTTTTCAACTGAATTTATCGTTACATAGTGTATGCTCTGTTTGTGAATCACGTTGAATAAATAAATAAATGGGCAGTTTACAACAAAATTATATATACCGCTAATAATTAACTATGTCTACACACACAAAGTCAACCGTCATTCTATACTAGTTGTTCTCACAGTTTATGATAAACCAAGTTACATAATAATCATAATAAGACAGGTGAGATAAGATGTGGAAAAGGGAGATTTATGTGTTCTTTCTTCCCGTGCACTATTCGAAAATAGAGTAGTTTATATATAGTATATGTATTACTGAAAGTCGTTCGATGAACCCGCTGCTATGCACTTACGTCTGATTTGCGAAGTAGGCTACACCATGTAGCTTATCACTAATAGGCACAGTTCGGAACGTTGTTTCCTTTAGTAATATAGTTCAATGCTTTTCAGTCGCCTTCTATTCAAAAAATATTCGAATGTTTGTAAATCCCACCTCCGACGGTGAGCAACCGCGCGCTGCACGGCGAGGCGCTTTAGACCGATCGGCTACTACACCGCGGCCGTCTTC